>CAJGYO010000005.1:43047741-44247741 GCA_904845875.1 Miscanthus lutarioriparius
CTGTGGAGGGATGGACAGATAACATTACACCATCTTGTTTATTCTTTGGACTCTCTAGCTCTTCCAGTAAAACCTCCCAGCCATCATCCATCCATCACTCCAGTCACTTGTTTCTTTTGGTGATTCATGAGGCGCAACATGCTCTTCTTTTGGGAGAACAATTTGCTCCCACTCTTCTAACACTGCTTCCAAAACAGCAACGCAGTTAGCAGCAGAAGCATGTTCTGACAATTTTGAAAAAACAAGATACTGCAGAGCCAAGAGTTGCTAGGGTTTCTGGAGTGATATTAGCATCAGGCAGAACTGCAGTGACCATCTGAGTAGATCTAAGTGCCACAAGAGTCCTGTGATGCTGCTAGAGGTTGATACTCTCATCAGCCATGGCAGCACCTGCTCCATGCTCATACCATGATTCCCATGGCTCAACCTGCACACCATCTCATTTGAAGAGTTTTAAGGTTTCCTTGTGATACATTGCATCAGCTAGTAGTGCATAGACTAAGTAAATTGGCTCTCTAGCTGCATGTCTTCTGAAAAGCGGATTAACTTCCCCCAAACACCAGATCTGACCATGTCTAGAGTACCAGCATGTTTCCGTTGACCGGCTCAAAGACGACAGCAAATGATGAAGCAATAATACGATATTCGCAAGATTCCTCATCAAATCAGACAAACACTCTTCTGTAGCAGCATTATAAAGTTCTAAGAGATCCAAATAATTGCTTGAATCTGCATTCTCACTCCCTAATTGTCCTTGGTCCTCCATAGTATACTTCAACTACAGATTCAAAACTGCAGCCTGATAGAATCATAGCTCTACAAAAACATGATGTTTCCATCATCATTCCACTTCTAAGGCAGTCTTTACATACATGGAGATGGTGCATCCCAACCTTGGTGCAGTGCTATCTCATCATTTATCAATAGCTGCCTGAAAGCTCCCTATGCACAGAGATAACCTATTTGAATTTAAGTAGTCTGTTCTTTCATATGAGCAAGCATCAATTGAATCCCCCGGTACGTCATCAACAAGTTTAGACCAAAATGCTAGTAGTGTTGCAAGAGGTTTCCTCCACGAAGGTTCCTGTGGATGGCTTCGTGCTAAGTTAGATGGAAAGCAGAGGGTGCAATACCTTCCTACAATATATGAAATATCTGTGGTTGGAAGAGCTTGGATGTACTCCCTGCAACTATCATAGTTCAACTCAACTTCGCATAGGGCAGCCTGCAACTTTTCATAATCTGTGCAGTTCGATTGTGCTTCACTGCGGCCTTCTAATGATGCCAGCAACCCCAAAACATAGTGCTTGTAAACACCTTGTTGTGATATGAGTCCCTTGGCCAGTACATCAACATACATACTCACAAGAGATTGTACCATATCAGCTAGAGTAGTGACGGTAGAGGCATGGATATTCTTGCATACTTCTTCATTGAAATGCTCAAAGTTCAGATTATCCAGTCCAGCAATGTTTTTATAGTTCAAGCCATCAATGAAGCAGACTTTCTTGCACTCTTCCTCAAGTACCTTATAATACTGAAATGGTTCAAGCTTATGGGTATGCACATGCTCTGGGTATCTCAATTCTATCTCATTTGTCCTCTTCAGATATGAATGGCATGCTGAAAGAATGCCATAAATGTAAGAAAGGCGTTCTTTATTATACCCATCTATCTCCGGATAGACATCTGAATATACCATATCGATCACACCCTTAGCTGATCTGACAATGTCCTCCCGAATTCAGAAATTTCGTTCAGAATATCATTGTTATCCCAGTATTAGGACACAAGACTGCAGGCTAGAAATCGTAAAAAGCACCTAAAAATCCAAGCAAAAAATACGAGATTGTAAAATATCAAGAGACAAAACTGCAGATGAGAAATTTACATCTAAAGAAAACAAAATATAAGCTCAGATGCGTGAGAGAGACCTCAGTTCGTTTGCAAGCCATATGTCTCAGCTATCCTTACTGCTTCCTTGAGTATGTGTTTTTCTCTCCAGCTTTACAGAACCAACAAAGGAGTAAACTACTCTTTTGACATAATTCCACATCACCAGACAAAAATCGAGATGTGTCAATATCAGGTAATATTTGCTTGAGCATCCGCTTGATCAGCCAGTTGTTTCTCCTCTTCTAACTTTGATTTCCATTCTCTCCAGAAGGTTGTATTTGCCATATCAATCTGGTCTAAATCATCTGTCAAAGTTGGTAGAAACAAAATGAATATGGTAGCACAAAACAATTCATATAAAGCTGAGCAGAAGTATTGAGCTCAGCAGAATATTCAAAGGTAAAATAGTGACCATATTGATGACTTGTTGATTTTAGTACACCTACCGTATCGCTGAGGTGAACTTCTCATGAAATTTGTTGAAGCAACAGATTTCTCCTCTGCTCAGGAGTGGAGCACTCTTTCTTAGAATTATTGAGAGGAACTATATAACATTCCTATACTCATTATGCTGCTAATTTCTTGATAACATTCTCAAGTCTTTTAGCTCCTCCTCTATTATTTTCACTCCATTGAAAGGGTCCATGAGATTCAAAAGGACCGAGGCAGCCAAGTACATCAAACTCTTCATCAACGGGAGGCTCCATTACAGACTTTGCAAGAATCATGATTATATTATCGTTGGGGCCAAACCATTTACAGCTAACCAATATATGATGCTGATTGCTGCTTCTACTTTTGTTGAAAATCGACATCTCTAGTGGGATGATCCGTTATTTCACCATCACACGCTTCATTATTGAATAATTTCAAAAGCCATGGTAATTCCAGTGCTCCAAAAGTACAACAATTTCCGGTTTTCTTCCAACATAGACTCCCAATTATAATGCGTCTCCAATTGAAAAGTCCAAGCAAACTTTTGACAGCATGTCTTTAACAATTTCCACAAGATCTCTATGTCTATCATGGCCTGTCATCTCTCAGGTCAAGTATGTCTTGCACACTTTGTACAGGAAGTGGTGTGATTGAAGATCCATCAATCAAGAAATTGGGAGGATTTGTTGCCGTTGTAATAATTAATTTCTCAAATTTACCATGAGCATGAAGCTCCTTCAAGCATTCAACAAATCCCTCAACAGAATCTTCATCACAATGGCTGAGAGCGAAACCCAATAGCTTTTCACGGTACCAGTATCCAAATTGTCAAGTGGAGGGCCTCTAGCAATTGCAGCACATAAATCCCACACTGCACCATGACTCTTTTTTGTTAAATTTAAACAGATATCAAGGGCAAGTTGAACATCACCATTTACCACAGCTTCTCTAGCAATAGCCTCCTCCACATCCGCTACTTCCTCTTCACTTCTTAATCCCAGAAGTTTAGCGACATCAATAATCTCTTCAAAATGAAGGTATGCACCTGTTTGACTTGTTATCACCATGCAGATGATCTCCATAGGATCCTTTACCTGCCTGAACTGAACAGGAAGGATAGTCACCCCTAGATAAGGAAGTCTAACAGTAAGGGCATCAATTATATCAGTTTCTGCTTGAACATTTTTGCTATTAGGTAACAGATTTAGGCATTCCCTGGCCTTCCAAATCTGCAAAGGATTGTATAATCCAAGTTAGCATTAATCAGAAATGAAATGGCAGATCAATAATTGGATGGCAAAAAATTTGGTATCATTAACTCACTTCATTCCCAGACAAAGTTGAAGCCGAGAAGAAATACTCCCTTGCAGCTTGTATCACAAGATTTTCAGCCTTCTCTGTGGATAAAGAAACAGCACTGGTTCCTCCAAGATAATTCCTGGCTAGCGAAAATTTACCAGCTTTCAAAAGCCCTCTGATAAATTCTGCCAGCATATATTCTGAATCAAGAAAAGGAAATGCCTTTTCTTGGAAGAGTTCAAATCACGCCACATGTTAGCCCACTCATTGTCTGATCGACCAGGTTGGCGTCTGCCAAATTTCGATAGAAGCAGCCGTATAATTTGCTTTACATTCTTCTCGTCTAAGTGAGCACTAAGGAAGAAATGCATTGGTTTTGGGACCTGTAACCACATTCAGCTATGAGTTGCACTGAAAGTGCAAAACATTGGCAAACAAGTAAACAATCCACGAAAAATGAAAGGTATGACTGCTAGCAAGCTCATTTCGGTTATAAGTGGAACACTACGCCAAATTACTAAGAGGAGTATATCAGTGCAAATGAATATGCAAAGGAATGAAAATACATGAACAATTCTACAACTTAATCACAAACAGCATCTGCCTCACATGTTGACCGATTCCAATCGATCCACCCACATCTCCCACAGTGCACTCTTATCTCCACTTACCAGTGCTGCCAAGCCCACCAAAGGAAAGAAAAGAACTATGGCTACAAAGCACTCTCCTTCAATCTTGTGAACAGCTTGAAATCATTCCTGAAGGTCAGGTTCCTTTCCGATAAAAAAATCAAGGTTGCTAATACTTCAAGCTTCTTATAAACTGATTAAATAAATAGAACTATTCACTGATAAAATGAAAGATCTTTAAATTCTGTTTGGCAGCATGAAAGGTTCAGTGGCATAGAATTAAAACACAACAAAGGGGTTCTGAGAGTGACAATTATTCTGTCAAGCAGTGGTTCTGTTAATTAAGAGGTGGAAGACCTAGGTCGGTTTTGATCTTGCAGATAGACAATGTTTTGCAGCACAAATGGAAAAGCATGTGATAATTTTTTTTTCCTTTTTCCTCCTCACATCACATATGCTCACAGGTATGAGGTATCCCTATACAGAGCAGCACTGCTAAAGAAGTCCAAGTAGATTTACTGCAATTCAACATGTCAAAAACACCAAAGAAACCAAAACAAAAACATAGAAGCAGTAATTTTATTGAAGAGGCATCAATACCTGATAATAAGTAAAGAGCCGTCCTACTTCTACATGGCCTTCAGCAACTTTTAGCCTCTTCTCCAATATATCAAGATATTTGACATTATTAGGTTCGTAAGGTACTGAATCATAGTGATAAAAATCTTCTGAAGCATTGCCCAGACCAGATAAGATATCAGCACAGACACATTGCATCTCCTCATAAGAAACCACAGGAGAACCAAGAGCATGCTTAGCATCTTTCAGATTGCAGTCTTCTTCACTAGCCACTAAAGATTTCTCTCTCTTTGTTTTATAGAGTAACTTTGATAATATTGATGACATGGTATTCCACTGGTTAGTTGCACTGCACATATAAATGCAGTGAACAGCTGTTTCTATCATCTCAGCAAGATCCTTGAAGAGCCCATATATTGGTGACTCCCCACAACCATTTTCAATGACAGCTAAGCAAATCAAAAGCTCATTTTCAGCAGCTACCTCTTTCAGCCATCTAACCAGGTAGGATTCTTGTTTGCGTTCGTTATTTGAGGAGGTTGAGTATAATCCTTCTTCATAAAGGGATAGCATTTTCTTCTAGCCGTTGAACAACTGTATCTTCTTTGACTCCTCTGAGGATGATTTTGAACTTTTCATAATCAGGCAGATCTTCCCATGTCAAAAGATTCATTGTAAACTCATTCAACTCGTTAGAATATACAACCTGGTAGAGGCATTTAATATCATCAAAGAATGGCTGCAACTCTATGATGCCTTTCTGACATGCAAGCTCTATCATGGCCAGACAGTTTTCCAGCTGTCCACTTAAGCAGTCAATGTCCCTTGCTCTGTTCCTGTACCACACACAAGTTCAGCAACTGAAGGCCATGAAAAGCCTTTTGAGTGCTTTACAAGTATTTCCGTTTTGATCTCTCCAATCTTGTCCAACTTGGCAGGGCAATTGTTTATATATGAAGCCATCTGTTCACATTCAACCCAATCACCATCTCTCAATATGACAACACTGGGAGGGGATTTCCCTGGTAGCAACTGACTATAAGTCTGAACAGCAAGAGTTTCTGGGATAGCAGACAAAACACGTAAAATATCTGAAGAGATAGTATATGGATGACGCTTGAATATAAGATTGAAAGCCCCAATTTTGCCACTTTCGGCTAATGCTATGGCTGTTTCCACCAATGGCATTGAACGGAATTTGCTATATTCTCCTGCTGCGTACCTGCATAACAAGACCATTGCATTTAGCATAAAGAAAGTAAGCAGCAAGCAAGCAAAGTCCGATATAAAGCGGCAAGTTGCACATGCACCGCATGTGCATGCAATCAACTTTGCAAAATATTTTTCCAAGAAAGCTAACATCATCATACAGTGCAGAAAAAGAGGAAAGTGGTTTTAAGAACTGGAATGAACAAATAGGTTAGACAAATGAAAAACAAGCCAACATGTAACCTTGGAAATGTTAAGTTAACGATAAAATGGAAACAAGTCAAGAAACTTTCCTTTGACTAAGAAGATAAGTGTTTGCATCCATTTTTCTTTTTCCTTCATGTAAAAAACTAGAGCCAGGTTGCCATTGGGTTAAGCTCATTTCGGTTATAAGTGGAACGCTACACCAAATTACTAAGGGGAGTATATCAGTGCAGAAACCTCTATAGTACCTTGAGTAATGAACTGTGACTTAGATATGCTCTATGCACGTAACGAATTATGTTAATTAGATTTGTGTAGGATTAATGTGACTCAACAACTGTAATATAGTTGTAAATGCTTCCAAGAAATTAACAATTTCCTGGTTGTGCGTTCTTATCTAGAGAAAGAATAGGAAGGACATACCTTCCCATATTAATTCCCAAGAATGTCTCTAACATGTCTCTGTGCCGCAATAAACGAAGCCTAATGATGTGACTGTCCCATGTTGGACCTTTACTGCTGTTATCCAACTCAGAAAATTTGTAACGGTCAGTTATACAAAGTCCAAAAGAAAGTAGAGCCCTTAAAGCTGCTTCTGTAGGCCCAACTTTGTTTACACATTCTGATAATACAAATACTTGGTCTTTAATTTTTGCTAAGTACAAGTCTATCTCATGAGTATCGCCGTCAGAGTGCAACCAGCATGCTTTAAGAACTTCATCCTTATCTAGATTATATCTTGAAGCAAAATCTAAAAGCCTCCTTGTATCGTTTCTCTCTTATCAGGACAGAGTACATTTCTGCTACTGTAACTTTGGAGAACGATATCAGACTCAGGACATTTCAGCCATTTCTGTTTGTTGGTGCTCCCCAGAACCACTAAGCAGGCTAGGTTCCGAGTCACTATCCATCTGCTTATTAACTGGAGTGTTTGTTCCATATCTCTTAGATTGCAAAACAAAAGCATGTCCTTCAGTAGCCTTTGCCTTCTCAATACTGGTGTAGATAAAACTGGGTCATCTTTGGAAACCATCCTGTCTTCAGTGATGCTGTACATGCTAATGCTACCATCTTTTCTTACCAACATGAGAACATTATCTGTCCACCACCTGATGTCCTTAACATCAATTAGAAGCTTCTACCATTTCCAAGAGTATGAAGTGAAACAGTGCACATGTCACCATCAAGTGAAAAGAAGTTTACAAAACCAGTCAAATCCAACGTAGCAATATACTTTCCCTGAGGTGAGATCCTGATTTTTGGGAATGAAACAAAGGTTCTTTGATCCTTTAGGGGAGAAAATACCCCTTCCAACTGCTGGCTTTGAAATGAAAGACTAAGTTCCATATTTTTGTTGACGTGTAATAGATACATAAAATAGGTTCCTAAAATATGATAATAAAGAAGATTAGAAACAACATCATTTGAATTTCATGAACAATCTATATAGTGCAGGATTGACAAGTGTAGCAGTTGAGAACAGGCTAGTAAATGAGCATACCAGAATAACTACTGGAGCTAAATGAAACATTGGAATCTCCAACTAGGACAAATAGTGAGTGACATTGATGGTAATCGATGCACGATAAACTTCGAGGTAACTGGACAGTCTTAGCTGACATCACATCTTTAGTTGATATGGGAACTTCGCATAAACTGGACTCAGGTTCTTCAGTGTAATCAAATCTATGAACCAAGCAGTCACTTGTAAAAATGTAGAAACCTGGCCTACAAATAGTAATGCAATTTATTAGTTACTGCCAAATTATCCCACGAAATGAAGTCATACATGATTTAAGGGGAAACTCCAAACTGAAAACAACTGAGAATCACCTAAGCAAGTTTGAAGCATCCTGCAAAACCAGATCAATAATGGAAGAAGATAGCTTCAACTGATCGCATGTCCTCCTTGCTAATAACTCCCCATTTTCTTTGATCAAGTAAAGTGTGCTTAGGTCATCCACCACACCAAAAATGCCTTGAGCCTCCAGCCAAGCCCCATTTGTGAAAAATGTTATTCTGTCATTACCTGACCATAAATAATCAGAATACAGTGTATAATCAGAAAAAAATGATGCCCCCGGACATCTACTGCAGAAAATGCACATGAAACTATGTTCCACATTATAAAACCATTTTTAAGCAACTAAAAAGAAAATGGAAATATGCAGATTGCTACAGTCTAGGGATTGTAGCAAAATGCATAGTGCAATATTTCTGCCAACATAAACAAAAAACTGGCACCTAATCTCCCAAAAATTTTAATTGGTGTCCCTGAGGAACGAAAACATAATGAGCAGTGAAAAATGTATGCTTGATGTAAATGGTAACAAATGATGCATGGACTGAAATCCTTTCAATAATCAGTTCAACTTTTCTTTGAAGCATGGAAATGGCAGCCTGCACCCAAATCCTCCACATTTGGATAAATAAATTGGGAGCCTTAACATAGAGAATTTATATGTGAAGTACTACCTACGTCCGGGGAAACATGCAATTCTAGCTCTATCTTTAGTCAAACTTTCTAAAGTTTGACCAAGATTATAGAGAAAGAATCAATCTTTACAACACAAAATATGTATACTAAATTACTAATAATATATTTCATGACAAATCAAATGACACTTATTTGGTATTATAAATATTGATATTTTTTATAATAATAAACTTGGTCAAACTCAAAATGGTTTGACTCGGTAGTATGCTAGAATTGTGTTCTTTCCCGGACAAAGGGAGCAGCAAGCTAGGAAACTAGAGTCACAACAACCTTACTTCTGTGTCAGCAGTGCATATTAAAATTACACAACATAAAATGCTATTGTCATGACCAAATAAAGATATCTTCCACAAACAACATTTTTTTGTTTACTTAAATGCAAATTATGATGATCTCAGATGCCACATTTCTGAAAGGACTTCAAAGTTCAAATAATATGTGGTTCACTCATTCCAATAAATATAACTTAATACTCTCTACGCATGAGAATTGAGAGGCAATTTCTTTCAGGCTTAATAATACACATAATAGTCAACACCAGTGAATAACACTATAAGAACCAAAGCGATGCAGGAACAAGCAGGACACTCACTCACTTGTGTAAACACCGCAAGGTGATGCATAGCCATCGCCTTTCCTCAAGATGATGATGCGATTCCCAACAGTTACAGACACATATTCCGCGTTTGGTGAGACAAACAGTGCCACGCCATCGCCCCTCTTCCTCTGCCTACTCTTCCCCAGCACACTGTACCTAGCCCACCTTTCCTTAAGTTTGCTCACACCTTCAGGGGTGGTAGTAGCATAAAGAAGCAACTGATCAGCGCTGCATCCTGTATGGATGGATTTGTGAAGAATTCGAAGCGATGATATTGTACCTTGCAAGGAGAGATAGGAGAGGACGCCGCCTCCTCCAGCATCTGAGCTACCACTACTTGTCGCAGCACCTTGGTATTCTTCTTGCTGTGTTTGCAAGAATCACATAACAATGAAGATAACCATCAAGATTTCACAGCTATTTAGCTTCCAAAATACTACTGAAACCTTAGTAAATTGAACACCCGCGCAGCAAAGTTGCACGAAAACACACACACACACACACCACACACACACACACATAGAATGGTAGACAGGCTAAAACGAAAAATCCTTATGAGCTATTGCTATGAACTCTGGCGACACCCACACCCGAAAACAGAATTCGGAAAAAGGACATCAAGAAATTAGTGCTGAAGAGGGCGAATCTACGATGACCCGCCTCGCATCTCCCCCGCGCACAACTCGCCCGTGATTGGATTACGAGGCGGGAGGAAGCATGGGAGGATGAGGAGGGGGAGAGGGAGGGGCCGGGCACTCACATGAGGGATCACGTGGGATCCCGACGCGTGCCGGTGGATCTCGTACAGTGCTTCGTCGGCCCCCGGTGCCATCGCCGGCGTCCCGCGACTCGCCGGAGATCTCCGCCGAGTTGGAGCTCGAGCTCGAGTCGATGAGCTGGTTTTACGATGCGTTTGGTAACTTTAGTCGAAGGACCGAATTTTTTATTTTTTATCCCCTTTCTTGAAAAAAATTTCATAAATATGCACTTGGAGTTAACATTTTAAAATCTAGACCCTTAATTGGCGACATAGTTCTTTGGCGCCCGAGCCGAAAGCTTCGGCATCATCGTTCTTTGGCGTTGAGGTCTTGGGCTCGATCTGACGATGTGATGATGACTTGGCGAATTTCGGCGTCGTCATAGATCCTGGCGCCGATCTTGGCGTCGAGCTCGGCGCCATGATCTATGGCGCCGAGGTGGTGTTTTAACCCTGGCCCCAACCTTCCTGCCCGAGCCTTTTTCCTCTTCTTTCTCCTCTCTCTCGGGTTTTTTCTCTCTTCACTTCACCCTACCTCACGAATCGGCATATTGGGCCTTAGAAACTTTGATTTGATCCGTAAATCTTCGAGAGCAAGGTATCCTCGCTCTCCTCTTAGTTTTTTCGCATCGATTCGATATATATTAGTCGGATTTTTCAACCTAAGAATCATCATTACTTATGGTTTCATTCTATCCCTCAATATTTGTATGATACAAACCGTAGGATGATGCCAAGAGCGTGAAAAAAACTAGCAAACCCTAGGTAACTCAGTAAGCGCGTGTAGTTATGTTATGGGTTCATTGTTGTGCATCAAATGGGAAACCCTAGGTTTAGGGTTTAATGTTAATTACTTTCGGTTTTAGAACAAAATTGGTTGTATTATATTATGGTTCTCATTGACATTAATTTATGATGTTTTGATTTTTGTTTGTTAAATTATATCCTTTTTGTTAGATGCAAAAAATATATCGTGAGGGGTTTTGGCGAAAACGGAGTTGTCCTCGAGAATTATACCCCAACGCGTCTAGCAAAGATGCTCCCGTCCCTCCTGACCTCCCTATCCCTAACCGTGACTGTGGTTTCCAGGCCCACGTGTTTCAATCGAGACATCCAGATACAGCGGCGCATTACTTCTACGCATGCAGTTGTTTTAATGTAAGTAATTGTTTCTACTATATTTTTTTCTTTATTTGTGTAAGTATACTACTAATATTTTGTAGGAATTTTGTTGTGTAGAGCAATGAGAGGTGTTTTTTCTTTCAGTGAACCGACGGTGCAGACAAGTTTGACCCTAGGTACCTCCTTTTCGATTATTTGTTTAGATGGAGACATCCACGTGAGCACTTCAAGCGGTGGGTTCCACCCTCCTAACCCTCGCCAATAATGGCTAAGGAGAAGCACCTAGCCGCAGTTAAACGACTCGAGTAAGCTCCTCTATGCGAATGTGAAGATCGAGCTATGATAAACCCTGAGAATACGTTGGAGTTTGTGTGTTCGAACAAACACGAAGTAAGTGAAAATGTATCTGTTTAAATGTTTAGCCCTATGTGTGCGTGTACTAATGTCTACTCTTTTAGGTGTATGGATTTGCGAAGTGTCGTTTCAAGGAGTGATCCTAAGAATCGATGGATAGAGCCATCAAAGACAAAAAAAGAAAAAAGAAAGGTTAATTTACAAAGCACCTCTAGTCAAGTGCGAATGTGGTGTTAAATTCAACTACGGTTTAGTCCCTTCGGAGTTTGAAATAGGCAATTATTGCGGCCATATGGTTGACTATAACGAGGTTGGTTATTTTTGTGATAAACATGAAATCGTATTTTGTTTATTTTGATAAGACATATGATATAATTTTTCGTTTGAACAGAGCACTAGAAAATACAGGTGAGAATGTTACGATGGTCAAGCTAAATTCTTGGATGAACTGAAGCGGAGGCAAGTAATTTCACGGAAGAGAGGATATGGACCTGACTACGTCAACCTATTCATTAAACATCACAAAAACAAGATACGTGAGTTTGCTAGACATCACGGTATTCATAACCCGATCGATGTTGGGCTTGACAAATAGGGATTGGAGAGACGGAGGACGTTAGAGGAGGAGAGGGCAACGAAAGAGGCAAGGGAGGAGACAAGGGTATAGATGCATGTCTTAAACGAGCATGTTGTTGCATTATGCGTCAGTCAGTGCTTAAAAGCTTTTTTTTCGTTGCCTGAATTTAAATGTAATATAATTGCGTTGCTAACTAATTGCATTTTATATATGAAGGGATTGAATGCAGCGAGGACCATAACGCAGATGAAGTGGAGGCCGCTTACTACAGACGACATGCAGGTCAGAGCAATGTAGGTGAGCCTAGCCACAGCAACAAGGTTGTTGTAGAGGACTGATACTCGGATAATAAGTTACTTACTCAGTATGTTTTAGACTAAGAATTTGAAAGTGCATTTATCTCCTATGTGAATTTTGGTGTATAGATGACATACAAATTAGAGACTAATGTGATCTTAATGAGATATGTCGCAGCTATTACTCAGTATGCGCTCTCCAAAGGTTTTATTTTTGTTTTTAAGTTTAGGATCCGCCGCACTATAAAGAGGGATGCAAACTTAGTTGGTCTGAGAAAGATAGAGTGCTCAAGCATAAAAATAAAATCAAAAGAGAGATACTCTAGCACTCCACGAGCACGTAGAATATTTTTTAGTGACTATTGATGTCGGAAATCCCGACGTAAGCCAGAACTCTCGACCGTCGGAAATCATGACTCATGCCGTAACTCCTGATGCCCAGTCACTTAACCTGCGTAGTGATTGTGGTCGTCGAAAGTCCCGATGTGAGTCGGAACTCCCGACAGTCGAAAGTCCTGACCCAAGTCGGGAGTCCCGACACCTGGGTTTTTGCTGGCCGGATGTCTACGCACGTCGGAAGTCTATTTGCATTGTCTGAAAATGCTAGATTCGTTCACTTAACTAGAAGCCTAGATTCATCTACAAAGCGTCTGTACGTTACGATTGGACTATACACGTTCTAACGAATTTACATTTAATCTATATACTATATTTGTACCTTTTTTACAGTGTACTATAATTAATGATTAACGGAAAAAATTCGCAAGAGTTTCCCTTATTTCAGGAGCATCCATAGTTATAAACAGAGACATCATTATATAATCCAAACATTTAATCGTCCAAAGAGCACAATGCAACCACAACGAACATCACAATCAACATAATATGTTCTGCATAGTCTAAATAGTCCACAATATCCACACAGTCCTGAATAGTTATAGGAAAGTAACTACAAAATCTATAATAGTACATACTAACATCTACCACAAAACCTCATTGTCTCCTAGTCTTACCCTTACCCATGTGACCAAGAGCGCTAGTACCTGGAGTGTAAGGGTCAGGTGGACGATGTCGCCTAATGCTTAGAGGCTGTGTAGATTGAGTCGAGGGAGCGTCCTGGAGATGAGAGGGGCCAAGCTCCTTGTGCCTCTGGTCCACGTCGTCGTCCTCCTTATCCTCGTCCCCTGTAGCTGCTTGGCTAGAGGAACCTAAGCCTCCTCTGCCTATGGGAGTAATGTACATGTCTTGCGGCGAGTCTGTCCTGCAACCACAACGAGCAGTCGCACGACGTAGCCGACGTGACAGCCTCTGTTGTACAAAATTATGTTAACTGAAAAAATCTAACATATTAATAATATGTTTGAAAGAATATTTTGAATCTTATGTCTAGGAAGCTACGCGTGTCGTCGTCCCTGACTCTCAGATGAAAGCGCTCAATGTCTTCAATGGAGCATTTGAGGGTATTGCCCTGCAACAAAGTTTTCAGTGAAAATACTTCTGAATAGATAGCAACATGTTTTTTGTTCTTTTCTACAACAATCTAATGTATTATAAGGATGCTACGGCATGAAGGTGGCACTAACTAAAATAGATACCTCTAACGCATAATGTATTAGTATGCAACTTAACGTAGAAAAATAAGGCAATTGACTTACCACTCTGTCCAAGATTGGTCCTGCCTCCACCCGCCTTCCTACACGAGTAGATTGGTCGTACGCCATGTCATCATCGTCGGAGGACTCGATATCGGTGTAGTCATCTTCTATCCACTATACCCTCAGCCTGCAACGTGTCACACGTTGGTACTAAGCTTGGTACCGCCTGAACTCACAGATCGTGTGCGACTCATTGTTCTCGTCCGTGTTGTCGTGCATCTCCTCCCATTGCTCAATGTAGTACTGGTGGTGCTTGTCCCAGTCAAAAATCTTTCTGTTCTTCTAACAATCCAACCTACACGTATGTCATCGTTACTTGAATCCATGTATATGTCACCATATTAATGGAAATAGACCATCACGAGACATTTGAAATAGCAAAACACTTACTTGTGTAAGTCAACGCCAGTAGCTGTCTCACACTAAATTGGCGTGCAACTCTATCTGGTAGGTGGAACTCGACATCATAGAAATAGAATAGAGGGCACCTCATCCTATAGAAGTCATCGTCGAACCCACACATGTTGCTGAAATGAAAAGGAAGTGCCCCCTCTCCATCGTACGGCTCCCACGACACCTGCAACATATCCAAACAAGATGTTAGATGGTATACTAAACCATTTCAAACCAGCATGGGAAATAACATTTACTTACCCTAGATGTCATGAGCGTGTCTAGCTCGTTTGTGAACTCAATGTACGCCCGCTCTAACCTCGCGTGTGGAACCCTAACCTGGTCCCAAAGGTATGCCCACATCGGCTGCCGACGTGGGGGCTGACCTGTGAACCACTCACAAGTAGCCAGAACCTCGGGACGACCAACTGGTAGACGAGCCCACATCCACAACTGAAGCAGGTACATGCATCCACCAAGTAACGCTGTGGACGAAGTTCGATGACACCCCTCGCAAAGTTGCCGGTAAAGAAAACCCAAGACTACAGAGCCCCAGCTGTATTAATCCGCCTGATCTCAGTCACTGAGGCAGTGGACCCACATCCACGATGTAGTGTCACCCATAGCGTCAGGGAAGAGAACGTAGGCAAACAGGTGTAGGATCCACGCCCTGTAGTAGTACCCAACTGTCTCCTCATCTGCCTCCTGAGGGCACTGTGCGAACTCTTGCCGGAGCCAGGAGATGAGAACTCCAGAAGTGCGAGCCCCTTGCTCGCCAACCTCACGTCAAAGGAAGGCCTCCACTCGTGCTCTTCGGTCTTCTGACCTGCACTGCTCGGTGACTGCGTTGCCGTGAATCCTTAGGCCTAGCATCTTCTGACAGTCTTAGAGCGTGACTGTCATCTCCCCGAAAGGTAGGTGGAAGCTGTGAGTCTCTGGCCGCCACCTACATTTTAGACAAAGCAAGATTATATGTCAAAAAGACAAGCGCATGAACAAATGGCTATGAATGGAGGCAATGATTGAAGATAATACCTGTCAACCAACGTAGTTATGGCTGCTGAGTTGAACTTGGGCAACCCACGACAAACCTGAAAAGAGATGACATCCAGACCAGTTCTTTGTAGGAAAGGAGTGTACCTGTCGTCGTACTACATGTCCAAGAACCCATTGTGGGTTCTAGGATGAAGGAGCGAAAGGTCTTGCATGGAATAAAACATAGTCTCCTGTTACTTCACGAACACATGTACGCTCACCAAAATTTGAACAAAACGTATAGATTATTACACCTTCCCTCTCACGCTGAGACGCGTCCTCGGTGGATCGCCTCTCGTGCGTCGGGTCGGCGGGTGGAATTGTACCATCCTACAAAAAATCAATGAATTAGAAATTTAATATACAATAAAGCATGAACTTAGAAATGTACAAGTCATTGACACAATTACATGCATAACTAATTAAATAAATCGACAAATATGAAATAATGAAAACAATCAATAGTCGCACCTCACTAATTTGCCAATGGCAACTTCCGTGAATTGTGGCCAAGTCTATCACACTTATCGCACTTTCATCTTTGCTTTCAAAATTCGATGAGAAATGGGGTTTCTCTCCCATGCCTCGTTCTTCTAGGTATCTGATCCATAACCATCTTGTGCCTCGTCCTCTTCTTTGATCCACGCTTGTTCCAATGGTAAGCTGGATCCGTAATGTACTTTGGCCCATCATATGGAGGCCACTCTCTAGGATCCCAGAAAGGCATGAAGCGGGGGCTCCATGTGTGCACAAGTGTGTCGACACTGAACTCGTGAGGTATCCTGCTCTTGATATTATAGTTGTGATATCTAGCTGCTGCCACTAAATGGGAACATAGAAAGTGGTACTGCCTTGATTTACCACAAGTGCATTTGAAATCTTGGAGGATAACCACATGCATCCTCGACTCTCTGACCTTGCTGTCGGACGTTGTACCGCCTCTATGCTCGACCTGATAAGTCCCTATGGCATGGTCAAAGCATGTAACCTCATGTGTGTTAGCCCTTTCATTTACCTTCTCTAGGTGTGGCTTTGGTTTCGGAGCCCATATCTCTCCATCACTCTATAACTTCAATGCATGGGCGTATCTATCGTTGAACCAGGCAACAAGCTTGTAGAAGGTAAATTGAATGATTGCATTTATGGGCATACCACGTATCCTCAATAGCAACTTATTGAATGACTCCGCCATGTTGCTACACTGAAACTCGTACCTCTATCCATCAGCGTCGTGAGCTCGTGTCTATTTCTCTAATTCCCTTATCAAATCTGTGAGCTATTGTCTACCTTCTGTATTTGATGCGATTCTGACCTGCTCCAACTATTTCTAAAAGTACTTGTCCTCAAGCTGTCGAGCAGCCTCCTAGAATAGATCAAAGTTATCCTTCACACCATCCTTCCGGAGTAGATTCTTGGTAAGGTGTTGAGTACACCAACGATGGTGCAAAGGTGCATACGCCTCTATCTGCACTCGCACGGCATTAAGTATGCCCTGGTGCCTATCAGATATGACACCAACCTCCCTACCAGGCCCAACCACATGTATCCGGACTAGCCTTAAGAACCATCCCCAACTGTCATTGTTCTCCTTCTCAATCAAAGCAAATGCCAAAGAAACCAACTTATTATTTGCGTCATAGGATATGGCCATAAGAAGTGTGCCACAGTATTTGACAATCAAGAACGTACCATCTATGAAGAAGGCGAGGCAGCCAGGTGCCTAAAGGCCTCGACACACTGAGGGAAGCACGAGAAAGCACAGAAGAATATCTACCTCCCATCCTTCCATGCATTTGGTTTGGGGATGTACTCATAATGCATGCCTAGATTCACCGCTTTGATTACATTGAAAAGTACTGGCAGCTGCTCATACTCATCCTTCCAGTCCCCATATATCATCTTCTACGCTCGCTGCTTAGCTCTCCAAGCTTTACCATAAGTTATCACATAACCTCCATACAACACATCAACGGTCCCGATAATTGTCCTAACCTTCATGTTGGGTTCTTCCTGCAATATTCCCATCAATCGCTTGGCAATGAGGGTAGATGTCAACTGCCGATGCCTAAGTGTCAGCACAAGGTCAGCACAATTGTGTGGCCCGACAACTTTTGTGATCTTCCACTTTCCAGTGACCTTTTACTTCCTTGCACAAACCCTCCATGGGCAGTGTTTTTTGTCACACACAAGCGTATGTGGCGCTCATATATGAATGCAAGACCTTGTAAGGTCTCTTTTGTATCACTTTAAACGCTTTTGCAACCACCTCTTCAATGCAGAGAGGGTCCTTGAACACCATCCCATTCTCAATTACCATGTTAGGGCCGGCCTCAGGAGCTTATATGAGCTCATCATCACATCCTTCTGCACACGCCTGATCGGAATGAGCAAGATCGCTGAACGCGTGAACTCTTGGATCACGGCGGTCAAAAAAGATACGCATCAGTATCTCAACATCACTCTCTGTTAGCTCTCCAACAGGGCGATCATCATCAGAATCAAGAGTCCTTGCCATCTCATATGGCTCTAAATCATTCATAATTTCGACACTATTGGAGCCACGGAATCCATCTTCATAAAGCACTTGCGTAGCAACAGGGGGCACATCCACATTATCAGGAATGTCTACTGCAACATAAGTAGAAAAATAAGGAAATAATGAAAGAAATAGATGTAAGGAAGGGGTAAGTTCCAAATAACCATGCGGATAAGACACTTACTCGAATGATTCTATGTCAAAGGGATCTCATGAGGAGGATCTGCCACAACATCATGAGTATGACAAGCATCTCCAACTAGCTCATTGGGGCCAGATTGAGCATCGGGAACCGTAGGTGCAACCTCGATATCCATATCAGGTTCCGGGACCGAAAGGTCGAAGTGTGCCCGTTGACCCATTTGAGTGGAAACCCTATGAGGGATGTGATCAACTAACACCCGACGCACAACCACGTCCAAACATTGTAGCTAACTCTTCATTGTCGATCTCACATAGTTCTCCTATTAATCCACACATCCAATTGGGATCATTCGCCTAAGAATGTTGGGAGGAGAACCTAGGTGTAGTACACCTTCAACCGCAATGCCATCATCATCGCCAAGACAATGCAGCTCCTCTCGAGCCCTTGCAACCATCTCACTAAACGATGGCTTCTCATTGAATAGCACAGGCACGCTTTGCATGTCAACAAACTCAACATATCCTTAGCGATCGCTTTCAACAGTGTCTCCATGATAAATAATCACTAGGTTGTCCATCTATTTCAAATACGTAATTAAACACATGTCCTTTAATCCAAATTAGGCGATAGATAGTACCTAACAAGTACTTTCTCACTACAAACTAAGTAAAAAGATAATAACTACATACATAGATACAAGTGTGCTCACTAAATAGCTAGATCCTATTTAGTTAACTAAATATATAACTACCTATCTAAGTAGCTATCTAACTATATCTATGTACCTATGTATCTATGTTTCTATCTATCTACATATCTATCTCACTAGATCACTAACTAAATCAAATAGTTTGAGTTATCACATTAACTAGTAAATAATAAATGCCAAAACTACTATACTAAAATCAAAGCTAACTAAATACGCATTTGCAAATTCACAATTTTTACCGTCCGACGATGGAGTCGCGGATGTCGACGAGTCGTGGCAGACACGGGGCGTGGGTCAAGCCGACGAGCCGGACCGACGGTGGCACCAAGGGCGCTATAGGTGCTTGGGCAGCGAGGCGAGCCGAGGGGCAGCGGTGGCGCGCGGCAGTGCAGATGCTGGCGCTCCATGCAGTGAGGCCAAAGACAATGGGCCGAAGCGGCCGACGGACGAGGCCGAGAGCGAAGCGCACGACGGGCGCGGCGCGGCCTGGCGATAGAGACGGTCGCACCCAAAGACGACGGGCACGACGTCAAGCGCGGCGGGCGCGCTAAGGCGGCCGAGGGTGCGGGTGTACGTCGTCGGGCGAGGCGAGGGCGCTGGGCGGGCGGGACCGGCATATTACAGGGTCCGCGCGCGCGCGCGACGAGAGTCTTGAGTGGCCGGGGACGGGAGAGGGCGCAAGCGGCGGCGGCGGTCTTGTTGCTCCGAGGCGAGGGAGGTCTGAGAGAGAGGAGAGAAAGAGAGAAAGGATTGAGGCCCATCGTAAGACAAACTTGACGCCAAGATAACCACGGGCGTTGAGCTCGACAACTAAGGTCTCTGGCGCGAGCCTCGGCGCGCCGAGTGCTGTCAAATCACCGCCACGTCGCTTGAGCCCAAGAGCGCCAAGGATCGTGTAAGCTCGGCGCCCGACAACAATGGCGCCAAGCTAAGGGTTCAGATTTTAAATCTTACCTCCGAGATATATTTGTGAAATTTTTTCAAAAATGGCTAAAAATAAAAATTTGGTCGAAGGGACCGAGCGGGGACGGGTCGAGACATGACGGAGCAGTTCCGTTTGTTTTTTTAAAGCCAGTCGTCTGGGTACAGATGTAGAATCTATTCATGCACAAGAACATACACGCCCACACTATCCACACGCATCCTACATACGCCACACGTACACAACTAGATCTATAACTATGACTTTGTTGAGTTCCGGGGTGTAAAGTTTTGGCATGTCACATCGGAGGTTACATGGGGAGTCGCACAGGGTATTCGGATACTAATAAAAAATAAATTATAGAATCTGTTAGTAAATCGTGAGACGAATTTATTAAGCCTAATTAATTTGTCATTAACACATGTGTTACTGTAGCACTCTATTATCAAATCATGGACTAATTAGGCTTAAAAGATTCGTCCCGCAAATTAGTCGTGATCTGTGCAATTAGTTATTTTTTAGTCTATATTTAATACTCCATGCATATGTCCAAATATTCTATATGACTAGGTGTAAAGTTTTGACGTGAAAACTCAACAAGGGCTATATGTAGATTGGAAGATCATGTCTTTCTTAAGGTCACCGGAATTATTCATGGCTCCATAAACAATGAAAGCGTCGCAATCTTTTTATGACTCTGAGCCTGTTCGCTGGTTGATTTTTGGGCTGATAAGTCCGATTGATACTGGTTTGTTATGTGAAGAAAACACTATAGCTGAAGATTATTTTTGAGGATAAATCCCGGTGAAAGACATGAGTCGGTCGAGGGAATCGATTCACGCCGGCAGCGAGCACACCTGGCTCTACTAGCCACCCGAGCCTAGCTCGGTTCTCGGTTCTGTTTGGTTGAGGGATGGACCTGCTCCCCTTTCCCCAATATTCCCCCAGAACGAGTGAGTGGCGAGCGCCGTCTCTCTCTCGCGCACGCACGCTCGAGCACCGGCGTGGGCAGGCGGAGAGCTCTGGCATGGGGCCCCGGTCAGGGGTGGGTGGACAGGAGAGCACCGGCGCGGTGCTATGGGTGTGGGCAGCCGGTGTGAGTAGGCGGGAGAGCAGCGGCAGGGGCAGCATGGCGAGGTGGCGGAGAGGCGCCAAGGCGGCGGAGGTGGTCGAGAGGCACGGAGAGCAGCGGCCCAGCAGTGCCACCAAGCGCGAGATGTAGCAATGCGTGGGTATGATCCAGTTAATTAACCCAAAAAAAAACCCCGACTCGGCCCCAGCCCCACATGCCCCGTCCGCCTCCCCGCCCTACCCCCGCCTCCTCGCCGCCCCTCCCCGGCGGCGGTCACCACCCCATCTCCCACGATCGCGGAAACTCCGTAACCCCTCGCACGAAGAATCAACCAGTAGCGAAGGCGAGGGAACGAGAACACCGCCGTCGATCGATCAGCCTTGCCCGCATACGAAGAATCAAACAGACGTGAGGGGCCGTCAACGATAGTCACCACCGTCGATCGATCATGCACCCACCATCGATTAGGAAACTACATCTGTTGTCGGTCTACAATCTCGCCTCCTCATTGTGTCTCCTTGATTGGGTAAGCCTCCTCCGAGAGTCGATCTCTAACCTATCGATTGACATTTTGTTGACAGATAGCATCAATGAATTGCATGATCTGAGCGATAAGAGCAGTTTGCTGATATCTAGAGTAGTTCGAATGTTTGATTTGTTGATTGGTATGGACACGATCAACTGAATTGGGATGCTCGGCTACATTTTCGATTACACTGATTAGTTTTTAATAATAACACAAATATCTTCATGTTTATTATGAGCTTCAATTATCTTTACTGTTTCTAGGAATTTGTACATAGCTTCTTTATCACTTGTGTATCGGGTTTCTTTTCCTTTCCTTCCCTTTTTTTATGTTTCAGTTTTTCTTTGCTCATGTGCCTAATCGACCTTGACCTCATAAGCGTAGAAGTATTTATTCCCCATGTTCGGTGTTTTGATTTGAATTTCTTTTTTCAAGGGATGCACAAAATATGTTGTTTTTTCGCCCTTGCCTTGCATCCGAACAAAAACATCAAAACAAATAATGATCCCTTCTTTCGAAAGTTTGAAAACTGATGTGTTGAGAAAACCTTTTCATTTCCGAAGAAGAGCATATCGCTCATGTGTCTCCTTTATTATGGACAGCGTAGAGTAGTCACCATAATAAACAAATGTAATCCCAGAGTTTGGTCTCATGCAGTTTTAGTGAGACTTAAATTCTTTTAGATTCAGCAGAGATAGATGTTTGTGTTTCTTATTAGATCTAACTCTATGTGATACGCGTGGCAGCCGTGGGGAAACCTTGAGGAGACCAGAGAAGCTCGGGACCGAGAATTGGAGCAGAGAGAGGGTAGCGAGGCAATGGCGCTGGTGGGAGATCGCATGGCGGCAATGAACTGAACCATGTGTGACCACCGTCAAAAGAGGAACCCCACCCGCTTTCGGGAGGTAATATTCTTCTTCGATAAAACCTTATTACACAGCTAGGTGCCCTTATAGATTCGGTGCACAATACTAAGAATAGCAACAATAGTAAGAATAGCAATTCAATCTCCTCTGACCACTCCATGAGATCGCTTCCTATCTAGCTCGATGGCCGTGCATGCAATGCATGCGCCACGAGGACTTGGCCTTCCTTTCTCGACCACGAAATGGGTCAGGAGCTGAGGCCTATGGACGCGGCCGCCTCCTATACTGGCGGCCATTGAAAGAGTCCACAACATTTCCCTCCTCCCCGACAAACAGCTCGTTCGCGAGCTGGAATGCCGGATAGCGCTCTTTGAAATCAGCAACCGGCTCCCAAGTAGCATCAGCAGCAGAACAACCATCCCAATGCACAAAGAGCTCCCAACGACCTCAGTTCAGTCGAGCTTAAACCACATGGGATGGTGTAGGCACCACACGGCCCCGAAGGATAGGTGACAACGGCATGATGGCAGCAGGTGGATCCCCTTCGAACCTCTTTAGCAAGGCGACATGGAAGATCATCATGGATCTTTCGCCGGGCGGTGAGGCAACAGCCCCAAGTCGCTCGATGATCCGATAGGGGCCCGAAATAGCATGGCCCAAGCTTAGAAGGAGCGGCGGCCGTGATACTGACAACCGCAGTCTTGTTCTTTGGAGGCGCATAAAGACACCGATTGCCAACAACAAACTCCACATGGCGGCGTTTACGGTTACATTGCTCCCGCATGGTATCTGAAGAGGATGAGGCGCTCCCGAAGCTACCGATCAATGGCAACCACACGATCCACGCCCGGCGTGTAGGACATCAGAGCCGGGCGGCGGCGGCCATAGACGACCTCGAACGGCATGGCCCAAGAGCGGATTGGTAGGAAGTGTTGAAGCGAGAACTCCGCCCATGGAAGCCACTGCAGCCACGACGAGGATGATCACCGGTGAGGCACCGCAGTACATGACAATGATGCGGTTGAAGACCACCGATTGGCCGTCCGTATGTGGATGGAAGGCCGAAGCTGCTTGAGGAGCTTGACGCCGCTAGCTTGAACAATTCCTCCCGAAGTGGGTGGTGAAGACCGTGTCACGATCGCTCACAATGGAGCACGGAAAGCCATGGAGCGGATGATATTGTTGAAGAACGCCCGAGCCACGGATCGTGCGGAGTAGGGGTGGCTCAAGGCCATGAAGTGAGCCATCTTGGAGAACCGATCGACGATGGTCAAGATGACGGACTTGCCGCCGACCCACGGAATGCCCTCCACAAAGTCCATGGCTATGTCACTCCGCACATGGCTAGGCACCGGCGAAGTGGAGAAGAAGGCCGGCGGATGGAAATGTTCCATCTTGTTGCTTGTTGACAGACAGCACACCCCGAACGAAGTCGCAGAGACAAAAGCGGTGTCGTGGTGTTGTAAACGAAAGCTTCGCAGCCCCGGCGGAGAGTCTTATGTGCCCCTTCATGCCCAGCCTCATGGGCATCACGTAGCAGCTGCGGCTAGAGGCTGGAGCCCTCCGGAACGAAGGCACGACCTTTGTAGAGCAGCAGGGCATCAACAAGCTGCCACCCGTCCGGAGCTGTGCCCGCAGTAAGCTGGCGGCAAAGGTCCTGAGCTGTGGCATCCTCCTGCAGCTCAGCACCAAGACCGTGGCCTCCTCATCACGGCGAGACAGCGCGTCGGCGACGGTGTTGAACTTGTCGGCGCGATACTCGACCGTGAGATTGTAACCAAACAGCTTGGAGACCCATGTGTGCTGCGGTATGGTCGTCAGGTGCTGGTCGAGGAGGAACTTGAGACTCCAATGGTCGGTGCAGATGGTGAAGGCGCAACTCCAGAGATAAGGCCGCCAATGACGGACAGCCTTGACTAGCCCAATGAGCTCGCGCTCGTAGGCCGATAGCTTGGCGTGGTGAGGAGCAACCGGTCGGCTGAAGAACGTGATGGCGCCGTCACCTTGGTGCAGCACAACGCCAAAACCAGCGCCGGACGCGTCGCAGTCCACGATGAAGCGCTTGGTGAAGTCGGGCAGCTGCAGGAGGGGTGCGGTGACCAGCACTGACTTGAGGGCAAGGAAGGCGGCCTCCGCTTCGGCTGTCCAGGTGAAGGCCTCCCGCTTGAGGAGGGTAGTGAGTGGCACCGCCACACCACCATAGCCAGCGATGAATTTCCGATAATAACCAGTGAGGCCAAGGAATCTGCGCAAGGTGCGTGCCGAGCGCGGACGTGGCCAGGCCTCCACCGCTGCGACCTTCTCAGCATCCATGGCGACACCCTCGGTGGAGATGATGTGGCCGAGGTAGGCAACAGATGGTTCGCCGAAGTAGCACTTGGATCGTTTGGCGAAGAGACGATGATCGCACATGAGCTGCAGCACCGCTTTGACATGTTGTAAGTGTTCAGCCCGCGAGGGACTGTAGATTAGAATATCATAAAAAACCAAAACAAAGCGGCGGATGAATGGCTTCAGCACATCATTCATGAGCGCCTGAAATGTCGCTGGTGCGTTGGTGAGGCCAAAGGGCATGACGAGGAACTCGAAGTGCTCCCGGTGCGTCCGGAAAATGGTCTTGGCGACGGCCGACGTTGTTCGGATGCATACGCACTTGGTGGTACCCGCTGCGCAAGTCGATCTTGGTGAAGAAGCAGGCACCCTTCAGCTCGTCCAGGAGCTCGTCGACCACCGGGATCAGGAATTTGTCCTTGACGGTGGCGTCGTTGAGGGCGCGGTAGTCGACGCAGAAGCGCCAACTGTCGTCGTGCTTGCGGACTAGGAGCACCGGGGAGGAAAATGGTGAGGTCGACTCCCGGATGATCCCCTGGCCCAGCATGTCCTTGCAGTGCCGCTCAATCTCATCCTTGAGGAGCTGTGGGTATCGATACGGACGCACCGCCACCGGTGGGGAGCTTCGGCAGAGAGGTGAATCCGGTGGTCGTGGCGGTGTGGTGGCGGTAGGTAGTGCGAGGCTCCTCGAAAAATGTCTGTAGGATCATGGCAGCTCCTCCAGACAAATAGCGGAGATCGGCGATGGCGCGAGTGGCCACGCCCCAGCTGCTCACATCGGTCCAGAGATGGGAGCGGCCGTTGTACCAAAAGGACATCGCTAGGGCACCGAAGTCCCAGACGATGGGCCCGAGCGTCCGCAGCCATTGAACGCTAAGAACCAGGTCAAAGCTGCCCAAGTCGAGCGTGAAGCAGTTGATGGAGAAAGCCTCGCCGCTGATGGTGACCGGGGTAGCTAGACAAACTCCAGGGCTGCGCACCCGGTCGCCATTGGCCACCAGCATGTTGAGGCCAATGCGCGGGGTGACGGTGAGACCTAGGCGCTGCGCGAGCACTGAGTGGATGAACGTATGGGTGGAGCCGGTGTCCACCAGCGCCCACAGCTGAACTCCGCCCACTGTAACCTACAACATCATGGAATCAGTAGAGTTGAGGCCGGTTAGCGCATGGAGGGAGATCTCCAAGTCGTTGATCTCGCTGAGGAGGTCCTCCTCGTCGTCCGCCAGGTCCATGAGGAAGAAACCACCCTTAGCGGCACACTTGTGTTCCTTACTGTAAGGCTCGGGGCAAAAGTAACACTGCCCGTTCCGCCTTTTCTCCTCCATCTCTGTTGTTGTGAGACGACGAAAGCGAGGTCACGGACCCTTCGCCTTGTCGTCCTGCATGGTGCAGCCTGAGGCTCGCATCGGCCCGAGGGTTTAGGTGCCGTGGAGCTGTTGACAGTGGAGGCCTCCGTCTGCCTTTGCTCATAGGCACGCGCGAGACTCATGGCTTGCTGCAGGTTGGCCGGATGCTGCATCTCCATGTCGGAGGCCAAGGGCTAGCCCAAGCCACCAGTGTACAGATCAATCTTGGTGCGCGTGGAGAGGTGGTCGCAACGTGAGAGCAGGGCGAGGTAGCACCGCAAGTACTCCACCATCCTCGTGCGGAACAGGGCCTTGATCTCGGCGAGGGAGTTGGCGTGGATGGGCGGCCCAAAGCGGAGATTGATGAAGTCGACGAAGCGCGGGCAAGGAACCATGCCGAAGTCGCGTTCCATCTGATAGTACCACTCCGCAACGGTGCCGTCGAGGTGCAGCAACGCCATCCACACCCTCTCATCCTCCGGAGTGCGATGGTCGCGGAAGAAATTGTTGCACTTGTTCAGCCATGTCAATGGGTCGGACTCGCCTTCGAAGCTTGGGAAGGAGATCTTGGGCGGACAATGTGGCTCGCGGTGATCGAAGGAGCGGCCGCCACCGCGATCGAAGTCGCGCCCGCCGTGGTCGAAGTCGCACCCGCTGCGGTCGTCGTAGTCACGCCCGCCGTGGCTGTAGAAGTCGCGGTCGAAGAGCCCATAGTCGCGACGCTCGAAGCCACCACGGTCGCGCGAGTCTATCCCATGGTCATAGCATTCGCAGTCATGGATCACGAGCTCGCGGAACGATGCCCAGGCACGATCGCGCTCAGAGTCGCGCCCGTCCACATCCTCCTCGCCTGCGATGTTGTCGTTGCCGCCCAGGTCCTCGCCCCCATCGGCGCCCTTGCCGAAACATCAGGCATGACCGTTTCCACGCGCGTGAGCCGTGTGTCGTGGGAGTTGAGGCGATTGTTCATGGTGGTCAGTTGGCCCAAAATGCGGTCCAGCTTTGCATCCATGGCCGCAGGATCAGGAACGATCGGGAACGGTGCCGGACATGGAAGTCGATGCACTAGAGATGGGCTCCGGTACCAAATTGATACGGCGTGGCCGCCGTGGGGAACGCAGGGGAGATCGGAGAAGCATCTGAGACTGAGAATTGGAGCGGAGAGGGTAGCGAGGCAATGGCGCGGTGGGGAGATCGCCGGCGGCGGCGGATGAACCGCGCGCAGCCACCGTCGAAGAGGAACCCCACCCGCTCGGGAGGTTCTATTCTTCTTCGATAAAACCTTATTACACAGCTAGGTGCCCTTATAGATTCGGTGCACAATACTAAGAATAGCAGAATAACAACAATAGTAAGAATAGCAATTCAATCTCCTACAGCCACTCCATGAGACTGCTTCCTATCCAGCCTGATGGCCGTGCATGCAATGCATGCGCCCTGAGGACTTGGCCTTCCTTTCTCAGCCACGAGCTGGGTCAGGAGCTGAGGCCTGTGGACGCGGCCGCCTCCTATACTGGCGGCCAGTGAAAGAGTCCACAACATCTATGTTATGATGTTCTGAAACTCTTTCATTAACTTCCTGCTTGATATCTCTGAATTCCCTTTAGTTTCACTCATGCCTTGTTGGTTTGGCCTGGGAGTAAAATGCCTATTTGCTTGAACCATTTCATTAGAGTAAGAATTGGACCAATAGCGCAACATACATTAGCCAGAATTGAATTGACCGATGGATTCAGGGAGGGAGGATCCAAACATGCTAAGTGTTCTTGTACCGTGAATGTATATTAGGTACATGGCTGTCCAGAAGAACGAAGCTCTGAATCTTGGATGAGTTTAGAGTTCTGTATGGATTCTATGTACAGAAGAGATTTCCTGTAGCAAATTCTATCAATTGTTTGTTGTAAAAAAAAAACATCTTTAAATAGGTGTAGAGTTAGAATGGTGGTTCATCTCTGATTACTTCATACTACAAGTTGTGCAACTATGGTTGAAGTATTAATTTAGTTTTTGCATATACATTAGAAAGAAGACATGGCTACTAGGTGTATATATGTGATGTATGTTCTTCTTTCTAAAAGGGTCCTATAGTTATCAGGTCCAAAATCATTTGAATTTTTGTGCACACCTAGCTTGATTCTGTTGGTATTAGATTGATTCTAAAATGTGCACAAGTTGGTACTCCAATCCAGTATATAGGGGGGCATATATCTTGGTCTGTTGCTTGAAGCAGAAACAATATTATTCAATTGATTCTAGCTTGTCACACAGATCGAGTTTGCCTTCGTTCCCATGCGCGGTTACTTTAAATTATCTCTACAAGGAGGCCTTGACTACAGCGGCACTTTTCCTATATGGTCTCTGCATTGAGCAAAATTAAGAAAAAAAATTACGCCAAAATTAATTTTGTGTAGGAAAAAGACATTAAACACCAATATGACAAGCATAATTATAATTCGACATAGTTTATGTGTCACTGCTCAGAAAGCATAAGCCCATAAAAGAATCAATGCTTCTCACTGCTACTGCTGATGAGACAAATAAAAGGAGTGCTATGCACATAAGTCTTTACCTTAATATAGATTCACCTGTCTACTTAATTTTGCTTCTCTTTTCTTGTGGAATATGGTCAGCCAATATCATTCCATGTATATTGCCGTGCCAATTCCATGTATAACTTTCTCACGTAAGGGCTGTACTTTGGAATACATGCAACACAAAATGGCATAGAAAGTAATTCAGCTGCCAATTTTCTGATAAACTTCTTTTTTTACCCTCCAATCGCTAACTTGGCGGGTCAAAGTTCTAGCCTGTGCCCATTTCCAGGCATCGAAATCTGGGACATGATCTCCCAAGAGCCAAGGCGCTTACATCTATGTCTGCTGTGATGCCAAAGGCTTGGCCAGAGATTTACAGAAATTTGGCCACACCATTGTTCAAGAATTAGGAGCAGCTATTGATCCTAGGTCTGGTTAAAACTTAAAAATACTTCTATGCCACTATGAAATGCTTCTTTCTCTGCACCCGTTAAATTTTGGGAAAATTGTGTTCTTGCCCATGTCCACTAGTTTAATTGTGATTTTGCCCTTGTTTTTTCAACTTTGTATTTTTATTCCTGTTATTTTGAAATGAATGGTCCGTTTGCCCCTGCTTTAGGCGTTCGTCAGATGGACATGAATTAAACGAATTAAAAAAATTATAAATCTGAAAAGCAAAGGCAAAATGACCGTGCTCCCTCTATCCTTATCGCCTCATCCCAAATGCGAAGCACGGGTCGCTTCATCCCAAATCTCGTCTGCTGGCTGCATCCGGTCGCGGGCTTCGGGCGGCGGCGGCAATGGAAGAACCAGAGGGCGGGTTGCCTCCAGTATGGCGCGCAGCTGCCTCCTCGACCGTGGCGGTTTGCATCGGCGGGCGCGAGAGCTTCCTCCAGCGGCCATGGGAGGTCGAGCGCCCGCCCGCCAGGTCTCGGCGTCAGGCTTCGGGCGGCGGCGGCGCTGCCCATGAGGCTCCGGTGGCGTCCGACCGCCGTCCGGCATCGCCCGCCACAGCCACACCGGCGTGAGTAGCGCGCGCACCAGCCGAAAGCAAGCGTGGGGGCTGTCCGACCCACGGATCCGCCGGTGCGTGCCGACCTCAAGCAACAATACGTTGCGGCTAGCTGCGTCTTGAGGCGAGGGACGAAGCGACGGCGATTCGGCAAGCTCCATGGATTCCTGCATCCGCCAGGTCCTAAAGGAAGAAGCAAAAAAAGCATGACCGAAATCTAGAAGGAGCAGCTGCAAGCTTCAAGTACAAACGGACTCTCATCTATGTAGTATGAGACTCGAATACTCGATCTCCTCACTTGTGTGCTCAATAATGTATATACAAGACTCGATCTCCTCTCTATTTTGTTCGATGAGAATACAAATTGTGTCGATATGCTGCCTATGAGGTTGGGTTAGAACCGACCCGAAAAAACTGACCCAAAATTTTGGTTAGAACCGAACGCACAGGCCTAGTCATAATGCTATCAAAAATACTTTGCTAAAAGCGCTGCCAAAATTTGAATATTTTTTTATATTAAATCTGAATTGAAATAGTTACAAGTTGGGCCAAATATATTTGATCAAATATAAATGTCTAATTCCCAAATCAGGGCAAAATCACAAATAGGCATAACAAACAGGGGCAAAATCACATGGGCATTTATGTCCTTTTGTATAAATGTAACACTTTATTAGGGAGGATGACGAAATAGGGGCAAAGTGGTGCTTCGTTTTAAAAATAAAGGGGTAAATTCACAAAGTAAAAAAAAACAGGGGTAAAATCACAATTTCGATACAAAGAAGGGTAAAAATACAAGAGCCCCTTAATTTTTATATGTTCAGGGCAGCGCATCCATAAGATTGAGTAGTCCCATGAGAACTTGAGCAGTCCATGGTGACCGTCACCGCCTGACCGGGCCATGGCTGTGTGTGCATGACTGCATGTGCAGTGTTCTGGTGAAGGTAGACTCAGTACTCCGCGGCGAGCTTGGCAATGGGGCAGCGGCAGGCAGCTGGGGCTGCATAATTTTTACCACCTACAAATTATATTCGTCGAGGGTATGTCATCATCAAGTGTCGCCATAGACAACCGTCAGTCCCTCGTTATTCGTTCTTGTCTGATCTTGTCTGTGGTTACTGCAAAAAATAATTTTCAACGATGACAAACAGCCCAGCCCAGACTCATATCAGTTCTGTAAAATATCAAAAAAAATTCTAGGACAAAATCTTCTACTGATGCATCATGTCATCGGTTTTGCAGTGTTTCTGGCCACTTTTGTAGGTCTGGCAACAGATCAGCCTCTGTTTCATTGAGTTATCATATCCATCATCGCCCTGTTCGTTTGGGCTTTTGGCTTATAAGCGTGCGTCTTTTCAGCCAACGAATAGTATTTTTCTCTCATATCATATCTGTGAACTGATGCATATTAAAGGCGATTCTGCATTCTTGCTTACCTCTATTGCATAACCAGCAACAGCCCAGGCCCACTCTTCTTCAATCGCATTATCCTGAACCTTAGCATGCTCCATTCGTTAGAGATAAATCATTTTGTCATGTCAACTTATGGAGCAGGCGTCTCATTATTTGTGATAGTACGTAGTAGCTCATGTTTCATGTATCTTTTCTCTTGTTCTGAGTTCTGAGTTCTGAATCAAACAAGAAGGCATCTGAATATTTGTGATGTTGTGTAGTTTCCTGAGTTCTGAATCAAACGAGAAGGCATCTGTAACTGTAATCATCAATGTATCTCACGGGCCATTTTGGGCCAATACGAAAGGTATCAGGTGGGGATCCTGAGGCCTCCTTTGGAACAAAGGAAAAACATAGGAATTTTAGAGGATTTTAACTCTATAGTAAAATTTCATATACATCTCTTTTGGAACAAAAGGATTAGGATTGAACGAAATTCCTAGGATTATCATGGGATGCATGAAAAACATAGGAATTTTGGAGGAAAACTAACATAAGGCTGGACCTCATGGAAACTTTTCTTTGTGTCTATCTCTCTCCTCTGGTTCCTTTATTTTTCCTGTGTTTTGTCCAAAGGCTACATTAGAAATTTTCCTGCATTATAGATTTATGTAGGATTGCAAGTTTCATACAATTCTAATCCTGTGTTTTTCCTGTTCCCGTGTTTTGAGAATCATGTGTTCCAAAGGGGGCCTGAAGATTTGTGATGCTGTGTAGACGTGTAGTAGCCCATGTTTCAGTTTAATGTACCTGCAAGTTAAATTGATGCTTGTAGGGATCAGCGCTGCATAAACTGATGCTTTCTGTTTATCGACCAATTGGGGCAATGACGGAGGTGGCTGCGAGATGACAACGACTATGAGGAGGCTAAGTTCCGAACATTTTTGAAAATATAAATAGATCGCTGAACCAAGGACTAAAAGATCAAAAAGGCTGATGAAGAGCATGAGTGATGTGTGAGGAAAGGGAACAAGCTGCTCCCGCGGATCATGACTGACTAGCAAATGAAGCGGAAAATAACACAACCGATGATTATGATGACATAGAAAAGGTGCAAAACGGCACTCCAGCCTAATATAGATATATAATCCACCGACCGAAGATAAGAGCTTGGGACAAAGAATTACTAATTTCAGTATCTGCACTATCAGCATGTTCGCTTGCTGGTTTCAACCAGGGCTTATCAGCCAGCGAACATTGTTTTCCTCTCACATCAAACCAGCACCAGCCGGGCTTATCAGTCCAAAAACCAACCAACGAACAGGCCGTATGCTTCCAGGACTCCAAAACACTCGTTAGGGAAAGTTAACCGGCCTGTATCTCTACTTTGTTATAAAACATTGCTTTGTAGCATGAATTATTATGTGTTTCACAAACTACATCACTTGTACTTGAATGGAAACCATGATGCATACCTAATGCATTGCTTATAAAAAGTATGGATTTTTAAACCCGTAGCGTATGGGTACTCAAAGTCAACTACTAGTATTATTTATAACAAGTGATAAGTGAGTGATTTGGTCACAATAGGTGGCGTACGAGAACCTGCCTTAGGATCTTGCCGAGGTAACCATATATTCTATCTGTATAATATAAGCTATCGAATATATTCTATATATAATACTGTACCGAGATAACCATACATTCTATCTGTATAGTACTCCGTATAAGCTATCGAATATGTCTCCGCCGTGCCAACAGTACACGGGGCCAACGGGTGAGCTTCATCAAATTTCTCAGAGCCGTAAACCTCAAAGACCATCATCGTACGTGTGTGCTTATTTATTCCATCACGTGGACCTCTCGACCAGGATCCGGACAGTTAAGAGTCTGATTCAATTCTGAGGTGCTAGTGCACTGTTCAGCTTCATAATCAAACCGGTTTCCATCGAAATCAGTGGCTCGCGATGCATAGCGTGGGGTGGAGACTCGGTTTGCTGTTTCAAACCGGTTTCCATCAAACCGGTTTCCATCGAAATCAGTGGCTCGAAATCAGTGGCCTGCCGTCCAGATCAGATCGGTTGGTTTGAACAGGTGAGAAAGCTTAGGTCCGTCCCTGAATGCTGCCGCTGAGCTGGGTCGACGAAATGATCAACGCTTCTCATATATACATGCACATGTTGGAAAACGAAGAACGTGTGCGAGACGGTTTGGTTGGTCTATCTTACATTGAGCCCACAATAAATAAATAGCCTTCCTTCATACTGCTACTACTGCCTAGTACTGCACATGTATATACGACCGTCAACTCTATGACGATGTACTTTTTTAAAAAAACTGTATGACGATGTATGTCCGTACGTAATTAACTTTGGCAAATCTAGGATACGTCATACGTCACAGAAAATCTTAGATGGCTGCTGTGTAACCTATCTAAAACTGACGCGCGTCACAAGGCTGCACGCAGCACGGCGGTGTAGAAGCACAAGCAAATAGCTTGAGAAGCGCATGTTTGGGACTAAATAGTTTCATCAGAAACCATGGCATCTAGAAATCTATTAGTATTATCTTAGTATTTGACCAACAAAAGGAGCCTTCACGTTCGCTCTAGCTCAAAGCCTAGAAATTACCACGTTAATCGCAGAAAAAATAAAAGTTAACCCACCATTGCTACTATAAATATATTACCCTAAAATACCAATATACCTATTTATAAATTACTCATCCATGCCTTTATATGATAAAATTAACCTAAACTATCCCGGTATCTATTTACTACGCATATACCATCTGTATCTTTCTTTTGTCATTTCCAATCTAGGAGAAAGGGAGATAGGAAGGACATTGGTACTGGCAAATTAGGGGGAAAATCCAGATTTGTTACGGCAAAGAGGAAGGGGGCCTGGCGGGTGTCGCCGCCGGACCAACTTATGCACAACCTGCCCCAGAGAGCGACAGCAGCGGGGCAATACAATTAGCTTAAAAAGCTGCAGACGCAGCCATTGCTTTTAGCTCAAGCAAACACCCCCAAACATAAAAAAGATTATTGTTCTTTTTCAAATATAATACTCCCTCCGTTCCAAATTGTAAGTTATTCTAACTTTCTTGTAGAGTCAAATCATTTTAAGTTTGATCAAAATTATAGAAAAAATTACAAAGATTTATGACACCGAATGGATATACTATAAAAATATATTTAATAAATAATCTAAGGTATCATAAATGTTGGTACTTTATTGTAAAAACTTGGTCAGAACTTTGAGAAGAGATAATAAGCCAAAAGTAGTCAAATCTGTTTTAAAAAAAACCAAGGGATGAGGCCAGGATTACTTTGGAGCGGAGCCTAATAACCTTGCTTGTCACCATCGTCATCCCACGTACGTAGTCAACGAGAGCCCGAATATAATTCTCCATCGATGCAGTGCATCTTCCAGGTCGTCCGACACCATCGATCTCCCGAACCTGCCTCATCCACCCTCTTGGTCTTGATTATTCAACTGGCAACGTAACTAACGTTTTTTTTTTCAAAGGAAGTTAGGCGAAGAAGCTTCTCAAAATATATATCTATCGCAGCAATATGTCAGCTGCTGACGAATATATAGTAACCCATCCAGTGACTGACAGACAGCCAATGTACAAAGACGTGACCATTATTTACAAACATGTAGAAAGGGTGCAACTGACGAGAATTCAAAGTTCTCGACCATACACATGAACGGTCATTAATTACACTACGGTGGTTATATATGCCATCGGAGCTTCAATTGTCAAAAGCTGTCGACCATACACATGAATGATGATTAATTAAACTACACTGGTTATACAGGTCATTGTAGCTTGAATAATGGTCAATGTTCTCGACCAAACACATGAATGATCAGTACGTATTGAATTGTTGTTACTCTCAGAGCGAGAGGGAGGAGCTGAGAGGTCACCTATCAGGGGGGCTTGACCAACATTGACTGAGTCAGTGACAATATATATGTCAACCGACGCGAAAAGGCCAAAAGGGTGCTGGAATTGATAAACATGGCCTGGGCCCTAGGCACCACACAAGAGTAGTTAATACATACGCTGGCTGAAAACATACATAAATACTCCTCCGTATTTAAATGTATGACGCCGTTGACTTTAATTTTAACTCAACATTTAACTATTCATCTAATTAAAAAATAATGTAATCATCATTTATTTTGTTATGGCTTGTTTTATCATTGAATACATTTTAAGTATAACTTATATTTTCGTATATCTGTATTAATCTATTATCTTAGTATTTGGACAACAAACGGAGCCTCCACGTTCGCTCTCGAGGCCTAGAAATTCCCACGTTAATTGGAGAGAAAAAAAGACAAAATAAAAATTACCCACTACTGTCATCATAAAATAAATAACTAAAACACCCCTTGCATGTATGGAACTCTTGGCCGCTGCCTTTAGAAAATCAAAGCGTGCGCTCTACTCATGTTTCGCATCTTGGAAACCCTAAACGAGGTGGAGAATCTCCACGATGGCTGAGAAGCTAGAAGGCTCTGGTACCGATAGAACGACGGCAGGGTTGGCCTGTAAACCAGGTACCGTGACGATTTTTCCTTGTCAAAATCGGCTTCGTCGATGTTCAAACGAAAGGCAGCAAGCATCATCGACATCGAGCATGGAGGCGATCGAGAGCTGCAGCAAGGCGCCGCGATCCGATCCTGGATGCAGCTGAAGATCATGCATGTGGTGCGTATTCACACATGCAGCCAGGGTATGAAAGATAATTTTTTTTAATGCCTCTCATATGGATACAGTTGTACCATCTGTTCGTACACACGCACACCCACTCAACATAAGCACACTACTCACATCATCCGTATACAAACAAATATATAACTACACTCGGCTGAAGACCACGTCCTTCTTGAGATCACTGAAATCCTCTAATTTCGTAGGCGACGGGCATGCCACGATCCCATTGCGGCATCACGTGTGAAAGGCAGACGGACTGTTGTATGGATACAGAGGACAGCTGTCCCACCCAACTTTGCAGAAAGGGCCTCAAGAAAAACAGAAATGACAAACAGGTCCCTGGACCCTTTCCCAACCGAAGACTTGAGAAAACCCCATCGCCGGGGATCGCCAGCTCCAGGCGTCGCTGCCCACGTCCAGATCCGAGGAAGCTCCACCCCGAGCTCCCTGGATCATGGACCAGTGCTCGACGACGACGACGACTGCCGCCGCAGGAAGCACGAGCCCGATCCAGCCACCTATCTTCCAGCAAACCCACAGCAGCCACTGCATCCACGAAGCAAAAGGCCAGTGACCCCGACGCTCTACCGAGACGACGAGCCACCGCCGGCAAGACTCCTGAACAGGAGCCAACGGGATCTGGAGCACCAACTCGGTCTCCAGATCCGGAGAGCCCCGACCTCACAGGCCCGCCGCCGGCACCGGAGCAAGTGACGACGAGGTGGGAGAGGGCCAGGAGTACCTTATTCCACCATGGCGACGCCGTCACCACCTCACGACCGCCGCCGGGAGACCTACCCCTATAGCGGGTACCTAATCTACACCGCCGGTCGAAGATCCACCATTCCCCCACACATTCGAGGACCCAAAGGTCGCCGAAGGCGGAGGGGAGCGGCGACCTCGCCGGCGGGAGCACGAAACGCCCCCTTTTCGCCCCTCTCAACTGTAGCAGGGAGAGAGTTCGAGTATGAAAGAGAATTGGAAAAGCCATCATGATGTCGGCATGCAACTTCAGATCGATCTGTTCACTCGACATTGGCGACGTTCGTTCAGGCCGCATCAACAAGGAAACGGGCTATGAGCACCGTAGCACTGCCAAGTTCAATATCTCCCGAATGAACGTTCATACTACGTAATAATTTGCTCATGTTTATCTTAAGATCTTTTATATCACTTTTCATGCGCAGATCGATGCAAGTTCCTTTTTTTTTTTTGACTCATCAGTCATATTGTTTCTTTATAGGAGGAGAGACGATGAAAAGATGAATTGATGCCACGGCCACATGGATCAATAATGGTTTGGAAAGTAAGAGAGATACAATGAAGCACTAAGGCTATACTGGTGCGTGCTGCCTAACAAGAAGGTGATGATGCAAGCAGATATAACCGCAAAATAGGCTATTCCACTACAAGCCCCAAATCGATGCCTTGACAGGTTCCTTCAAATATCAAAATTTACCAGTTAACGCGAATTATGAATGGTACTCCCACCCACTGATTCTTTGATCCGATTTTTTTAATCAAGATTCTTTATCGATAAGGAGGGGATTGCCAAAGCAGCCTAATCAACCAGAAAGATTTTTCTGGTAGAAGCAACCTGATCATCCAAGAGGTTATTTATGGTAAATGAGATGCATATTTTCCATCCACTAGATGGCACGGCATGGGACTATATATGCTGACAGATCACAAAATCTAGGTACGCATCTCTTCATGTGTTGTTCTCACATTATTTTTCTTCTTTTTTTTAAAGAAAAATTGTAAGAACAACCCTACATGTCACTTCAGTTTTGACATTGAACGACATGCCTACTATTATTTTTTTAAGAAAAAAACACCCCACCACATACGAACAGCAAATTCTATTTGTTTTTGCCAACGTAGAGTTGTTGATGTATTCTTAATTAAAAATATATACTCCTAAATGTGTAATCCCAATATAATTTCCGACTTTCAACTAAAAGTATCATTGATGAAAGCACAAAATTGGTGAAAGCAGATTTAGTCCCTCTTAAAAAAAAGCTGATGTAATTTCAATCTGATTTATATTTGATTTTGTTTTTCAGATTATTCAGTGTGCTCCTAACATTACGTAACAGTACCAAACAAATTCAAGGGCTATGTTAGGCTAAGAGTAACATTTTGCACTTTGAAACAAAGAAACACAAAATTGCACATCTAGCCGCACAAATGCACAGGGCGGACACCTTGCTAGTTTTTTAAATAAGACAGTGGTCAAACGTCGTACCAAAAGTCAACAGGGCCATACATTTAAATTTAAATATGGAGGGAATATCACATTAGTAATTTGATGAAATTAAGTTGCAGAGAACTGAAGATCCATCTGATCGTCATGATGCAGCAAGGATGTCGGCAGTACGCCCAGGAGCCGAGTAGGAGGATCGGATGAGACATCATCAACTCACGACGCCCGGCCGTCACGGAGGCCGTGGTGGTGCAACTCCGATCCTGGAGGCAGCGAGGGCGATGAAGCAGAACAGGGATGAGGTCCAGCACGCAGCTGGCCCAATTCGTGCGGCAGGTCACCGATTCGCTGAGTGTAATCGCATTGCTTTTGCTTGAATCAAGCATTTGCTAATCCAATCGCGTTGTTGTTCCTGGAAACACAGTAGAAGAATTAAATAGAATGAAGAGCCGGACGTATCGCTCATCGTCTTCAACTGGAAGAATTCTCTACTGAAATCCTGAACAAAAGCTAGCCGGCCTCCGCTGCGCATTGGATTCGGATGAGAGCACGTGCTCACCTTCCTCCCCAGGAGAATTTGCCATTTAGCAAGCGGCCAGCGCAATCTCCAGATAGACGGCCTCTTATTGCCCCTTGCTTCCTTCCTCAACTCGTCTTGTCGTGCCTTTTCCCTGTTCCACCACCAATTACTCAAGTATACGCACGCGTCACCAACGACGTGGAGGAGTAGAACGACCTCCTAGCTGGTGGCCTGGCCGTTGTCAGCGAGGAGTCCAAGCTCGTCGCCCACCCCTAGACGGTGCGTGGTGCAAGTGCAACATCCTGCTATGATGACGATCAAGCTCATACAGCACCTCACGGGCATCAAGCTCATCATGTTCTATATGCGCCGGTGCTGTTCAAGACGTTGGGCTTTGATGACGTACGATGCCCCCTAATGTCCGCTATCATCATGGCAATTTTGATAGGTGTCAGTTTGGGTCAATGATCTTAGGCCCTGTTTGGTTCTCTTTAGTCCTATGACTAAAGTTTAGTTTCTCGACTAAAGTTTAGTCCCTACCCTGTTTGAATGGAGGGACTAAAAGGAATGCACATGTAGAAACACCATCTTGCCCTTAATTAATGCACAAGATCAGCTTTGATCCTCACCATGCCTCCATCCCGCGTGCCTCCTTCCCTCCTTCCCGCGCGCACACTCTATCACCCTGTGTTTTGCATCATGATAAAATCCACTAAAAATTTGAAGTTTTTAAAATTTACAACAAATTAAAACCCTGACTAGTTATTTTCTACAAAACCATAACTAAAACCTTTTTCCAAAAGCATCACAACACATCATGTGCACTAGGGTTGAAATACTTGGATGCTTGTTTGAATAGTTGAAATGCTTGAATGATGGTTGAATGTATGATTTGTTTCTAGAATTTATTTTGGCACCAAATAAATTCTCATGAGTAAAATGCACCCTAGGTCCTTAAACTTTTAGGGCATTACCATCTGGGTCCTCAAACTAAAAAAGTGACTATATATGTCCCTCATCTATTGCCACCGTGCACAAGAGGTCCAAAACCAGCCACGCAAGCACCAACATCCGACGTGGCACGCCACGATGGCAGCTGAACACTAGGGCTCGTGCCACATTCTCAAAAAACCCCCGCTTTCTTTTTCTTTCTCACTCCCAAGTCCATCCTCTCTCTCTACCCAATCTCCTCCCCGACACCCCTGACTCCGACGTCGCCGCCAAGATTGCTGTCGCGCTTGCCGAGTCGACGTTGTCGGCATCCTCCGCGGTGGCGGTGCTGCTCGACTCCACCACCAGCGGTGGCGAGGACATCCGTGAGTGGGCCGTGGCCACGCTGGCCGCCCTCGCATCCTCGGATGCCTTGCGACCAAACTAGGCGTAGGAGGCCGGCGCTGTGGTGCCTCAAGCCGTGCCGCTTATGCCGCTCGATTCTCGGCTCGGCGTTGCCCATCGAGCAGCACACGCACGCATCAGCTGCTCTGCGTCGAGCTTATTGCCAGCCACGCCACCTCGTTGTAACACCCCGGTGTTATGCCTACATTTAGGCACTGCAAATCACGCATATCATGCATCATCAAGCATCCTAATCATACATGCATAATCTTGCATATAATAACTGAAACATTACTTCGAAACATACGAAACATGTTTGTGAAACGTAAATGATGCATACACTTATTAGAGTTGTTTTGCTCGATTCTTGCTTGCTAGGTTAGTAGAACATGTTTGGCTGCTATTGTAAATCATCTAGCAATGTTTAGTTCAATTTTTGGAGCAATGTTTGTATTCAAATTAATTAAAATTTGGCTTCAAGAATAAATTCCAAAAATTAGGGTTTTGAGCTAAACGTGGACTTTGATCTTCCAATTCAAAATCTAGAAAGAATTTGGTCAGTGGTCATAAAAGCAAAGTTGTAGGGAATTAAATTCTAAGCAACTTTCATTTTTGGTACATTTTCAAAAGAGGTCATTTTCTTGCTCAAAATAATATTTGAAAACTGTATTTAAAATTTATTGAAATTGGAAATTAAAAGAGTGTTTACATTTTTGCAGGCGCCTCCCTCCTTTCCGCCCACCCCGCATGCTGCGGCCAATGAGCCTCCAGCGCCCCCTCTCGCCTCGCTTCGCCCCCAGCACCAAAGCCCGACCCGGCTTGCCTCCACACACCAGCTTTCTTCTTCTCCAGCGCCGTGCCGTCAGCCGCGCCACGTCCCGGCCTCGTCGGCGACGCCCGCCCGCGCGTGTCCGCCACTTGCGCCCGGCTAAGCTCGACCACGCAGCCACAACCGGGCGGGCTTGAAGAGGAGCGCCCTGCTGCCACCGCGCCGCGCTCTGCCTTCACTCCTCCCGCCGCCCTTCACTCCCTCCCGCCCGCTCGAGCTCACGCCGGCGCCAAGCTCTCCACCGCCGCATCATTTTCCGATTGCTCACGCCCCACAGCCACCTCGCCTTCCTTTGGCTCACGCTTCGCGCTTATACCTTATGAGCCCCCTGGTAAGCTTTCCCAGCCTCGCCACGGCGTCCGGCCATATGGCGTCGCCATGCCGTGCCGGCCGCCGTGGAGCGCCCTCTTCCTCCTTCCCACCGCGTGCGTAGCTGCACCTTGCTTTTCGCCATGGCCTCGCACACCTATTAAGCGCTCACTGCTTGCGTTGCCATGGCGAAGTTGGCCGCCCGACATTGGCCGTCGCCGAAGCCAGCATGCAACATGGTATAGCCTGGCCAGCATAGCTCGGCCAGTAAAGCCGAAGCAGCCAAGTGGCCGTGGGCGAGCCCCCGAGCCAGCCGACTCCCCTTCCCTCGCGCTTGGGCCGCGCAGGCCGGTGATGGCCGTGGGCCAGCTGTTTCCAGCGGGCCGGCCCAGTATTGTTTAAAGTGAATTGATTTCCTTTATTATTTGTTATTTGAAATCAAAAATGGTTTGAAAAATGTTTGGATGATCAAACTTGTTCCAAATTTGTTGAAACAAAATTTTCTAGGTTCCTTATCACCAGATCTACTTGGGAAAAATAGTGCATGTCATTTTTGATATACTTTTCTATAGGATTTTATTTAATCTTGAATATTGCTGATAACTTGAAAAATATGTAGAAAAATATCTAGGCTTCAGAAAAATATGATTCCAAGTTTGTTAATCTTCTTATGTCATGTACTTCCTAGGAAAAATATATTTCATGCATGTGCTGTGGAAAACTTTAGAGGTGTAGTTCAAGTACCTTAAATGGCTGATTTTTGTTATTTTTGCTAGAGAGCAAACTTTGTATAAAACATGCATGTGATAATTTTTGTACAGTCATTATATACCATGAAGAACCTAGGAAAAATATTAATTCTGTTGTTTGACACTTTTCATAGTACAAAGTAATTTCATGCTCATTTTTAGGCTATAGCTTGTCATTTTTGTGTAGGATAGTTTACTTATCCAAATGCCATGAAATTTTTATGGTAGTCTGTTTAGGGTAGTAGTATGCTACTGTAATTTTCTCAGATTTTTAGGAGCATCAGAAATATAGGTTGCTATTCAAACCTATTATTAATTAAGGTATAAGCAAGTGTTGCCCTAAGTGTGATTAAGAAATTAGTAAAGCTTTGGTGTATCTTTGAAGCATTTCACAAGATAGGTTAACTTGACATATTAGTAGTAGAAGAGAATGCAGTAGATGACACATGCTTGTAGCATAGTTTCTTGGATGATGTTGTCTACCTTGCCTTTCAACATGTTCATCGCATTCATCTCCTTCGATGCACCGATTGCATAGGCACTTACACGCATTGCATCATACAGGATCGCAAACCGAGAACCCAGTCGTCATTCCCGAGGAGCCCGAGGAGCGATTCGAGTGCGGCCGCAGAGAAGTGCCGTGGTCGAAGCGAGGAGGACGTTGAAGAACTTCCGAGTGCCCGATCACCGTCCCGAAGCTCCTTCGAGAGAGGCAAGCCGAACATCTTTCTCCGGTTTGCAATGATTTCGTTAAATGCTTTACTTTAAATTGATGCATTACGTTCAGGAGTTGTTTGCAACCGTTCTTTGCATTATACCTTGTTTACCTTTGTTATACTATATCCTTGTTACCACAGTATCCGCATGATCGAGTCAATGCTTAGTGGCTTAGACCGGTAGAAGTCGGGTGATTTCTGTCACTGCGAGCTATAGGTGGTTACACGGATCTGCTTGGATGACTATGAAGTCATGGTATAACTAAGTGTTAAATGAAGTTGAGACCGGGCGGAGACTTGCGGGTTTTGGACCGTAGTGTTTCCGTCAGGTCGATTAAGGACCGACCGTTGTTGGGCCTCGAGTCATGTTGAACGCATGCCTTACATTTAGTGGGCGGATAAAGTACCTTCCGACCGCTGAAGTGAGGAGATTTTTCGGGCCGAGATTGCCCGCAGCATGCCTTGTCTTGAAGCGGGCAGTGTGTGGTAGGACACGGGCGGGATGATAAGACCAAAGTGCAATGGGTCGGCCCCGGTACATGTGGTTCTGGCAAACTCGAGATACCGGAAAGTTGACTCGGTGATCAATATCTCACTTTAGCGGGTGAGTGAGATTTGTGTAAGGAATAAATCACCACCGGTTAGGAATCGATTCGAATCGCCATCGCTCTGGATAGTGAGCACTTGACTTGAGTGACTTCATCGTAGTAAATGTTTATGGAACACTTGGGCAGATTATAGTGAATATGACAAGTATGGAAGTTGTTTAATGATCGATGGTTATCATTAATCGCTTAATCACATGTTTACTCTAGTATAGGTAAAAATCTAGTCGACAGGTTAATAATAATTAACTTGACAATACTGCTTTTAGAAAGGTTCTTGAAATGCTAAAAATGCTTCTTTTGCAAATGAGTCAGCTACCCTACTATAATGCCTGCATAATCCTTGGTGTCATTTATTTTCGGTTATGTCGGGTAAGTCCATTGTGAGTACCTTCTCGTACTCGTGGTTTTATTCCCACTTGTTGCAGATGGGCAGATGTACTATGGCTATTGTATCAACTGCCTCTATCCTGCGATGGGTGATGATTAGGACCATGGGCATGGTCATTCCTTACGTCTCATCTAATGCTTTTGTTGGAGATGATCATCAGCTGGCACTATATTTGAACTCCGTGTGAGTGTGTGTGGTTTTAAACAAATGACTTCCGCTACTTTTATTCGAACTTGTTTTGTAATAACTTTCATTTAAACTCTGATGTATCTGTTATGGAAACTTTTATGTAATATGTGATTGGTGACCGCTAAACTTATTACGATCATGGCTGGGACACGAGTTGGTTTGAAATCCTTCGTGATTTCACGGACTACCGGGTTATACGGGCTTAAGTTTGCTCAATCGTCTGCTCTGGTGGATGATTTTCTTACTTAATTTCGTATAATTGGTCGGTTCTGTTACACTCGTCATCGCGGGCGCGCTTCTCCCTAACAACGACCGTGGCGGCGCGCAGCCGGGCGCATTCTGCCGCAAGAGCGTGTGCTGGTCGGACGAGAGCTTCCCGTCGTCTGCCGGCACCGCCGCGGCTCCTTTCGTCCCGTTCGGCAAAACATCCAAGTCGAGGCTACCATGGCCACACGTGAAGCTCATGCTCCGGCGCCATCTATCTAGGAGCAAGGAGAAGGAATGGACGCCGTCACGCCAGAAAGTTGATCTGCACCGAGGGAGCACTGGAGATGCAAGATGCATCTACTCGAGGCCTGCAACAGGATTGCATAGGGGGTGCGGGGTCGGCCAGCTCAACTGTCAACACGCACGCCATCTACCCATCACCACGACGCCAAAGTGCGTTGAGCTACATGCATGCAGGTGCATGTGTATTTGGAAGTACGTGCTCACGTGCAAGCTAACAAGCCAGGAGACGGCGATGGGCCAGGAGGCAGCCGCCTCTCTACACATGGCACCAATGAGGAGATCGATGGCTCAAGGGCACGGAGGAAGCGACGGCAAGAGGCTCCAACCAAGGCCTCGAACGTGGCGGCCATGTGCACGTGGGCGCGCATGAGGCCACGCAGGCCCTCCACGCCGTGGAAACAGAGCGCGAGTTCGCGCCCGGGGATGGGAGCTCTTGCTGCTCGGTGGCGATTCGCGGCGTGGCCGCAACGAGGGTCGGGTACGGGAGCTCCTGCAGGTTCCCTACCAAGACTGGTGCCGCCGTGCAGGAGCCCATCACGTGCTCCTTCTCCATGGCCGCGTAGGAGCCCATCACGGCCTCGGCCAGAAGCTGTAGACCAAGGAGGCTACTGCTGCTAGTAGCTCGGGGGAGGGCGCTGACCAAGGAGGTGATGACGGTAGCAGTAACGTCGCTGACCGCGGTGCTAGCGAGATGAGCGGCCGGTTCCAATGGCTTCTATCGTCGTTCGGGCTCGGCTAGAGCTCACAGAGCACGGTGCTGGGATCCACCTCGATCCGTGATGGTCGGAGCTCGCGTAGTATGGTGCTGGGATCCACCTCGATCCGTGATGGTCGGAGCTCACGGAGCACGGTGTTGCTAATCTCACAGCCAGGACGCCGCCGGTGAATCCCTTCCCAGCAAGGTCACAGCCGGTGCTCTGCTTTCCCGCCGCGTCGGGCGCCGCAGTCGCATCACCTTTGCCCTCCGTTCCCCTTCCTCTCTCTGAAACAACGTCCTCCAAAAGTGTGAGGTTTTTTTTGAGAATGTGGCACGGGCGCAGTGTTCAGCTGCCACCGTGCGTGCCACGTCGGATGTTGGTGCTTGCGTGGCTGGTTTTGGACCTCTGGTGCACGGCGGCAATAGATAAGGGACCTAGATAGTTGTTTTTTTAGTTTGAGAACCCAGATGAGAATGGTCTAAAAGTTTAAGGACCCAGGGTGCATTTTACTCAATTCTCATTGACCACTTCCCCTAAACTCCTTGACCTTTACTTAAAACTACCCTTGATCACTCCCTTGAATTACCAAAACCCTTCACCTTTTCAAAACCCCTTGAATTCAATTTTGAATCCCATCAAATATGCCTTGGGTTAATTCTGGGGAAAGAATATGCATTTTCTTAAATGGAAATGGACCAGGGGCCGGATCCTCCTTCCTCCCTCCTTTCTGGCCCGCGACCGCAGCCCGCCTGCTCTCCCTCCTCCCGGAGTGGGCCGTCGCCAGCCAGCCCGCGAATGCGAGCGCTCGCGCCCTCCCTGTCTCCTCCCGCATGGCCGGCACGGCCGCTCTCGCCTCCCTCTCGCTGACGCCGTAGCCCCACTGGTCAGCTCCGTCGTCCTCAGGACGACGCCGGCGAAAATACCGCGTCGCCCAACGCCGCCTCGATCTCGCGGCCGCTGCCCCGCCCCGGCACCAAAGCAGATAAGGATGAGGACGTTCCACGAAGCTTCGTGACCCGTTGTTCCCCTCTCTTCCCCTCTTCTCTCCCCGCCACGCGGTGACGCCTCCAGAGTCAACTGTTGCCGCTGCCATGGCCGTACACCGGTCCCCGCTCCACCTCCGGCCAAGTCCGGATAAGCACGGCCAGTAGCCACACGCAAGCTCACCGCCAGGAGGATTGGAACATGTGCGCGGGAGGAAAATATCTCCGGCGGTGAGAAAATATCTCGCCGGCAGAACCGACCTCGTCGGCCTATAAATAGGCCCGGTCGGCCAGCGTCTTGAGCAACCGGTAGCGCAGCAAGCTCTGCCTAGTTAGGGAACACCTCATCTCCCTCCGAGTTGCTCCACTTCCCTCTTCTTCCGAGCGGTAGCTCGAGTTCCCTGACTCGGTCCGCCGTGGACGCCATGGGAGCCGAGCTCCAAGCTCCCCTCCGTTCATCCACCGTAGTTCGATTAGGCTAGCCAGCAAGCCCCTAGGACCCTCCTCTACCTCCTCCGCCGATTGCTAGCCTCTCTACTCCTCTGTGGCGCCCTATCGCTGAGAACGGATCGCCGCTGAGTTGCCGCTGCTCGCGTCCGTCACCAGCAAGTCACGGCCAGGCCGTGCAACTCCGCCCACAAGTTCGCGGACTTGCCGTGACCACGTGCCACCCCTCTTTGGTCGAAAAAGACGCACTACGGAAGCACTTACTCATCTCCGTGCCGCCGCGACTACTCCACCGGGCTCTGCTTTCTTCGCCGGACAGAGCATCGACGTCACCTCACCATCGCTGCCGTTCCCCTCCCTACCTCTGTCAAGCGGGCCCGGCTAGAAACGGCGTCCACGCCTGTTAGATGGAGGGGGATGGTGATGACCCATGTGTCCATAGACACGGTCTATGTAGACCCAGAGGAGAAGCGAGCGGTCCCTACATAGAAATTGCGAGCGGTCCCTACATCAGCTCCCTACCTCGATCTGAGAAGCGATACAGTGTCGAAGGCTGACCCGCCCGCGCTGGCCCCGCGCGTCAGCCGCATAGCGAAGAGGAAATTGCTGTGTACACCCTGAGAGGGTACACAAGGAGGAGAAAACACATTTCCCTACATAGAAAAATTCCTAAAAATACTAGAGCCATCCTAGAGCCTAGCCATGCTATTTCACCTCATTTCCATTACCCTAGCATCCAGAAATAATTCCCAAAGTTTATTCCAAATACCTTTTTCTATTTAAACTTTGGGAAAATCATATCTCCTCCATCTTAAATCCAAATCGTTTGATTCTTTCACCAAAAATCTTCTAAAATCAAGCTCTACCTATCCTCTGCCCCATTATTTGGTGCCTATTTAAATTCTAGTTTGATTGCTTTTCTTTATTTAAATTAACAACCGACGTATATTCGCGTATAGATATAATATATTACATATTTAAATACACTTACATAAAATAACATGGTACACACCTACTCAGTTACCCCGCATATAGGACATATAGACACCGAATATATACATAAATATGGTCAACTAATATACATTGCATTTCTATCCTAAATAATCCTAGTATACATACATAGGCATAAATACCACCAACCCTAACTATAACCTACACCATAACCGTCCCCACCCACCTACGTAGCTTAATAGAAAACCCACCTAATTAACTCTAACAAACCCCAGTGGACCTGTAGAGGCTAGTCAAGCCAGATGGGATGACTTGGTCAGGCTTTCTTTTTCAGGTTCACATAATAGTGAACCCTAATAATGTAGTCTGGTTTTCCATCGGATGACCGAACCATATCCACCTAAACTATAGAAAGCCACATCTTGATAGATGAAACCTCTTCATCTCACTCTTACTTCAAATTGACATAGTAATGATAGACTTAGGGGTAAACCTACCACCAATCAGGACCCACCTACGTAGGATCGCTCTTGGTTTGTTATGTATTGTTTTCCTTGCTTGGTATACCTTTGCTTTGTCAGCACTAGACAACGTAGTTAGAAGACATGGAGAGAACCCGAGGGAAACCAAAAGTACATAGGAGCCAGAAGTACAGGAATCAGAGTCCTAGAGTAAGGATACGCTCGCCGGCGAGCAGAGGCAAGTCCTAAACCCCCCTATCCCTCCCCTCCACATAGTTTCACCATCCTTAAACCACATCCGTATCACCTACCACCTAATACGCTACAACCATCCAACCCCCACCTTCCCACCATCACCCTTCTTCACCATTGTCACCATATGACCTACTCCCTCCTACCTATCGTCAAATATAATAAGAACAATGTATATTAAGCATATTGTGAATCAACGTAAAGAATATATGTGATATACCTAGCAGGAACTGATGTGAGCTGTATAATATGGATAAGTTAAGAATATGATGAAATTATATGGTAAAATGTCATGGTAAACCAAAACTTATTTTTCGACGGGAGCGAGTGAGGGGTATCCCACACAGTGTGGTCTACCTTGGTAGGTTCGCCTAGTAAGGGTTCCTATTGGGAGATACTCACTTTGGTCATATAAGGACCGGTTCATATGCCCTCTCGCCTAGTGAGATATTTCGTACAGCCACATGCCTATATGGGTAGGCTGGATTCCCACGCCCCGTTAGATAGAAGTATAAAATTATACTCGGAGGCCGGAGTGGAAACGGAATATCAGGAGATGACCCGGATGCTATGTGATGTTCCGTGGTCCGGTTGGCGTGGTTGCAAAGTGATCCTCCACGTTAAGCCCCTTGATTTGGCCGTGTTCGAGCTCCTTATATCATTGACTGGATGATATGGTATTATCTGGGTTATTGAATAGGATGATATGGTATCATCCGAAACCTTGTGTATTTCCTACCCCTGAGAAGCCATGGTAGAATTATATGGACATCTAAGGTCACATACTTTCGGGTATGGGGTCCTGTTAGACCTGTCTAAGCCATGACGATGGTGTCGGACTGTGTATATCATGTGGGAAAATTTGTACAACCTCTGCAAAGTGTATTGAATCTATTTGAATAGCCACGTCCTTGAAATGGGCAAACGCTGGGATGAGAGCACATATGATTAGACCTCTTTATAATGAAACTGTGATACTCTGGTAAGTTGTAATCAACTGAGCTGGTAAGTTATAACTCATAAACTCCGGGAACTGGCGAGAAGGGTTGATACTCTCCCAGGGCCCAAACCCCCACTGTATATAATTCCACTCCCGACATATGAAAACCTTAACCACCATAAACCAACTCCACCACTATAAACCACCACCAAATACAACCTCCGCCATCCACCATCCACCTTGCCCCTGAAAGCTCTAGTTTGGTTTTGGTTAATTGATGAAACCTTAAGTGCTAACCTAGTTTATCAAAGTGATTATAAGATAGGTAGCACTACTCCAAGTGATGAAGCAATGGCGAAGATCATGACGATGGTGATGGCATGGTGATGATCAAATGCTTGAACTTGGAAAAGAAGAAAGAGAAAAACAAAAGGCTTAAGGTAAAGGTATAAATAGTAGGAGCTATTTTGTTTTAGTGATCAAGACACTTAGCGAGTGTGATCACATTTAGGATCGATAGCCGTACTATTAAGAGGGGTGAAACTCGTATTGAAATACAGTTATCAAAGTGCCACTAGATGCTCTAACTCATTGCATATGCATTTAGAATCTAGTAGAGTGCTAAGACCCTTGAAAATGTTTGTGAAAATATGCTAACACATGTGCACAAAGTGATACACTTCGTGGTTGGCACATTTGATCAAGGGTGGTGAAGTTTAGGTGCAAGGGTAAGAAACTCCACAGGCGGAGTGTCCGCCCGTAGAGTGCGGACAATCCGATGGTGCCACCGGTGCCCCAGACAGAAAAGACGAAGGTCACTGTAAGTGACCGGACGCTGGTCTCAGTTGGACCGGCGCGTCCGGTCAGTAGCAGCAGTGAGCGCGTGGTCTCGGTCTTCGACCGGACGCTAGCGCTAAAATTGATCGGACGCTGGCAGGGTGCGTCCGGTCAGTGCTGACATACGCTGACGTGAGGCGCACAGAGGAAACGTTGAGTGACCGGACGCAAGGTGTGTCTGGTCGAGCATGACCGGACACGTCCGGTCGTGAAATGTCGCGTTTGGAACCTTACTAGAAATGACCGGACGCTAAGATCCAGCGTCCGGTCACTTTCTAACCGACGCGTCCGGTCATCACTTGACCGTTGAAATCGGGCGATCGGTGTTTGAAGCCGATGACACGTGGCGCACATCGCACGATCGAATGCTGAGGTCCAGCGTCCGGTCAATCTGACCAGAGCGTCTGGTCGGCCCGTGTTCAGTGCAGTGAGGAGCCCAACGGCTCTATTCATGGGGGCTCTCTATTTAAGCCCCATGGCCGGCTCAAGCTCACTCTCTTGGCCATTTGCATTGATATAGCAACCTTGTGAGCTTAGCCAAAGCCCTCCCACTCATCTCCATCATTGATCCATCATCATTGTGAGATTGGAAGAGAATCTAAGTGCATTGCTTGAGTGATTGCATCTAGAGGCACTTGGTATTCGTGTTTTGCTGCGGATTTCGCTTGTTGCTCTTGGTGGTTGCCACCACCTAGACGGCTTGGTACAACGGTGGAGGATCGGCATGAGTTGGTGATTGTTCGTGGCCGTCTCCGGTGATTGTGAGGGGAGTTGTACCTTCCCCGGCAGAGTGCCGAAAGGTAACTCTAGTAAATTGCTCGTGTCATTGAGTTACCTCACTTGTGGGTAGGTTCTTGCAGTGTCCTATCATGTGGACGAGGTTCGTGCAACACCTCTTAGCCGCCGAACCACCAAGTGTTGGTCGACACAACGGGGACTAGCGTGCCGGCAAGCATGTGAACCTCGAGAGAAAAATAGGTTGTCTCTTGCCCTTTGGAATTCTCCCGGTGATTGATTTAGTATTCATATTGTGATTGGTTCACTCCTCTACATGACGGTATAATCACCCTACTCACTCATTTATATTCTTGCAAACTAGTTGTGACAAGCTTTTTAGTGTAATTAGAATTGAGAGCTTGCTTTGTTAGTTTAAGTTCATCTAGTGGAGCTCTTTAGAGTAGCATATTTGAGAGCTCTTAGTGAGTAATAACATTGCAAGTTGTGTGCCTAGTAATCGTTGCAACTAGAATTATTGGATAGGTGGCTTGCAACCCTTGTAGAGCTAGAGTAAGTTTGCATTTCGCTATTTGTCATACTAATCAAATTGTTTTAGTTGATTTGTAGATTTTTAATTAGGCTATTCACCCCCCTCTAGCCATATTAGGACCTTTCAAGTGGTATCAGAGCAGTGGTCACCGTTTGATTGAAGGCTTAACAACCTCGGTGTCAAATTATGGCTCAAGTTGTGTTCAACCATGTGGGGGGCAAACCACCGTTCTTTGATGGCACATGCTATGATTATTGGAAGAGAAAGACGAGGATGTATCTTGGTTCAATCAATGATCAAGTATGGGAAGTGACCGAGAATGACTATGCTATCATTGATCCCGATGATCCCACCAACCAAGATAAGATCAACAAGCAATGCAATACAATGGCTCTCAACACCATATACAATGCCATTGATTCCAAGGTGTTTGAGCAAATCAAGGATTGTAAAAGAGCAAATGAGGTGTGGAAGAGATTGGAGGAAACATATGAGGGCATACCGGCGGTGAAGAGTACCAAATTGTATATCCTCAAGAATAAATTGACAAGCTTCAAGATGAAGGAAGATGAGAGCATTCCGGATATGTTCCATCATTTATAAGTGATTGTCAATGATTTGAAGGCATTGGGAGAGAAGATCAAGGACGATGATGTCTCTCATCGGTTTTTGATGTGCCTACCTCCAAGATTTGAGATGTTGAGATTGCTCATCATAAGAGGAGGATTGAAGAAGATTACCCCCAATTAAGTACTAGGTGATGTTATGACCCAAGAGACATACCGTGTGGAAAGGGAGGGGGATGACAAGGATGACAAGAAGGAAGACAAAGACAAGAAGAAGAAGAGTATAGCATTCAAGGCTAGTTCATCATCATCCAAGAACAAGGGCAAGTCCAAGAAAGAATCAAGTGATGATGATAATCTTAGTGATGTTGATGATGAAGCTATGGCCCTCTTTGTCCGTAAGATGGGAAAATTCATGAAGAAGAAGGGCTATGGTGCAAGAAAGAGAAGAGATCACACCAAAAGCAAAGAATATGTGAGAAGATGCTACAATTGCAAGAGCCCCGATCATGTTGTAGTAAATTATCCCTACAATAGTGATAATGATGAGGATGAGAAGAAGAAGAACAAAAAGGACAAGAAAGAAAAGAAGGAGAAGGAGAAGAGAATGACCTTCCAAAATAAGAAGAAGGGTGGAGGCTATGTGGTCACTTGGGATAGTGATGGATCTTTGGATAGTGATAGCTCTAGTGATGATGATAAGAAATCTATCAAGAAAGCACTAGCAAGCATCGCCATCAACAACAAGCCCTCCATCTTCGACACTCCATCGACATGCCTCATGGCAAAGCCTACCAAGGTAAAATATGATGAGAGTGATGATGATGAATGTGAAAGTGACTCTTGTAGGAATGATGATGATGAGGATGAGGAGTACACCAAGGAGGAACTCTTGGACATGTGTGAGCAAGTGCATGCTTGTAATGAGATGAAGAGAAAGGAGTGCAAAGAATTGCGCAAGAAAGTAAAACTTCTTGAGCAATCCTTTGATGAGCTCAATGCCACTCATGAGAGGCTAATGGAAGCCCATGAGAAGCTTGACAAAGCTCACTCTAAGCTTGAAAGGGCTCACTCCTCTCTCATTAAGCAAGTCAAAGTGGAGAAAGCCAAGAAAGAGCAAGTGATCGCATCATGTGATGTGGGACTAACTTGTAATCTTATTGATGAATCTTTTTATAAGCCCATTGTAGTTGCTCCCACTAACACTTCTTGTAGCACTACTACTTCTACTTCATCTTTGAGTGATGGTCTCTCTTGTGATGTCTCACTAATGGTGGAAAATGAGACCCTCAAGAAGGAGGTGAATGAGCTCACTCATGCCTTAGGCAATGCCTATGGTGGAGATGCCCGCTTGCTAAAGTGCTTGGGTAGCCAAAGGTTTTCTCTAAACAAAGAGGGGTTAGACTATACCCCCAAGAAAGGCAAGGCGGCCTTTGTCACTCTCAAAGTTAGCTTTGTGAAGGGCAATGGTCGGTTTTGCAATAGATGCAAGCAAGTTGGGCATATAGAGCAATATTGCAAGATTAACAAGAACAAGCTACCTAATGTATCCTCAATTAAATTTGATTCTTGTTACATGCTTTTTAAGGGTGCCAATAGTGTGAAGGCTAAGTTCATTGGTACACCAATTATGGGCCCAAAGAAGAAGGCCATTTGGGTACCAAAGACCTTGGTAACTAACCTACAAGGACCCAAGCAAGTTTGGGTACCTAAAAAGAATTGATCTTCTTTTATAGGTCAATTATAAAGCCAGAGGAAGGCATTGGGTGCTTGGTAGTGGGTGCACTCAACACATGACCGGTGATCCAAGAATGTTCAATTCAATCAATGAAAACAAGAGCAATGGGATTGATAGTATCACATTTGGTGATAATGGCAAAGGCAAGGTTAAAGGGCTTGGTAAGATTGCAATATCCAATGACTTGAGCATTTCCAATGTGCTACTAGTAGAAAACTTGAACTTCAACCTTTTATCGGTAGCTCAATTGTGTGATCTTGGTTTCAAGTGCATATTTGGTGTGGATGATGTAGAGATCATAAGTGTAGATGGCTCTAACATGATATTCAAAGGATTTAGATATGAGAATCTATACTTGGTTGATTTCAATGCTAGAGAAGCTCAATTGACAACATGTTTGATCACTAAGTCTAGCATGGGTTGGTTATGGCATAGGAGGCTTGGTCATGTTGGAATAAAACAGTTGAATAAGTTGATTAAGCATGACTTAGTTAGAGGCTTGAAAGATGTCACATTTGAGAAGGATAAGCTATGTAGTGCATGTCAAGCCGAAAAGCAAGTTGGTAACACACATCCTAAGAAGAGCATGATGAGCACATCTAAGGCATTTGAGTTGATGCACATGGACTTATTTGGACCAACCACATACACTAGCATTGGTGGAAATAAATATGGATTTGTGATTGTGGATGATTTCACAAGATACACATGGGTATTCTTTCTTGTTGACAAGAGTGATGTGTTTGCAACATTCAAATCATTTGTCAATGACATTCACAATGAGTTTGAAACAACCATCAAGAAAGTTAGAAGTGACAATGGTAGTGAATTCAAGAACACTAGAATTAATGAGTTGTGTGATGAATTTGGAATTAGACATCAATTCTTGGCCAAGTACACTCCTCAATCAAATGACTTAGTTGAAAGGAAGAATAGAACTTTGATTGACATGGCAAGATCAATGTTGAGTGAGTACAATGTGAGTCATTCATTTTTGGCCGAAGCAATCAACACGGCTTGATATTATAGCAACCGACTCTATTGTCACCCCATGATGGAGAAGACACCTTATGAACTTTTGAATGGAAGAAAACCCAACATAGCATACTTTCGGGTTTTTGGTTGTAAATGCTACATATTGAAGAAATGTGATAAATGTTTCTTGCTTGGTTACTCCACTACTAGCAAGGCCTATAGAGTTTGAAATTTGGCTAGTGGTACTCTTAAGGAGGTTCATGATGTGGAATTTGATGAAACAAATGGTTTCCAAGAGGAAGATGAGAATCTAGATGATGTAAAAGGCACTCAATTGGTCAATGCAATGAAGAACATGGACATTGGTGATATAAGGCCTAGAGAGGTGATTGATGTTGAAGATGACAAGAATCAAGTGCTCTCTAACTCAAATGTGCAAGCTAGTGGTTCTCATGATCAAGTTCAAGCAAGAACTAGTGATGGCAAAGTGCAAGATCAACAACAAGTGGCTAGTTCATCATCTCAACCAAGTGATCAATCAAATGCAAGCAATCAAGTGCAAGTGCTTCAACCAGCCAATGTTGCAAGAGATCATCCTTTGGACACTATCATTGGTGATATTTCAAGAGATGTGCAAACTAGATCAAGATTGGCTTCATTTTGTGAGCACTTCTCATTTGTGTCATCCATTGAACCAAAGAAGATAGATGAAGCTTTGAAGGATGTTGATTGGGTCAATGCTATGCATGAAGAGCTAAACAACTTCACAAGAAACCAAGTATGGGAGTTAGTTGAGAGGCCTATGGATCATAATGTGATTGGAACAAAGTGGGTCTTTCAGAACAAGCAAGATCAAGATGGGATAGTAATAAGGAACAAAGCAAGATTAGTGGTTCAAGGTTACACTCAAGTTGAAGGTCTTGACTTTGGAGAAACATATGCCCCGGTTGCAAGATTGGAAGCAATTAGGATCTTATTAGCCTATGCTTGTGCCCACAACATCAAGTTGTACCAAATGGATGTGAAGAGTGCATTTCTCAATGGGTACATCAATGAGCTTGTGTATGTTGAGCAACCTCCCGGTTTTGAAGATGAAAAGAAACCCAACCATGTTTACAAGTTGAGAAAGGCTTTGTATGGATTAAAATAAGCACCTAGAGCATGGTATGAGAGATTGAGGGATTTCCTACTCTCTAAGGGATTTAAGATGGGAAAGGTCGACACCACTCTCTTCACCAAGAAGCTTAGAAATGACTTGTTCGTAATGCAAATCTATGTTGATGATATCATATTTGGGTCAACAAATCAAGATTTTTGTGAGGAGTTTGATAAGATGATGGCAAGTGAGTTTGAGATGTCCATGATTGGAGAGCTTAGCTACTTCCTTGGTCTTCAAATCAAGCAAATGAAGAATGGCATATTTGTGAGTCAAGGCAAGTATATGAAGGACATGCTCAAGAAGTTTGGAGTGGATGATAGTAAAGCTATTAGTACACCAATGGGGACAAGTGAAAGCTTGGATAGTGATGCTAGTGGCAACATGGTGGATCAGAAGATGTATCGGTCTATGATTGGAAGCCTACTCTATGTGACCGCATCAAGGCCGGATGTGATGTTTAGTGTATGCATGTGTGCTAGATTCCAAGCCTCACCAAGAGAAAGTCATTCGAAAGAAACAAAGAGAATATTGAGTTACTTGAAGCATACACAAAATGTTGGATTGTGGTATCCCAAAGGAGCAAGATTTGAGTTGATTGGATATTCGGACTCCGATTATGTGGCATGCAAAGTTGAGAGAAAGAGCACATCGGGCACATGTCAACTATTGGGAAGATCACTTGTATATTGGTCATCAAAAAAGCAAAATAGTGTGGCACTTTCAACCACCGAAGCGGAGTACATTTCGACCGGTAGTTGTTGTGCTCAATTACTTTGGATGAAGGCTACGTTGAGTGATTTTGGAATCAAATTCAAGCAAGTGCCATTGCTATGTGATAATGAGAGTGCTGTAAAGCTCACCAATGTGGTAGAACCGCCCGAAATAGCATACTTACGGAGGCGCTCGTCTTTCACCAGACACTAAGCACCCCGAAAGCAACTACAGCGAGCGGTGTCCGTCGGGCACACCCCGAGGGAGAACCTGAAAGATCCACATTTTTCCCAAGGATCCAATAATGAGAATGAGTTACAACACAAGTCCATTTCATACATTAGAGTTTCTTAAAAAGTACATTATTACAATACCAAATACCAGAGTGCGGAATGATAAACAGCGGAATTTTAAAAAGATAACATCTAGCGATAAGGTGGCGAAGATTCCGTCTAAGTCCACCAGAAGGATCCTCCACACAAGGTACTCCTCAAGCATCACCTGCAACAGGGGTAAATAAACCCTGAGTACACAATGTACTCGCAAGACTTACCCGACTAGTGGGAATAATTTCCCGACTCCAAGGGATATGATAGGCTTTATGGTTTGCTGGTTTTCTTTAGCAGAAAGCAATACTAATAGTGAGTCCTTATTTATGTATTATTATCAGCTGTATTAAGTTATCATCTAGCCAGTCTATATAAGCACCTGTCTACTTTCAAGCAAGGGTTGAGCAATCAGTTATATTTCTTCTTCTTTCTCCACTTTCAGTTCTTACTACGGTGCTAAACCGTAGACAAGCCATACCGGATCGCCCGTCGATTTGTGAATCAATGTGCCCAGCTGGGTGCCCCAAAAACACACGCCCCGCTTGTACCCTAGGCACAAGCAGGAGTAACCCATCACCCTCCTGTCCTGGGTGTCTAGGTCCCCATCCAAACTTGGACTCCAAGTCCTCACATCCTGAGTCCTAGACTCAGTGTGGTGCAAGGACCTCCACCACCTCCTCTTCCCATCAGTCGGTCCGGAAAGAGCCGGATCCGTGACAAGAGAGCAACATGCCTTCTCTGCGCCCATACCCAAGTATGCGCTCAGGACAATAATCTGTGACTTGCCTAGAGTTATATGCAACGACCGGTCCTTAATCAACATAGACAGGGAAAAAGTGTAACCGAGCTATGCCCTGTTGGTCGCAGGACACAACCCTTTACACCCACCAATACCCAAACCATATCCCTGCCCGGTCACCATTTACCTTTCCCTCATTTTATCATGAGTGTTCATATTTTATCACCTATCTACGAGTAACGGCAGGTTGCTCACGCTATTGATATCCTGAGCATAGCAGCTACTCGACCTATACTAGTAGGACTCATGGGTGGATATATTTATGCATGTAGTTTCCATAAAATGCCTGTAACGTAAATGCACATCATATATATATTCAGTGATCATTTGAAAATAGGAGTTATGCACCGGGGCTTGCCTTGGGCAGGTGCCGGGTCAGCAAGGTCAGTACCAACAGGCTCCTGGGCTTCCTCCTATGCGAAGATCTCCTCCTTGTATTCCTCGATAACCTCGTCGTATTCCGGCTCGCCGACGGGCACGAAGTCTACCAGTTCGTGATCTACATGAAATGATGATGCCATGCTTAGGAATAGAACAACAATTCTTAAAATAACAGTACATCGATTTAACAACTAAGCTAGTGCTACCGGCCATGAGGCTAAACTATCTGATAACAAGTTTGAAATACGACATTCGTTATTATTATAGCAACTACCGATATTCTTACTCCTAATACTGACTTACGATATATTCGATAAAGCAAGTGTAATAACAACTTTATTTAGCAACCGGTTCTAAGGCTATAAAATTTATAGCAAGTACCTAACATCCTATTGAACCTACTGTAAAATTTTCAAAGCTAAAACTATTGCCGATTTGCCACAAGAATTCCTACAAATATCCATCTACCTAATACTGAGCTGTCTAATTATAATTTATGAACCCATGATCATAACAGCTAACTATGAACTAACTACACTAACATATAGATGGTATTTTTGCGAACCTAACAAAATTAGTTTCACTATTTTTGGACAACTACGCAATTTACTACGAATTATCAAAGTTCAGTTCATTACCAAAATAAATAAACAATTCTAATTCACTGGAATTGAGGAAACCGAAATCTGGCCCCGTGGCCCAACACGCACTGGTTCGGCTCATCCCGCTTTCTCGCCCGCGCACGTCAGCAGACCACCGCGCGGCCCACGTGGAGGCGCGGCTCAACCGGCCAACGGCCCGCAACGGGGGAAGGCCTGCGCGCGAAGGCAATTATGCATGGGCACCCCCAAAGCACTACGTAATCCCAGTGAGCCCTCGGACACTATTCAACCAGTCTAACATTTTACAGCTGTACCCTCCCCTTTCTCCTCCTTCACCGCGGCGAAGTCCCTCCCGTCACCCGTGCGTGCACAGACGCGACGGCGTGGCACCGGGTGGTCACGACGGCATCACCCGAACCCCTACTACCTAACTAAGAGGCCGATGAATACCTTGGGGGCAAAACGCAGTGACCAGAGGCTTCATGGCGAACAGAGGCATCGTGCTAAGCCCCCTCCTCGGCGGTGGTCCCTCTCCTGCAATGGCGAACGCGTTCCCGTGAGTGAAAGCGAATACGGAGCAAGGGACGAAGCTAGCGAGCTCCGAGGACTACCCAAGGGTACCTGCGCATTGACGGTACGGCCGGAAGTGGCCCGAGCAGAGCTGGCCACATGCACACCGACGCTGCGATGGTGCCCGGTGATGGCATGGCTGCGGTGGTGGTGGCTAGCCTGCTATAAAGTCACAGCTGTGGTGCGTGGGGTGCTTAGGAGGGTAAGGTCGGGCTAGGGGTGCACTGAATTGCTACAAGATGCTCGGAGTGACTGGCTTGCCGTTGGAGGGCGTCCGTCCGGTCTTATGGACCCGGTGGCGCGGCGATTTGAAATTAAGGCATAGTGAGGCGAGAACGGCAGCGCGGTGGAATAGGTTGGGCGGCCAGATACCTAACGGGTCTGAGGACGTGATCAATTTGATTAAGGTACTGCGGTTGCGGTGAATTGGGGGAAAGAGGTCCCGCCAGTCATGGCTCCAGCGAGGACCGGGGCTCTGGCGCGGCTTGGCTCGGACCAACTGTGGATGTCACGCAATTACTAGCGTGCACAACTATGGGGGAGCAGCAGGACGTGGCTCCTGGCGCCAGCCAGCACGACGCGGCTACAAGCCGACGAGGCAACGGCACGGCGACGTAGCGAGCAGCGTCCAATAAGGGACACAGCGCGATTGTGACGCCGAGGTGACGGTGAGGCAGGCTGTCGCCCTACGCACGAGCAGCCAAATTGATGGCAACGGCGTAGAACCGGCGTGGCGACGGGCGGCGTGTAGCGCGGGCCCGACGCGCTCCCGGCCAAGGCAGTGCAGAGCAGGGCATGGCGCGACAGAGTTAGTCGACGGCCTAGGCGCAGCGCAATAGCCGACGAGGTGACCCGCGCGCCAGTGGGGCAGCAAACAGCCAAGGCAATAACGCAGGGTCAGCGTGCGTCAGCATCACGGCGGCATGAGGACGAGGACTGCGCCTCATTGCGCAGGGCGGGTCAGCAGCGACGGCAGGCCAGGCAGTGGCGGTGGTCGCGGACAGCGTGGTGGCAGGCGGCCAAGACTCACAGCACAAGTGCCCTGCGTGCGCGCACACGCCCAGGCGCGTCGTAGGGACGCGACCAGCGCGGCAGTGGAATGCGGCCGATGCGGCAGTGCGCTGACAAGCCACTGGTGACCGCGCCCAGCGCCCACTCAAGTGTCGTGCATGCTTTTTAAAGCAGGCAAAAAACTTGTACATGATGCTCCAAAAGCCGAACTAACTATTCGATGCACAAGAGGGTACGTTGGGCTATCTAACGGAGCCAAGATATCATACCACATCCTAAGCCGATCGCTCTACAACCATCGCCAAAGGTGGCTTCGTCGACTTAGTTGAAAACCTACGCGAAACGACGTCACCCCGAACGATTTCATGTCGAATCCCCATTTCGACCTATGAACACACTATCTAACTATCATTGCCCTCGACTAGCTAACTATCGCCGTTCACAAAACGTTCTTTAGCCTTTTTGTTTCAAGAACAATTTGATTAGAATGGTATTATATGAAACGTAACCATGGACTCATGTTTCGTATGAATGTTTCAAGTGCTGAACATCGAATTATAATTCATGTCATACACATATGCACATAATTCAGATGCTTATGAAATGTTTAGCAGAAATAATACAATGTAACACAGAGGGTGTTACAAATCTACCCCCCTAAAACAAAATCTCGACCCGAGATTTCATGTGCCTAGTGTGAGAAAGAGACAGGGGAATACATTTTTGACGCAGCACTAACTACCCGAACCAGAGAGAAGGTGGGGATAATGCTTTAATATGTAGCTCTCCTGTTCCCAAGTAGCTTCAGCCTCAGAATGATTTTGCCATTGCACCTTGTAAAATTTTATCACACTGTTCCTGGTCACTCTCTCCTTCTCATCCAAGATTTTGATGGGATGCTCTACATAAGATAGATCAAGTTGGAGCGGAAGTCCTTCAATTTCCACAGATTCTTCAGGAACTCGTAGGCATTTCTTCAATTGCGAGACGTGAAACACATTATGAACTGCGGAGAGAATTTCAGGAAGCTGGAGGCGATAAGCCACGGGGCCACATTGCTGCAACACCTTGTATGGACCCACATACCGAGGGGCTAACTTGCCATGGACACCAAACTGATGAACCCCTCTCATAGGAGATACTTTGAGATACACAAAATCCCCAACTGCAAACTCCAAAGGCCTTCTTCGCTTGTCTGCGTAAGCCTTTTGTTGGCTCTGAGCTGCCTTCAAGTGGTCGCGAATAATACTGACTTTCTCTTGAGCCTCTTTTATGAAATCAGGCCTGAAGTACCCACGGTCTCCTACTTCGACCCAGTTCAGTGGCGTTCTACATTTCTGCCCGTATAAAGCTTCAAACGGTGCCATTCGGATACTCTCTTGGTAACTATTGTTATATGAAAACTCAGCCAACTTCAAACACTTATCCCACTTCTCAGGAAAAGAAATGGTACAAGCTCTCAACATATCCTCGAGCACCTGGTTTACCCTTTCAGTTTAACCATCAGTTTGTGGGTGGTATGCCGAGCTTCTGAGGAGACGAGTACCCAGACATTCCTAGAGTTTCTCCCAGAAACGAGAGACAAAAACTGACCCTCTATCAGAGATGATAGTAAGAGGAACTCCATGTAGGGTCACAATCTGATCAAAGTATATCTCCGCATACTTTCTGGCAGTGTATCTAGTATCCACCAGAAGGAAGTGGGCAAACTTGGTGAGACGATCCACAATGACCCAAATAGAATCAAAGCCCGTAGAGGTGCGGGGTAAACCCACAATGAAATCCAGGGAAATATCCTCCCATTTCCAAACAGGAATGGGCAAAGGCTGCAGATATCCAGGAGGACGCATATGATCTGCCTTGACTCTTCCGCAAGTGTCACACTCTGCAACAAACTGGGTAATATCTTGCTTCATGTAGGACTACCAGTACAGTTGGCGTAGATCATGGTACATCTTGTTGCTGCCAGGATGGATAGATAGCTTGGAATGATGGGCTTCATGCAAAATCTTTCTTTTTAGCTCTTCATTAGATGGAACCACCAGTCTATTCTTGTTTCTCACGACCCCCTGCTCATCAATGCTAAAATGAGGGCCACGCCCTTCAGCCATCAACTTCCTAATGTGAGAAATCTCTTCGGAGTCTTCCTTCTGTTCCCGAATAATCTGCTCTAGCAATTCCGAGGTCAATGCAATGTGAGCTAGCACTTCTGTGTGGTTGAGAGACAAAGGTATCTCCTCAACCGGATATGACTTACGGCTCAAAGCATCTGCTACAACATTGGCCTTTCCTGGGTGATAATGGACTTCCAAATTATAATCCTTTATCAACTCTAACCATCTCCTTTGCCTCATGTTCAGCTCAGACTGAGTGAAAATATACTTGAGGCTCTTATGGTCTGTGAAGATATGCACTTTGTTGCCCAACAGATAATGCCTCCAAATCTTCAGAGCGTGGACCACATCAGCCAGCTCTAAGTCATGAGTGGGGTAGTTCACCTCGTGCTTCTTTAGTTGGCGCGAAGCGTAAGCTATCACACGCCCATCTTGCATAAGCACACACCCCAACCCCGTCTTTGAAGCATCACAGTATACATCCAAGGGTCTATCAATATCTAGTTGGGCTAGCACAGGAGCAGCGGTCAGAAAAGTCTTCAGAGATTGAAAAGCTTCTTCACAAGCTGGACTCCAATCGAACTTAGCTTCTTTCTGGAGCAACTTGGTCATGGGCTGGGCTATCTTGGAGAAATCAGGGATGAAACGCCGATAGTATCCAGCTAGACCAAGGAACTGACGGATCTGGTGTACAGACTTGGGAGACTTCCAATCCAATACATCTCGCACCTTGTTGGGATCTACAGAAACGCCTTCAGGTGTCAACACATGCCCCAAAAACTGCACTCGATCTAACCAAAACTCACACTTGCTAAATTTGGGGTGCTCTCTTAGTTGAGTCAGTACTATCCGGATGTGTCGGGCATGCTCTTCATCATTCTTGGAATAGATCAAGATGTCATCAATAAAAACCACCACAAACTTATCCAGCTCCGGCATGAAGATTGAATTCATCAGGTACATGAAGAAGGCAGGAGCATTGGTAAGACCAAAAGACATCACCAGGTACTCATATAGCCCATACCTAGAAGAGAAAGCTGTCTTTGATATATCCTGTGGCCTGATCTTGATCTGATGATAGCCCGATCTGAGATCAATCTTCGAGAACACCTTAGCACCAGCTAACTGGTCAAACAAGGTATCTATGCGGGGCAAGGGATACTTGTTCTTAACTGTTACCGCATTAAGAGGGCGGTAATCCACACACATCCGCAAGGTACCATCCTTCTTCTTCACAAAAATAGCTGGGCAACCCCATGGTGAGGAACTCGGGCGGATGAAACCTTTGTCCATCAATTCTTCCAGCTGCTTCTTCATTTCTGCTAGTTCTCTTGGAGCCATGCGGTACGGACGTCTGGAGATGGGGGCAGTACTAGCCTCAAGCTCAATGGAGAATTCTACCTCACGGTCCGGCGGCAACCCAGGAAGATCTTCAGGAAAAACATCCGGGAACTCACATACTACCGAAATGCAGGTAAGATCAGGAACGGCTTCAACATGGGTAGCAACAGGTAAGACTGGCTCAGAGGGTATAATAAGAGACATCCTATCCTTCGAAGAAGGAAGCCATAACTCCACACTTCTCCTCTTCATATCCAATACTACCCCATACACCCGCAACCAGTTCATTCCAAGAATAGCATCAATGCCTTGTTCAGGCATTATCATGAACTATAGGCGGTAAGTGTGGGTGGCTAATACCAAACTTACTGTATCCGTGTGGGTATTGATGAACATTTGTGACCCCACAGTACAGATCTTATAGGCATACGGTATAGCCATAAGTGATAAGTTATGCCGCTCTACAAACCCCATGCTCATGAAAGAATGTGATGCACCAGAATTGAACAACACCAAAGCTGGATGGGAGTCGATGGTGAATATACCAGCCATAACTACCTCCTGCTGCACAACCTGCTGAGCATCCATGAAGTGCACCTGACCAGACCTGCTGGGCACTTTCTTCTTGATGACGGTCCTCTTGATCAGCCCAGAATTTGCAGACGGTTGAGCTGACTGAGCTGGCTAGTTCTGGGGACAAGCCCGGGCATAATGGCCATCTTTGCCACATTTGAAGCAAGCCCCTGGCCTGTTCCCAAACCCCTGATGAGTTGGGACATGCTGTCCCTGAGACTACGGTGGCTGCACCTGCTGCGGAGGTGCACGGTACTAAGTGGAGGAAGTCTGCGATGTCTGCTGAGGCTGCCGAAATGAAGGCCCGCCGGATGGTTGATAGGGCCCCCGTCGGACAATCTGAATCTTCTGAGTGTGGGGGTGGCTAGAAGACCCTGCGTCCCCCCGCTTCCTCTTCCAATTAGCTTGAGATGCCCGCTGAAAACCTTCAACGGCAATGGCGGCGTTCATCAGAGCCCCAAAGGTCTGATAGCTCCCCAGATACAGTCTCTCCTAAAGAGCGAGAGTGAGACCATGAAAGAAGCGGTCCCTCTTCTTGTCATCCGTATCCACCTGACTGCCAGCATACTGAGCCAAGTGATTGAACTTGTTCACATACTCCATCATAGTCTTGTTCCCCTGGCGCAGCTCTAGGAACTCGGTCACCTTCTGGTTGATAACACCAGCCGGGATGAAGAACTCTCGGAAGGCGGTGGAGAACTCCTGCCATGTTGCCGAATGATCTGGCAGCTCCATGGCCTGGAAAGTTTCCCACTAGGCACCTACGGACCCCAAAAGCTGCTGGGCCACAAAGTACACCTTCTGCTCATCGGCCACTCCGAGCAGCCGAAACTTCTGCTCCATAGTGCGAAGCCAGTGCTCCACCTCCAGGGGCTCGTCAGATGGCGTGAACGTGGGTGGGTGAGTCTTAAGGAAGTCCTGAGAAGAGGACTGTCCCTCAGGACGGCGGGCACCACCCCCGTTCCCACCGTTGCCCCTGGGACCTCCGTGGGCAAGGCCCGCGACGGCCTATGCCATAATCTCCATGGCACGAGCTATCTCCTGGCAAGCAGTAGCTGACTCCCGGCAAGCAGCCAATAGCTCCGCCATGATCTCTACGGACATCATCGGCTGAGGCGGTGGCGGCGGCGGAAAAGGATGAGGAACCAGAGGTGGGACCTCCTAACCTCCCCCGATACCGCGCTCAAAGGCCCGGCCACTGTCACCCTGGCCTTCGTTAGCCGCCCCCGAACTGGTGCTTCCACGTCCAGACCTTAGGTTCATCTGTAAGAGATAGGAACCATCCATTAGAACACCCCTTCGGTCAAAATCAAGGGACTAGAGAGATGATAGCACAATTATTAAAGCATTCCTTTAGTTAGTTCTACCAATTTACTAATTCAATTATACGTGAAGAGGGATTTTTAGTTCAAGTAAGATGCTATTATCATGATGCATGCTTCGACCTATACGTTCACTCAAGCCAGAATATAGCGGCATTCGTAGAATCTTCGGCACATCGCACACTCACTTTCCGTATACTAGCGATTTCTTACGCAACGTAAGTTAGTGTACCTGCAGAAAACTGATTAGATAAAACCAGTGCCGCTATCCTAGATATACCATATTGCTAGGGCTTATACTTACTTACCTAATATAATCGCATCCTACTTTTCGCAAAACTTTTGTTGGTCAAATTTTTAAGTTTTGAAAAAGAGTGATGAAACTCGTAACCATTATTGGCTCTGATACCAACTGTGGCAGAACCGCCCGAAATAGCGTACTTACGGAGGCGCTCGTCTTCCACCAGACACTAAGCACCCCGAACGCAACTACAGCGAGCGGTGTCCGTCGGGCACACCCCAAGGGAGAACCCGAAAGATCCACATTTTTCCCAAGGATCCAATAATGAGAACGAATTACAACACAAGTCCATTTCATACATTAGAGTTTTTTAAAAAGTACATTATTACAATACCAAATACCAGAGTGCGGAATGATAAACAGCGGAATTTTAAAAAGGTAACATCTAGCGATAAGGTGGCGAGGATTCCGTCTGAGCCCACTAGAAGGATCCTCCACACAAGGTACTCCTGAAGCATCACCTGCAATAGGGGTAAATAAACCTTGAGTACACAATGTACTCGCAAGACTTACCCGACTAGTGGGAATAATTTCCCGACTCCAAGGGATATGATAGGCTTTATGGTTTGCTGGTTTTCTTTAGCAGAAAGCAATACTAATAGTGAGTCCTTATTTATGTATTATTATCAGTCGTATTAAGTTATCATCTAGCCAGTCTATATAAACACCTGTCTACTTTCAAGCAAGGGTTGAGCAATCAGTTATATTTCCTCTTCTTTCTCCACTTTTAGTTCTTACTACGATGCTAAACCGTAGACAAGCCATACCGGATCGCTCGGCGATTCATGAATCAATGTGCCCAGCTGGGTGCCCCGAAAACACACGCCTCGCTTGTACCCTAGGCACAAGCAGGACTAACCCATCACCCTCCTGTCCCGGGTGTCCAGGTCCCCGTCCAAACTTGGACTCCAAGCCCCCACATCCTGAGTCCCGGACTCAGTGTGGTGCAAGGACCTCCACCACCTCCTCTTCCCATCAGTCGGTCCGGAAAGAGCCGAATCCACGACAAGAGAGCAACAGGCCTTCCCTGTGCCCATACCCAAGTATGCGCTCGGGACAATAATCTATGACTTGCCTAGAGTCATATGCAACAACCGGTCCTTAATCGACACAGATAGGGAAAAAGTGTAACCAAGCTATGCCCTGTTGGCCGCAGGACACAACCCTTTACACTCACCAATACCCAAACCATATCCCTGCTCGGTCACCATTTACCTTTCCCTCATTTTATCATGAGTGTTCATATTTTATCACCTATCTGCGAGTAACGACAGGTTACTTACACTATAGATAGCTACTCGACCTATACTAGTAGGACTCATGGGTGGATATATTAATGCATGTAGTTTCCATAAAATGCCTGTAACGTAAATGCACATCATATATATATTCAGTGATCATTTGAACATAGGGGTTATGCACCGGGGCTTACCTTGGGCAGGTGTTGGGTCAGCAAGGTCAGTACCAATAGGCTCCTGGGCTTCCTCCTATGCGAAGATCTTCTCCTCGTATTCCTCGATAACCTCGTCGTATTCCGGCTCGACGATGGGCACGAAGTCTACCAGTTCGTGATCTACATGAAATGATGATGCCATGCTTAGGAATAGAACAACAATTCTTAAAATAATAGTACATCGATTTAACTACTAAGCTAGTGCTACCGGCCATGAGGCTAAACTATCTGATAACAAGTTTGAAATACGACATTCGTTATTATTATAGCAACTACCGATATTCTTACTCCTAATACTGACTTACGATATATTCGATAAAGCAAGTGTAATAACTACTTTATTTAGCAACCAGTTCTAAGGCTATAAAATTTACAGCAAGTACCTAACATCCTATTGAACCTACTGTAAAATTTTCAAAGCTAAAACTATTACCGGTTTGCCACAAGAATTCCTACAAATATCCATCTACCTAATACTAAGCTGTCTAATCATAATTTATGAACCCATGATCATAACAGCTAACTGTGAACTAACTACACTAACATATAGATGGTATTTTTGCGAACCTAACAAAATTAGTTTCACTATTTTTGGACAACTACGCAATTTACTACGAATTATCGAAGTTCAGTTCATTACCAAAATAAATAAACAATTCTAATTCACTGGAATTGAGGAAACTAAAATCTGGCCCCACGGCCCAACACGCGCTGGTTCGGCCCATCCCGCTTTCCCGCCCACGCGCGTCAGCAGACCACTACGTGGCCCACGTGGAGGCGCGGCCCAGCCAGCCAACGACCCGCGATGGGGGCAGGCCTACGCGCGAAGGCAATTATGCATGGGCACCCCCGAAGCACTACGTAATCCCAGCGAGCCCTCAGACACTATTCAACCAGTCTAACGTTTTACAGCTGTACCCTCCCCTTTCTCCTCCTTCACCGTGGCGAAGTCCCTCCCGTCACCCGTGCGCGCACAGACGCAACGGCGTGGCACCGGGTGGTCACAACGGCGTCACCCGAACCCCTACTTCCTAACTAAGAGGCCGATGAATACCTTGGGGGCAAAACGCAGCGACCGGAGGCTTCACGGCGAACAGAGGCGTCGTGTCGAGCCCCCTCCCCGGCGGTGGTCCCTCTCCTGTAATGGTGATCGCGTTCCCGTGAGTGAAAGCGAATACGAAGCAAGGGACAAAGCTAGCGAGCTCCGAGGACTACCCAAGGGTACCTGCGCGTTGACGGTACGGCCGGAAGTGGCCTGAGCAGAGCCGGCCACATGCACAACGATGCTGCGACGACGCCCGGTGATGGCACGGCTGTGGCGGTGGTGGCTGGCCTGCTGTAAAGTCACGGCTGCAGTGCGCGGGGTGCTCAGGAGGGTAAGGTCGGGCTAGGGGTGCACTGAATTGCTACAAGATGCTCGGAGTGGCTAGCTTGCCGTCGGGGGCGTCCGTCCGGTCTTATGGACCCGGTGGCGCGGCGATTTGAAATTAAGGCACAGTGAGGCGAGAACGGCAGAGCGGTGGAATAGGTTGGGTGGCCGGATACCTAACGGGTCTGAGGACGTGATCAATTTGATTAAGGTACCGCGGTTGCGGCGAATTAGGGGAAAGAGGTCCCGCCGGTCATGGCTACAGCGAGGACCGGGGCTCTGGCGCTGCTTGGCTCGGACCAATGGTGGATGTCACACAATTACTAGCGTGCACAACTATGGGGGAGCAGCAGGACATGGCTCCAAGCGCCAGCCAGCACGGCGCGGCTGCAAGCCAACGAGGCAACGGCACGGCAACGCAGCGGGTAGCGTCCAACAAGGGACACAGCGTGATTGTGACACCGAGGTGACGGTGGGGCAGGCTGTCGCCCTACGCACGAGCAGCCAAAGCGATGTCAATGGCGCAGAACCGGTGTGGCGACGGGCGGCGTGTAGCGCGGGCCCGGCGCGCTCCCGGCCAAGACAGTGCAGAGCAGGGCATGGCGCGGCAGAGTTGGTCGACAACCTGGGTGCAGCGCAACAGCCGGCGAGGTGACCCGCGCGCCAGCGGGGCAGCAAACGGCCAAGGCAAAAACACAGGGTTTGTGCGCATCAACGTCACGGCGGCATGAGGACGAGGACTGCGCCTCGGCGCGTAGGGCGGGTCAGCAGCGATGGCAGGACATGCAGTGGCGGTGGTCGCGGACAGCGTGGTGGCAGGCGGCCAAGACTCGCAGCACAAGTGCCGTGCGTGCGCGCACACGCCCAGGCGCATCGCAGGGACACGACCAGCGTGGTAGTGGAACACGGCCGATGCGGCAGTGCGCTAACAAGCCAGTGGTGACCGCGCCCGGCGCCCACTCAAGTGTCGTGCACGCTTTTTAAAGCAGGCAGAAAACTTGTACACGATGCTCCAAAAGCCGAACTAACTATTCGATGCACAAGAGGGTACGTTGGGCTATCTAACGGAGCCAAGATATCGTACCACATCCTAAGCCGATCGCTCTACAACCATCGCCAAAGGTGGCTTCGTCGACCCAGTTGTAAACCTACGCGAAACGACGTCGCCCCGAACGATTTCACGTCGAATCCCCATTTCGACCTATGAACACACTATCTAACTATCCTTGCCCTCGACTAGCTAACTATCGCCGTTCACAAAACGTTCTTTAGCCTTTTTGTTTCAAGAACAATTCGATTAGAACGGTATTATATGAAACGTAACCATGGACTCATGTTTCGTATGAATGTTTCAAGTGCCGAACATCGAATTATAATTCATGTCATACACATATGCACATAATTCAGATGCTTATGAAATGTTTAGCAGAAATAATACAATGTAACACAGAGGGTGTTACAACCAACAACCCGGTTCAACATTCAAGAACAAAGCATATTGATGTCCGCCATTATTTCATAAGAGATCACCAACAAAAAGGGGACATTTGCATTGAGAGTGTGGGCACCGAAGATCAACTTACCGATATCTTCACCAAGCCACTTGATGAGAAGAGGTTTTGCAAGCTAAGGAATGAATTGAACATACTTGACTTCTCCAATATGTGTTGATGCACCCCCCCAATTTATATGACAAGCCTCTCCTTCGAGCAATCTAAGGTAAAAAGTTGATTGGCATGGCATACATCCTTGCTAAGGACATGATTAGTGCATCTAGACATATTTCACATTTGAATAGGCTCATTCATGAAAATCAAATGAATTTGACGCTTGTATGGTACCACTATTGCTTGTATGTTTGAAATGATCTAGTGGCAGCATATGACATGTTTGTGGGCTTGTAAACCTAGTGTTTGATCTATAAAATAAGCTATAAGTGTTTAACTCAACATGGTACAAGATAACCCTTATTTGGAGGTGTGAAGAAGCTTGTCCTTGGATCAAACCGAGTTAAATAACTTTTGTAAGTAATCTAGATTGAACCAATTTGGGAAAATGATCCTCATCTCACATGGTTTCTGTGGCAGAACCGCCTAATTTAATGCCTCACAGGAGTGCTTGTCTTCCATTAGACACTAAGCACTCGAGGGAGAACACTAAATTATTCGATTCCATCGGGCACACCCCAGGGGAGAACCCGAAAATCCACATTTTTGCCATCAGGATCACAAATGAGAGAATAAAGCTTACATCATTCGTAACCATTTCTTACATCACTTTTAATACAACATCAGAGTATAATATTTATTAATATGACAGCGGAATGAAATCATATTATCAGAGTTATAAATAATTTACTTAAACAGCGAAATAGGAATAGGTGAATAGAGTTACAGCGGAAATAAATATCTAAACATGACATGGGGAAGTATTGACATAGACTATGACAACATATTATTAAACTTCTATTTATAAAAGCATTTGGTGAGAGTTATAAATAAAAACTACGATCGCAGCGTAAAGGAAATCCTCTCTGAGCCCACCAGGAGGAATCCACACACAAGAGTCAGCTTAAGCCTCCACCTGTTACCTGCAACAGGGGGAATAAAACCCTGAGTACTCAATTGTACTCAGCAAGACTTACCCGACAGGAGAAAAAAAAGACTCCAAGGATATGCAAGGCTATCTGGCTTGTGGGTTGCATTTGCAGGAAGCATTACTAAGCGTGAGTCCTTATATTCGATTTGCATTAATAGCGGCATTGGTTCATTAACTAACCATTCTATGTAAGCACATGTGCTACTTTCAAGCAGGTGGTAAGCAATCAGATTACCTTTATCCGTCTTTCATCTTCCATCTTTCAGTTCTTACTACGATGCTAAACCATAGACAAGCCGTACCGGATCGTCCGGCGATTCGCGAATCAATGCCCCCAGCTGGGTACCCCGAAAACACACGCCCCACTTGTACCCCAGACACAAGCAGGACCAACCCATCACTCTCCTGTCCTGGGTGTCCAGGTCCCCGTCCAAACTAGGACTCCAAGCCCCTGCCCCTGAGTCCCGGACTCAGTGCGGTGCAAGGACCTCCTCCACCAAAATAAAACCCTGACAGTCGGTCCGGAAAGAGCCGGATCCGCGACAAGAGAGCAACAAGTCTTCCAAGCGCCCATACACAAGTATGTGCTCGGGATAATAAGTCTGTGACCTGCCTAGAGTCATATGCAACGATCGGTCCTTAATCGACCAGACAGGGAAAACAGTGTAACCAAGCTATGCCCCGTGTCCACGACGACACAACTTCTTACACCCACCAATACCCAAACCATATCCCTGCCCGGTCACTATTTTCCTTTCCACCATTTATATTTTCCAAGTGATAATAATATAGTAACATATTTCCTATAGCTCGCGAGTGACAGGCAATCACTCGACTTCTACCGGAGTCCTATAGCATAGCATTCTACACGATCCTGTCATACTGGTAAGACTCATAGGATAAAAATATATATATGCAAGTGGGTTTTATTCAACTCCTTAAAACTTAATGCACAAATATAATTTAAACTGCAGAAAAGTAGGGGTTATGCACCGGGGCTTGCCTGGGTAAGATATATTAAAAAGTTAGTGTCTGCATCTTCAGATCATCCATCATCAACTGGATAGAAGCCCATTGCATCATCTCCCGGAGAGAATACCATTACACCATCTTTGGATTCCCAATCACCCTTCGATCGATCCGTTGATCCATCATCGTACCTATATGATATGCATGCGATGCAATGTAAAGATGTAATTAATCAACTGCAATCGTGACTCGTAAAATACGACGTACGCCTCTCGAATTAACGAGCTAGTTCTAACGACGGCCGTACTTAGGCTACATATACACGTTGTCGGATAAGGCATTATTTCCCAATAATTATTTTAGTTATATAAACCCAAGTTAGTTCTTTATCCCATTTCATCCATTTAATATTTATTCGCAATAGAACATCATTATCTATTTAGCAAACTAATCATTCTGGAGCTACAAAAATTATAGTGAGTAACTAATATTGCTAGGAGCCTACTATATAAATTTCAGATTCAACACTATTGCCAATTTATCAGAACCATTCCTACAAGTTATCTTTTTAGCAATATTAAGCATTTTAAAGAATTAGAGCAACCCTAAAATATACCGAGTCTATGTGAACAAAATACACTACTAGGTAGATCATGATTTTAGAAACTAACAAAACTGGTTTCATTATTTTTGGACGCTTACATAATTTTATTTAGATTTTACAAGTTTTATTCCGAAACTAAATTAGCTAGATGTTTTTAGAAACTAAAAGGGCCAGCGGCCAGATCGGCCCAACGGTCCAGCACACGGACGGTGACTACAGGCCGGCCCAGCAGCGCGGTAAGGCGCGGCGGCCCAGGCGGGCGCGCGGCCAACGGCCCAGTGCGCGAGCGCGAACGGCGGCCCAGCCAGCGCGGTGCAGCCCACCGACCAGGCGAGCGGCGTGCGCAGCCCACAGAGGAGACCGGCGGCCCACGCAGACGGTAGCCGACCGGCCCAACAGCACGACGCGCGTGGCCCGGCGGCGCAAACACGTCAGTGGCACGGTGTGGCCTGGCCTGCAGGCACGTCGGTTGCTCAGCTCCAAGGAGCAATTCAGAGACAGATACGGACAGGGCAGCAGAGACATCTGGACGCGAACAGGGCAGCAGAGACATCACGTCCAATCAACCATGGAGCGTTTCAACACTTTGCTAGAGTCATCGTCGTACTTTATATCTATATATATATATATATTGGTTTACTAATTTACACAATTTGCAACGTCTAGGCACACGAAAACTTCAGTAAAGCTTGAATTTAAATTTGACTCAAAAGCTATATGTGTGTATATCGTTCTATTTATTAATGGATTTTATTTTATTCATAAAATTTGCTGTTTGTACTTAATCTAATAGAACGAACCGTTCGCTAGCATCGTCGTTCGATATTTCCAATTATTTCTACGCATTGCGTAAATTAACTCAAGCATTTATTCGAGTCCACGAAATAACTCACACAAGATTCGCTTATCGCTTCACGTATGTTTTAAATCAAAAAGTCGAGAAACAAAGTTTTACTTAGGCCTAAATCGCGGTGCTAATTAAGCTCGTAACACCAGGGTGTTACAACCAACCCCCCTTAAAAAGGATCTCGTCCCGAGATTCGAAGTAAGAACCAGAAGAGGGGAAACGCGATTACATTTCGTAGATCAAGTATTACACGAAAGATTCCATGACTTCGAATACTAAACCACACGGGGATTTAGGGATACATAGTTAAAAGCAACTTGGTACAACCGAGACTTACTCTAGAATTCGAGATAGACGAGGATAATGGAGAAACAACAAGAAGATGATTATCCGAAACATGGCATAGCACTATATGATCCAGAAACAGTCGACTTAGAAGTAAAACATCATGAATCCTAAGATTGACTACCCCAAAAAGGGAACTTGAACTTCTTCGACGAACCGGATCCTTTCTTCTCCTCAGATTACACCATCACCTTAGACAGACGAACTTCGTAGCTCTATTATGAAAGCGAGAGGAATGGGGATAAAGAAGAAGAGCAAGGACCAAGGGTATTTTATAGAGGCGAACGGAGGTGGGGCACAACACACAGGAAGTGGAGAGGGTATGGAGGAGATGCACAAACGGTTCATGCTGTGGGGATAAGCACAGCCATGGTGCGCTTCCTGCACGAGCGGCAATGGGGGAATAAAGGAGATGAGAGAGGGGTCCACTCGACGAGGCAGGCGTGCGGGCGGTCGTGCCCACAAAAGGAAGAAAAAAATGGAGAGGGAGGGGGTCCGGTACGAAGGACGAGGCGTGAGAGTCGAGAGCCGACCGGATGCTAGGGAAAAGGAGAAACACACAGTGCACAAAGACGGCGAGCACTGCACGATGCCGCGGCCACGCGAAAACGGGGAGCTAAGGACCCGATACAGACAACGTTCGTAGGGCACGCAGCGAAATGACCCAGCATGCGAAGCACGGTCAACTAAACACAGGGCTTAAGACAAGACGTCCACTCTGACTTTTGCAACTACTCCCGACTATCCACTGCTAACCTTCCTTGACCGCATCCTTCTTTTCTGTAAACCCAGATCATGTCATATTTTCTTTCTCCAAACCATCTCTTGTGTACCTTGAGAAAACACTTCTGCATCACCCCGTTGTGGATTTCCTGTTTGAACACCTGAACATTTCCAAGGAGAAAATTTTAAAACAAAACGGTACGGTGGTGTAACTTGGTAAAGGTACTTGGTCAAAAACCTCGATACCAGTGCGTGCCAAGCAGCGTCACCATGTGGCAGCTGTTCCACCGGAAGCCCTCGGTTTCGTCGCAGCACCATAAGCTATTAACCAGGCAACTACTACCAACTTACACGCCATGAAGGCGGTGGGGTCATAAGACCACAGAGTAAGGGGATATCGCAAGGGAAAATTCAAACAACAAAGGTTCCCTTCACAACAAGGGACAAGGAATTCAAATCCAACGGTGGATTTGGTTTAAAGAGATTCAAGTGTTTCGTTGGGACATTCACAATTAGTCGATACAGTGTCCACTATTATCCATTCATGGCTGATTTGCTGGTATCTGAATGTCAACTTCTCTTGTAACCCGCCTCATATCACCCATGCAAACTCTTAAGCACATCTAACAACTTAAGGTAGATGAACGCACTAAACACATCGAAATAAATAAAATGCATGTTCCAACGGTCTTACATGGGTCCAACATTTAGGCATTCAGACTCCCATGCATGACACAGCATTCACCTACGGTCGAACGAGCTCAACAACTACGGACGACAACAACGGCAAGAATACAATACCGGAGGACAGTGATGAAAAACACTACTACTACGGGTACAGCATCACAAGGCAACTAATCTACATCTTCTCATGGCAATGGCTGAGTGAGAGGAATCAAGGCTCGACTTCTGACACTTCCGAGGGTGGTGGTGCTGGCGGTGCTGCAACACCAGTCCTTCTTCTTTCTGGTGAGTGGATAGGGATCCCTTCCAAGATCGGGGCATCCTGCCTTTCAGCAGCCAACGTCCTCCGTTCGGCCCTGGTGACAAGATAGGCCACCCGCAGCTGATGGACATGCCGATCTTCGGCCTCCTTTAGAGTTTCCTCCATGATAGCCTCTCGGCTCTCAGCAGCTGCAGCGCTGGCATGCGCTTCGGCGAGCTGCACCTGGAGCATCCGGTTGAAGATCTCGGCTTCCTCGGCGCGCCGAAGGCACGCCCTCAGCTCCAAGGCTTGACGGTTGTACTGCTCATCTAGAGCGAGCAGGTACATGGTCAAGTGCACCATGGTGGGACTGTCCTCTTGCACATCTCGCCCTTGCAAAGCCTCCATACGAGCCCTCCATGCCCGCCGATTCCTATCCAAAGGTGGAAAGAACCGCATGGGGGTACGGGCAATGGGCTCCTCATAGATCTGGCAGAGGTACCGCAAGGCTTTGCGGGCCACAACCTGGTAGGTGTCGACGAAGCGAAACTCGGTTGCGGTCACACTCCAGGCTTCAGTGAGGTCGGGGAACTCTTCACTCTTCCCGATGTAGACGGTAACCTCACACCGCTCGGTGCCATGCTCCTCATACTCACGGCCCTCGTACTCGGGGCGATCTCTGACTCTGAGCTTTTGTAGGGTGGCATGCAGGATTCTGGGAAAACCCTCAACGTTCATGCAGTAGGTACTAACCCAGGCTCCTGCCATCTTTGGCGGTGGTTGCAAGGAAGGCTGAGCGAAAAGCTGGCACAAAGGAATAGCTAAGCGAGCTAAAGTGCACCGAGTGGTGGTACCAATGGCTAAGTCAGGCTCTACTTATCAAGGCGAAGCGTTCGGTGGTCTTCGCGCAGTTCACCAGGGTTCCTGTGCGAGATCACTATGGCGGATCGACCAAATTCCACGAGTTCGAGGCGAGCGACGTGCAATGTCATTACTGACTAGTACGACTACAGGGCAAGGGTCTGACAAGAGCGCAGAAAGGGGTATGGGGAGACGTGGGTCACGACCGGCGTGAACCACTGGCGAACGTGAAACACAAAGCCACAGTGCAGACATAACTCTAGAACAGGAACGAGTCATTCGTGCACAATACGACACGCGTGACACCTATGGATGACGTATTTACCAGCAATACGACACTAAAATGCATAAACAGGATATGCATGAATGCACGTCCTATACGTCCTTGCACTGTTGCCACATATAGGGCAACCGTTCTCAGAGTTTTGGCACATCGTTCTCTTTCTGTAACTAGCCGATACTATCGGACTATGCTCGAGTCAGTGTACCTGCAGAAACTTGATTAAGCTTAACTAAGTCAGCAGAGTGCCATCTATCCTGGATACATAACCATATTAATAGGGCTACTTATATAACTTCGCATATGAATGTCCTAACTTTTTGCAACAATGGGTTGTCAAATTTTAGCTTAGAAAAGGATTTGGAAGCTTCATTTTCTCATTTATGCTCTGATACCACCTGTGGCAGAACCGCCTAATTTAATGCCTCACAGGAGTGCTTGTCTTCCATTAGACACTAAGCACTCGAGGGAGAACACTAAATTATTCGATTCCGTCGGGCACACCCCAGGGGAGAACCCGAAAATCCACATTTTTGCCATTAGGATCACAAATGAGAGAATAAAGCTTACATCATTCGTAACCATTTCTTACATCACTTTTAATACAACATCAGAGTATAATATTTATTAATATGACAGCGGAATGAAATCATATTATCAGAGTTATAAATAATTTACTTAAACAGCGAAATAGGAATATGTGAATAGAGTTACAGCGGAAATAAATATCTAAACATGACATGGGGAAGTATTGACATAGACTACGACAACATATTATTAAACTTCTATTTATAAAAGCATTTGGTGAGAGTTATAAATAAAAACTACGATCACAGCGTAAAGGAAATCCTCTCTGAGCCCACCAGGAGGAATCCACACACAAGAGTCAGCTTAAGCCTCCACCTGTTACCTGCAACAGGGGGAATAAAACCCTGAGTACTCAATTGTACTCAGCAAGACTTACCCGACAGGAGAAAAAAAGACTCCAAGGATATGCAAGGCTATCTGGCTTGTGGGTTGCATTTGCAGGAAGCATTACTAAGCATGAGTCCTTATATTCGATTTGCATTAATAGCGGCATTGGTTCATTAACTAACCATTCTATGTAAGCACATGTGCTACTTTTAAGCAGGTGGTAAGCAATCAGATTACCTTTATCTGTCTTTCATCTTCCATCTTTCAGTTCTTACTACGATGCTAAACCATAGACAAGCCGTACCGGATCGTCCGGCGATTCGTGAATCAATGCCCCCAGCTGGGTACCCCGAAAACACACGCCCCACTTGTACCCCAGACACAAGCAGGACCAACCCATCACTCTCCTGTCCCGGGTGTCTAGGTCCCTGTCCAAACTAGGACTCCAAGCCCCTGCCCCTGAGTCCCGGACTCAGTGCGGTGCAAGGACCTCCTCCACCAAAATAAAACCCTGACAGTCGGTCCGGAAAGAGCCGGATCCACGACAAGAGAGCAACAAGTCTTCCAAGCGCCCATACACAAGTATGTGCTCGGGATAATAAGTCTGTGACCTGCCTAGAGTCATATGCAACGATCGGTCCTTAATCGACCAGACAGGGAAAACAGTGTAACCAAGCTATGCCCCGTGTCCACGATGACACAACTTCTTACACCCACCAATACCCAAACCATATCCCTGCCCGGTCAGCATTTTCCTTTCCACCATTTATATTTTCCAAGTGATAATAATATAGTAACATATTTCCTATAGCTCGCGAGTGACAGGCAATCACTCGACTTCTACCGGAGTCCTATAGCATAGCATTCTACACGATCCTGTCATACTGGTAAGACTCATAGAATAAAAATATATATATGCAAGTGGGTTTTATTCAACTCCTTAAAACTTAATGCACAAATATAATTTAAACTGCAGAAAAATAGGGGTTATGCACCGGGGCTTGCCTGGGTAAGATATATTAAAAAGTTAGTGTCTGCATCTTCAGATCATCCATCATCAACTGGATAGAAGCCCATTGCATCATCTCCCGGAGAGAATACCATTACACCATCTTTGGATTCCCAATCACCCTTCGATCGATCCGTTGATCCATCATCGTACCTATATGATATGCATGCGATGCAATGTAAAGATGTAATTAATCAACTGCAATCGCGACTCGTAAAATACGACGTACGCCTCTCGAATTAACGGGCTAGTTCTAACGACGGCCGTACTTAGGCTACATATACACGTTGTCGGATAAGGCATTATTTCCCAATAATTATTTTAGTTATATAAACCCAAGTTAGTTCTTTATCCCATTTCATCCATTTAATATTTATTCGCAATAGAACATCATTATCTATTTAGCAAACTAATCATTCTGGAGCTACAAAAATTATAGTGAGTAACTAATATTGCTAGGAGCCTACTATATAAATTTCAGATTCAACACTATTGCCAATTTATCAGAACCATTCCTACAAGTTATCTTTTTAGCAATATTAAGCATTTTAAAGAATTAGAGCAACCCTAAAATATACCGAGTCTATGTGAACAAAATACACTACTAGGTAGATCATGATTTTAGAAACTAACAAAACTGGTTTCATTATTTTTGGACGCTTACATAATTTTATTTAGATTTTACAAGTTTTATTCAGAAACTAAATTAGCTAGATGTTTTTAGAAACTAAAAGGGCCACGTGACGATCGCCCAACGGTCCAAAGACACAGACGGTGACTACAGGTCGCCCCAAGAGCGCTGTGTATGGCGCGCTGGTGGCCCAGCGGCTGCTACGTGACCAACGCCCAAAGGCTTGTGAGCTTGAACGCATGACCCCAATGAAGCAAATACAAGCAAACCAATGAATCGACCAAAGCGGCGGCGCGCAGCCTACAGAGAGGAGACCGGCGGCCCACGCAGACGGTAGCCGACCGGCCCAGCAGCACGACGCGCGTGGCCCGGCGGCGCAAACACGTCAGTGGCACGGTGTGGCCTGGCCTGCAGGCACGTCGGTTGCTCAGCTCCAAGGAGCAATTCAGAGACAGATACGGACAGGGCAGCAGAGACATCTGGACGCGAACAGGGCAGCAGAGACATCACGTCCAATCAACCATGGAGCGTTTTAACACTTTGCTAGAGTCATCGTCGTACTTTATATATATATATATTTATATATATATATATATATTGGTTTACTAATTTACACAATTTGCAACGTCTAGGCACACGAAAACTTCAGTAAAGCTCGAATTTAAATTTGACTCAAAAGCTATATGTGTGTATATCGTTATATTTATTAATGGATTTTATTTTATTCATAAAATTTGCTGTTTGTACTTAATCTAACAGAACGAACCGTTCGCTAGCATCGTCGTTCGATATTTCCAATTATTTCTACGCACTGCGTAAATTAACTCAAGCATTTATTCGAGTCCACGAAATAACTCACACAAGATTCGCTTATCGCTTCACGTATGTTTTAAATCAAAAAGTCGAGAAACAAAGTTTTACTTAGGCCTAAATCGCGGTGCTAATTAAGCTCGTAACACCAGGGTGTTACAGTTTCACCCCAACCTATCTATAATTTGAGCTCACCTTTTGTGCTAATTATTGACAAAGGGGGAGAGAAACAAAGATATGCGTGATAGGGGAGTATTTGACATAGGGGAAGAGATATGAGATATATGATAAAGAAAAAGGATCAATTAAAATTTTGAGCACACAAGTAGGGGGAGCAAGCTCATAAACTTGTATGTTGCATTTGAATGTGCATTTCATATATTTGCTTGCATAGCACAAGTTTTTAAATTTCTATATCCATGCTTGTGTGATGTATGCTAGTTATAGGTTTGAATGATGAAATGAAAAACTAGCATGCATAGGTTATCCAGTGTTTGTATTTCAAAGATTCCAAGTGGTATCAAGCTAAAGTAACTAGATCTATGTTCATTCTATGGAAACTAGACCCTTACTTGTAATATTAATCTCATGGGGTATTCTAGTTTTTGTGTATGTCTAGTTACTAATGGTGCTAAGGATGGTATATTGGTGCACTCCGATTGGTATCACGCTTCAAAGGTCCATCTCTTATACCTTAGCATCATTTGGTAGAAATTGTCTCCTATATTTCCTATCTAAGCATATGTGCAAGCTACAATCTAAACTCTTAGCACATATGTAGGGGGAGCAATAGCTACCATTTGGAGTTCATGAAACTTGTCCATATTCTTTTACACATGGTAAAAATGCTTGGGCAAGCAACATGGATTCTATTAAATTTCAACTTATATCTTTGTGTAAGGGTTGTCATCAATTACAAAAAAGGGGGAGATTGAAAGCTCTAGTTTGGTTTTGGTTAATTGATGAAACCTTAAGTGCTAACCTAATTTATCAAAGTGATTATGAGATAGGTAGCACTACTCCAAGTGATGAAGCAATGGCGAAGATCATGACGATGGTGATGGCATGGTGATGATCAAATGCTTCAACTTGGAAAAGAAGAAAGAGAAAAACAAAAGGCTCAAGGCAAAGGTATAAATAGTAGGAGCCATTTTATTTTAGTGATCAAGACACTTAGCGAGTGTGATCACATTTAGGATCGATAGCTGTACTATTAAGAGGGGTGAAACTCGTATTAAAATACGGTTATCAAAGTGCCACTAGATGCTCTAACTCATTGCATATGCATTTAGAATCTAGTAGAGTGCTAACACCCTTGAAAATATTTGTGAAAATATACTAACACATGTGCACAAAGTGATACACTTGGTGGTTGGCACATTTGATCAAGGGTGGTGAAGTTTAGGTGCAAGGGTAAGAAACTCCACCGGCGGAGTGTCCGCCCGTAGAGTGCGGACAGTCTGACGGTGCCACCGGCACCCTAGACAGAAAAGACGAAGGTCACTATAAGTGACCGGACACTGGTCTCAGTTGGACCGACGCGTTCGGTCAGTAGCAGCAGTGAGCGCGTGGTCTCGGTCTTCGAACGGACGCTGGCGCTAAAAGTGACCGGACGCTGGCAGGGTGCGTCCGGTCAGTGCTGACGTACGCTGACATGAGGCGCATAGAGGAAATGTTGAGTGACCGGACACAGGGTGTGTCCGGTCGAGCATGACCGGACACGTCCGGTCGTGAAATGTCGCGTTTGGAACCTTACTGGAAATGACCGGACACTGAGATCCAGCATCCGGTCACTTTCTAACTGACGCGTCCGGTGATCACTTGATCGTTGAAATCGGGCGATCGGCGTTTGAAGCCGATGACACGTGGCGCACATTGCACGACCGGACGCTGAGGTCTAGCGTCCGGTCAATCTGACCGGAGCATCCGGTCGGCCCGTGTTCAGTGCAGTGAGGAGCCCAATGGCTCTATTCGTGGGGGCTCTCTATTTAAGCCCCATGGCCGGCTCAAGCTCACTCTCTTAGCCATTTGCATTGACATAGCAACCTTGTGAGCTTAGCCAAAGCCCTCCCACTCATCTCCATCATTGACCCATCATCATTGTGAGATTGGGAGAGATTTCAAGTGCATTGCTTGAGTGATTGCATCTAGAGGCACTTGGTATTCGTGTTTTGCTGTGGATTTCGCTTGTTGCTCTTGGTGGTTGCCACCACCTAAACGGCATGGTGCAGCGGTGGAGGATCGACACGAGTTGGTGATTGTTCGTGGCCGTCTCCGGTGATTGTGAGGGGAGTTGTACCTTCCCCGGTGGAGTGCTAAAAGGTAACTCTAGTAAATTGCTCGTGTCATCGAGTTACCTCACTTGTGGGTAGGTTCTTGCGGTGTCCTATCATGTGGACGAGGTTCGTGCAACACCTCTTAGCCGCCGAACCACCAAGTGTTGGTTGACACAACGGGGACTAGCGTGTCGGCAAGCACGTGAACCTCAGGAGAAAAATAGGTTGTCTCTTGCCCTTTGGAATTCTCCCGGTGATTGATTTAGTATTCATATTGTGATTGGTCCACTCCTCTACACGACGGTATAATCACCCTACTCACTCATTTATATTCTTGCAAACTAGTTGTGACAAGCTCTTTAGTGTAATTAGAATTGAGAGCTTGCTTTGTTAGTTTAAGTTCATCTAGTGGAGCTCTTTAGAGTAGCTTATTTGAGAGCGCTTAGTGAGTAGTAACATTGCAAGTTGTGTGCCTAGTAATCATTGCAACTAGAATTGTTGGATACGTGGCTTGCAACCCTTGTAGAGCTAGAGCAAGTTTGCATTTCGCTATTTGTCATACTAATCAAATTGCTCTAGTTGATTTGTAGATTTTTAAATAGGGTATTCACCCCCCCTCTAGCCATATTAGGACCTTTCAGCCCCAGAGTTAGGGCTTGCTGAGTACCTTTTGTACACAATCCCCTCCATTCTATATTTTTAGAAGTAAAGCTACAGGAGTATCTACAAGATGGAACCATGAAAGCTACGCAAGGATAGGACAACGGGAGTACACGAGAAGGTGAAGCCATACAACTATGCAAGAAAGCTAAGCTAGGACTACTACGACGAAGATATAGGATTAAGCATAAGGATGGGGTTTTCGTCCGCATTCCAAGTTGCTTGTAGGAATGGAGCCACGATGTCTTAGGACCGCTGTGATAGGACTCCGATATTCAATATAAGGCCAGAGGCCCACTCTATATAAACCCAAACATTGTGATGTGTTTTTTCCAGTAGCAATAAAAGTATGATTTTTGGTATCAATCTTGTTCAACTGTGCGTATCAGCTACTGATCTAGGGACTGATACACGATGCACAGAGGATCCAAAATTAGGGGCTCGACACAGGCCCTGCTTCCCGCCGTTGTGCTCTGCCTACTTTGCTGCGTCCTCTGCCAGCTCCAGCTCCAGCTCCATGACACAACCTTGCTGTGGCTTTCTTTTATTCATACAAAAGAGCAAAAAAAAGTCCATACATAGTACATGTACAAGTCTAGTGCTTAGGATTACAAATAAATGGTCCACAAGTTCAAAAAAAACAACAAATCATAGCTATGGCCTATTAAATAAACCATTGGCTATCCAATCCAGGAATCGATTCATGTTTTGATCTTCATCCCCATGACGCTTATTAGCTCCATTTGCTTGAGAAGATGATGCTTCGGCCAATGGAACGTAATTTTCATCATGATCACACAAGTCGAAGTCCCTATCCGCCAAATCACTCTCTCTAATGAAATTATGAAGTGCCATGCATGCGACAATTATTTTGCTTTGCTTTGGCATTGGACGACTCTATAAATCTAACAAAATCCTCCACTTAATCTTCATGACTCCAAAAGACTGCTCTATGACATTTCGAAGTGAAGAATGTGCATACTTAAATAGTTCCTTTTTACCTCTTGGCATTGGGCCTTGTCAATACTCCTAGAGATGATACTTTGTACCCTTGTACGGTGCAAGATAAGCCGGCCAGTTTGAGTAGCCCAAGCCAATGAGTTAAAACTTTCCTATACATTAAAATGTTTTTGTAAGTGGCATGGAAAGGCTTGCAAATATGAAATAAAAGGGATAATTGAAGTTTGTCAGTACCTTGAGGTGGATGTGAAAACTTGTCACCATATTTCTGAATTGCATCATTGAACACCCTCATATCATGAACCGATTCGGGCCATCCCAAAACGACAAAAGTGAATCTCATATCGAAGTCACATATGGTCAAGACGTTCTGAGAGGTCTTTCCTTTTCTGTTCATATGTTGTACTACCTTGGTACTTGGCACCACCACATTCAGATGTGTCCCATCTATTGCTCCAATGCAATTATTAAAGTATGGAGAGAAATATGGAGACTTTAGCCTTTCATTCACTGTACTAAATTGAGTATCTACTGGCCTAATGATAACAACTGCAAGCTTGACCACACTAGCCAAGACTTTATCAAACTTCCTACTAATTGTATCAGTTGATCGCACAAAACAATCTTCGGCCTGTCTAACAGACTGAGGGGCACCAACTATCCATAAAAAGAGCCCTAAAGCCTCCACTGATGACATCTTCTGTGTGGACTTCAATTCATATGACTCCACAAGCAAATTATGAAAGCTATCAAACACTGGCCTATTCATCCTAAACATGTTTGTAGCAAGATGTTCTATTGCCTAGTGTTTTTATGACCAATTCATATCCAGTCTCTGTAACAACTCTCCTCTCCGATTAGTTCACATACGAGTCAAAGTACTATGTACCAATCATGGAAGCAATCATAAGCATTCTTCTCTTCCTCCTCCGAGACCTTTCTGAAATTGATCTTCTCCAATTCTCCAAAGTCTTCTATGCCTCATTCCAACAATTTTCCTCTTCCTCTTCCTCTTCCTCTTCCTCATCTTCATCCTCTTCCTCTTCCTCTTCCTCTTCCTCATCTTCTTCTATTGAGTTATGTACCTACAAACAGCAGCAACAAAATTAAGTTTAGTGCTGAAATAACAAAAACAGAAAGGTAATTAAGAACAAAAACAACAAGGTAATTAAGAACAAAAACAGCAACAAAATAACAGCAAGGTAGTTAAGTAAAAAACATCAAGTAAATAGATAATCCTTAGCAAATAGATAACATCAAGCACATAGATTATCCACATAACAGCGACATGACACAAACAAGTCCATAATAGCACATGACACAAACAAGTCCATAATAGCTCATGACACAAACAAGTACGCATAACAGCCACATGAAATAATTTCACTAAAACATCAATCCTTCACTACAATCATGCACTAGTACATATTTTTGGCCTGGCAATGCCTCTTCAACCACATCATCCTTGCTTCATTTATCTTGATGTTCTGAAATATGGCTCAGTTGCCTGGTTTTAGAAACAACTGAGTAGCCACATAATATTCTATAGAATCTTCAGCTGCCCCACACTCGACAACCAAACTCTGACATCTTGCAAACTCTTCTCTCAATTTTTTTTGTTTTGCCACACTCTCTTTTTCACATCTTGCCGCCTCCTCAGCAAGACATTTGGCAATTGCTTCTTCACGTTTTGCAACCTCCTCCCCTTCTTATTTTGCATCCTCTCTTTCACCCTTAATCTCATTTATCAGGCCCCTCAAAACTTTGACCATTGGACTCTTGCTTTTCTTGCCAGGACTTGTGGCTGTATCTCTAGTGCTGCTCCCCCTCTTGCGGCTGTTGGTGCTCATTAGACTATTCTCAAATCCACCACCATCTTCAGCACCAAGATCTTCACCTTCGTCCTCCCCATTATCAGCATCAAGATCTTGTCCAAGGATATAGGAGGAGGATCCATCTACTGCCGTACCATGGAACATCAAGTATAGTTGATCTAGGTAATGAGGGGGACCATGCTAGAGTTTCTTGACATCTGGTTTCGTTTGGAATGGACAACAAAATATGCAATTAGTGAGAGGAGTGAAGCCACATAAAACTGAGAAGGTATTGATCTGTTATGGAAATGCAATGTACCTGGCTGGCTCTTCTCCACCAAGCAGGTGAAGCAGTAATTTCTCCATTAGGTCCCTTGCCTACCCCAGTCTGTTGATTCAGCCAAATCCAAGCACAGTAAAGGCCCTTCAGTTGAGCTAATCTGTTCTTCATTTGTTTGCTTGTATGCTTCAGCCCAGCCCTTACAAAATATTCCTCCCGTAAATTCTTGTACCCTCTAGCCGTCATCTTCCATTCGGGCAATTGCCTTGCCATATTTGCTCACAGGCTATTTCATGAAAGGTAAAATGTATTTTCTTCGGTCCAATTGGCCTTGTCAAATTGACTCTATTAAAGAAAACTCAATTAATATGCAACCTAGAATTTCTAAACATAATTGTAGCTAACCATAATTCATCAGCAATGGATCAATGTGTGATCAATGGTAGCAGCTAAACATCAACAATGGCATCACAATTTCTAGCTAACTAGAGCTTACCGCCTAGGAGTGGCCTTCGGCGCCGTTGTTATCTCCTTCCTCCATCTCCTCCTCGCCGTCGACATCATCTGGAGCCACCCAGCCGTTCCCGGTAGATGTGGATCCACGACGACTACCGAGTGCCCCATGGGACATGGATCCCCCACAACCGAGGCTGCCGTGGCACATGGATCCCCCATGGCTTCCGCCGCCGAGTGCACCGCTGTGGGACAAAGATCCCCCATGACCTCCGCCGAAAGCGGCGCCCTGGGGAATGGATCCCCGTAGGCGTCCGCCGGATCCTGCGCCAATGGTCAGGGACCTAGCATGGCCACCTCCTCTGCGCGTAGCTTCGCCTCCTCCACGGCCTCCTCTGCCGTGACCTCCCCCCAGGAGAGGAGCGCGCCACGCGCCGATGCCGGATCTGCCGCCACGGCAAAGGGGAGGTAGCCCATGGCCGATTGCCTCCATCGGTTGAAGGATCTCCTGGTAGGCGGCAAGGTTGGGGAAGGCATCGGCCTGCGAGTTGAGGTCGAGGTTCTAGATTCTCATCCGGGGAGCAGAGAACCCGGTGGCCGCCGAATGAGATGGCGCCGCCTAGGAGAAAAAGCCATAGTTGCCGGCGTCGGTGGCGGCCAGGGACACATCCACCTGAGATAAGAAGTCCACGAACTCGTCCCCGTTGCTAGCCTTGGCAGATGCGGTGCGGTGTCTGTGAGAGATTTAGTTTGGAGAGGGGCGGCAGCGTGGGGAGGAGCGGGGGTCACGGCAGGGTCTAGAGCGGCGTGACGGCGCCGGGTGGCGACGGGCGTCGACGTCTGGGGGCGAGGGACGGCAGCGTCGGCTTGTGAGGGGACATCAGAGGAGTGTGAGAGGGACAGGAGAGAGGCTGCGCAGTATGGATTGAGTTGGCGGAGGGGTACTGGGTGGAAATGAGGCACTTTAGTCCCCTTTAGCCACCCTCTTGGTGACTAAGGGACTAACGCCTTTAGTCCCTACTTTAATCACCCTGTTTGGGTCCCTAGGGACTAAAAATGGACTAAAAGGGGGTGACTAAACCATCCAAACATGGCCTTAAGTTGGGTTGGCAGGGGTGCTATGCCGACTAGGGATCATGAATGACATCGGGACCATCACAAGAACACATAAAATCACACACATGATTTTTATACAGGTTCAGGCCTCCTGTTAGCAGGAGTACGACCCTATGTTTGCCTGGATTGTATTGCTTGATTGGTGTCTAGCCTATTATAGAGGTGTAGTACATGGCCAGCCACTCTTAACCCCTAAGCTTTGGTATGTTGCTGAAAAAATATTATAATTTCTTAAACAGTTTTATGATTGTACTGTCGTATTATCTGGTATTCCTCTCCATTAATCTTGCATCATGTTCTTGAGATAGCTAGTCATTTTAATAATTATCAAAATGATGCTGATCTTAGATCTCTTGTTATCCCCATGCAAGATAAGTACCTAGCCTATTGGTTTGATATACCTATGCTTTACTCATTTGCATTTATCTTGGATTCTAGAGCTAAGATCAGAGGTTTTACCAATGTTCTGAGGATTTTATGTAATCTTAATGGTACTTATTACTCATGTTACTTAACTGAAGTTCGTGCTGAATTATCTGTTATCTTTGCTAAGCGTGATTCTAAGTTTGGATCAGTCAGATTACCAAAGGGCTACACAACCGGCCCTAGAGGTAAGAAAAAAATTGCTTGGAGTAAAATCTTTGGTGAGGAAGATTGCTCTGGTGGTGCTAGCCTTGGTGCTGGTGGTCTTGGTGCTGGCCTAAGTGTTGGTGGTCTTGGTGCTGGCCTTTGTGCTGGTGCTGGACTTGGTGCTCGTGCTAGACTAGGTGCTGGAGAAAGTGCTTCCTCTTTGTCTAGCAGAGGTTCTGCAAGTGCTTTGCTGCAGGCAACAAGTTCAGGTGCGCGCATCTCTTGCCACGGTAGGTATAATCTGTGACCGGCCACAGAATAACTTATTCTACGTTCATCCAAATTTACTAGCATGGTTGCATTGATTTATGACACGGTAAACATGTATTTACGATGCAAGAGTTACGATAAATCATCATCACATTTACGATTAGACGGTAGTAAATAAACAATAGTGGTGTCGTAAAATCTTTGTGTTCAATGACGTAACTTTTAACTCAATTTTATAGCACTATTGGTGATTTACTACCATCCCGTCATAAATGTGCTCATAATTTATCATAACACATGTACTGTAAATATGTGTTTACTGTATCGTAAATCAGTGCACCCATGATAGTAAATTTGGATGGATGTATTATAAATTATTCCATGGCCGACCATAAATATACTCTCCTACTTTGTCTCCCCGATCCCTAGTGATGGAGCTGAATACGTCACAGCAAGTCTAGGATGGCTGCTGTACATCAGTACATGTAACCTATCTAACCGACGCACTCACAAGGCTGCGTGCAGCACGGCGGTGTAGTAGAAGCACAAGCAAATAGCTAGAGAAGCGCATGCTCGATGTTTGAGTCAGTAGTTTCATCAGAAACCATGGCATATAGAAATTTTACCTTTAAAGAGAAGAGCTAATTAATAAGAAAAAAGTAGCCAAATTTATATTTTTTAAAAAATCAACAGCATCTCCGAACCAAAGGGATGAGGCCGGATTACTTTGGAGCGGAGCCTAACCTACCTTGTCATCACCGTCGTCATCCCGACAACTCAACGAGAGCGCGAATAAAATATTTGTCCCTCGATGCAGTGCATCTTTCAGGTCGTCCTATGTAATCGATCTCCCGAACCTGCTGCCTCATCCACCCTATTGGTTTTTTTATTTATCCAACTGGCAACGTAACTGACGTTTTTTCAAAGGAAGTTTAGGCGAAGAAGATTCTCAAAATATATATCGCAGCACTATGTCAGCTGCTGACGAATAGTAACCCATCCAATGACTGACAGCCAATGTACAAAGATGTGACCATTGTTTACAAACACGTAGAAAGGGTGCGACTGATGAGAATTCAAAGTTATGGACCATACATATGAACGGTCATTAATTACACTACGGTGGTTATTATATATGTCATCCGAGCCTCAATTGTCAAAGCTCTCAACCATACACATGATGATTAATTAAACTACACTGGTTATATATTTCATCGGAGCTTGATAATTTTCAATGTTCTCGACCATACACACGAACGATGAGTATGTATTGAATTGTAGTTGCTCTCAGAGCGAGAGGGAGGAGCTGAGGCCACCTATATCAGGGGAGGGCGCTTGACCAAAGCAACACTCACCAAGTCAGTGACAATATAATATGTCAACCGAAGTGAAAAGGCAAAAACGGTGCTTGAATTGATAATCATGGCCTGGGCGTCACACAAGGGTAGTTTGCACATACGCTAACTCAAAACATACATAAATATCACATTAGTAATTTGATGAAATTAACCTGCAGAGAGTTGAGGATCCATCTGATCGACGTGATGCAGCGAGGAAGGATGTCGGCAGTACTGAGTATGCCCAGGAGCCGAGCAGGAGGATCGGAAGAGACATCATCAACTCGCGACACCCGGCTGTCACAGAGGCCGTGGTGGTGGAATTTCGATCCTGGAGGCGGCGAGGGCGACAAAGCAGAACAGGAACGAAAAAAAAAACTCGGTCTACGAGGGGCATGACCGCCCCTCAGGTTTTTTTCGTTAAGAAGGTTTTCTCACGCAGATCGAGAAAATTCCCGAGCTCTCACCCCACCAGTACACATGGAGCCAGTAGCCCGTGAGATGGGCCATCTCTTAACCTGTGCTTTGGGCTAGGGCGAGCGAGGGGGTTTTTTTACCCTCGTGCTGAAATTCGCTCCTCCCGAAGTTCGAACTCAGGACCTGAGGACGCCGCTGGAAACGCTTGACCAGCTGGTCTAGCGTCCGTTGGCAGCAGAACAGGAACGAGGTTTGTTCTGCCCATGTTTCAGAACAGAACAGCATCACCCCCAATGTCCCAGCAGCAGAGAGTAGAAAATAGCCAAGGCATTGAAACGGGGAACATAAGAATGGCACGAATTGGACGACGTGGATTTTTTATTGGCAGCATCAGCTGCCGGCGTCCGGATGGTGGATGGTGGTCTCAGGCGCCCGTTGGATGATGGATGGTGGATGGTGGATGATGGAAACAGCACGAATCTTGAAGATAAATGGATGGTGGATAGGGGACCGGCAGATGATGATGGCATCAGCAACAAAGAATATCCGACGAATTGGGCCAGCTGCGTGCTGGACCTCGTCCCAGGCCAGGAAGTTCGATCGACGCCATGGCAGTACGGATCTCCAGGATGGTAGAGCAGTTCCACATTGCCAACATGATCCTCATCGACGGCATCAACATGGAGCGCGCGCTTCTTCATGAATGTGCTCGAGAAACTGCTGCGACGACATGGCGCTTGCCACAGGTACCAAATTATTAAAATCCGCTTCGTCTGTTCCAAAATACAGTTCATTGTCGATTTTTTTATATATATTTGATCAATGGTTTCTATAAAAAGATATGACATTTCAAAAGAAAAATAATTGAATATTTTAAAAGTATTTTTCATGTTAAATCTAATAACATCTATCTTAGATTGTCAATCTACATACACAGCTGTTTTTATGTCGATACTTGATAGCCAAATTAAAGTTAACTAGAAAGAAGGCCCGCGCGTTGCTGCGGAAGTTGGGAAAGATTAACGTAGCATGATCGATGTTTCTACTTCCTGGAATCACGGCGCTTGAAGTGCACAAGTGGCTCTCTGACGGCCACAGCCGTGCACAAACTGAAACTTCTTTCTGGGGATCAAACAAAGACACACTGGTAACACTACTTTTCCTGAACTCCTAACTGCCAAATCAAACAAAGAACTTGGCATGGGCAAGAATCTAATGTTAAACCGGAGCACAACGCTAAGCAATGTGCCGGTGTCTGAACCAGCCTACACTAACAGCACAAATAGAAAAGCATAATTTTGCCGACCAAGCACGCTCCATATCGTCCATCAAAGCCTCAGCATCCTGCCACTTCCCTTCATTGCCGAGAAGACAGACCATAGCTAGCAACGTTTGGAACCAAGCCACTCTTCCTCATTTCCATGATCAGCTTCAGAGCTTTATACGAGCTCCCATCCAGCCCCATAGCCATAGATCATCCTATCACATATCATTGTTGGGCTTGACACCTTTCAACCCTTCAAGTCCATTGACAGTAGGTTCCTCTTCCTGGCATCTTTCAGATGTACCGCATCCTTCAGCTTACAGCTGAAAACACTGCCTAAAACGACCCTTAACCAGCATTTGGTCCAACAAGAGACGCGCGCTCGAACTCCCAGTCCCGCACCACCCCCTGATCAAGCAGTGGTAGGCGTAGAGGTTCGACTCAAATCCACCTCTCCTCATCTCCTCAAACAAGGCAAACCCCATCTCCGTGTGCCCATGAACGACAAAGCAGACGTGGAACAGATCGGTGTACGTGACCTCGCTAGGGGCCGGGGCCGGGGCCAGGCCTAGGCGCGGCATTACGTCGAATACTCTCCGGGCCTCCGTTGGGTCGTTGCTCTTGCAGCAGACGTTGAGGAGCGCGGTGCACGTATTCGGGTGAGCGCCGTAAGAGCCGACAGCACCTCGTCGGCGGCAGTGCCGCTGCACGCCTGCGGCTGTGGTCGGCACCGTTGCCCCACGAGTCATCTCGCATCTCCTCCTCGCCGAACTGCATCCCCGCCTCTTGGAAGCCCTCGGCCCCTCGCGTCACCCGCCGCCCCGGAGAAGCTCGCCTCGGCAGCAGGCGTGCCGTTTCCCGGAGTCGGAGAACCTAGGGAATCCGCTCCCGATTTTGATTCTAGATTGAATGTGCCAAGCTGAATCTGCACGGGGCAAGGTCGTCGCCGCCGGCGCGCGCCCATCTACCTCCTCATGGGCCCATGGTGGCGCTCGTGGACGGCGGCTGCCACCTTCGGGCGTTGCTGGGTGCGCAGCCTCCGCCGGGTCATCCGCAGATCTGCGGTTCCATGCGCTGCGCGTGTACTTGAGGGATAGAGTCAGGAAGGACGACGGAGGCTCTGGAGACAGTGCTGGGCGGAGACAGCACCCTTCGAGGAGATATGAGAGGAGGAGGCACATGCTGTCGCCGCTGGCGAGCGCGATGATGGGGGTGGCCGGCGGCGGGAGAAATGCCGGGGTGTTGTCAGTCGCTCCTAAAATTTATCTTTTTTTTACTGAGTTGATGTCACATCAAATATTAAGATATTAATAAAGAGTATTAAATATAGATTAATTACAAAACCAATTACATAGACGGAGGTTAATCTGGGAGACGATTTTTAAGCCTAATTAATCTGTCATTAGCACATGTACTGTAGCAATATGTTGTCAAATCATGGATTAATTAGACTTAAGATTCGTCTCGTAAATTAATCGCAAGTTGTATAATTAGTTTCGTAATTAGTCTATGACCCTGTTCGCTTGTCTGAAAAAAAGAAGTCAAAACACTGTAGCGGCTGGTTGTGTGAGAAAGAAATATTATAGCGGCTGGTTGATGAATAATGCCGCTGTGAGGAGAAATAAGCCGACTGGTCTGGAAACCAGCCAGGTGAACGACACCTATATTTAATACTCTATACATGTGTCTACACATTCAATCAGCGTGATCGGCTGAGGCTGGCTGGCTAGCTGAGCTGATCAGCCTCCTCACATGAATATTATTCATATAAATCAGCTAGCAGTATCGAGCAATAATACGAACCCGCCAGCCAACCGAACATGTTGGATATGACAGGGAAGGGTCACTTATGTGGCTATTTATCCACGTCCCCGCCTGCGCGCACCCACCCCACTCGTCGTGAAAACACTCGCGAACCGCTCCACCAACACCAGGCCACCGAGAGCGCGGCAGAGTGCCAGAGCCCGGAGGGGATCGGCAGGCGCGCGCGCGCGCAGAGGCACGTGCCACCACTACCGCAGCAGCAGCGCGGGAGCAGGGACCCGGGCCCGCCCACCCCGGCGCCCGGCATGGGCGTCCTCCGGAGCACGCAGAGCCTTCAGGCGGAGGTGGACGAGCTGCGCGCCGCGCTCCTGGCCGGCGGCGGGCATGAGGCCGCGGGCGGGTGGCGCCGCTCGGCGGGCCGGGGCCACGCGGACGCCAAGCGCGCCCCCGGGGGCGACGCCGGCGGGGCCGCGGCGCGCGCCGTGTGCGTCACGGGCGGCATCTCCTTCGTCGGCTTCGCCGTCGTCGACCGCCTCCTCCGGCACGGCTACACCGTCCGCCTCGCGCTGGAGACGCAAGGTCAGCATCAGCCGCCCGTCCTCCCCCACTATACCTCGGAACCTACCCGGCTGCTTCTCTCGCTCGCTGCCGTTTGTGCGGTTGTGCCTTCTTCTGGCCTTTGGAGCCGCTGCCACGTGGGCCCGTCGGGTTTGCGTAGTGACGTTTTCCGCACCAATTGTGCTCGCGTGGAGTCGGTTCTGCTCGTTAATTTGCTCTCGTTAGTCGTCACGCCATCTCTCGCGCACCTCGGCCGGCAGCCAATCCCCGGCGACATCTCAGCCCACAAAGCGAGCGCTCTCGTCTGATTGGATTGGATTGGATTGGATGTGAATCCACGAGGGCGGTTATCAAATTCAAATCAAATAGTGTTCACGCGGCGGCACCATGCGTTGTCCCAAATGCACTTGGGCTGACGCCGCAACTTATCACGTGTTTATTAGGCATGCCTACAATAAGAACTATTATCCGCTTGTTTTTTTTATTAGCCCGTTTGTGTGTTGATCGCTGGGCTGGCTGGGCTGCCCAGCCCCTCACATGAGCACTGTTCACCTGAACCAGCCAGCAATACTTTTCTCTCACATAAACGAAACAGCAACGATACGAACCAGCCAACCGAACAGCCCGTTTGAAGAAGACTGCTGGCTGACAATGGCCTCTTGCTCCGTTTCTAAAGGCTAATGAAACAGAGCCTGTCTTTTCTCTCTTTCCTTTATCATTTGTTTGTTAAAACATCGAATGGTAGTTATGGATTATGACAGCCACTTCCTAGTATGCATAGGGCTCTGCAGCACATAGTTTTCGCGGCAGTATTCTATTTTGTTTGTTTACTATAGGTATTAGTCTTCCCATTGCTTACCTAATGACCCGATCAACTCACCTGCTGAAACGACCGAAAGAAACACGACGAAGGGCGAGATGAATTTATGATCGATCTGCAGGCACTCTATTCTATAGGATATTTACAACTTGCACGGCTAAGACGGAACCATACGCGTCCGCTGGAAGTTGCGCTTTGACTTGGTAAAACTGATCGGCAGTATATAATGTAGCAGTGCCAAACATATGTAAAGTTCTTCATAGGTTTTAGACAACAGCCAGCGTCTACCCGTAAGCCGCAATGCCATGCACTCATGAGTGTCACCTTTTGGTCAACCAGATGCTTTGGAATTAGATCCTGAAACCGATGAAACGAGGACTACTAAATCTCCACGTGATTCGTCCGGTACGGTTGATGCTCGTGGCTGACTAATTTGTTAGTAGTCCACAAATCAAACACTGTCTGATCAGACCGTATTTTCCACGGCTGCTGCGCGCATGCTTTCTGACGGAGACGCGACCGTAGAAAACCTTTAACTTGCGGGGTCAACCGCATTAGTCAAGACGATTAGTTTTTTGACTGGTGCTCTTGTTAGCACAGCACTACCACCCAACTTGGCGATTGATTGGTCACATGTGCTTTTGGTAGTCCAACCAGATCTTCGTCCTGTTCGCTTGGTCTTGTTTGGCTGATTTGTGCGTAGATCAGATATGTCACCTCGATCGCCTAGCTACAGATTGCTGGTGTCAACTAGACTAAACCATGAACGAAAAGTCTTGATGCTGTTTGCAAGAAAGCAGCAGGCAGCCATTAGGATGAACAGAGTACTCCAAGTGGTACCGTGGTGAACCAGGGGCGAGGGTTTAGGTTTCTGAAAGCTTCACCTCAACCTACACCTTTGCTGAATGGGGGCCATCCGGAGAACTCGATCGATCAATCCTAAGCCTATCTCTGACACGCGACGCGTGTGTCCTCTAGCGGTTTGGTATCTAACTTTTTGTTTTGCTGTGTTGTCAAGTGTTTCAATTATTTGGTTTTCTGAACATGAGGTCTGACATGGACCGGGTGTCCCGTGCGTGCTGTTGTTGGCAGAGGACATGGACAAGCTGCGGGAGATGGAGATGTTCGGTGAGGACGGCAGGGACGGGGTGTGGACGGTGATGGCCAACGTGATGGACCCCGAGAGCCTGCACCGCGCCTTCGACGGATGCGCCGGCGTGTTCCACGCCTCCGCCTTCGTGGACCCCGGGGGCGTGTCCGGCTACACGGTGAGTGAGGACACCAAACTTTACTGCCTGTGACCACTTCCTCCGAATTCATAGCCTCGTAGCTCACATCACGGCCGGTAGCGGTATGTTAAAGAGAAGAGCACGCGTGAAACTTCACGATGATTACGTTACGAGCCTTCTTTTTTTTTTTTTGCTTCTTCATTGACTTGATGAAAATTTTTGTTGAAAACAAAATGCAGCAGAATAGTATAGCTACCTTCTGAAGTGGGGAAATTTTAAATAGAGCAGTAATAATCACTGTGTTCGGCTGGTACAGTGCACAGTGAATTTCGGATGATTTTGGATGATTCAATAGTGTTTTGTGAGAAAGAATAAGCTAAAACAAGCTGAAAGTGTACCAGCCGAACGCACGCGGTGAATAAGGTAAAGGAATAAAAAAACACAAAGCAGGGCAGCAGGCCATAGGGATAGGGGTTGCAAAGTGTGATCCGGCTAACACAATGTACAGCTACGACAGCTTTATTGAGCGAGGATCCCCAACAAACCAGAGCAAGCAAGCCAAGTACCATGGTCAGTACCAACTACAGTAATAAATAAAGTGATTAAACTAGACCGTGATTTTGACAGGAACAACCTTTCTGAAAAAAAAATTAAGGCAACAACAAAGATAGGTCACCATCACTCTGCATTGATGCCGTTTAAGGACACTGTTGTACTGGACACTGTGACTAGACGTGGAGGCACGCGTGCCACGGAAACGTCCTCCGTGGTCCTGCTGTTGGGGACATGTGTGTATCGCAGAGAGCCAGAGAAGAGAGAACCTGGATTGCAGGATAGTCTGATAAGGAGACATGATCCAGGAAATATGCTGCGCAACCGTTGGTTTGTTGGGGTGTGTGATTGATGTTCAGTCGTTAAACCTACCACGAGTAAGTAAGACCTTGCCTTTTCTTACTCTTTTATACAAAGAATACAATTCTAACACGAACATACACATTATCTTAAAATCAATTGGACTTTAAAAAACTGATGCTGATTAACAGAGGTTTATATTATTTTGGAAACGTCTAGGTAGGTTGTTTTTAATCCTTCTAACAACCAGATTTTTTTCATGCACTTAGACTGTCATATAATTATATTTACACTATCATATTACTATATTTACAATGATCTTTTTAGTGTAATTTATTAGACAGAGTAATATAATTTAGGAATAACACAAATATATGCTAAATTTTTAAAAAAAATATAAATTATTTTTATGAATTCTAGACATCAGAAAAATATATGTCAAATTGTTCACAAATATAAATATCATATACAAACCCGAGTAGCCCCTACCTGACATGCTCCCCTAGGCGCCTGGATCGTCTGCGCCGGTGCACGCGCCCGCACAGCCACTGCTTGGCTGCACCTGGCGCAGAGGATCCTGGGGATGGAGGCCACTCACAGGGAGTGCAGGGAGGACCACGCACCTGACTCCTCCACGAACAGAGAGGGATGGCTGGCACCAGTCAGTGAGGCGAACGCTCGGCCGTCCAGCACCGCGGGGAAGCAAATCTGACAGAGAGGGATCAGTCAGTTTATTCGCTGGTTTATAAGTCATGGTACAGTATTTTTTTCTCTAAAAAAATCAGCCATACGAATAACACCAGCGGCTTTACAGCCAGCCGAACACTCCCGAAAATCTGGTTGTTGGAGCCAGCAGAAACAACATGTTATCAGTTAGCAAATCTGATTATTTTCTATAAGTTTAGTTAAAGTTAAGATAATCTCAACTTAGATAAAATCTAAAATTGCATTTACGGACGTGTGAAGTGGTGGATTCCTAATATAGCTAAGTAAGTGGATGTTTGAATCCACCTAGCTAATGGCCGCATCTAGCAAACATCTCACCAGATGCCTCTAACTCAGCCAAACTTATAGCCCCATGGAGTTTATTTAAAAAAAAAAAAATAGCCCCATGGAACAAACATCTCACTAGTGCCCCTAATAGGTTGCAAAAGGACACTTTTACCCTTCTACATACATCTAGCTACCATGCTCTAAAAGGTGAAGGGCATTATAGATAAAACCATCAATACATCCACCTTTTAGCTCTAGCTTGGATTCGAGCAATACCCGTCTAATAATTATAAGACATTTTGGCTTTTCTAGATTCATAGCTTTTACTATGCATTTAGATATATACTATGTCTAGGTACATAATAAAAACAATATATCCTTAAAAAGTCAAAACGTCTTATAATTTAGAACCAATGTGTCGACGAAATCTAGTCGGCAGTCTACCGAGGGGTATACCCACGGTAGTAAATGATCGGTGGGGGTGCGCGTGATCAGGAACCGGATGGTAATAGAGACACAAGACACAAGATTTATATAGGTTCAGGCCGTTAATGTGACGTAAAACCCTACGTAATGTGCTCTGTTATTTTGTATTGATTATGTATCAGATTTGATGTCTCGTCTAGGGGACTCCTGCCTCTTCTTATATACTCTAGAGGGGTAAGGTTACAAGAAAAATATCCTATTTAGTATTATACAATAAATCACATCTTCATATAGTCTTGCGGTACACGCCTTGATCTTGTGGGCTGGGCCACCTTTGGGCGCGTGGCCCATGTCTTGTCTTGTGGGTACCGGTGGCCATACCCCCACAGCTAGTCCCCGAGCGTCTTGTATCCTTTGAGCAACGCTGTCTTTAACAAGTCCGAGCAGTTTGACGTGAAGCCGATCAGTTTAACCGGTGATCTGAGCGGTGGAAGTCGAAGCCGACTAGTTTAACTGGTACGCAGATCTTGGACTTAGCCAAGTAAGGCTTGCCAGAAGGATGTAAGGGGCTTAAGATAAAAATTTGAAAATTTTCCACCTTAGGCGAAGTGTAGCCACTTAGACTCCATTTGCGAGGAATCATCCATGATTTAGTCAATAAGGAGGGTAAATTAAGAAAAGAGCGCTACATTCACCGCTAGGTGAAGTATAGCCACTTAGTCTCCGAGCCTGCTGGAATATGAAGAATGAATCTTGTAGCAAGGTCAAAGAAAATAAATCTGAAAACTTGTCAACATCATCTGACATGTGCGTATCAAGAACCAGACGTGCTGCCCAAGATCAGCATCCTGATCCAAACAGCATGGAGCAAGCTGATAGCACACCGATGAGACATAGCAAGATCGGACCGCCAAGGGAGTCTCTAGCTTAGCTGGCGACTCTTGCACGAAGAATCCGAACGCTGAGTCCCCAGCTTAGCTAGCGATGAAGCGACGAACAATTCAAATGCCGAGGAGTCCCCAGCGTAGCGAACGATGAAGCGACGAACAATCCGAACATCGAGGAGTCTCCAGCTTAGCTGGCGATGAAGCGACAAACAATCCAAACACCGAGGAGTCCTCAACTTAGCTAGCGACGCTTGTACGAAGAATCCGAACGCCGAGGAGTCCTCAGCTTAGCTGGCAATGAAGCGACAAATAATCCAAACGCCGAGGAGTCCCCAGCTTAGCTGGCGACGCTTGTACGAAGAATCCGAACGTCGAGGAGTCGCCAGCTTAGCTGGCAATGAAGCGACAGAACAATCCAAACGCCGAGGAGTCCCCAGCTTAGCTGGTGAGCCCCCAGCATAGCGGACGATGAAGCGACGGACAATCCGACCAGTTGGTTCGCGAAGAATCGAGCACCGAGCAGCCCAACCAACTGGTCGGCAGCGAAGTGAGCGCCAAGTAGAAGTGAGCGTCGAACAGTCCGACCAGCTGGTCGGCGACGAAGGTCATGAACCTAGCGGTCCGACCAGTTGATCGGCGGAGAAAACAACAGCGGAGCTTGCCGAAGACATCGACCTTAGGTGAAGTGTACACACTTAGGCTTCGTTGGCGAAGTCAGATGATCATCATCCATGACTTAGTCAAAGAGGATGTTAGTATTGATACATGCGCCGCAAGGTGTAATGTATACATTGTAGTTCCCGAGCCTGATAGTAGGTGAAGAAGACACCTGGTGCCAAGATCAAAGAATATCAACGACTAAAAAAGAAAACGGGAACTTAGCTAACCATTAAATTGATACAAGCACCGCAAGGTGTAATGTATATATTGTAGTCCCCGAGCCTGACAGTAGGTGACGAATGCACCTGGTGTCAGGATTAAAGAAGTACAACGATCAGTTAATCAGAATAACTGAGTCCTAGCTTAGCCGAGCACACAGCCAGCCCCCAGCTTAGCTGAAGACCAATAAGAGGAAAAACAGTACACTCACTGCTAGGTGAAGTGTACACACTTAGTTCCCGAACCTGCTATAAGATAGAGCAGCATCTTGTAGCAGGATCAAAGAAACAAGTGAAAAGGTGAAATCCCTATGCTTAGCATTGGACATTTGAGTAAAATTTGAAGAGTGCTGAGCACTTTATTGTTGGAGAAAATTGGAGAGTGCTTAGCACTTAAACCATGGAGAAAATGGAGAGTGCTTAGCACTATACTGTGGAGAAAATGGAGAGTGCTTAGTACTATACCGTGGAGAAATTGGAGAGTGCTTAGCACTATATCAAGGCGAAATTAGAGAGTGTTTAGCACTATGCCGTGGAGAATATAGGAGAGTGCTTAACACTTGACCGTGGCGAAATTTGGAGAGCATGGAGAGTATTGGAGAACATGGAGATCATTGGAGAGTGCTTAGCACTTAACCGTGGCAAAATTTGGAGAGCATGGAGAGTGCTTAGCACTTAATCGTGACAAATTTTGGAGTGCTTAGCACTTAACCGTGACGAACATGGAGAGTGCTTAGCACTTAACCATGACGAAATTTGGAGAGTGCTTAGCACTTAACTGTGGTGAACATTGGAGAGCATGAAGAGTGCTTAGCACTATACCATGACGAGATTGAAGAACATGGAGAATATTGAAGAACATGGAGATCATTGGAGAGTGCTTAGCACTTAACCGTGATGAAATTAGAGAACATGGAGAGTGCTTAGCACTATACTGACGAGACGTGTGGGGCATTCTATCCCAAGATTCTTGTGCACGCTTAGGAATATGGGCATCACCGAGGAGCCACTGCCGTCCACTCATGACGCAGGGCGCTATTGCTCGTGCACGTTTAAGTGCTAAGTCGAGGACAGGGCTGCTTCTGGATAACGCAAATGAAAACGTGACTGGTCGGCGGCGATAAAATTGCCCAGCCCTCGAGCTTTTCTGTCCTGTCATCATGACGGCGGTCGCTGTTGTCACAACGCCGTTCTTCACGGCGGTCATCATCGCGGCGTGGCGTGGCTTGCTTACGACTCGAGCGGCTCACTTAGCAGCTCGCTTGGCGGCTCGGGCGACTCGGCGGCTCGCTTGGCAGCTCGCTTGGCGGCTCAGGCAGCTCGGCGGCTCGAGCGGCTCGGCGGCTACGCGGAGTCGTAGGCAAACGAGCATAATCGGAGCCTGACGGAGTCAATTCGCGTGGGGAGGCGAAGCCCTTAAGCGTGTCCGACTGAGGCGAGGGCGCTGTCCGATTTGAGTGGCGATAGTATACGTCATCTTAAAGATGTTTAGCATGGAAAAAAAATCGTTTGGAGAATAATCATGTAGAGAATAGTATGAAGAAATATCATGGCAAAAACTTTATTAAATATTCATATATAAAAAGGTACTTATCTTTAGACATAACGTCTGATCGGTGGCGTATGATGTTATCTGGTCGGCGTCGACGAAATTGCCTGGCCCTCGAGCTTTCCAGCCTGTCGTCATGACGGCGGTCGCGGTCATCGTAGCGCCGTTCTACGCGGTGATCATTATTACGACGCAGCAGGCGGTCGAAGCGAGTAGTCCAGGCGGCTCGCTTAGCGGCTCTACTTTTGGTCTTGTGTTGAATATGTAGATGAGCAGCAGCCGATCTGATGCAGCTCGGCCGATAGAAACACACGTAAGTATGTACATGTCTTGTTCTATACGTGCATGCATATGCACAAACGCATTGGCCTCGCTCGCTTGCTATTGGCTTGGAATCACGTATGTGTAATCTCCATCGGCTTGCATGCCTCCTTGCATTCTTGTTGTCGTAGCACATGTACACGATCCTACATGGTGCCGATGTCAGTACTCGATCTGACAACACAGCAGTCAACAGCCTTTGTAGATTGATTTTCTCTTGCTCCAAAACGAACTCGAAGAAGGAAACCGACTCCGCTTCGAGGCAGCAGCAACGATTGAGCGGCAGCGTCTGCAACTCAGCCATAATTATTCTGCCTACACTACCGGATACAGGATCAGGGGCACTTGGCAAAGCCATAAAAATACTCGGCAAACCGTTTGTCGAGTGTTACACTCGGCAAACGACACTCGACAAATGGTTTACCGGCAAACACTGTTTTGCCGAGTGTTTTTTGTCGGGCATTCGGTGAAGACTTTGCCAAGTGCCCCAAAAACACTCGGCAAACATTTTTTGAAAAAAATAAAAAAAACATCAGCCACCGGACACCACCACCGGCTCCTGCTCTGCCTCCATCCGTGCCGCCACCGAGCGAGGGAGGGAGTCTAGGCCCGCGTCGGCGTCGCGGCGACGACAATGGCCGCCTTCCCCGCCTCGATCCGCGGCCACCTTCTTCGCCTCGGATCCACGCCGCGTCTTTGAAAGCGAATGAGGGAGGGAGCTGGATCCGGCCACCCCGCTCGCACCGGCGCTGGCCGCCGCCTCCACTGGTGGGGGCTGGCCCGCCCTGGATCCGTGTCGCGGGAGACAGCTGTCGCGAGGACCCGTGCTCGCCGGCCACCGCCTCCGCCCGCTGCCATCGTGGATCTGAGCACCGGTGAAGGAGAGAGGCCGCGCCACGCCACGCCATGGATCCGGGCGCCACGAGGGTGAGAGGCAGCTGTCGTGCCGTGCCACGCCACGCCTCGCCCACAAAGCCACGCCACCGTGCCGCGCCCGCAACGTTGGGCCACCCCTCCACCACCGCCTGGGGTGCGTCGCCGCCGGGGCCCCTCCCTGGATCTCGCCGTTGGGGAAGGGAGGGAGGGAGGGGGCGGCACCGGCCGCCGGATCTCGCCGGTGGGGAGGCCGCGGCGGGGAAGAAGGGAGGGCCCGTATCCGGCACGGAAGAAGGGAGGAGGGAGGGAGGGCCGGATCCCATGGGAAGAAGAAGGGAGGGGGGGAGGGGCCAGTGCCGTGGGAAGAAGAAGGGAGGGGCCAGGCCACCAAGGGAAGAAGAAGGGGGGAGGGGCCACAAGGGAAGGAAGAAGGGGAGGCCGGGAGCGGAGGCGGCCGGAGGGGAAGAGGGCGGTCGGGAGAGGAGGGGAGGGAGGCGGCGCCGTCGGGAGGAGAGGGGGCGCTGGGGGTCGGGAGGAGAGAGAAGGGGTGGGGACGGGAGGACGGGTGGGGTGCTGGGGACGCGGTTAGGTTAAGTAGGGTATTTTTTTGGTTTGCCGAGTGTCCCAGATGGGGCACTCGGCAAAGTTTTTTATTTTATTTTTTTCTTCTCCTACTTTTTTTTGCCGAGTGTTTTAGATCTGAGCACTCGGCAAAGTTTTTTTTTTCTTCTCCTTCTTTTTCATAAAAAGATTTTATTTCTTTGCCGAGTGTATTTTTTTAACACTCGGCAAACAACCTCTTTGCCGAGTGTTTTTGTTTTGACACTCGACAAAATGCCTTGTTTGCCGAGTGTTTTTTTTTGCCGAGTGTTTTTAGCGCGGCACTCGGCAAAGAACTTGTTCGCCGAGTGCCCGAGGGAATACACTCGGCAAACATAAAAACACTCGGCAAATTTGAGGATTCCGGTAGTACTAGATGCGTGAGTCAGACCATGCTGAACTAATCGATTCCCACGCACGCAATCGGGCGATGAATTCGTCGACCACCAGTCAAGCTCCGACTTGTAGATGGATTTGATGACGGCTGCCGCGCACGATGTTGAACGCCGCCGCCGGTTCGTCGTAGATGTTGTTGAAGGAGGCCGTCGCAGCAAGATGAGTTACCGCAGACGACATTGGTCTTGAGGTACGACATCTGGTTCGCCATGGATCAACACGCACACCCCCTACCTGGCGCGCCACTGTCGACGAAATCTAGTCGGCAGTCTACCGAGGGGTATACCCACGGTAGTAAATGATCGGTGGGGGTGCACGTGATCAGGAACCGGATGATAACAGAGACACAAGACACAAGATTTATACAGGTTCAGGCCGTCAATATGACGTAAAATTCTACGTCATGTGCTCTGTTATTTTGTATTGATTGTGTATCAGATTCGATGTCCCGTCTAGGAGACCCCTGCCTCTCCTTATATACCCTGGAGGGGTAGGGTTACAAGGAAAATATCATATTTGGTATTATACAATAAATCATATCTTCATGTAGTCTTGCGGTGCATGTCTTTATCTTGTGGGCTGAGCCAACTTTGGGGCGCGGCCCATGTCTTGTCTCGTGGGTACTGAGGGTCATACTCCCACACAAGGAAGTAGCAAATAGTATTTAGCTAGTTAGTATTAACTACTATGAAGTATTAGCTGCTATTAGATCCAAACGAGAGATTTTGATATTGCAGTTTCAATCTGAATGCCTCACACAATTCGACACACGGTTCATATGCCTTCTAAAATTTCGTTGTACGTGTAAGGAAGGAAAAAGAAAAAAAGAGGAGGGGGATTAAGAAAACTTGAAGAAAAGAGAAACAGTTGAAATCAAGAATTCATCACAGACCATTGCATCAAAATTTGAAAGTCATACGAATAGAGGACAAATTGTGTGAGGCGTGCAGATTGAATCCCAAATATTGAAATCTCTCATATCCAAATAGGGCCTAAGCTAAGCTGCTGCTGCTACACCCAAGTAGCCCTGTTTGGATAATTTAATTGTTGCATTCTAATTTTAGCAACTGCTGGCTATCCTTTGTCTTTGCTAATATGTACTAATGGAACCATAGGTTAAAAGATGAAGCTATTAGTATTTCATGTTCGGATCAATCCTAGCTAATTTAACATACTAGCTATTACCAGGCAGCATCAAGACAGACCCTTAACCTAGACAGACAGCTGACCAGCTACAAAACAGAAAGGCAGTAGTACTTTCAGTACGTCACTCAACAACCCGTGACTTTGGAAGTAGAGTACAACTTCTGTTGACGAACGAGGTTAAGAGGATGCAAAAGCAAAGGGTAGCTTCTGAAGAAAGAATTTCTTAATTCGGACCTTCTCCAACTGTACTGCACCTGTGCAGCTTCCTGAACCTTTAACATTTTTGGCGTTCCAACCAACTGATCCGAAGTCTACACGGCTGACTAATGAGGGATATCAAGATTTACAAGTTTTGTTCATTTGAATCTGAGTTGCACACTTGCACATATAAGATCCGTAAAAAGAAGAGCAGGCCTTTCAACTAAACTCACCTAATCTAGTGGACTAGTGATAGAGGTCTCATCTCCTTTGCACTTTGTCCGTTTCGTCTGATTTTGATTTCACATATAGAAACTAGAGGTCGACAATGCAACCACCACAAGGTCCACGACTAGGTTCCCTTGCGCACGCTGGAACCGTCATGGCGTCAACATATCGTGCAACCACTCACGATGGGTTTATAACACCCAAAGTGATTAGAAAACAAAAGGTCATACGTGCCTCCTCCACTGAATATTGCGTGATGTCGTTAGCACCAGCAGGTGCAGCTCTTATCCTTCGAAGTATACAAATTCCAGGCTGAAAACGAGGATGCTATGTTGATTGGTGGCAACCCTTCGGGAAGTCGATGCTGATTCAGTTCTCACCTGCTCACTATTTTGTCGAATGCCCAGTCAGCCAAAAATATCGTTGTCACATGCTGTGTTAACCAACACTTCAACAGTGCCCTGGATAACCTTTTATATTCAAGACTCAAGAGTCTCTCTGTATGGATCTTTATCACAAAATTTAGAAGAAAAAAATCAGACTCCAATAGATTCTCTAAATCACTATATATATCTTTTTGGCTCTCCAGAACCATCATTCTCGCTTTTTATTAATGGAGAGGCTATATCACTCTCTAAATTCAATATATGGTAGGAGTAGTCCTTTCATGATTTTTTTTCACACAAGCAAAATGATGATAAGACATTGGAGCACAGAGAACAAAACTAGAGAGTCCAATGGATGCACGAGAGAAATACAAAGAAAATATTTATGGAATGGCTCTCCAAATATAAACATAGAGATTGAAGTTTGGAAAGGCTCTTGGAATTGCTCTTAACATGCTCGTATTAAATTCTGTAAAATCTTTGATTAGGTGGCTAAGCCAATCTTGAGCTCACTGCTGCTGCAGTTTCAGCTTGCCAAGATCCATGGTTAATTTGCAATTTATCTATTGTAACAAAGTGGCTTTTCTTGTTTTTTAACAGTATATAATAATGTTTCACATGTTAGCAACATATTTTGAATAAAACTTTAGTAGATATTTGAACAAATTTGGGGTATACCTCACAAAAAACATCAATACAAGCTGAAGAAATTTGTGGCTAACATATGGCAACATCTGATTTCAACAGAAACACATGGCAACGTTAGAAGCCCAAGCAGCGGAGCGGGTGATTGAAGCCTGCGTGAGGACGGAGTCCGTCAGGAAATGTGTCTTCACCTCTTCCTTGCTGGCATGTGTGTGGAGGCAGAACTACCCTCATGACCGGCGGTGCCCTACCATCATCGATGAGAGCTGCTGGAGCGACGAGAGCTTTTGCCGCGACAATAAGGTGAGTGATTGGGAGAAAACATAAATGCATTTGTATTTATGTTTCCTTTAATTGATCACACAAACTAGTGCGATCAGGGAGAAGCCACATGACCATCTTCGAGAAAGTCCATCTAAAGTTTGCACCAACAAGTATGTGGGTTCAGCTCTTGTCAGTTTCCAGGGTTCAGTGGTACTGAACTGCTGAAGAGCACCCCCAAGTCACAATAGTGGAAAACTGCTTCTCTTTTTCTGTTGAAAAACTGCACAGCCTGTGGCCTACTGGCCTGTTCCCAATGGGTCGACTCCGGCCCATTTCCATCCCTAGCACAGGTCTACTATTATGGGGATGTCTAATCTAATAGTACCAGTAATGTGATGCAACGTTTTTCAGCTGTGGTTTGCACTTGGCAAAACGGCAGCAGAGAAGGCTGCCTGGAGGGCAGCGCGGGGACGAGACCTGAAGCTGGTCACCATCTGCCCCGCGCTCGTCACCGGCCCGGGATTCCGCCGCCGCAACTCCACCGCGTCCATCGCGTATCTCAAAGGTCGGTGCCGCCCGGGATGCGTACCGTGAGACGCACCAACTCGTACGTGCGCCAACACTCTGACCTGACTCCTTTTGCATATTCGGCCGCAGGGGCTCGTGCTATGCTCGCTGATGGCCTGCTCGCCACGGCGAACGTGGAGACGGTGGCCGAGGCGCACGTCCTCGCGTACGAGGCGATGGGCGACAATACCGCCGGCGGGAGGTACATCTGCTACGACCACGTGGTCAAGCGGCCGGAGGAGTTCGCCGAGCTGGAGCGACAGCTGGGGCTGCCGGGCGGGGCCGCGGCCGCGCAGGGCTCCGACGACGACCGGCCGGCCAGGTTCGAGCTCTGCAAGCGGAAGCTGTCCAGGCTCATGTCCTCCAGGAGGAGGTGCACGTACGACACCTACTACTCCGTCGCGTTTGACTAGCTATAGCTCAGGCGGCGAAGGCTCTGCAGGGCTAGGCTAGCCCCAGATGCATTGCCATGAACGTGGAAACCGCTGGCACTGACGAAGTGACGAGCCATCATCGCAGCAAGGGTTGACTACACCAGTCTGCAAGACTGCAACTGCAACCGGCGTCCCATTGACAAGTGGGCACCGGAAGCGAAGCAATAGCAGAGCTCCGCATCACAATCGGTGGCCCGTCTTGTCGACGAGAAGGAGCAGGGAGAGCCAAGTGTGTGTGCAATGATGTACTGGGTGCAATTTTGTACAGAGTTCTGATGCAACAATAAAGGTCGATCGACGCCATCACAAAAAGCCTGTGTAGGCCAGTGGCGGAGCCAGGAATTTATGGCTGGGTATGCCACATGTATAAAATTTCGAAGCATCCGCAGCAGGGAAAAGGGCAAGGGCCGCAGCCCGTAGGGGGCGACCGGTCGAGCCGGCGAGGGGGGAGGGGGCGAGTCGGCTGGAGTGGGGGATGTGGCGAGGTGCTGCCCGGCGATGCCGGTCGCCGGAGTAGGGGAGGTGCTCCGTGCTCGGGGCCGTCTTGAGAAATTTGGGGCCGGAGCGACGATAAATTGGGGCCCTAAAGTTTATACAAGGTGCATGGCTAATAAAATTAAATCATAGCTTCAGCGAAACATATGACTTTAACATGTCTTATAGACATACTTTCACTTAAATTTATAACTTTAATATGTATTCTTTTGTACCATATGTAGAAATACAGTAAAAATATTACTAACCTCAAGAATCATATTTTCTATTTCTAGTAGACATGATGTGGATTGAATTAATTTAAATAAATTCATAGAGTGTATATATATATATATTAAGTCAAGTCCCATGCCTAAATGTCTAATATCTTCGGCCCTTTACTCTAATCAGAACAAAAGAAAACACAAACAAGTCAAATCAGCCGACAACAGCATTAGTAAATTATTAAATTAAGAATTTGCTAGCACGTCAGGACTCTATAGGTCTAATTAACTTACCTTTTCCGGCCAGTCCAGGCACAGATTTAGAGTCACAAGCAGGCCAAGATCGGAAGGCACTAGGCAGAAAGAGGACACTCGGTAGACGGGGTCGACGCTCAATTCTTGCGATATTGCGGCAGATGAACCATCGAGTGTAATGTTTCGTCTTGTGGGGCGCGGCGGCAGATGAATCGTCAGCCAGTCAAGCACACGGTAGGCTGCAACGCGCCGTGAAGCCGCACGCGAGCAGGGAAAGGGGCGCCGGGCAGGGGTGACCGAGCGACGGAGTTACGAAGGTGTATTCTGGGGCTTTGTTCGTGGGCTGCCAGAAACTTTTGTTGTCTTGGGCCTTCGAGTGACTCCTCCGAGATACATATAAACCTATGTATTAGTGTATATTATACATATTAATTTTTTTCTCCCAAATCATGGGTATGCCAAGGCATACAGGGGCATACCCCTGCCGCCGCCCATGGTGCAGGCAATTGCCAAAGAAACAAGTTTGTACAAGACGACATTAGAGCCGGCTCTAGAGTGAGCCAATGGCCGTCTTACTCAGGACTCAGGAGCAGTATCGCCGTCCTTCTCGGAGTCGCCTCCGCCCCCGACCGCAGCCGAGAAGGACAGCCTGCCGAAACCCCAGAGCCCGACCTGGTACATGTCCACCCACACCTTCTCGGACACGTCCATCCTGGAGCTCACCTTCGCCCTGCTGCCGCCGTTGTCCACGGCCGCGCGAGGCAGGTCGCCCCACAGCTCCTTGCTTTGCCGCGGGCCCTGCCCCTGCTCGTCGTCGTCGTCCAGGTCGCGGACGCGCCTCGTCCTCGCCTTCTGCAGCCGCCTCCTGGCGATCCTGGCCACGCACCGCCGGCCCGCCACGTAGGGCGCCTTGACGAGCGCCATCGTGAGACAGCTCACCACGGCGCACGGGCAGCAGCATAGCGCCACGCAGCTAGCCACCGCCGACGTGCTGCACGTCCCGCACGTCTGCCTGGTGCACCGCGTCGCCACCTGCTCGTCTTCCTCTTTCTCCGGCAGCACGGGGAACCTGTACGGGCGCGCCGGCGCCGCCATTGCCCACGCACGGCCCGTCCGCCCCCACAAATGCACTAGCGCAACGACGACTCCGGGCGTACGCCGCTGCCGCCAAACCTCTGCTGTCTGTTCATAATCATCAAGAATCCAGGAATTCAGTCATCATTAGCGACCAAATGGTCTTGTGGATATACTAATACCGGAGGATAAGTTTGAGTAAACAGAAAAGTTAAGGCACGCACGCAAAAGCTTGGCTGCTGTCTGCTGATGTATCAGCTCTAGCGACAGTTAAGGTGCGCACGTCAGGATCAGGACAGACAGGATTTATGGCAGCCCAACCACGATGCACACGGTGATCAGACGGCTGCGTGCGAACCCAGTCGTCACCTGAGGACGAGGAGCAAACGGATGCCTGACCTTACGACTGTTTTCTTCCGTACGAAATATATGGAAGCGCTTCAGTTCTGGAAAAAGAATTAGTTAGCGTTCAATATAGTCCACTACTCCACCTCCTCTTCCCATATGTAACGGTACGGCAACCGGACAAGTGCAATGGAAACGGTCTTCGAATCTCATTACCAAACTTTGATCCAGTAAATTAAATTTAAAACGTCAGACACGGTGGCAACCCCCTCACCTGCTACGAGACTACGACGGTTGGATCGGTTCCAGTCTATAAACATCTAAAAAAACTTTTTTCTTTTTTTTAAAGGAATGACGAGCATTCGTTTTTATTGGTTTTCTTATTTTTGCCTACTATATACTGGTAACTAGTTTCCTGAACTGATCGATCCGGAACGACAGCACCGCGGCCTTTCGAATTCGAGGCAGCACGGGTGAATAGAGAACCTTTCTACAGTTTCTAGCATGCAATCTTCCATGAAAACTCAACGCCATGAATGATATAACATCAATAACAGAACACGCATGGCCAACGATGCATAGAGAAAAACAGCGCGCGTACGTACCCGGGGCAAGACAGCCGTGGATCAAAAACCTCCTCGCTTCGCCGGACGCGGCTGTCAGGATCACGCCGAGCGCACGGCGGACGGCGTAGAGGACGATGCCGATCCAGAAACCTGGGAAGGAGCCACCGTGTGACGACGCCGCCGGACAGTCGGCTCAGCAAGATTGGCCAAATGGGATGCAGGCAATAGAAATGTCGAATAGTGGGGGCTCCGTGGACGAGAAGACCGAGTGGAAACTGGAGAGATAAACAAGAGTTTTTTTGAATGATCTTGGGAACGGCCCTCTCGCTAACAGTTCCCCATGTTTATACAGAGAGTGGACTGTTTCGTGTCAATTGAACAACCCTTCCCCTTCTCTCTCTTTTTTCTCCCCCAGTTTGAGGAACTGAACAACAAATTTCTTTTGAGAGAGAGCGCTAGACAATACTGTTGCGACAGCATAGACGGACCGGGCCGTGTAAGAATGCAACTGGCGGTCCTATACAAACAACAAACCCTCAATCAAGCTCGTACTAAGTTCTGCAGTACCAGCGAGCGAGCCCATCTTCTCTTGCCAGTGCGGCGCTGCAATGCAGGTCGCCTAGAAAGCAACAACGCAAATGGATCTCGAGTCGAGAAAAAGGCTCACCTCCAACCGTCGCCGTGCTTTCCCGTACTCCCGCGGGGGCCGATGCACCCAGCACAGCGCCGCGGCGATCCTCCTCACGGACGCGGCAGCCTCATCAGATCCGGCGCCTCCAACTCATCACCAACCCGCAACGTCACCTCCCATTCGTTGCAACACACGGGCACGGCACACAACGAGGTCGCCGCCACCGCCGGTGGAGGCCGGCACGGGAAAAGGAAGGTGATATAATTTAGCGAGTAAAACTGAACTTTGATAAAGAACTTGCTGTTGTACCTCATCCAGCGCAGTGTCGCGGCCATAGCGCCGCCACCGAGGTAGCAGCGACGTGGAGGCGCGGTCCAGTGGCGGCGGCGAAGACGATGTCGCTTCCCGTCGCTCACAGCGCACCCTCTCGATCGGTCTAGAGTTAGGACGTCGGTGGGGAACATGCGGCTGCAGTGAACCTCGTGTCTTGCACCTCGCCCCCACCTTCCTCTATATATAGCCCTGCGACGACGGGGCCTATCGGCCAGAGAAGGTGGGCGTGGATCGAGGGTCCAATTGGCCGTTGGGCCAACTGATGGAGATTAATCTAACATTCCCTCTTGATCTCACATTATGACTTAAACTTAACTTACTTTATCTTTTTCCCATTCCATCGCAGATCGATTGCATAGAGCGTGCCTCATCGTCATGGTCACTACCATTAGATTAAATCGCTATAATGCACCTCTGCTTTTGAAACAGATTCTCAACTAGGCCCTTAGTATCCAGAAATCATAGGCTTTCCCGTAAATTCATGTCGACTGTGTATTCTTTGAACGCACTGGGTGGTTAGCCTTTGGTAAACGGATCCGCAAGTACTTGCTTGGTACTTATATGCTCAATGCTTTTAAAATGATTCTGGATTTTCTGCTTTACAACATATAACTTAATGCCAATGTGTTTAGCAGCACACTTGACCTGTTATCTTAGGAGTTAAATACTTTAAATGGTTATTGTTGTTGACTACCATTGTTAAATCCGGGTATATATTCTCTTAACCATTTTTGCCTGTTTCTGAGGCCTCATGATAAGCTATACTATGGTATGCATCATTGATGATACCACAACTGTTTCATTGGAGCTTTTCCACAATAATACTCCAACTGTGAGTGTTATCAACTACTATGGATTTCACTATACATCTCGCCAAAACTTAACATTTGTACCCACAACTATTTGAGAGTATTTGTTCTATCTTACTCAGCGTGAGGCCTATGATACTTTGCAAAAATTGCAAGACATTCTTAACTCCATTCTAGTGATCTATATCTGGACTGGACTTTTGTCAAAACATCCCGGATACGTAAGCTACGTCAGGGTAAGTTCTTACTTGTACATTCATTGAGCTTCCAACAGCTCAAGTATATGGAACCATGTTCATTTGATCAATCTCATATCGGTTCCTGAAACACTGAAAGTTTCTAAATCTATTACCCTCGACTATAGAAGCAGGCATAGGTTTACTCGTATGCATACTTTATTTCTTTAGAATCTTTTTTAAGTATGCCTTTGCGATAGTCCTAATACCCCTTTTCATCTATCTCGATGAATTTTAATTCCTAGAACCAATGAGGTTTTACCAAGATCATTCACATTGAAACTTGAGGACCAAGACTTCATCTTCTCCAATGACAAATTAACATTGCTACTAGTGAGTAGGATGTCATCTATACATAGGATGTGGAAAATAAATTTTTCATTTTTGAACTTCGCATAAACGCTATTGTCCTTATCATTTTCTTTAAACCCAAACTTTTTTATCGTTTCATCAACTTTAAATACTACTGTCTAGAGACTTATTTGAACCCATAAATGGATTTCGACAGGCGGCATCCCATATGTTCCTTTTCTTCCACGACAAAACCTTTGGGTTATTCCATGTAAATATTTTTCATACAAATCCCCGTTGAGGAATGTCGTCTTTATATCCATCTGATGTAACTCTAAATCGTAATGTGCCAATAACACTATTATGATTCTAAAAGAGTCCTTAAAATGAGACTGGAGAGAAAACTCTCATCGTAATCTATTCATTCTCTTTGCGTAAAGCCTTTAGCTACAAGTCATGCTTTATATATTTCCACATTTCCTTTGGAGTCACATTTTGTCTTATAGACCCTTTCACAGTCTACTGTTTTGGCTCCATTAGGAATTTCTTCTAAGTCCCAAACATCGTTGGTATTCATCGAATTCATTTTAATTTCCATAACTTCTTGCCATTTAAACGAGTAAATGCTTCTCATGGCTTCTTCAAATGAGGTGGGATCACCCTCTATTTGAATTTCTTTACTAACATAAACTTCATAGTCATCAGAAAATTGGTTTACTAATTCTTTGAGACCTTCTGGGGCCTCAGCTACTGGCACTTTCATGTGGGGCTGTTGTTGTTCTTCATTGCCAAGAGGCAATTGATTCTACAGGCTCCTGTATCACAAGATCCTTGTTTATATTATTGATCTTCTTCGAAGAGCCAACAACAGGTATTGTATAAGGCATACAATATCAACATGTATTGATAAAATTCGTTCTTTTGAATCACTGAAGTGGGCACGCAGTCCCGCTTCTCTTCAAGTCATAGGTCTCTACATACCGTGCTCCCCCAGATCATCCCATATTTTATAAAGATAGTGTATCTTTAATTTTTTTTATTTGGGTTTAATCTGTTAAAACCTTATATGGTGCTTTAAGCACCGCCTTAATATCTTTGATGGTAACTACGCTTTCTTTCTCTCGGAACTTTAAAAAAAATCTAGGAATTTAGCTATTTCTCTGCTTAGGGGTATCGTTATTGTGACCGTTGTACTCCTCCGACGGTCACTGTCATCTTAATTAATCCTTATATCACTCTTAATTGATCTTACTATTCCTTCCCCTCGAAATATGACATGAACTTTACTGCTATAATTTCGAGAACTATTCAGAAAAACTATGAACGAGAAGACACTTATAACTAACTTCATTCACATGATTACGTCATACAAACAAAGTTATTTCTTGATCTGTATAGGAGTACACTTTCTTCATTCCACCTCAAGAACTCGATGATGTCTTTTATTAACTATACTTTTGCAAGTCATGTTTGCATCTTTTTCTTGTCCTTTGATTAGTATTGACCATGACGGTGCCATGGTCAATACTAGGATATCATAAGAGCTACCCAAACTTCTCTCGCTATGCGGAATACAAAAACATATGAGTCATCACAAAAACTTCTCCTGACATGCAGGATGGACTAGCATAAGTACTATGCCAAATTTCTCCCCATGTGGGATAAATCTATATACAAATTGTAACAACCCAAAAATCCACACATCAAAAATACCAACTACAAAATTTTTCTTAAAAACTCCCATGTGATGATGAGTGTCATGTATAGAAACCCAACCTAAGAGATGCATTAGATCTAACCCCAACCTAAGTCAACACACAAGCATGGCATGCCATAGTTAATCATCTTTATTTAAATACTAACAAATGAAACATAGCATATATTGTTAACTCACATGGTGATTTGGATTTTCAGTTGCTTTATGTAATGCCTGAAAACTCCTTTAAAGAAACACACCATGAAGTAATTATGATTCAAACCAAAGGATAAATGTTTAAAAAGAAAACTATTTCCATTTTTGTATAACAAAAACTCCACCAGATTTGAATTCAAATTCCAAACCAAATTTGAATTCAAAACGAAGAAGAAGAAAAACAAAATAGAAAAAGAAAAGAAGAAGAAGCCTCACAGCAGCCAGGCCTGCTCGGCTTCGTGGCCCAGCCAGCCCGAGCGACCGAGTGGCCCAGCCAGCCCACATCCCACCCAATCTCGTAGCACCTATTACGCATGGCTAAAATAGAAATGCTAGTGCTTTACTTTATTGTTATGATCACACCATGATAGGACTTGCATGGTAGTATGCTTTCTTGATGGCCTTTACCTTGACGCAACCTTGCCCCGCTCACCCAGCTGTTAGGCTAGTCACACGCTTGTTACTATATTTCATTACTTATTACTTCTACTACGCTTGCACTACATTGATGCGTGGTGGAAACTGGTGTTATCTGGACTATGGGGAGAGTGTTGCGTGTGTGACTTGGGTGTGTGGAGGGTAAGGGTTGTGTCGACCAAGTTGGAGTATACGACGAGCCTGGGGCAAGTCTTGCCGTGGGGTGCTACCTGGGCACCCCTGGAATGGATACCTGTGGTGGGTAAATGGTATATGAGGTGGCCCTGGGTATGATCCTGTGATGGGAGGAGCCCAGGGTGGAGGTGCTATGGTGGCACGGTAAATGGAAACCCTAATGAAGACATTCTGGCTTGGTCATCCCTAAGAACTTACTAGTACTCAGATTCACCGGGAAGCCTTACGTACCACTCGCCCTATATGGTGCGGGACGGCCGGACTACTTGGTAGGATATTGCCACTACTGCTAGGTTGATAGCGGACAGTGTAAGGAGATACGGGGCGTGGAGGATTTCCCCCCACACCCTTCCGAGACTTCATGGAGACCTTGTGGACCCGGCTCATGACTCACAGTTTCAGCCACCCTAGACTGGACTTGGGGTGTACCAGGGCTGAATGGTAGAGTGGCATTATCTTAGGCTAGCAAGCGGCCGGAATCAGCCCAGTTGACGACGGTCAGCGAGGAAGGCGGATCTTGTGGTTATGTAAAACCTCTGCAGAGTGTATGGTTGATCGATCGATACATATGCCGACTCGTCGGCTATGAACCTTTCCTGGGTTTCGCTTAAACTAGATAGTAAGATGAGTCCTTCTTTTCTTCCCCCCAGGAGTGAGTGTTCGGACGTAGCCAGGGGCTACGGGCCTTGAGACAGTGCTGAGAGGGAGTTGGCCTGTCGACTGAGCGATGGTATGGGTGTGGTATGGTGATGGTGTGGAGATGGTGGTATATCGATCCCAGGATCGAAACCTGGCTCTGGAATGGGAATGGGGTGGAATGGGTGTGGGAATGGTGTTAAAACTTGACCAACTATTATTATGTACTTGATAAGCTAATACATAGGAAACCCCAGCCTTATAGGTTCCTTTTTGATTATATCCAACTTGCATCCAATTTCCACAAAGCAATGCTCATAGGGTGGGAGTGGCCAGTACAAATTGTACTGATAAATTTTGACACACAGGTTCTGCTGAGGAGTATTGTAACACCTCGGGTGTTAGCTTTGCATAACTTGACTTGCATAACATGAGCATGAGCATCAAGCATTCATAAATCATCATTTCAATTGAAACATTCGATCGAAACATATGAAACATTGCTTGTTATCTCGTATTTCTTGGAACATATACATATGATCATGAGTGACTAATACATGTAATGATTGTGTGACCTTGTGAATTGCTTAAACATGTTTAGAGTATCCTTATAAACAACTTTGATATTCATGGCTAGGGCTAATTAGGTCATTAGGTCATAGCCCAAGTGGGTACCATCTTTTAAAAGTAACATGTTTGACCAAGTTCGAAATAGGTGCTAGAGACTATGCATGTATGTGGGTACTAAAGCAAAGTTGTAGTATGTGTCATGGAGAACAACTTTCTTTTTGGGTCATGAACTAATAATGTGCATAGCCTAGTCCTTTTAGCTCACAAAAATCGAAAAAACAACCTTTTCAACACTTCACGAAATTTTTCTAAGTCTTGATCAACTTGTGATCTTTGTCATTTGACTTTGGATTGGATTTTCTCCCTAGCTTTATTCAATTCGAGCTTGATCTTTGAATAAGAGTTGTAGCTGGTACCTTGGGCTACTGAAACTCATGTTGGGCATTTGCACGAAGGAGCCACGGATCAGTGGATTTATCGACTTAGAAACGCTGTCCGCCTCTCCGATCGCGTCTGAATCGATGAATCGATCGGCCACGATGGCCGACCGAGCTTCGAGCAGAGCCGCCAGCGTGGAGGTTCCGTCGGCCAGCGTCGCCGTTGCCACTGACCACAAGAGCCACGCCAGCGCCCGCCTTCATCACGCCAACGCCCGCCCGCACTTCAGCCACGCTCCTTTTCACTTCACCTCGGTCTCTTCGCGTCCATGAGCCCGCGCAGCATAACAAATCGAACTCCCGCAGCGCCACCAGTAGTCGTTAATGGCACAAAGCTCGCCTAGCCGCTTCTCCATCACCGCAACCGCGCAGCCGTCTTCCCGCGACTCCTGCGCCAGCCCGGGCTCGCCGCTTTTAAGCTCGGTGAGCTCTAGCCCCGCCTGCCACCGCCGCCGGGAGTTCCGCCCAGAGCCCCGTCGTCGTGGCCACGCCGCCACGATCCCCCCTCTCTAGCGTTAGCTAGCTAGCGCTAGGTCCGCCGTAGTACCACAGTGCTCGTCCGAACTTTTAGGTCGGGCCACCGAGGACGTCGCCGGGCGTTTTGCCGTGGTCGACCTCGCCCGTTCCGCCATGGCCGCCGCCGCTAGCTCTAGGGTCGACAATAGGGCGGCGGCCAGTAGCTCAATAGGTTCGCCAGTCGTGTAGGTCCTACCGATGACCTTTCACCGCCCGTGGCTTCGCCGTCGTCGAGCCACCAGCCACAGAAGCCTTGCAGGAGCCCGCTGCTGCTCTGCTCCGTGTCACTGACGCGTGGGGTCCCCTGACCAGCGGGTCCCACCTGTCAGCGACAGTAGTAGTGTAGGCTAAACCATTTTGAATCCAGTTTTTGATTGGTTTTGTTATTTTTGTATCTGCAGATTGGTAGCTCCAAAATGTTGAAATAAATATGGTGGTGTTCCTTAGGGAGTTTAGTATTTAGGAAAAATATGTTCTTGGCTTCAACAGTAGAAATTTTTGGAGATTTAAATAGGGATTTCAAATGTGCTTTTGAATGCATTTAAATTTGTTTATTTTATATCTAGAGTTCCTGTGCTCCAAAAATTATGAAATTTTTGTGGTAGGCTATTCTTAGCATACATGAGCTTGGATAAAATTTTAGAACCAGTGCATGTGTAGATCTATAGTTATAGATTTTTCTTTTATAAATAGTTAATCCTTGCATGAATTTTATAAATTAATTATGAGTCCAAAATTCATGAAATTTATTGGAGGTGATACTAGTACCATATGGATGCTAAGAAAAATATGAAATCTGTTGTTTGACACTTTTCAATAGGATTTTCCATTTATGCTATTTCAAGCCTTGCTTCCTTATCATTTTGTATAGGATGTTCTACTTAGTAAAATGACATGAAATTTTTACAGTAGTCCTTTGATAGCATTATTAAGGCTCTGTAAATTTTTGAGAATTTATTCAGCCCATCTGATATATATTTATTATTTAACCTAGATATCTAAATAAAATAATAAAGGCAATTTAATAAATAGTTTGGGCTTTGCCATTTTATTATCTTAACTATGTTTGGTATGCTTAAACTGTTGGTAGGTTCTAGGTTGTCAATTTGTGGATGATTACATAAAGTAGAGGTGCTATTACTTTATATTGCATGATAAATCATTTTCGGACTGATTCTAGAGTATGAGGAGTTACATGTTGAAACTGATGTAGACTGTAAAAATGGTTAATAACAAAGTTGTAGAAAATTTGATAAGCTTTCCATAAAGTCCAGGATCACTAGATTTGGAATTGTAGAACTCCAGTTATGAGTGAAACAAGTGGATACTGTTTATGGCATAGTCGATGCTTGTAGAAGTAGTTAAGTAGTAAGCGAGAAGAGATATGCACCTACTCAAACAACGTGATGCACTTGTTAACATATATGCATTCGTAATACTTATACCATACTCATGCATCTAGGATCGGAGGAAGAGATCACGTTGCTTGGAATTGAAGAAGCGAGAGGAAGGGAACCCGCGGGAGGATCCGCAAGCCGCGACTCCGAAGGCGTGGAGCGAGAACCTCAAGAGCTTCGGTGCCACGACCACCGTCCTACTTCCTTTCTGCGAGGCAAGCCCCGGAGCATTATAAGTCTCCCAGTAATTTACAAATGTTTACTTACGTATTTATGATTGATGCATTAGGTTATAAGAGTTGAATGAAACCACTTGATGCATGTACATTCCTTGTCCGATATTACACCTTTAACCGGTATAGGTCCAGGATCGAATATATATATGCTTAGCCATGCTTAGACCGGTAGAAGTCGGGTGATGTCCTGTCACCTGCGAGATATAGGTGGATACCGGAGCACGGTTGGCTATATCTGCTATCGTGGAACAGAACCATGAGGTACAAGTAAATTGAGACCGGACGGGAGGTCGATAGGGAAGCAACAAGGCATGGAGGTCTTGGGTGTGGACTTATCCCCGTCTGTGTCGATTAAGGACCGTACCGTTGTTGGCGCTTCTGACAAGATTGAACGCATGCCTCTCACTTAGCTGGCGGATAACTCGTTCCGACCGCTGGCCGAGTAATTCAACTCGGGCGGGAATCGTTCACATTGTGCGCTCCTTCCGGGAACGATCGGTGAGCCCAAGGGCAGGTTTGGCTTGAGCATCCACGGCATCTGGTGTTCCAGTTATGCGGCCTGCAATCTGAACCATGAAATGTGTACCGGAGTTGTACCAAAGGTGACCTAAGACTATCGTGGTACGGTAGATCTGGGTTTGTGTTAGGAAGAAATTCCCACTGGTTGAAATCGATTGAATCGCCGTCTCTCCCGGATAGTGAGAAACTTGGCTAGTCCCAACATCGTAGCAGCTATATTATGAAACATGGTGGTTCAGATGAATATGGAATTACAATACCTGCTATGGTTACTATTGTATGATTCTAAATAATATACCACATGTTTGGCACAGGGTAGTTGCTAATCTAGAAATGGATAGTTATAATTAACTTGATAAAGGAATCACAAGTGTACAAAGGTTAATTGCCTTTTTCGCAAAATGTTGTCAAGTTACGTCCACTTATACAGCCTTGCATGATCCTTGGAGTCATTTTATTTCTGGTTCATGACGGGTAAGTCTAGCTGAGTACCTTCTCGTACTCAGGGTTTATTTTCCCATTGTTGCAGATGGCACTGTGTATCATGGTTATTGCAAGAGTTGCTTCTATCCCGCTGTGGATGAGGAGTAAGCCTTGGGCAGGCTTCCTTAGTAATTCCTATCTTTGCTTTTGTGGATCGTGATCTGGCATGGCACTGTATCAAACTACGTTGGAAACTTATTTTCAAACTTATTTGCTTCCGCTTTAATTATCAAACTCGGTTTGTAATAACTTTCTATTCGTACTCTGATGATGAAAGTATTTGTGAACTTTATGTAATATGTGGCATGTATGTTGAATCTCAGACGATCTTGGTTGTTGTAAATCGTTTTATCGAGACCCGTCGTGGTACTCGACGGACTACCGGGTTATATGGGTTCAAGTATGATGGTCATGACCGCTTGCGATTGCCATTATACTTGTATTCTTATAAATTGGTCGGTTCTGCGACGGTGGCATCGAGAAAGCAAGATTCAACGTTAATTGTCACAAGTGTATTTAAAACAAAAGTTTTTGTTTCCGAAAACCCTTCTCTAGCAACTAATAGTTATATAATAGGTATTTTGAAATCTAAAGTGTGCCAATGATCACTTTCCTTATGCCCAAATTAAGGACTATTAGGTGGCTATTTAAGTACTAACATGGGGTTTTTTACCGTCGTCCATACGGCGTGCTATTGTATGGATGCCATTCACTTGAATGGTAATGTATGGATCAAATGCCTCTCGCCAAGGTAAGATGAGTATATGACCGCAAGATGTGAGCGTCTTGGTCGGGAAGAGTAGCTTTGGTACGGCTATGTATGCATGCTTGCATGTGTATATGGTACGCATTTAATTGTGGGTTTAAATTATTGTCGGGTAGATTGATACGGAAGTATATGTATGGGTATACATATATGGAAGTATTTACGATTACATTCTGCATATTCATTATGGGTTTAAGGGCTGAAATGAAATTTTATGCAGGTACACTAACAACGAAACGTGTAGCTCGATTAGTTACGCTATTTATGAGAGAACGTATGTATGCCACCGTGTCTACCGCTAGAAACAAATTTTTCCTAAGTTTGTGAGGACGTACGGAACGAGCATGCATCATGATAATTACCATTCACATAATTGCATTGTTCCTCCCCTTATAAAATTCTTACTCGGTTATGTAACTCTTATCCATTATGGCATTGTCTCACCAAGGGATACATGTTAATGGTACAGATGGCACGCACCAAGCAGACTGCTCGCAAGTCCACCGGAGGCAGAGCTCCCCGCCGTCAGCTTGCTCCACGTACCCGTCAACGTCACACGTTCCTTGGAGAGTTTGGGATGCCTACACTCTTGTGGAGAGTACTTAGTTATGTAGGCTATCCTGATGGAATGGAACCCCGCTACTTCTGGGCGAATGAGCAGTTGGGAGAAGGTCTCTTAGTTACTGTGGAGGCCGTTGTTCGTCCCCGAGGTGACGATTCTGAGTGGACAGGCTGGTGTTATGAGTCAATGGTAGGGACTGCTGAAGAAGCAAGCGCTAGCGAGGCAGCCTTTGGGATCCCGAGAGACATCATGAACGTTTTCCTCGAGGAGCCGGGCAGCCGCTTTGGTTGGAGTCTTTCCAAGAGGTAACCCTCCACCGACTCATGGCAGCAGACAAGAGGAAAATCTTTGGAGATTGGTGCAGCGGAGAGGCGCAATGTGATAACCCTTCCATGAGCGCTATGTTACGCAATGATGAGAGTGTTGGATGGAGTTGAAGGTAGCCTCGGGGCGTGTGTCTGGTGCTCTTGGTCATGCTCATGAGGACCGGCGCCGACTTCAGAGAGGAGCACGACGCCGAGATTGAAAGGCTCACGGAAGAGATGACTCGGTTAACTCACCAAATAAATGCAGCTTGGACAAGGGAAAATGTCCTAAGAGCTCGACAGTTTGAGCTAGGACAAAGAATGGCCAATGCGGAAGAATACAATGATAATCAGCATGAAGAGGTTCATCTTCCGAACAATCAGCTCCACCCTTATGTCCCACACGGAGCCGCAGAAATGGATCTAGAAGGGTACGAGGAAGGAGAAGAAGAAGTGGATCCTGAAGAAGAAGTAGAACACGAGGAAGGAGATGATCCTGCGTCGACCTTGATAGTGATCATGATGAGGATTAGATCGCTTAGCACTTAGTGGAAGGACTAATGTATCACTGTATTCATGTAATGGACCAGTAGCTCGAATTTGGCCTTAGTAACCGGACTATCATGTAATGTCAATCGCATGTTGGGATGAACGTCAATGCAATTCCGTTCCTTGTCGGTGATCACGATTTAACTTTGCTTGCATTATGAGCGCGATAAGTGGTCAAATTGGGGATGCCATGTTGCGAGAATGAATTGTTATGCCTCTGTTTTTATTGTGAATTTGAGAATTTCTCCAATAATTTCAGTCCGGCATGATTATGATTCATCTGCAATCTCTTGACATCAACCAATAATCGCTTATTGTTGCAACCGCAGATGATGGCCGCACTTGCGTCTTTGGAGTAGTAGCGATCCACGATGGCAATGGTGATGACTTACCACCACCACCGCCCGTCTGCCTTTCGAGTTCTTTGCTCGATTCTTGGGAAGCCAAAGGACAATGGAAGAAGCTTTGCACCTAATCGCGCAAAAACACCGCTCGTGGCCACCCACAACAAACCGGGGGCCGAGCCAAATCAGCACAATACCTTCAAGGAGTTTACGGACACGAAGCCTCCAATCTTCAAGGTGGTGAGGAACCACTCGCAGTCGATGAATGGTTGAATACCATTGAGCGAAATTCCGTCTGTTGAGGATCACGGAGCATCTGAAAGCGGTATGCTTCTCACCAATTGCAAGGACCAGCAGGAATCTGTGGACACACTTCTGTCGTCTCTTTCTGCTAATGCACGAGTGACACAGGGAACAATTCAAGCGGCTTTTAGGGGACATCATATTCCCGGGCCCGATCATGAAAGCAAATTAATTTATGAGGCTCACTCGGAACAAAGTCACTCACAGTATATGCACGCATTCAACAACTTGTCAAGATATGCTCCCGGTTTTGTGGATACTGAAGAGAAAAAGATTGAGAGTTTCAAGCGAGGGTTGGGTACCAAGTTAATGAAGACTATGGCAAATTCTCGATGTACCACGTACAACGAGTTTATTAGTGATGCCTTGACCCAAGAAAACCACAACAACATGCATGCGATTGCTAAAAAAGTCGCAAGAGGGCCTATGAGGCGGTGCATCCGGATCTTTCGAGTCGAAAGCGCCTATCATAGCTAGGCCACAATTCCGTCCACCTGCACCCAAGTTCAGGCCTCCACCACCGAAAGCTCAGAATAACAGGCCACAGAAACCGTTCCGTAAGGCATTCACTATTGCCTTACCAAAAGGAAATAGTGTCGTGACAGCTCCACAGGATTCAGAAGTAATCAACCATGTTTCAACTGCAACCAACTGGGTCATTGGTCCAAGGAATGCCCCCACCCCAAGAGGAATGGCAACCCCACGCAGAACAATCAGAGGCAGGTGAATGCCAGGGCACGTCAAGGACAAGTGCACTATACCGCTGTGGAGGAAGTGCCCGCCGGAGAAGTTGTCACGGCTGGTATGTTTCTTGTCAACAAGCACCCCGCTGTTATTTTATTTGATTCCGGAGCTTCTCATTCATTTATGAGTCAAGCATTTGCATCTAGACATAATCAAGAAATAATAGAAGTAAGTAAAGGGGGTTTTAACATAAGTTCAGCAGGGGGTACTGTTACTACCAAAAAGATAGTCAAAAATGTACTCATTTTGATACAAGGGAGGGAGTACACAACAGATTTGATAATATTGCCAGGATTGTCGATAAGTGTAATCTTAGGCATGAATTGGATGAAGTATCATGGTGCTCTTATTGACACTAGCACCCGTACTATCATGTTGAGAGAACCCATGGGAGGGAATGCTTTTCTAGTTCCACTCTCCCGCGAGTTCGAACCCCAACATCTAGCCTGTGCTATCCAAGCCACCACCATATGTGATATTCCCGTGGTTTGTGAGTTTCCGGATGTATTTCCAGAGGAATTACCAGGTCTACCACCGGATAGGGACGTGGAATTTAAGATCGAATTAGTGCCAGGTACCGCACCCATATCCAGAAGGCCCTATAGAATGCCACCCAATGAGTTAGCAGAACTCAAGGTTCAATTGCAAGATCTATTGGACAAAGGTCTTATCCAACCTAGTTCATCTCCGTGGGGATGTCCAGCACTGTTTGTGAAAAAGAAGGATAAGTCACTGAGGATGTGTGTAGATTACAGACCACTCAATGCTGTGACCATCAAGAACAAATATCCGTTACCCCGCATCGACATCTTGTTCGATCAGCTAGCAAAGGCAAAAGTATTCTCAAAAATTGACTTAAGATCAGGTTACCATCAGATAAAGATCAGACCGGAGGATATACCCAAAACTGCTTTCTCTACTAGGTACGGCTTATACGAGTATTTGGTTATGTCTTTTGGACTAACGAATGCTCCAAAATTATTTCATGTACACGATGAACTCGGTATTCATGCCCGAACTTGACAAGTTCGTGGTCGTGTTTATTGATGACATATTGATTTATTCAGAAAATGAGTCAGACCATGAAGAGCATCTGAGGATTGTCCTATCCAGACTCAGGGAACATAAGCTATATGCCAAGTTGAGCAAATGTGAATTTTGGTTGAGCAAAGTACCATTTTTAGGTCACATTTTATCCAGAGATGGAATCTCAGTAGACCCATCAAAAGTACAGGAGGTCATGGATTGGAAAGCCCCAACTTCCGTGCATGAAGTTCGGAGTTTTCTAGGGTTAGCGAGGATACTATCGTCGGTTTATTCCAGATTTCTCAAAAATAGCTAAGCCTATGACCGGACTACTTGGAAAGATGAGAAATACAAGTGGACACCGAATGTGAAACAACTTTTCACACTCTCGAACTTTGTTGACTACCGCACAAAGTTGCTAGCACAACCCGGACATTGAAAGACCTTTTGATGTATTTTGTGATGCATCGAGAGTAGGTTTGGGATGTGTACTTATGCAAGAAGGAGAGTAATTGCATATGCCTCTCGGCAATGAGAAAACATGAAGTCAACTACCCTACACATGATTTGGAACTTGCACCGTTGTCCATGCACTAAAGATATGGAGACATTACTTGTTGGGCAATGTATGTCATATCTATAATCGACCACAAAAGCCTCAAGTATATCTTTACCCAAATGAGAATGAACATGAGACAACGTAGATGGTTGGAATTGATTAAGGACTATAATTTGGAAGTGCATTACCATCCGGGTAAAGCTAATGTAGTAGCCGATGCACTTAGTCGAAAGTCCCATTGCAACACGATTGAAGCGCTATTGGAAGATGGATTCAACTTGCTACATCCTGTTTGTGCTACACAATATCACAATCGATTTGTTAAGCTTGAAGGCGAAATCATAGAGCTACAATGACGGATGTAGGAATAAGTCACATCAAGAGAAAAATGCAAGAGCAAGAGACCAAACATTTTAGATTAGACGAAAAAAGGTGTATTATGGTTTGAGGACCGACTAGTGGTGCCGAAAGACCGTGAGCTAAGGAATCAAATTTTAGAAGAAGCTCACTCCTCCAAATTATCTATCCACCCGGGTAGTAGTAAAATGTATCAAGATTTGAAAACCCGTTTTTGGTGGACTAAGATGAAGAAAGAGATCGCAGCCTATGTTGCTAGGTGTGATAACTGCGATGAAGTGAAAGCCGTCCATATGAAAACATTTGGATTACTTGACACTTTGCCTATTCCAGGATGGAAATGGGAAGAGATCAATATGGACTTTATTACGGGCCTTCCAACAACACCACAAGGTCACGATTCAATCTGGGTCATTGTTGATCGTCTCACCAAGTCAAGACACTTCATACCGTGAACACGCGGTATATAGTTGGGAAATCGCTTTGAATTATCGTTGCCCGGATCGTGAAATTGCATGGAGTACCCAGGACTATAATCTCGGATCGAGGACCACAGTTCATAGCTCGTTTACGGGGCACTTACACCGAGCTTTGGGAACCAAGCTAATCGGAAGTTCACTTATCATCCTCAAACTTCGAATGACGACAGAGCGAAGTGAACCAAATCCTAGAAGATTTACTTAGGGCTTGTGTTATATCTTCAAAAGGTTCATGGGAGAAATGGTTACCTTTAGCTGAATTCTCCTATAACAACAGATTATCAAGCGAGTATCAAAATGGCTCCATTTGAAGCCTTGTATGGCGGGAAGTGCGTGAGAACTCCATTGAATTGGATTGAGCCCGTGAAAGGAGATACTTTGGTATTGATTTTGTAAATGAAGTCAAGAGCAAGTACGTATCATCCAACACCACATGAAGGCAGCTCAATCAAGACAGAAAAAGTTATTTATGCCGAAAGAAGAAGACCACTAACTTTTGAAGTAGGTGACTATGTGTACTTGAGAGTATCACCCATGAAAGGCGTGAAAAGATTTGGGATGAAAAAGAAGCTTTCACCAAGATATGTAGGGCCATACAAAATTTTGGAGCGAAAAGGAAATGTTAGCATACAAGCTACAACTACCACCGAGATGAGTGCAATCTTTGATGTGTTCCATGTTTCTCAACTAAAGAAATGTCTTGAGTCTGGGAAGAAGCTATTGCACCCACCAACGTGCGACTTCAATCGGATCGACCTATGAAGAAAAAAGCCAATTCGAGTGTTAGAAGTGATGGAGAGAGTAACAAGGAGTAAGATCATTAAGTTCTATAAGGTGGTGTGGAACAATCATAGTGAACAAGATGCTACATGGGAAAGAGAAGATTATCTGCAAGAAGTTTATCCCGCCTTTTTCCAAGAATGGTAGGTCTTGCAAATCTAAGGGACGAGATTTTTATAAGGGAGGGGCTGTAACACCTCGGGTGTTAGCTTTGCATAACTTGACTTGCATAACATGAGCATGAGCATCAAGCATTCATAAATCATCATTTCAATTGAAACATTCGATCGAAACATATGAAACATTGCTTGTTATCTCGTATTTCTTGGAACATATACATATGATCATGAGTGACTAATACATGTAATGATTGTGTGACCTTGTGAATTGCTTAAACATGTTTAGAGTATCCTTATAAACAACTTTGATATTCATGGCTAGGGCTAATTAGGTCATTAGGTCATAGCCCAAGTGGGTACCATCTTTTAAAAGTAACATGTTTGACCAAGTTCAAATAGGTGCTAGAGACTATGCATGTATGTGGGTACTAAAGCAAAGTTGTAGTATGTGTCATGGAGAACAACTTTCTTTTTGGGTCATGAACTAATAATGTGCATAGCCTAGTCCTTTTAGCTCACAAAATCGGAAAAACAACCTTTTCAACACTTCACGAAATTTTTCTAAGTCTTGATCATCGATGATCTTTGTCGGCCGACTTTGGATTGGATTTTCTCCCTAGTCATTATTTAATTCGAGCTTGATCTTTGAATAAGAGTTGTAGCTGGTACCTTGGGCTCTGAAACTCATGTTGGGCATTTGCACGAAGGAGCCACGGATCAGCCGGTTTATCGACTTGGAAACGCTACTGTCGGGCCTCTCCGATCGCGTCTGAATCGATGAATCGATCGGCACGATGGCCGACCAACGAGCGAGCAAAGTCGCCCGGCGTGGAGGTTCCGTCGGCCGCGTCGCCGTTACCACGACACGCAGGAGCACGCCGCGCGCCCGCGCGCCTTCATCACGCCAACGCCCGCCCGCACTCAGCCACGCTCCTTTTCACTTCACCTCGGTCTCCTTCGCCGTCGTCAGAGCCCGCAAGCATAACCGTCGAACTCCTTGGCGCCACCGTAGTCGTTGACGGCACAAGCCTCGCCCTAGCCGCTTCTCCATCACCGCAACCGCGCAGCCGTCTTCCCGCGACTCCTGCGCCACCCCGATTCGCCGTTTTAAGCTCGGTGAGCTCTAGCCCCGCACACCGCCTCGCCGGAGTTCCGCCGTGAGCCCCGTCGTCGTGGCCCACGCCGCCACGATCCCCTCTCTCTAGCGTTAGCTAGCGCGCTAGGTCCGCCGTAGTACCACAGTGCTCGTCCGAACCTTAGGTCGGACCACCGAGGACGTCGTCGGCGGCGTTTGCCGCCGTGGTCCACCTCGCCGTTCGCCATGGCCGCCGCCGCTAGCTCTAGGGTCGACAATAGGGCCGGCCGGTAGCTCAATAGGTTCGCCAGTCGTGTAGGTCCTACCACGATGACCTCACCACCCATGGCCAAGCTCGCTTGGTCGAGCCGTCAGCAGCAGCTAGAAGCCCAACAAGCAGCCAGCTGCTGCTTGCTCAAATCCGTGTCATCGACGCGTGGGTCCCCTGACCAGGTGGGTCCCACTGTCGTCGTGACAGCAGATGAGTGTAAAGCTAAACCATTTTGAATCCAGATTTTTGATTGGTTTTGTTATTTTTGTATCTGCAGATTGGTAGCTCCAAAATGTTGAAATAAATATGGTGGTGTTCCTTAGGGAGTTTAGTATTTAGGAAAAATATGTTCTTGGCTTCAACAGTAGAAATTTTGGAGATTTAAATAGGGATTTCAAATGTGCTTTTGAATGCATTTAAATTTGTTTATTTTATATCTAGAGTTCCTGTGCTCCAAAAATTATGAAATTTTTGTGGTAGGCTATTCTTAGCATACATGAGCTTGGATAAAATTTTTAGAACCAGTGCATGTGTAGATCTATAGTTATAGATTTTTCTTTTATAAATAGTTAATCCTTGCATGAATTTTTATAAATTAATTATGAGTCCAAAATTCATGAAATTTATTGGAGGTGATACTAGTACCATATGGATGCTAAGAAAAATATGAAATCTGTTGTTTGACACTTTTCAATAGGATTTTCCATTTATGCTATTTCAAGCCTTGCTTCCTTATCATTTTTGTATAGGATGTTCTACTTAGTAAAATGACATGAAATTTTTACAGTAGTCCTTTGATAGCATTATTAAGGCTCTGTAAATTTTTGAGAATTTATTCAGCCCATCTGATATATATTTATTATTTAACCTAGATATCTAAATAAAATAATAAAGGCAATTTAATAAATAGTTTGGGCTTTGCCATTTTATTATCTTAACTATGTTTGGTATGCTTAAACTGTTGGTAGGTTCTAGGTTGTCAATTTGTGGATGATTACATAAAGTAGAGGTGCTATTACTTTATATTGCATGATAAATCATTTTCGGACTGATTCTAGAGTATGAGGAGTTACATGTTGAAACTGATGTAGACTGTAAAAATGGTTAATAACAAAGTTGTAGAAAATTTGATAAGCTTTCCAGAAAGTCTAGGATCACTAGATTTGGAATTGTAGAACTCCAGTTATGAGTGAAACAAGTGGATCTGCTTTATGGCATAGTCGATGCTTGTAGAAGTAGTTAAGTAGTAAGCGAGAAAGAGATATGCACCTACTCAAACAACGTGATGCACTTGTTAACATATATGCATTCGTAATACTTATACCATACTCATGCATCTAGGATCGGAGGAAGAGATCACGTTGCTGGAATTCAAGAAGCGGAGGAAGGAACCCGCAGGAGGATCCGCATAGCCGCAGCTCCGGCGTGGAAGCGAGAACCTCAAGAGCTTCCGAGTGCCACGACCACCGTCCTACTTCCTTTCTGCGAGGCAAGCCCCGGAGCATTATAAGTCTCCCAATAATTTACAAATGTTTACTTACGTATTTATGATTGATGCATTAGGTTATAAGAGTTGAATGAAACCACTTGATGCATGTACATTCCTTGTCCGGATATTACACCTTTAACCGGTATAGGTCCGAGGATCGAATATATATATGCTTAGCCATGCTTAGACCGGTAGAAGTCGGGTGATGTCTGTCACTGCGAGATATAGGTGGATACCGAGCACGGTTGGCTATATCTGCTATCGTGGAAACAGAACCATGAGGTACAAGTAAATTGAGACCGGACGGGAGGTCGATAGGGAAGCAACAAGGCATGGAGGTCTTGGGTGTGGACTTATCCCGTCGTGTCGATTAAGGACCGCATCTTAGTTGTTGGCGCTTCGACAAGATTGAGCGCATGCCTCTCACTTAGCTGGCCGGATAACTCGTTCCGACCATGCCGCGCCGAGTAATTCAACTCGGTAGGAATCGTTCATTGCGCGCTCCTTCCGGAACGATCGATGAGCCCAAGGGCGGGTTTGGCTGAGCATCCCGGCATCTGGTGTTCCAGTTATGCGGCGCAGATCTGAACCCGCGAAATGTGTACCGAGTTGTACCAAAGGTGACCTAAGACTATCGTGGTGGTAGATCTGGGTTTGTGTTAGGAAGAAATTCCCAATTGGTTGAAATCGATTCAATCGCCGTCTCTCCCGGATAGTGAGAAACTTGGCTAGTCCCAACATCGTAGCAGCTATATTATGAAACATGGTGGTTCGGATGAATATGGAATTACAATACCTGCTATGGTTACTATTGTATGATTCTAAATAATATACCACATGTTTGGCACAGGTGGTAGTTGCTAATCTAGAAATGGATAGTTATAATTAACTTGATAAAGGAATCACAAGTGTACAAAGGTTAATTGCCTTTTTTCGCAAAATGTTGTCAAGTTACGTCCACTTATACTGACCTTGCATGATCCTTGGAGTCATTTTATTTACGGTTCATGACGGGTAAGTCTAGTGAGTACCTTCTCGTACACTCGGGGTTTATTTTCCCATTGTTGCGAGATGGCACTTGTGTATCATGGTTATTGCAAGAGTTGCTTCTATCCCATTGTGGATGAGGAGTAAGCCTTGGGCGAGCTTCCTTAGTAATTCCTATCTTTGCTTTTGTGGATCGTGATCTGGCATGGCACTGTATCAAACTACGTTGGAAACTTATTTTCAAACTTATTTGCTTCCGCTTTAATTATCAAACTCGGTTTGTAATAACTTTCTATTCGTACTCTGATGATGAAAGTATTTGTGAACTTTATGTAATATGTGGCATGTATGTTGAATCCTGTACGATCTTGGTTGTTGTAAATCGTTTTATCGAGACCCGTCGTGGTACTCGACGGACTACCGGGTTTATATGGGTTCAAGTATGACAGTGCGACCGCTTGCGGATTGCCATTATACTTGTATTCTTATAAATTGGTCGGTTCTGCGACAAGTATAGCTCCGAGGAGTTTGATGGTTGAGGGGTTCGTTCCTACGCTCGAGTTTGGCGATCTTATCTTCAAGCTGTTCTGATTGAATGCTATTTTTGATTCCGCCAATGCGGCGATTTAATAATTTATGTAATTCCGCACTATTTGTACTCTGATATTATCGTTGTATGGATGTGATATTTGACTGGAATTTGGGTAATATGATCTACAATGGTCTTATTACACTTCGACTCTGTGGATTTCCCTTCACGAAAATCGGGGTCGCTTCAGTTGGTATCAGAGCCATACTTGACCATAGGACGAAACCCTTAGAAATGGACGATAGAATAGGACATGAACAACCCCTCTTTCGGTTATATACCGACCCTGCATTTACTTTTATGCAAGGCTTATCTATTTATTGACCTGCTAACACCTGTTCCTTAAAACATGCAGATGGCAACGAACATCGACTGGCCGCCTCTAGGAACGATACCTCTGGACCACGCCAAGCTTACCTTCGACCTACGTGAGCTCGGGGGTTTTGCACAGACCCTTTGCTGAGTTCTCGTCACGTTAGGAGTCCCTGACGAGCTTGTCAAGGTCACATGCACCGGGAAGACAGCTCAAGAAGGAGGAATCGAAGGACCGGTTGTCACCTCAGTCGAGTTCCCAGCTAGCACAACCTTACCTTCTGTCCTAGCTTTCACCAAGTTGACTATAGAGGACACATTGGAGGAGGGACTGCGAGCTGTCTCACACAAGGCACTTCGTAGAGTGATGATGGACCACTACGAGCACCTGAAGACGATAGAGTTCCATCTACTTCCCCAGGCCCTCGACCTCAGTCTTACCCCTAGTGAGCAGAGTTTCACAGCCGGCAGAGTTATCTTTGTAGAGGAGGACAGATGCCTTCATGTCTCAGCTATCCACCTACTAGAGCAGGACAGGTACGTGGCCTAGCTTGAGCAGAAGAGATGTCAGGACCGGGCTCTTCTGTGGGAGTACCAGGAGCGAGACTCGCAGGGAGCACAGGAGCGAGCTAGTCTGCTTGAGGCAGTTGCCAAGCTACAGGGCGAGTTCAACCGTCGAGAAGAAGTCCACAGAGCTGAGGTCGCTGACTTACAGGACAAAGCAGCCGACCTTGGCAACAGGAACTGCTACCTCGACAGTAAGGTCTTGGAGTTGCAGAGAGAGTTGGACGATAAGAAGGCCTAGTTCAACCATAGAGGAGACAGAGAGAGGTCCAAGGGGATTGATATCTTTGAAAATCCAATCTTGAAATAAGACTATGACCCAGGAGCTAGAGGAGTTCAGGAAGAAGGCCATTCGCAACCAGGGTCACCTGATCGAGGCACTCAGGCAGAACGAGTATCTACAGGACAAGTGTGAGAGGACTTGGCGGGCTTGGCGAAAGTCGACAAGAAGCGCCTCGAGGAGATGAAGGGTATGTGGGATCAGCTACCCAAGGAGATCCGCAAAGAAGACGAAGCCAGGATAGAGGAGTTTGAGTTAGCCTCGACTCGCCTCAACCTAGACGCCCGCCCTAGCCTACCCGGAGCCAAGACTCTTGAGGAGCTCATGAGGCCTTGAAGTCGTGTCCCGACTTCACAAGTCCAGCGAGGAGATGGAGATCGAGCGATCGTATCCAAATTGCGGTGTGTGAGTTAGAGTAGATGGCCTGCGTGGTCATGAGTCATGTCGATGGCTTCCATAAGTTGTACCCCATGATGTACCCCTTATGAGATGTATTATGAGACACTATGCGTAGTACGATTCTCGCACGTCTTCAAGTGTAGCTACTAGAGATGGTGCTATGTAATAAAACTCATGTAATGAATGCTTTGGATCTTATTGCATTTTATGGATCTTATTGCTTCTTTGTAATGAGTGTTGGATAGTGTAAATGTTTTTCTTTAAATCATTAAAATCATGTAATCATATTGAATTATAAGCACTTATGGCACAAGCACTAAAATGATCCGTGTTGCAGATGCCGAACCGCCGATCTGCTCGCCTAATGAACCGTGGACGTGCACCCATCCCCGAACCAGCCGAACCCAACGGGGGCCGTGGTGGCAACAACCGTGGCCGTGGCCGTGGCCGTGGACGTGGAGGGATACCCTTCAACCTAGAGAATACCCCGCCGCCTATCGAGGAGAACATTCCACCACCACCACCACCGAATCTGGCAGAAGTGATGGCGCAGCAGACCCAGCTTCTTGCAGCCCTCATTGACGGAGCAAACCGTCGCCAGGGAGGTCAGCAGAATGACTTCCAAAGGAAGTTAGAAGGATTTCTAAAGCTAAGGCCACCTATCTATGATGGCACCGACCCTAACCCTCTTGTGGCTGATGACTGGCTCAAGGAGATGGAGAAGAAGCTTGACCTCACCACTTTAACCGACGATGAGTGTGTTGGAGCTGCCACACACCAGCTCACAAGTGCAGCACGTGCCTAGTGGGATAGTTTCAGTGATTCCCATGAGGACCCTGCCAATATCTCATGGGATGAGTTCGCCAAAGCATTCACTGAGTATCACATTCCCAAGGGTATCATGGAGGCCAAAGCCGAGGAGTTCCGCAACATCAAGATGGGAAAGGACAAGGTGACTGAGTACACTACTCATTTCACCAACCTTCTACGCTATGCACCTTCCTATGTTGTGAACTCTGAGAAGGAGAAGCTGTACTATTACCGCAAGGGACTTAACCCGCACATCAAGCTGAAGTTTGGTGGTATTGAGAGTAACACGCTGCGTGCACTGGTGGATCGCTGCATCCAGATTGAGAAGGACCGTGCTGAAGCTGGAGAAGAGTATAGGGAGAGGAAGCGTAAGCCTGAGGAGTCCTTCCATGGCCGTGACCGCAAGAGGTTCCGCAGAGATGCACCATCCAGGGAACGCTCACGCCACAATAGGGATGACAACCCTAGATCAAGTAAGGGTGGTGGAGGCTACACCACCAAATACTCCCGCCCTGCTCAGGATCGTTATACCCGGGACCGTTATGCTCAGGACCACAACACTCAGGACCGTTTCAACCGTTCCCGCTCTATGAATGAACGCCCAACACAGAACCGCTCTGCACTAGGCACTGGAAACTAGAAAGCACCCGCGCCAACCCCTACAAGCGGTGCGCCTTTCACCTACTTCGCTTATGGCCAACCGGGTCACAAAGCAGCTGAGTGCCCTCAGAACTCAGCTGCTCAGAAGTCTCAATTCAAGGGATCTGCTACCCATGGACGTCTCAACCATCTGGACACCGAGGAAGCACAGGCTGCCCCTGACGTTGTGTACGGTATGTTTTTAGTTAATGGCAATACTGCATGAGTTCTATTTGACTATGGAGCAACTTGTTCTTACATATCATCTAAGTTTGCACGAGAGCATGACCTGCCTGTAACCCCACGTGAAAAGCCTATCATCACCAGCTCACCTTTAGGAGACCTAAAATGCACCCACATCTGTAAGGGAGTGAGTCTTACCATTGAGGGTCTTACCTTTAAAGCCGACCTAACCTTGTTACCTTCCACTAACCTAGATGTCATCTTAGGCATGGATTGGTTAACCATTCACTAAGGCATTATATCATGTTCACCTAGATATGTCCAAGTGACCCACCCATCAGGCCAAGTCATTAGATGTGAAACCCAGTCCGGAAAGTCCACCTCTATCCTATGTGCCCTTAAAGAAAGTTTAGAATCACAAAAAGAGGAAAAGATAGTTCATGATGTGCCCGTGGTCAGAGACTATCCCGATGTATTCCCTGAAGAATTACCGGGTATGCCACCAGACTGTGATGTAGAGTTCATCATTGATCTTATGCCGGGAACAGGACCCATTGCCAAGAGACCCTATCACATGTCAGTTGATGAACTGGCCGAGCTCAAGAAACAGCTTGATGAGCTCATCTCGAAGGGATATATCAGACCCAGTGCTTCACCCTAGGGATCCCCTATTCTGTTTGTTAAGAAGAAGGATGGCTCAATGAGAATGTGCATTGATTACCGAAACTTGAACGCAGTCACCATCAAGAACAAGTACCCCCTGCCAAGGATTGATGATTTGCTTGATCAGCTTAAAGGTGCCAAGTATTTCTCCAAGATTGATCTCAGATCTGGCTATCATTAGATGAAGATTCGAGAGAGTGACATCCCGAAGACAGCTTTCGTGACTAGGTATGGGCAGTTTGAGTTCACTGTGGTATCCTTTGGACTCACGAATGCTCCCGCATACTTCATGAACATGATGAATAAGGTTTTCATGGATGATCTGGATAAGTTCGTGGTAGTATTCATTGATGACATCCTTGTCTATTTACCCACCGCTGAAGAACACGAACATCATCTAAGAACTGTACTTGAGAAACTAGCCCAACATCAGCTCTACGCAAAGTTCAGCAAATGTGAGTTTTGGCTACAGGAAGTTGCCTTCCTAGGCCATGTACTATCAGCTGAAGGCGTTCCAGTTGACCCAGCTAAGATTGAAGCTATGAAGGAATGAGAACAACCCCGTAATATGACAGAAGTCAGAAGTTTCTTGGGATTGGCTGGATATTATCGCCGATTCATCGAAAACTTCTCCAAGATAGCCCGTCCGATGACCAACCTTCTAAAGAAGACTAAGGAGTTTGAATGGACGTCCGAGTGTGAACAAAGCTTCCAAGAATTGAAACAGAAACTTACCACAACTCCTGTGTTAGCATTGCCTGATATCAGCAAAGATTTCGTGGTCTATTGTGATACATCCCGTCAAGGACTTGGTTGTGTATTGATGCAAGATGGAAGAGTGATAGCTTATGCGTCTCGATAGTTGAAAGAACACGAGAACCGTTACCCTACTCATGATCTTGAGTTAGCAGCAGTTGTGCATGCTTTAAAGATCTGGAGGCACTACTTGATAGGCAACAAGTGTGATATCTACACCGATCACAAGAGCTTGAAGTACTTTTTCACTCAAGAAGATCTGAATATGAGGCAACACCGATGGCTTGAGTTGATCAAGGACTACGACCTGGAAATTCACTATCATCCGGGAAAAGCTAATGTAGTCGCAGATGCCCTCAGCCGTAAGAGTTACTGTCACACTTTGATCACTGAATCTGTACCACCTGAGCTCAAGAAAGAGATTGATGATTTCCAACTTGAGATACTACCGCATGGCTTACTGAATGAGCTCCGCATACAGTATGATCTCATAGATCGCATCCGTCAAGCTCAGAAAAATTGTGAAGAGATCGAATATCTCCGTGGTCTGATGAAACTAGGCTACAAGACCAACCACCATAAAGATGAACAAGGGACCATCTGGTTCAAGGACAGAATCTGTGTACCTTCTGATCCAGCCCTACGAGAGGAAATTCTGTCAGAAGCCCATGACTCTAAGTACTGTATTCACCCTGGAGGTTCAAATATGTATCAAGACTTGAAGAAACACTTTTGGTGGAAAGGCATGAAGACGAACATTGCGGGACATGTGGCACGATGTGACACCTGTAATAGAGTCAAGGCTGAATATCAAAGGCCTGCAGGACTGCTAAAGCCTCTTGACGTTCCCGAGTGGAAATGGGAGAGCATATCCATGGATTTCATAGTTGGATTGCCCCGTTCACAGAAAGGCAATGATTCCATCTGGGTGATTGTTGATCGTTTGACCAAGATTGCTCACTTTGTACTAGTTAAGACCAAGACCAATGCCGAAAAATTAGCAGATCTATATGTTGAGCATATTCTCAGACTGCATGGAGCTCCTTGTAGTATTGTATCTGATCGTGGTCCTCAGTTTGTGTCCCGATTCTAGGAAGCCCTGCACAAGTCCATTGGAACCAAACTTGATTTCAGTACCGCTTACCACCCACAAACAGATGGACAGACAGAACGAGTAAATCAGATCTTAGAAGACATGCTTTGCGCTAGTGTACTGAATTATGGCTCTGACTGGGAGAAATTCTTACCCTATGCAGAGTTCTCTTACAACAACAGCTACCAAGCCAGTATCAAGATGTCGCCGTTTGAAGCTCTATATGGCAGACCTTGTAAGACACCTTTGATGTGGTCTCAACCGGGTGAAAGATCGTTCTTTGATTCCGCTAAGATTCAAGATGCAGAAGAAAGAGTTGCTCAAGTGAAGGAGAATTTGAGGATTGCTCAAGGTCGATATAAGAGCTATGCTGATAAAAGGAGAAGAGAACTTGAGTTCAATGTGGGAGACTTTGTCTATCTCAAGGTATAACCGCTATGTGGGACTGTCAGATTCAATGTGAAAGGAAAGCTTGCCCCTAGATTTGTTGGCCCATACAAGATTTGTAAGAGAATTGGAAAGCTCGCCTACAAACTTGAGCTACCTGAGGAATTGGCGGGTGTACATCTCGTATTCCATGTCTCTCAGCTACGCAAGTGTTTGAGAGTGCCCGATGAAGTAGTTCCAACTGAGACACTTGACATTCAAGATACACTTGAGTATAAAGAACATCCTATCAGAATTCTGGGCAGAGATACCAAAGCGACTCGAAGCAAGACTATTCCTATGTGCAACATCCAGTGGAGTAATCACACTGATAGAGAAGCAACATGGGAGAAAGAGTCTGACCTCTGGCTATGACATCCTTACCTCTTCGAAGAGTACGTTATGCTTTAATCTCGGGGACGAGATTCTATTAAGGGGGTAGGACTATAACAACCCAAAAATCCACACACCAAAAATACCAACTACAAAATTTTTCTTAAAAACTCCCATGTGATGATGAGTGTCATGTATAGAAACCCAACCTAAGAGATGCATTAGGTCTAACCCCAACCTAAGTCAACACACTAGCATGGCATGCCAAAGTTAATCATGTTTATTTAAATACTAACAAATGAAACATAGCATATATTGTTAACTCACATGGTGATTTGGATTTTCAGTTGCTTTATGTAATGCCTGAAAACTCCTTTAAAGGAACACACCATGAAGTAATTATGATTCAAACCAAAGGATAAATGTTTAAAAAGAAAACTATTTCCATTTTTGTATAACAAAAACTCCACCAGATTTGAATTCAAATTCCAAACCAAATTTGAATTCAAAACGAAGAAGAAGAAAAACAAAATAGAAAAAGAAAAGAAGAAGAAGCCTCACATCAGCTAGCCCGAGCAACCGAGTGGCCCAGCCCATTAATCATGGCCAAGCCACTTGGCAGCTAGAAGCAGCCGGCCGACTTCATGCACCCACGCACCGAGCCAGTCTGCCCGCTCACGCCAGCATGCGTCTGCCTTCGCTTCTCCGCCGCTGCCACCTGCCCCCGGGTCTTACGTCAGCCACACCAAACAACAGTGTCGTCTTCCTCGTCTAACCGAATCCTTCTCTCCGACCAAGCCCCGACAGCGTTGGCAGGAGCGGGCCAGGGGGTCACGCCCGGGGCATGGTCCTGTCTCCCCTTACGCCGCGCCTACGTAACCTCACGCAAGCCGTCTGACGCGATGCACGCATCTCCATCGCTCGATCGCCGTCCGCCATGGGAGCTTGGAGCTTCGGCTATAAAAGCCATGGCCCTGGGAAGCCCTAGCGCTTTCTTTCGGCCCGCCGCCACTTGGTGGCCATCCACTGCACACCCGAGCCAGAGAGAAGAGGGAGAAGAGGGGCAGAAGCCAGCTGCCGGGGGGCTCACGGGAGCCGGAGCCGAAGCGGGCGACGCTCCGCTTCTTTCACCTTCTGCGGCTGGCGCTTCCGGACCTACACGGCCACAAGCCGCCACTGCGTCACCATCCTGTCTTCCACGACACCAAAGGTGAGCCCCGATCCTTCCCCTGCTCGCCGTCGGACCTCGCTGTTCGGCCATGGCGCTCCACACCGTGAGCGCGTAGGCCAAGGCCTTCTCCGCCCACTGGGTACACACGCACGGCACACTCATGCGCAACTCAACGACCACCTCCTAGCCCCTGAACGCCATAGCAGTACATGCGCTCGCCGCGCTCGCAACGCCGCCGTCATGGCACGGCCACCGCCTGCACGCCTGGCCGCCTCACTAGACTAGGACGTAGTCATAGCACCGCCGTGACGTCTGGAGAACAGCCGCGTAGACCGAGTCATCGATAGCTGGCCATAGCACCCTGGCCACGAGCACCGCACCCCGGCCGGAGCTCCGCCGTGCCCCACCACCGCGCGCGGACTCCGCCACACCCTTTGGTCACCGTCGGCACTTTACCCCATCGCCCGCTAGCCGCATGAAAGGAACCAGGGCACCAGGACCCCTGGAACAGCCCCGAGAAGCCTCACTGACGAGCACCGCCATGCCGAGCCACCGATCGCCGTGGACAGAGACCTAGGAAACCCTAATCATCGCCCCGACCCCACCATCGCAGTCGCCGAGGCCTGGCAGTGCTTTTCCCCACGTCAATTGGGCTCTAGCGCCGCTGCAGAAGATCGCCAGTAAGCACGTCGTCGGCGGGAACACGCCGGCAAGGAAGCAAGGGAAAATCCCCTCGCCGGCCACACACGCATGAACTCGGTGCACGTAGGCTAAGCCAGTAGGAGGAAGGGTGGACTTGGTCCACCATGGACCCTGTCTTAGGTCCATAGACCAGCACCTCTTGGTCCACCGTGAGCCAGCGCTGAGAATCGGAGCCCAGTAAAGGCCCATGGCTGTGGCGTGGCAGCGCCACAGCACGCCACGTATCCGGGCCGGCCCAGCCCAAATCCAGCCCATATCCAGGCCCAACCGGCCCAGTTCGGACCCGATCCGTGTTGACTGTTGACCGGTCAACGTTGACAGTTGACCTGGCCCCACATGTCAGTGTCACAAAGCCTCAGGACCCACATGTCGGTGGGTGACGTCATGCTGACGTCACGCGGGACCCACCTGTCAGTAGCAACACAGCCAAGGTGACGTCATGCTGACATCAGCTGCTGACGTCAGCAGCCCTGGCCCCACACGTCAGTGACCCTGACCGTTGACTCACCGTTGACTTGCTGTTGACTTGACGTTGACTTTGGCCGGACCCACATGTCAGTGACCCAAGAGCCCCTGGACCCACCTGTCGGAATTGATGACGTTGATGACGTCATACTGACGTCAACTGGACCCCGCCTGTCAGCTCGGAACTGAGATGATGATGTCATGCTGACGTCAGCATGCCACGTGGACCAGTCACAGCATGACACGTGTCAGCCTAGGATTAATTCAGCCTTTTCCATTTTCAGAAATGATTAAAACTTCAGAAATTCATAACTAATTCATATGACCTCAGAAAAATACGAAACTAGGACCAAAATTCATCTAAAATCAAGCTCTATGCAATGAACCCATGTTTGAGTGCATTTGGATCTTTTGAATTTTCATTGCTTCTTTGTGCTATTCTATAAACGTCGCTAACGCGACAATTATGTGAACATTTGCAGACTCGGAGGAGAACCGAACGGACGAGGATCGTGAGTACCATGAGGAGTACGAAGACGACTACACTGAAGGTGCCACATCCCACCCAATCTCGTAGCACCTATTACGCATGGCTAAAATAGAAATGCTAGTGCTTTACTTTATTGTTATGATCACACCATGATAGGACTTGCATGGTAGTATGCTTTCTTGATGGCCTTTACCTTGACGCAACCTTGCCCCTGCTCACCCAGCTGTTAGGCTAGTCACACGCTTGCTTCTATATTTCATTACTTATTACTTCTACTACGCTTGCACTACATTGATGCGTGGTGGAAACTGGTGTTATCTGGACTATGGGGAGAGTGCTACGTGTGTGACTTGGGTGCATGGAGGGTGAGGGTTGTGTCGACCAAGTTAGAGTATACGACGAGCCTGGGGCAAGTCTTGCCATGGGGTGCCACCTGGGCACCCCTGGAATGGATACCTGTGGTGGGTAAATGGTATATGAGGTGACCCTGGGTATGATCCTGTGATGGGAGGAGCCCAGGGTGGAGGTGTTGTGGTGTCACGGTAAATGGAAACCCTAATGAAGACATTTTGGCTTGGTCATCCCTAAGGACTTACTAGTACTCAGATTCATCGGGAAGCCTTACGTACCGCTCGCCCTATATGGTGCGGGACGATCGGACTACTTGGCAGGATATTGCCACTACTGCTAGGTTGATAGCGGACAGTGTAAGGAGGTACGGGGCGCAGAGGATTTTCCCCCACACCCTTCTGAGACTTCATGGAGACCTTGTAGACCCGGCTCATGACTCATAGTTTCAGCCACCCCAGACTGGACTTGGGGTGTACCAGGGCTGAATGGTAGAGTGGCATTATCCTAGGCTAGTAAGCGGTCGGAATCAGCCCAGTTGACGACGGTCAGCGAGGAAGGCGGATCTTGTGGTTATGTAAAACCTCTGCAGAGTGTATGGTTGATCGATCGATACATATACCGACTCGTCGGCTATGGACCTTTTCTGGGTTTCGCTTAAACTAGATAGTGAGATGAGTCCTTCTCTTCTCCCCAGGAGTGAGTGTTCGGACGTAGCCAGGGGCTATGGGCCTTGAAACAGTGCTGAGAGGGAGTTGGCCTGTCTACTGAGCGATGGTATGGGTGTGGTATGGTGATGGTGTGGAGATGGTGGTATATCGATTTCAGGATCGAAACCTGGTTCTAGAATGGGAATGGGGTGGAATGGGTGTGGGAATGGTGTTAAAACTTGACCAACTATTATTATGTACTTGATAAGCTAATACATAGGAAACCCTAGCCATATAGGTTCCTTTTTTATTATATCCAACTTGCATCTAATTTTCACAAAGCAATGCTCATATGGTGGGAGTGGCCAGTACAAATCGTACTGATAAATTTTGGCACACAGGTTCTGCTGAGGAGTATAGCTCCGAGGAGTTTGACGGTTGAGGGGTTCGTTCCTACGCTTGAGTTTGGCGATCTTATCTTCAAGCTGTTCTGATTGAATGCTACTTTTGATTCCGCCAATGCGGCGATGTAATAATTTATGTAATTCTGCACTATTTGTACTATGATGTTACCATTGTGTGGATGTGATATTCGATTAGAATTTGGGTAATATGATCTACAACGGTCTTAGTATACTTTGACTCTGTGGATTTTCCTTCGCGGAAATCGGGGTCGCTTCATAAACACGCATGCTTAATCCAACATTGGTCAAAAAATAATAATACCATAATTAATTGCATGTTACTTATTGCAACTCTTGTCATAAAACATTCACTCATACTTTGATTTCCAAGTAAATCTTCGCGTTGGTTCCAATTTAATCAGAAAATTAGTAAACTAAAAAAAATTGTCCCGAACTAGCTTGACTCAAGCCTTTTCATTCACGTACCCCAACATTGCAGCCCATTAGCATGCAGCCGAGTGATCTCGTCGATTAAAAAATAAAACTTACAAGATGCTTCTGCATCAATTCTACATCACCGTTGGGTAGAAAATAGAATTAATGCATAAAACTCATAAATTAACTTGAAAGACATATAACTACTCTTCAAAATTAAATTCTCCCGTTGGTTCGAATTTAATTAGAAGATAATCAATATCATTTCAGCAGAAACATAATAATAAAATATATTCTATTAGTTCAGGAGCATTTCTTGGTTCTTATCTACTCTCTAAAAAATTGACCATGTTGATGTAAAATTTATCAGAGATTTAAACTTTAAACTAAAACTCATTATAATATTGTTATCATCAACGTTGGTCAGAAAATAACAATACCATAATTTAACATAAACAATTGGACTACTCCTCCAATTTAAATTTTTCCGGTAGTTCTAATTTAAATTGGAGGATAATAAGCATTAACTTCGCAGCGGAAACATGAAAAAAGTAATTTATCTACTTTTCAGAAGTATTTTACTGTACTCATCTACTCTCTGAAAAAATTATCCCGTTGACTCAAATTTTGACAGAGATTTAACATCAAAACTTGACAAAATTCTTCAAACCTGCTTATGAAAATTAATAAAACTGCAACAGTTTCTTCTGGTCATTTTGGCCCAACCGAGAAAATTCGCCCGCCGCCTGCTTTTTCTTCTGCGTGCTGGTTCACATGTGTCGTCTGTGCCATGCCGCATGCTTCCCCGTGGCCAAGCCTAGCCCAAAGAGGCCCGTGACCAAAATCATCCACGCGCCCTGCGCTCTCGCGTCCTAGGCCACAACCTAGGCCTAGGTCGGGAAAGTTCTTCCCCACCTGGGCCACTTTCAGCCCGGTCACGCTCCCACCGTCGATCTTCATCCGACGGTCGCTCGCGCTTCTCGCTCGGAACAAAAATCGGCGACCGGCGCACCTCCCCCTAACCCTAGGCATTTCTTCTTCTTGCCCTCGGCCATCCTCTTGCGCTGCAACTCTGGGCGCGTGGCCCACGGCGGCAGCCACAGCGAGGCCTCTTGTCGGCGCGGCTCCCTTCCTTCTTCCTTTCTCCAACCTTTTCTCAGCGCCACATAGAGTTGCCGACTCCAGAATGGTAGCGCTGCCGTGCCATTCATTGGCGCCAAGACTCACCCGGTAGAGCCGAGAGAAGGCGGCGGTGCCACCATGAGGCCCTCGCCCGGCGCCGCGCGCCGCTTGGGGAGCGCGCCACCATCGAGCGGTCGTGTGGCGGTGCCCTAAGCCCCAACTCGTGCGCGCCGACGACCACGGCGTCGTCAAGCGGTGGCTCGGCGTTTGCTTCCCTTGCGCGACACCATTCGGCGGGCAGCGGTGGAGGCCGGTGGTGAGAAAGGTAGGTCCCACCACCCTCTTTCTTAACTCACTTCGGGTTAGAGTTAGGGTTAGGGTTAAGGTTAGGCTGATTCGCTTTCGATTCATCACCTTCTACATGCTACCCGATCTAGATCTACACACACTAACTTGGCTTTGATACCAATGATATAATTTGTAGGATGGTCTAGGTGCGAGATCTAGCGGGTAAACTGAACTTAGATAAAGAACTTGCCGATGTACCTCATCCAAATAGCGATGTAAACGTAGCCATAAGCGCCGCCGCCGAGGTAGCAAATGACATGGAGGCATCGGTCGATGCGGCGGCGACGAAGGCGATGGCGCTTCCGTCGCTCACGGCGCACCTCTCGATTGATCTATGGTTAGGGCGTCGGTGGGGAACGGTAGGTGCGATGAACCTCGTGTCTTGCGCCTACCGACCCCACCTTTCTCTTTAGCGCGCGCGCGATGGGGCCCGTCGGCAAGAAGGAGAACGGTGGGCGCCCGATCTGGCGTGGATCAAGGGCCCAATTTGCCGTTTAATGGCCAACTGGTGGAGATTAATCTAACATTCTCCCTCTTCATCTCGCCTTATGACTTAAACTTAACTTACTTTATCTTTTTTCCCATTCCATCGCAGATCAGTGCATAGAGCGTGCCTCATCGTCACGATCAGCTGCCATTAGATAAGTATACATAATGGACTACTTTCTCCATATCTAAATAAATCAACTTCTTGTTCTAAGATAAACCCAAAACTTTGGCTAGTTTTTTTTAAGCGAGAAAAACATTAGTATTTATGACATCAAATAAGTATATTTTAAAATATATTCTATGATCTATATAATGATACTAATTTAATATACCCCCTTTATAATTCAATCAAATTAAAAGTAGTTTTCATAACATATAAGATAACTCTAAAAACTGTCAGGGACTAAGGGAGTATCACTGGTGGACTAAATTTCTGGATCTGCAGTAGTCCTATTCCACATGTTTTCGAAAGGAGAGAACTTATATTAAGATGAAAGACCTGCTAAAATTTAGATGTCTGAATTTTAGCTTTCTCTTAAGCAACAGTTATTATATATATTTTATATTAAAGTTGTAGCTTTAGTTTGTTACAATTTATATAGGCATAATCAGTAATTTTCGGTTCCGTGAATTAGACAAAACCACAACTAGGGATGAAAACGTATCTGATCAGAGCGAATAATGCTTCCCCATATCCTAATCTATTTTTTATTGGATTCAGAGCGGATCGGATATTGGGCCTGTTCGCTTGTCTGAATTCTGGAGAAATTTGGATGGTTTAGAGGAATGCTGGAGGAATTTGTGAGAGAAAAACATTGTTCCGGATGAAAAAAATAAGCGGATCAAGCCGGATTTAAGGACACGCGAACGGGGCCATTATATGGATTCAGATGCGAATACGGATTTTTTAGGATATTGAAAATGGTACAGATTCGGACCGGTGTTGGAGCGGAAGCAGACTTTTTAAAGTCAGATAATATGTGCTTGCATGCTGTTTCTTATGATGGGAAACAATTTATTAACTAAAGTCATAAAGCGGGAAGTAGGCAATCACTAGAATTACCATTCCATGTCTTTTGTAAACGTACTTAAATTAGTATATATAGTTGACTAGCTTTATTTGTGGGCTATAATACAATAATGCTTGTGTCATGGGCTGGGCTTATTTGTATTCTTGCCGCTTGGGCTCCTTAAAATATTTGGATTATCCTATTATAAGTGTTCGATAATCCGTGTTCAATTATCGAATAATCCATATCTATCGGATTTCACCAATTCCATATCCCAGACCACATCAGCATATAATCGGATTCGAATTATCCGCATCCGCACGGATATTAAAAACACTTCTTCATATTCTTAAAATTTGGATTTGGAGCGGAGGGTTATCCATACCACTTTCATTCCTAACCATAACTCGACAAAATCTAACTTGTGTTCGCACAAGGACAATTAATAATTTACTACTATTTCTATAGCTAGATAGGTTTTTTTACACAAAGACAAATAACAAATCATAAAAATAATTATTATTTATACTATTTGCTTGTACAAGTGCACCATCTAAGATCATTTTAAAATTTAGACACCCGAAATACAGAAGAAAAGAAGAAGTGTTATGATGATGGATAACTAGGTCAATAGGTGCACTTCGCTGCACCCGGATTCTTTAGCGCATATGAAGCAGGTAGGCACGGTGAAGGCCCATGTACGGTGGCAAAGTGTTCAGTAGAGCGAAGCTATTCATTAACTTAAATATAAACAATAGAGTGAAGTGCTGCTTTATATCAACTGAAATTTGCATTTGTTAAGTCAGACATTGCCACACAAATATACATGCTTTTAGAGGAAAGGAAAACAGTTATAAACATTATGGAAGGAGAGGTAGTCATTTTGTTGTGACACAAGAACATTCCAAACAGGTATAGAAAAGTACAACTATAGCAATAAGAATGGAACCACAACTATTGGCCTATTGCATTCTCTTTTTGCTCTTCCAGTGTTCTCTCCACAATAATCTTTCTCCATCAGCATGTTCATGTACACCTGAGAACATAATTTTGAAACAACCAAACATTCTTGGTTATTCTTTTTCCATCAGCATATTCAGGTACACCTGGTCATTCAAAGTTCAGATGAACAGCTCAAGCTCGTTGGCAATAATTTTAGTATGTATAGGGTTGAGGATAAGAGCAGAGGAATTCTCATCATCAACAGGGTTGATCAAACTATTGCATGAAACATCTTAGGAAATAATAATAAATTAATATATTACCTAATGGAGGAGATCAAATATGTGCTTATTGTTTTCGTTTAAAATACGTATCTGCTTATTGTGTACCGAGCATATTTTACATGGGAGCTCATATTGCCCAAACAAAGTATCTCAACTCTCAAGAGAACTTTGTGAGTAGTTAATTATTTCCCCTTATGATGAGTTGTTGGGCAATGATTCATGTTCAAACTTCACATGACACTTTTCAGCAAAGACGAATAAATCAATCAATTTATCATCCAAAGGAGGAGAGTTATCTTGGCATATTGTGTACAATAAAACTCTATAAGAACCAAAATTACAAAAGAAGAAAAACTGTTCCAGTTAAATTTGCTTTCAATTTGCATCCCGCTTTCTACCCATCTAACTTAATTAAGATCCTGTAAGTTTTTTTTAAAAAAATTGTACTGCAGTTTGATCAGTATGCAAAATGTATACCTCCCATCTGTAAGATCGATCCTTAACCTGTTCGTTGCAGAAAATGTTGAAGAAATAGCACCAAACATATATCCATTGATTTTCGAATCAATGATAAATCACCAAACTTGATCAGATATATTGTTTTTACTTTTATTTTTGAAAGGACCACTTGACCCAGCCTTCTTTGGAAGCCATTGTAGGAATCAGGGATCGATTCCTGCCGGGCCAACTCCCACCCTTGGGGCTTAACCGCGTGCTCTATGAGCAGCTCCTTTGTATATTGTTTTTACTCGCTAACAGGAGTATCATTATATATAGAATTCAGCAATCTGTAGGTCTGTTAGCTATGGACACTGAACAACTGGAAGCCTCCACGGAAGCACTGACTAAAGCTAAAATGGGAAGGGAAAACAAAAGCAGTACACATGCTTGTAGGACAAAGACGAAAAGTAGTGATCTTCATCAGTTCTAAGTGTTGTTCAGCTTAGTACCTGGTGACGACACGACCACCGCAGCCTCATGGGTATTTGTTATAGTCTGCAAAAGATGATTCATCTGAAAACCAGATAGTTGGATACAGGTAAATCCTAAAAATATTAATAGCAAGTAAACAACGTACTTCACCATCAAAAAATAATGGCACATAGCATTTCTCAGTACGTAAGGATAGATCAATATTAAAAATATGAGATTACCGTATGAGTATTTGAAATGAACATGGTGACATGATGAAGCTAAGTTGCGATAAGTTTTGCATATAATTCATGTACTATATGAGACATTGTACCGGTGTTGTCATGTAAATCAGTTTACACATGGTGATAGGATTATGGACCTATGCTTGGAAACATACTTTTCAATGTAATCCTCGTGCACACCTAAGTATTTTTATTTTTATTTTTTGCTTTGATGTTTCACGCTTGGTTCATCCACCAATTTATTAGGACCGCATGCAGTTGGAACTCTATCACAACCTTAACACACAAAAATACTAAAATTCATAGCACGAACTTGAGAAGTGAAAGGGCCTAACCATATGAAGGAGTATATAGAAAACTCAGCATCAACATAGCAATTCGTTGGGCCATTGGGTCCTGCAAAAGAATCGGTTAGCAATGTTTGGTATGAACTCAAAATATGCACAGACCAACAGGGACGCCATGTTTGAACCTTGAGACCAAAGGCATTGAAATCAGGGTCCCTCCATACAACTATGAAGAGATGGTGCTGCAACTACTCACAAGAAATCGTTCTGACACTAAGCAAATGGAGTTTTCCTTGACTGCAACACCATTGGCATGTAACATTGCTTGAACATGACACATATTGTTAGTTTTAGTGTTCAATCCAGGCTTCATAAAGCCAATCTAGGTGATGGAACACAGGAATCGAGGCTAAACCAACCACAAGTTCATGATAAAAAAAGTCATGCATCCCGAACATAAATTTTCTAGTTCAATGTCAGAACTGAATTTACATTTGCCAGCATTTCCATCTCTGAGATTTGTGCTGACCTCTCTGCGATTAAACTGAAAGGAGAAATCAAGCCACAATTCCTTCCATGCAAAATGACACGCGAGAACCTAACCTAAGTCCCGATCTTTCGTTTATGTGATTTTGTGGTCATGTACACACATTGCATCCTCCATTAGTAATGCAGATTAGTTATTTACACAAAGCAAGCCATAGTAGCGTCTTGCATAAAAATGGCAATGATAATGAATTATTGCTAAAGACGAGGATGCAAAATATGGAACAAAAAAAGTGAGCCCCGATTTTAGGCCACGCATTCCATTCTCGAGATCCTCATCAAAGCAAAATATTATTGGACCGAGGTTATTGACAAATCTCCAAATTAAGATGAATGTTTGACCTAACAATAAGGTTATAATAGCCTATCAGATAAGGTCACCTTCTTGGAGAGGACCGAGAGGCCTCATTGGGTGAACAGTAGGACCAGGAGCAGGCGAGCAGCAATCCTAAAAGAGACATGTTTGTAGCACCTTGAAAAATCCATTCTAATCTTGGTCGCTGAATGAAAAGAAAGGAGACAATAGGATTCCATGGATAAATTTCTGGAAGAAATCTACTAAAATCCAGTGCACGTGCTGGTATCACCAAGGATGCTAACTAATCCTCACATGACTGAGTCATTCCACGTTGATTATCCTTATCTAATTCCATGATTCTTTGGTTGTTCGAGAGCACATACCAAATGGCGAGGGTTCTCGCAGAGGAGGACGTGGCCAAGGCCGGCGCTGGTTCGTGCCTGCTATTGTAGGTAGCGCGGTTCATGGAGGTCTCGAGGTCATGGCGGCGGAGTGCTCGTGGACGGAGGTCGCCATGGTCGAAGGAGACATACGCAGGGTACGAAGCGACTACTATAGAAGGTCATAGGATAGGAGACCATGAGGCAACCTTCATAGTGCGTAGGACCAAAAAAAATCTGCAGATCCACTTGAGCGTGTTATATGGAATTGAAGAACAGAGCAAAGGGCAGAAAGAGCGGCGAAGCTACGCCGGCCAAGCAAAAACGGCGCGTCGGCGGTCCAGATCTACACGAAGCGAAGCGGCGCTAAAACATGAGAGGAGGAACATATGGGTGGCATCGCTCACCATGGTTGCAAGCTTCGGGGTGGGAAGCCGCTCCTCGGCTGGTCCGATGCACAACCGTTAGCAAGGCCGCCCGCCGCCGCCGCCGCCGGAGAGGAAGAGGCGCCAAGCGGTCCATGCGTGCAGACCTCCGTCAAAGAAGGACGCCAGATCTCCGGCCGCCCACCGCGGTAGGGAGAGGAAGAAGAAGAAGAAGAAGAAGAAGCACGGACGGAACGGCGACGCTGGAGTCCGGGTGAGGAATTCTTTTTACTTTGACTGACGGAGAGAGCGAGGGTCAGCAAGAGGGCCCATAATTAAACGCAAACGAGACCAAATCGAGGATTACACACGCACGAGTCCACGTGGCTGCATACGATTGGTGAATAGTAAGAAAACAATAACCAGATCGCTCTCAACGCTGGATTCTAGGAGCTATATGAAGTTTACTAGGTCAAGTGGCGCACCTCACACCGCCCGGATTCTTTAAGCGCATATGAGGCGGGTAGACGCAGCATAAAGTGTTCAAGAGAGCAAAGATATTCATTAACTTAAATATAAACAATAGAGTGAAGTGCTGCTATATATCAACTGAAATTTGCATTTGTTAAGTCGACATTTGCCACACAAATGTACGTGCTTTTAGAGAAAGGAAAACAGTTATAAACATTATGGAAGGAGAGGTAGTCATTTTGTTGTGACACAAGAACATTCCAAACAGGTATAGAAAAGTACAACTCAGAAAGTGAAAGAATGGAACCACAACTATTGGCCTATTGCATTCTCTTTTTGCTCTTCCAAAGTTCTCTCCACAATAATCTTTTCCATCAGCATGTTCAGTACACCTGAGAACATAATTTTGAAACAACCAAATATTCTTGGTTATTCTTTTTCCATCAGCATATTCAAGTACACCTGGTCATTCAAAGTTCAGATGAACAGCTCAAGCTCATTGGCAATAATTTTAGTATGTATAGGGTTGATGATAAGAGCAGAGGAATTCTCATCATCAACATGGTTGATCAAACTATTGCAAGAAACAGCTTAGGAAATAATAATAAATTAATCTATTACCTAATGGAGGAGATCAAGTATGTGCTTATTGTTTTCGTTTAAAATACGTATCTGCTTATTGTGTACCGAGCATATCTTACATGGGAGCTCATATTGCCCAAACAAAAAGTATCTCAACTCTTAATAGAATTTTGTGAGTAGTTAATTATTTCCCCTTATGATGAGTAGTAGGGCAATGATTCATGTTCAAACTTCACATGACACTTTTCAGCATACCCAGTTCAAAGAGCTCCCGCTCTGTGCGGAGTCCGGGGAAGGGTGTTAGTGGCAAGCCTTACCCTTGCCTGTGCAATGCGAGGAGACCGTGACTCGAACCCGGGACCTTCTGGTCACAGGCGGTAAGACTCTACCGCTTGCACCAGGCCCGCCCTTCACATGACACTTTTCAGCAAAGACGAATAAATCAATCAATTTATCATCCAAAGGAGGAGAGTTATCTTGGCATATTGTGTACAATAAAACTCTATAAGAACCAAAATTACAAAAGAAGAAAAATGTTCCAGTTAAATTTGCTTTCAATTTGCATCCCGCTTTCTACTTATCTAACTTAATTAAGATCCTGTAAGTTTTTTTTAAAAAAAAAATTGTACTGTAGTTTGATCAGTATGCAAAATGTATACCTCCCAACTGTAAGATCGATCCTTAACCTGTTCGTTGCAGAAAATGTTGAAGAATTAGCACCAAACATATATCCATTGATTTTTGAATTAATGATAAATCACCAAACTTGATCAGATATATTGTTTTTACTTTTATTTTTGAAAGGACCACTTGACCCAGCCTTCTTTGGAAGCCATTGTAGGAATCAGGGATCGATCCCTACCGGGCCAACTCCCACCCTTGGGGCTTAACTGCGTGCTCTATGAGCAGCTCCTTTGTATATTGTTTTTACTCGCTAACAGGAGTATCATTATATATAGAATTCAGCAATCTCTAAGTCTGTTAGCTATGGACACTGAACAACTGGAAGCCTCCACGGAAGCACTGACTAAAGCTAAAATGGGAAGGGAAAATAAAAGCAGTACACATGCTTGTAGGACAAAGACGAAAAGTAGTGATCTTCATCAGTTCTAAGTGTTGTTCAGCTTAGTACCGTGGTGACGACCACGACCGCCCGTAGCCTCATGGGTATTTGTTATAGTCTCGTAAAAGATGATTCATCCGAAAACCCTATAAGGTTGTAAAAATTATATCCTTCAACATTGTTAGATAGTTGGATACAGTAAATCCTAAAAATATTAATAGCAAGTAAACAACATACTTTGCACCATAAAAATAATGGCACATAGCATTTCTCAATACGTAAGGATAGATCAATATTAAAAATATGAGATTACCGCGAAAATCTTGAAATGAACATGGTGACATGATGAAGCTAAGTTGCAGTAAGTTTTGCATATAATTCATGTACTATATGAGACATTGTACCGGTGTTGTCATGTAAATCAGTTTACACATGGTGATAGGATTATGGACCTATGCATGGAAACGTACTTTTCAATGTAATCCTCGTGCAAACCTAAGTATTTTTATTTTTATTTTTTGCTTTGATGTTTCACGCTTGGTTCATCCACCAATTTGTTAGGACCGCATGCAGTTGGGACTCTATCACAACCTTAACACACACAAAATACTAAAATTCATAGCACGAACTTGAGAAGTGAAAGGGCCTAACCATATGAAGGAGTATATAGAAAACTCAGCATCAACATAGCAATTCGTTGGGCCATTGGGTCCTGCAAAAGAATCGGTTAGCAATGTTTGGTATGAACTCAAAATATGCACAGACCAACAGGGACACCATGTTTGAACCTTGAGACCAAAGGCATTGAAATCAGGGTCCCTCCATACAACCATGAAGAGATGGTGCTGCAACTACTCACATGAAATCGTTCTGACACTCCTCAAATGGAGTTTTCCTTAACTGCAACGCCATTGGCATATAACATTGCTTGAACATGACACATATAGTCAGTTTTAGTGTTCAATCCAGGCTTCATAAAGCCAATCTAGGTGATGGAACCTGAGAATCTAAGGCTAAACCGAACTACAAGTTCATGATAAAAAAAAGTCATGCATCCTGAACATAAATTTTTTAGTTCAATGTCAGAACTGAATTTACATTTGCCAGCATTCCCATCTCTGAGATTTGTGCTGACCTCTCTGCGATTAAACCTGAAAGGAGAAATCAAGCTGTTAATTCCTTCCATGCAAAATGACACGCGAGAACCTAACCTAAGTCCTGATCTTTCCTTTATGTGATTTTGTGGTCATGTACACACGCTGCATCCTCCATTAGTAATGCAGATTAGTTATTTACACAAAGCAAGCCATAGCAACGTGCTGCATAAAAAATGGCAATAATAATGAATTATTGCTAAAAACAGGATGCAAAATATGGAAAAAAGTGAGCCCTGATTTTAGGCCACGCATTCCATTCTGCAGATCCTACTGAAGCAAAATATTATTGGACCGAGGTTATTGACAAATCTCCAAATTAAGATGAATGTTTGACCTAACAATAAGGTTATAATAGCCTATCAGATAAGGTCACCTTATTGGAGAGGACCGGGAGGCCTCATTGGGTGAACAGTAGGACCAGGAGCAAGCGAGCAGCAATCCTAAAAGAGACATGTTTGTAGCACCTTGAAAAATCCATTCTAATCTTGGTCGCTGAATGAAAAGAAAGAAGGAAACAATAGCATTCCATGGATAAATTTTGGGAAGAAATCTATTAAAATCCACTGCAAGTGCTGGTATCACCAAGGATGCTAACTAATCCTCACATGACTGAGTCATTCCACGTTGATTATCCTTATCTAATTCCATGACTCTTTGGTTGTTCGAGAGCACATACCAAATGGCGAGGGTTCTCGCAGAGAGGAGGGGCGTGGCCAAAGCGGCGGTTCGTGCTCGCTGTTGTTGTAAGCGCCGTGGTTCGTGGCGGTCTCGAGGTCGTGGCGGCGGAGTGCTTGTGGACGGAGGTCGCCATGGTCGAAGGAGACATACGCAGGGTACGAAGCGACTACTGCAGAAGGTCGTTGGATAGGAGACCATGAGGCAACCTTCATAGTGCGTAGGACCCAAAATAATTCTGCAGATCCGCCTGAGCGTGTTATATGGAATTGAAGAACAGAGCAAAGGACAGAAAGAGCTGCGGAGCTACGCCGGCCAAGCAAAAACGGCGCGTCGGAGGTCCAGATCTGCACGAAAGCGAGCGAGCGCTAAACAGTAGGGAGGAACAAATGGGTGGCATCGCTCACCATGGTTGCAAGCTCGGGGTGGGAAGCCGCTCCTCGGCTGGTCCGGCAGCATAACCGTTAGCAAAAGCTGGCGCCCGCCCGCCGTCGCCGGGGAGAGGAAGAGGCGCTGAAGCGGTCCATGCGTGCAGACCTCCGTCAAAGAAGGACGCCGCATCTCGGCCGCCGCCCCGCGGTAGGGGAGAGGAAGAGGAAGAAGAAGAAGAAGAAGCACGGACGGAAACGGCGGCAGCTGGAGTCCGGTGAGGAATTCTTTTTACTTTGACGGACGGAGAGAGCGAGGGTCAGCAGGAGGGCCCGCCCAATTAAAGGAAGCGAGACCAAATCGAGGATTACACACGCACGAGTCGACGTGGCTGCATACGATTGGTGAATAGTAGTAAACAGTAACCAGATCGCTCTCAACGCGTGGATTCTACACACGCACGAGTCCACGTGGCTGCATACGATTGGTGAATAGTAAGAAAACAGTAACCAGATTGCTCTCAACGCGAGGATTGTAGAAGCTACGTGGAGTTTCATATTATTATTATTATTATGGCCTAAAGTTGGCGACGCACTCCAAACGTGCTTTCACCGATGACCCAGTCAGACATTGACGGAGCTCCTACGAGCCATCAGCTCGTCCACTAACCGTCCGACATCATCGTAAGATGACCCACCGTTGCCCACCGCACGCCTGGCCTTTTCCCCAAGCTCCTTGGCCTTCTCCCGTATTGCCTCGGCGTCCTCGCCGTCGCCCATCACTCTCCTGATGGCCTCCGCGATCACCTCGCCGCCGATCACGCGCCGGGTCTCCAGCTTCGACGCGTAGTCCGTGGAGCCCACGCCGATACCGACCTTGAGCAGTTCCACCACCAGCTTCTCGTTGTAGAACTGGTCGGCGTAGCGCGGCCACGTCACCATAGGCACGCCGGCGCTCACGGCCTCCAGCGTCGAGTTCCACCCGCAGTGCGTCACGAACCCACCCACTGCCGGGTGGGCCAGGATCAGCCTCTGCGGCGCCCAACCCCGGATGATGAAGCCGCGGTCGCCGCCCGCCATCAGCTCCGCGAACCCGTCGGGCATCCATTCCGACTCCTCGGTGTCCGCGCCGCCGCCGATGACCCAGACAAAGTTCTTGCCGGACATGTCGAGGCCGCGTGCCAGCTCGCGCAGCTCGGGCGGCAAGAAATGGGATAGCGTGCCGAAGGACACGTACACCACCGAGCCCTCCGGCTTGGTGTCGAGCCACTGCTGGCAGCCGTCCGTGTCCGGCGAGGGCCCGTTGCCGGCGCCCCTCGTCGCCGCGTCCTTGCTGGCGAGCGCGACCGGCCCGACGAGCCACGCGCGGCGCCCGAGCGTTGTGGTGTAGTGCTCCAAGGAGTCTCGCTCCAGCTCGTGGAAGCTGTTGAACACCTCGCCGTAGCTCCGCTGGTCCGCGGCGTTGACGCGCTGGAGGAAGGCCCAGTCCTCTGGCTGCTTCTTGGGCTCCTTCATCTGGCTGCGCCTCAGCTCGACGCGGTGCGGCAGCCCCGGAAGCAGCACGAGCGTCGTCAGGGTCATCGGGGGCGGCCTCCACGGGGTTGTAGCGCAGCATACTGTCGATGCATGTCCGCGAGAACAAGCTGCTGCCGAGGAACGCCATCCGCGGGACGCCGTGCTCTGCGGCGGCGTCGGCGGCCCACTCGAAGAAACTGTCGGACACGACGGCGTCGGGGCGATTCTCCGCTAAGAACCGGTCGAACGGCTCGCGGAGTAACCGGACCCCGTGGAAGAACTTTTCGCGGTCGTCCATGGAATTAAGGGCCGGGACGCTCTCGACGCCGGGGGGCAGCCCGACGTCGGGGAACGGCACGACGGCGATGTCGATGGCCAGGGCGCCCTCGGTACCGCGGGAGGCGTCGTTGGCGCGGTCCACCGCCGAGCGGATGACTTGGGCGTTCACCGGGGTGGTGAGGATGGTGCACTTGACGCCTCGGGCGGCGAAGAGCGCGGCCATGTCGGCGATCGGGATTAGGTGCCCCGGCGCGAGGAACGGGAAGAAGAGGATGTGCAGCGGCTTCTGCTCATCGTTGATGGCCATGGCTGGCTGCGTGCCCGCGCCGGCGCAGCTGCGCTCCTGGGAGTAGATCTAGATCATGTGGAAGCAACGGCGGCACATATTTTACAAGGAAGGGCGTAGCTAGGAAGCGGAAACAAGAAATCTGGAAACTTTTGGCGGAAGATAGCTTAGAAAGGATGCATGTACCAGATGATGATGCGACAGACTTATTATATTTGCAGTTTTCTATTGCTACCTGACGGAATCATCAATTATTATACTACCTGACGTAATCATCGAGGAAGAACGCTAAGTAGACTTGTATGACTTGGTGATCTCCATCCCAGCAAGACTCAAATGATCCAATTACTTGGGGCGCCCTCCATGTGTAGCTTCATTCGCAAAGGTTGAACAGTCTCTGCAAGTAGTGGTGAGTTGCAATAGTTGTATACAGTGCTTTCGTAAGCCTAGAGTTTACCAGTTGAATTCCTTGTATTCTTCCACGAGTGAGCAATGCGCTGCAGTGCTTTCCCTTTGGTCTATCTATGTATAGATTTCAAAGCAAAATGTATATGTAAAGAGCCATGAATTACCATGTTAATCGTTTTAATGACCATCCAATGGTCTAGGCAAACCAAGACGGTTCATATAAATAAAGGCCACTGTCCCACTTGCAAATAAACGTTACTACGATACAAGAATACTATACAAATAACTTAAAGATTTACCAAGCTATCTTAAATACTCGATCATTTACCATATACTCTCTCCATACTAAAAAATGAAGTCGTTTTTGGACGAGGTTTGGGTCAAACATTGAGAATATAAATCATGAATAACTTTTAAGTTGTTGAGTTTGGAAATGTGAAAACCATATGTATAGATTTGCCTTGAAAAATACTTTCACAAAAATTTACATATATCACTTTTTGATAAATATCTTTATAAAAATAAGTAGTTAAAGTTATGCTTTGGAGACCGTGTCATTTGTCCAAAATGACTTTATTTTTTTAGTACGGAGATAGTATAAGGGAGAACCTTCATATAAAAGTATAAGGTCCACTAGCTAATGTCCCACTTGCTAATAAATGCTACAATACGTACAAGAATACCATACCAATAACTTAGATTTCCAGGCAATTTTAAGTACTCGATCATTAGTATGAGACAGCGATACAGTCTCCAAAGTATTACTTTGACTCCTTGTTTTTATAAAAATATTTATCAAAAAGTGATATATGTATATTTTTATGAAAATATTTTTTAAGACAAATATATTTATATGGCTTTCACATTTTCAAACTCAACAACTTAAAAGTTATTCGTGATTTATATTTCGAATGTTTGACCCAAATCTTATCCAAAACGACTTTATTTTTTAGTACGGAGGGAGTATAAAGGAGAACCTGAATGAAATAATTGAGGATGCTAACGCATGTGAGAATAGTAGATACATGAAGAATCATATACTCGACAAAATATAAGTGAGTAAATAGAGGACAACGTCGTCAGTATGCGGTTAGCGCCAAATTCAGCGTATAAGGCCAGTCTCAGTGGCTGATTTCATCCCACTGTTTCCAAGACGTGAAAGGTCGGTTAACTACATAAACAGTATATATATCGCATAAATTTGGGGCTAGCCTTATGCGCTGAATTTGGGGCTAACCGCATACCGACGACATTGTCCTCTATTTACTCACTTATATTTTGTGAGTATATGATTCTTCATGTATCTACTATTCTCACATGCGTTAGCATCCTCAATGATTTCATTCAGGTTCTCCCTAATACTCCATCCGTACTAAAAAATAAAGTCGTTTTGGACAAGGCTTGAGTCAAATATTGAGAATATAAATCATGAATAACTTTTAAGTTGTTGAGTTTGGAAATGTGAAAGCCATATAAATAGATTTGTCTTGAAAAATATTTTCATAAAAACATACATATATCACTTTTTGATAAATATTTTTATAAAAACAAGGAGTCAAAGTAATACTTTGAAGACCATGTCGCTGTCCAAAATGACTTTATTTTTTAATACGGAGGGAGTATCTCATACTAATGATCGAGTATTTAAGATTGCCTGGAAATCTAAGCTATTGGTATGGTATTCTTGTACGTATTGTAGCATTTATTAGCAAGTGGGACATTAGCTAGTGGACCTTATACTTTTATATGAAGGTTCTCCCTTATACTCTCTCATACTCAAAAATAAAATCGTTTTGGACAGCGACACGGTCTTCAAAGTATAACTTTAACTACTTATTTTTATAAAGATATTTATCAAAAAGTGATATATGTAAATTTTTGTAAAAGTATTTTTCAAGACAAATCTATACATATGGTTTTCATATTTCCAAACTCAACAACTTAAAAGTTATTCATGATTTATATTCCTAATGTTTGACCCAAGCCTTGTCCAAAACGACTTCATTTTTTAGTATGGAGGGAGTATCTCGTAAATGATCGAGTATTTAAGATAGCTTGGTAAATCTTTAAGGGCAGTCCCAATGAAAAAACTAGTAATTTCTATAACATAGGATACCGCACCAAAAAGTACTGCTTTTCAACCCATGGTTTCTATGAATAATAATTATTTTCTTTTTCTCTCTCCCAACTCTATCTTCTTCCTCCAATGGAAGTGCGGCACGAGCCTCCTAGAAACTGGTGGTTTCTTCCCAATGGCGATTTTATGGTTTCTTGGTGTATTGGGTCAAGAGAAGACCTGATTTCTTTATGAGGAAACCATTTCTAAGATTTTTGCTCTCTTTCTTCATTAATTACGTTGCCATATCAGCGTTTTGCCAACGTGGCAAGTCATTTAATGAGGATAGAAATCATCATCAATACACCATTGGGACTGCCCTAAGTTATTTGCCCTAAGTTATTTGTATAGTATTCTTGTATCGTAGTAACATTTATTTGCAAGTGGGACAGTGGCCTTTATTTATATGAACCGTCTTGGTTTGCCTAGACCATTGGATGGTTATAAAAACGATTAACATGGTAATTCATGGCTCTTTACATATACATTTTGCTTTGAAATCTATACATAGATAGACCAAAGGGAAAGCACTGCAGCGCATTGCTCACTCGTGGAAGAATACATGGAATTCAGCTGGTAAACTCTAGGCTTACGAAAGCACTGTATACAACTATTGCAACTCACCGCTACTTGCAGAGACTGTTCAACCTTTGCGAATGAAGCTACACATGGAGGGCGCCCCAAGTAATTGGATCATTTGAGTCTTGCTGGGATGGAGATCACCAAGTCATACAAGCCTACTTAGCGTTCTTCCTCGATGATTACGTCAGGTAGTATAATAATTGATGATTCCGTCAGGTAGCAATAGAAAACTGCAAATATAATAAGTCTGTCGCATCATCATCTGGTACATGCATCCTTTCTAAGCTATCTTCCGCCAAAAGTTTCCAGATTTCTTGTTTCCGCTTCCTAGCTACGCCCTTCCTTGTAAAATACGTGCCGCCGTTGCTGCCACACCCTCTAAATCGGCCAGATCCTAATCACACTGTCGGAATCCACGCCCTGAGGGATCTAACCGATTAGTGGACAACCGGTATAATGCTCCGCCTGGTGGTCGAGACCTCAGGCCCGAGTTGGATGCGAACCGAAGAGGTCGAGATGCCCGAACGACGCTTGATGCAAATCGGGCTCAACATTACGACACCAATCCCTGTGTCTTGGTAACTGACTACCGCGCATTCGCCCCGAATCTACGAAGGGTTGTTTGGCCTCGTAAGTTTAAACCTGGCCCGATCGAGAAGTATGATGGCACCACCAACTCAAAGGAGTGGATCAACATCTACTCTATGATCATCGAGGCAGCATACGGTGATGATTATGTCAAAGCCAATCACCTCCCGACTGTCCTGCAGGGCTCGGTCCGAACATGGGCCTTGTTTAGATCACCTCTAAATTCCAAGTTTTTTCACTCTTTCTCCATCACATCAATTTTTGGACGCATGCATGGAGCATTAAATGTAGGTAAAAAAAATAACTAATTGCACAGTTTGGTTGTAAATCACGAGACGAATCTTTTGAGCCTAGTTAGTCCATGATCGGACAAAGTTTGTCAAATACAAACGAAACGTGCTACAGTGTCCAGATTGCAAAATTTTGCAATCTAAACAAGGCCATGGTTGATGAACCTGCCCGAAGGTACCGTTCAATCCTAGGCTCATCTGTGCCAGATGTTCGAAGCCAACTTCCATGCAACATACACCCGTCCCGGTCAAGAGGATGATCTGTTCGCATGCATCCAGAGACCCGATGAATCTCTTCAGGATTTTATTCGACGGTTCAGCAATATCTGCAATACGATTCCCGACATGATTGAAGATCGAGTGATCATATCCTTCTAGCAGGGCTGCAAGGATGAAAAGACCGCCGAAAATCTAGCCACTAAAAACCCTAAAACAGTGGTTGAACTTTACAGGATCATTGTTGGCGGTCTTTATCGATCAAATCCGACCGCTAATTAAGAGACAAAAAGAAGAAATTAGCAAACTTAAACACATATGTATTTACTATTAACCAAGTTCCACATGTATTTGGAGAATATTATTTTGCAGGTCACAAACACAAATACATGGAATAATTTACTGAAAGGCTCTTTCCGATGCTAATTTTCGCAAAGGAAAAAGGGAGATGCCCACCGAATCAATTCAACCAGGGCAAAACCCCACGAAGGCCATGGCTGGCTGTGTGCCGGCGCCGGCGCCGGCGCAGCTGCGCTCTTGGGAGTTGATGTAGATCAGGTGGAAGCAAGGGCGGCACGTATTTTACACGGAAGGGCGTAGCTAGAAAGCGGAGTAGCAAGGAATTTGGAAACTTTTGGCGGAAGATAGCTTTTTGAAAGGATGCATGTTCCAGATGATGATTGGACAGACTTATTATATTTGCAGTTTTTTTATTGTATACTGTACTATCTGACGGAATCATCGAGGAAGAACGCCGAGCAGAGAAAAGAAAAACGCGCCACGCGATGCGCGCGAGCGATTTCTTTCCCGCCAGGAAAGATTCTATAAGTATGATTTGGTGATCTCCATCCCAGCAAGTCTCAAATGATTTGATTTGATGACTCGCAAAGTTTGAACAGTCTCTGCAAGTGGTGAGTTATAATAATTGTATATAGTGCTTTCGTAAGCCTAGAGGTTACCAGCCGAATTCCATGTATTCCACGAGTGGGCAATGCGCTGCAGTGCTTTCGTAAGGGATGCTTCAGAAGTTCAGATGAGAACGAAACATCGGCTAGCTCCTGTCCCGTGCGTGACCTCCCGCAGACCCCCCACCAAAGCTTGCCTCGTTACCGCTTCATCCGCGGGGAAGCAGAAGCAGTGTTCGAGCACCTTGAACTTGAAGCGACTCTCGAAAAGTACCCCGTCCGTTTCGTCGTTGCTTAGGGCCTGTTTGGCACAGAAGCTTTATGAGCTGTTTTTTTATGAACACTCTGTTTCTAAAAGAGCTTCATTGATTGAAGCTGTTTTTTTTTCATTCGAAAAGTACAAAGACAGGAGTTTGGCACATAAGATTTATGAGCTGTTTTTTTATGAAAAAAAAAGAGCTTCATCCCACCTCCCTTCATCATTTCTCTCTCTTATCCATGCCTTTCATCTATTGTTAAGCTATTGTTTTTGTCAAACATTTTTTTCAAAAACAGCTCGACTACTTTTAGAAAGTTGCTCACGAAGTTATTTAAAAAAAACAGTTTTACTATTGAAGCTGGCTCGAATTTTCCCGCCGAGTCCTGCAGTTCCCGGCAACGGATAACATGAGTCATGGGGGGCGACGCCGCGGGCTTTGACTGTTGGGCGGACTGCCGGCACCTACCCCTCCCTTTCCTCCTCTTCCTCTCCAATCTGATCCCCATTCATCTTGAATCCAGACTCATCCAAATCAGTGATCGATTGCTGCTTGTCTGATCTATCGATTCATCCGCGCGGTTCCGCCTGGGATTATCTCCTGCCTAAGATTCGATTGGAAAAGCAGGTGGTGTACCGGTTCATCCCCTTCCTCCCTCTCCACCAAATCCTCCATTGAATCCGAACCTTGCTCGCATACATCTCCAAATCCAACCCATAATCGACATCTGCGAAGCCGATCTTCTCATACCTGGCTTGAATCGTCTCAGTTTTCCTCTGTCTCTGGATTTGGGAAGAATCACTTGCCTTCACTTTGCTCTTGCTCGGTGGCTTCGTTCCTGGCTGTGGCTGGGGGCCTTGCGTACCCCCACAAGCCCGGCGCTCCGAGCACGGGCGACCCACCCGGCCACTCACCCGTGCGTGCCTCTCCAAGCATACGAGGCAGTTTCCTTGGGTGTCGCTCTCACCGACGCACGCCGCCACGGCAGCGCAACTCCAGCTCACCAACTGGCACGGACCGCTGGCGTAGCTGTCCGCCCAGGGCCCGTTCCATTTCATCATTCCGTTCCAGTCGCAGTTGCCGGTTGGTCTGGCTGCCTTTCTGCCCAGGAGAGGAGGTCTGGCTCTGCGCTGTTGGCTGTTCCCACTTGCCAGAGTCCAGAAAGCTGCGTCGTCAATTGGGATTGGGGTGGCCGCGCCGCGTCCGCGTGGTTCTGATCTGCTTGCCGCTGGCGAGCTGCACGCGTTTCCGGCGAGTTGCCCGCACACACCTTTGCGTCTCGGCGTCGCGTCAGCCTCCTCCGTGCCTCGGAGTACCGGCCCACGGAGTAGGAGTTCGCCGACCCCGTCGCAGTCCCGCGTGGAGCGCGAGGCCGCCGCCTACGGCATATGCAAGGTCATCCCGCCCTACCTGCGCCCTTAAAAATCGCCCAAGCAAGATCGCTCCACTGGCCTTCCGCAGTTAGATTAATCAACCTGGGAATTTTGCCTAAGCTGGAAATCAGAAGAGCAGTGAATAAAAATGAGCTTACTCAGTTGGAATTGCAGAGGTTCAGGCAGGAGTCTCCGAAGTTAGAAGATGCAACATCTTGCCCGACTCATATCTTCAACCCATGCTCAGGTAACATTCATATCGGAGACTAGAAATTCCCGTGTTACTGCTGATGATTTAACGAATCATTTCCATATGTGCAATAGTTTTGTTGTTCCGGCTATAGGCCTCTCCGGTTGTCTCTGGGTCATGTGGAGTGATGACGTAGATGTGGTGTGTCTTCTAGCCATTATTATGTTCTAGCTTCTATTATGCAAAAATCAAATGCTTCGATTTTTAATTTAGTGTGTCTATATGGTGATCCCCATCATAAGAAGACAAATTCCATCTGGAACGATGTCTTATCTTTTCTTATGCAGAATCAAGGTAAACCAACTTTATGTATGGGCGACCTAAATAATATCATGCATCCAAATGAAAAATGGGGCATTCACCTCCTTCACTTTCTCGGATTGATAACTTTTGTTCCCTTATTAAGCAATGTGGTCTGATGGATCTTGGATACAGTGGTCCTGCTTATACGTGGACAAACAAGCGCTTCACGACTAATCCTACCTTTGAGCGTTTGGACAGATGCTAAGTGGTGTCAAGCTTATCCTTCTACCATTGTTTACCATTTACCTATGTTATATAACGATCATGCTCCTATCTTGGCTATCATGGCCCCGAATTGTCCCAAGCCGAAAAGAAGATTCAAATTTCAGAATTGGTGGCTAATTGAAGATGACTTTCATGAGACGGGTATGCGAGCATGGACCCAAGCGGATGGTAAGCCTTTTCACTTGCGCACAAGAGAGTTAGCTTGCACCATCAAGAAATGGGTAAGGAAGAAAAAACCTCTCAATCAACAACTTTGTGATATTGAAAATAATCTTTCTATCCTGCAGCAAGACCCTCCTCGTCTTATGGACCATGCCAAGGAAGAGAATTTAATTCAGCAACATAATATAATCTTAGACAAAATCACTGACCATTATAGGAAATTATCGAAGAAACATTGGGCGACTGAGGGTCATAGGAACACTAGATTCTTCCAGCAAGCTTGTACTAGGAGGCGACATAAGAATAGAATACTTTTCATCCAGAAAGGACAAAACATTATTGTGTCTAGCCCTTTGGATATTGCAAATGAATTCATAAATTATTTCACTAATCTTTTTACTTCTTCCATTCCAAGGGTGAATTTTAATTTCAATTTTGAAGGCACCATCACTAATGAATTTACTAAATCAGTGCCAAGCATTGATGAATGTTTGCAGATTCTAAAGAACATGAGGCTAAATGCTGCTCCAGGTCCAGATGGTTTCAATATAGCTTTCTATAGGGCTGCTTGGCCTTGGATCAGCTGTGACGTTCATAACTTGGTCACAAACTTTTACAATACTGGTAGTTTACCTACTCCTCTTAATGCAACTGAGATTGTTCTTATTCCAAAAAAGACCCGTGCAAACTTGGTTACTGATTTTAGACCAATCAGTCTCACCAATGTAGCCTATAGAATCATTGCCGAATCTTTAGCAAACAGGCTAAAAGAAAAGCTTCCAGATTATATTCACCATTCCCAGCATGCCTTCATTCAAGGGAGAAGAATCACAGACAATATTATTATTCCTCAAGAAATTGTGCATTCTTTCAATCTAAAATCATTTAACCAGCATGCTTTTATGTTAAAGATTGATTTAGCCAAAGCTTTTGATAGGATAGAATGGTCTTTTATTCTTGATGCTTTGCGACGTAAAGGATATCATGGTCACTTCATAAAGCTTGTGTATGCCTGCATCTCATCCACATGTTTTTCGGTTAATGTCAATGGAGAATCGTACGGGAGCTTTCAAGCAACTAGAGGAATCCGGCAGGGATGCCCTCTATCACCTTACCTGTTTGTCCTTGCTATTAATGAATTATCTTTAAGATTGCAGGAAGCACTAGACAATGCAGAGCTTACAGGTGTCACTTTGGGCCCAGGGTGTCCGCCTATCCACTCAATTCTTTTTGCTGATGATCTGATTCTTTGTGGCAAGGCTGATCTATAGGAGATAAACACTATCAATAATATTCTTCATACTTTTTGTGCCATGTCAGGTCAAACTCCAAGCTGGTCCAAATCTCCTATACTTTTTAGCAAAAAGGTGAGCCATGATGTGAGAGCTCAGATCAAAGCTGTCTTCCCTGTGGCTGATTTCGACCGCAATTGCATGCACCTGGGCCATCCTTTGCTCATTAGCCATAGGGATAAAAATGAAGCTTATGATTTTATTTATCAAAAATTCAAAACTAGACTCACTCTCACAAAGGCTAATACTCAACCATGCTGGAAGATTAACTTTGATCCAGTCAGTTTTTGCTTCAATTCCAATTTATTATATGGCTAACATCTTATTCTCTAAAAAATTCTTGGCAAAACTCACTTCTGTTATTAGGAATTTTTGGTGGCAAGGTGTACAAAAAGAACAACAAAAAAAGCCCATCCACTACAGATCATGGGAGACAATTTGCAAACAAAAAAGGAAGGCGGTTTGGGAATCAGGAAGTTGGAGTTAGTAAACAAAGGTATGTTAATTAACACAGCATGGAGACTAGTCCATGATTCGGATTCTACTATAGCCAAAACCATTAAAGCAAAATACTTTCCGTATGGCTCTTTGCGGACTGCACCTTCTTATGTTCTAAAATCTATCTTTTGGTCTTCTATGCTAAACATTAGGCACCATCTTGAGAACAATATCACCTTTCAATTTGTCAAAGGAAATACATCTATTTGGAACCAACCGTGGTGTTCCATTTGGAGGGAGATGCATCATCACTTAAATTTAGAACAATCTGAATATCAAATTCCAGACAAAGTTTCAGATCTCTGGGTCCCAAATTGTAAAAAGTGGGATGAAAATAAGATTATAGCTCTCTTTGGTCAACAAACTTTGCAGGTTCTTTTGCAGATTCCTCTTATGATGGGAGATGAGCCTGATATTTTGTGTTGGAAGCCAACCTCTAATGGCATGTGCTCCTCCAAAAGTGCCTACAAGATGCTAGCGGCCGAGGAGGCATCAAACAACCCACCTTCTAACATTCCTATGCAGGTGTTGCAAATTCTCAGGCATGTTTGGGTGGATAAAACAATTCAGCCGCGAGTCAAAACCTTTGCCTGGAGACTTCTTAGACTTGCACTTGGGACAGCTTGCAGGATCCATAGGATTATTCCGGCGGTCGATGATACATGCTCTCGCTGCGGGAGGCCTGAAGATGACAACCATCTATTTTTTGGCTGCAGCTTTGCTCGGGCGGTCTGGTTTGCTTCGCCCATTGGCCTTAGAGCCGATGCCTTACCACAAACAGGTCACGGTCTCCACTCCCAAATTACTGCTATATTGCAGCAGGGACCGTCTCAAGCTACTGCAGGTATGATATTCTCCATTATATGGTGTTTGTGGAAAGCTCGCAATGATCACAGATTTAACAAATCCAATTGGACGGTTACAAGGGTTTTGCATGAGGCAAAAGCTACTGATACGGCATACAATATAGCAATTAGAGACAACACTATGCCTCAATCTATTACACATGATGCTACAAATCCAACAACTGCAGACTCTACTTGCTTTACTACCTTGCAGGCTCCTGAGAGAATAGTAGATGCTACTCATACTACTACAATGCAGGCCTAGGAGGCTCCTAAGATTTTTTGTGATGCCTCTGTTGATTCTCAAAATCCTACAACAAACCAAACAGGGATTGGTGTCTGCATTCTCGCTCGACCTGCTAGAAGTACCTCCCATTGGAGGCTGAAGCTCAGGCCCTCCTTTTTGATGCAAAGCTAGCTACAGCTCTCAGTCTGCAGGACGTAACTCTGTGATAACCAAGTACTAGCTTCTGTTGTACTTGCTGGATCGCTACATACTCATCCTGAACATTGGTCGATACGTCCAATCATTGTGGAAATACAGGACATTATTCAAGCAAAACGCTACACAGTACGCAAGATCCATAGGGAAGCAAATAAGATAGCTGATAGCCTTGCTAAAAAGACAAGACGAGCAAGCATCTTGAATTCTCAAACCTGTAAAATCAAGCTTGTGCTACCAAACAACAACTGGGGTAACGAAATCCCCGTCACTGTAACATGTTTGTGATGCAATGAAACTTTACCTTTTTTCAAAAAAAAAAAAGAGAGTCATGGGGGGCAGAAAGTCAAGTAAGAGTGTACTTGCACGTGTCCCATGTAATAATATTGTGGTGTCGGTGTGGCCAAGCGTTGCGTGAACCAGAAAGTAGGCCCTATTTGACTTGCATCTTCTATCACTGTCGTGTCGCGCGATTGAATGCGACTGCCGACAGCGCGCCGAAGAGATGTCGCTCCCTCCTGTCCTGCCATGCTTCCACGACGTCGTGGTCTTCCACGAAGTCTCTTTACTGAGATAAACATACAAGAGCATATAATATGACATATGGCATATGATAAAGTCACTGACAAATATGTGGATTGCGTACCATAAAAAAAAAATCTGTGGATAGCGAAGTATCAACTATTCAAGTTACGGATAGGATAGAGTAAGATATAGCATCTTCACCGGACTTAATGACAAAATTAAGAACAACGATAATAGCCTCATTTGTTTCGTTGAAATTTGGCTTATGTTGATTCTTATGTTTGTTGTGAGAGAAAAACATTGTTCATTCGCTGAAAAATACCACTGAAATAGTGATGCAGAACAGGGCAAATATAGTTAACTTATCTCAACATATTTGGCACTCTATTTCGGTGGTGTGATATGGCAAACATCAGTGAATAGCCAGAGGTTGAAGACGACGGCAAAGAAGATATTTTCTCCACCTTCTCTCTCCCCAAAACTAAGAAATGAATAAAATAATCATCATGGTGTCGACTAGCAAACAACCATGAATTTGTAATGGTACTGAGCAAATTCTCCGTCTGGCGGTGTGTGCCGGCCAATTACATGTTTCTACGGTGTCCTTCAGCAAAATTTGCCTAAAAAATTATATCAAAATATAAGGGATTCTAGGAGATAGAAAATAGTTTTGCATTAAATACTTGTCATTTATCAACCAATCGTCTTTAATCATGTTGATGATAGCGTTTGATTAGAAAATAAAATAAGAGCACATGAGTCTTTTGTGCTATCTTAATTTATCTTAAAATCTCTAAAATGCACTGTATGAGCTAATAGCCGCTATTGTTTACTTCCTCTGTCCAAAAAATAGAAATTTCACCTTCTCGAAAGTCAAATAATTTTAAATTTAAATAAATATTTTTGAAAATATTAATATTTATGTTATCATAATAAATAATCTATTTAAAGATATGAATATTGATACTATTTTGTGTAAATCTAGTTAAATTTAAGATTATTTGACTTATAGGCAACTAAGACTTTCGTTCTTTTTGAATGGAGGATGCAGAACTGTCTAGGAAAATATTTTAGTAGGACACACACAGCGCGGAAGAACTGGAAAAGCTTCGGGCTCGTTCGTTTGACCTGGAACAGAGGCAGGAACCATTCCGACCAGAGGAAACTTATACAAAATGGACACACAATCCTGGCTGGATTAACATGCCCTTAAACATTTTGAAGCTGAGCCGGCCGATCCACGTGCACCTAGGACTTTGAAGCTGAGCCGGCCAATTCGGCCACCACTGAACAGGAGGATGGATCAGCTAACTTGGCTCTGCGAATCTGTGTCAATCCGTGCTCGCTTTGCGCATGTTCTAATAATAATAATAAGATCGTGTGCAGGACCTTTTTTTTTACGAGAATGTGCTGGACCGTTGAACGCCATAGCAACATGTCAGGACTGCTGCCTCTCCATGGGTTGTGTCTGAAAGCAGAGCTGAAGTGCCAGACGAGCTACAGGAAGCGACAACAACAGTCTTCCAGTGTGGAAGACCATCCTGGGCCGTGACTAAGAGTAGCCGCGTCTATGGGCCGGAATGGGTGAACGTGCGAGGCCCAGCCGGCAGGCATGAGAACTACAGTATGTGATGTATAAATATACTAGCAGCTTGGGGAGAGGGGTATCAAACAACTATGTACAGACTTGCTACTTGCTAAAGCAAACCTTGTCTGTTTCCCGTCCCCTGCTCTGTTTCCTAGCCTCTATTCAAATTCTTCTGTATCTGATAGCTAACAAATTGGTATCTAGAGCCAATCCTAGAACCTCACAGACTGGTCACGAGCACTTCACCTAGTTTCGCAAGTAGCTAGGCATGATGGATCCGAACACAAAGCTTATCCTCGACAAACTCAAGGGGTTGTGTGTGGATCGGTGACAGAGCTCCGAGCATCCTTGCTGTCCTGGATCGATGCGATGGAGGGCTCCATCGGCAAAGCGGTTTGGCGCTACCGGAGGACGCAACCAAGGTGTTCGATGATTGGAAGCACCGGATGGACACAGCCGTGGAGGAGCTTTAAATGTCGAGAAGGGTCTCTATGCAAGGCGGCGCGCATGGAGTGGTGCTCGATCTTGGTGTGGACACTTCGGTCGGCATCCTTCTCCTTCCTCGTCCCGAGGCGGCAAAGACCGCTTCACTGGCGGCAAGACAACCGTCGGCGATATGGGCACCACGTCGAATTGCAAAGACCGGAAGTTTGAGTTCCGCGATCAACTCCCGATCAAGGGTATGCTCGAGAACCCTCATCCCAAATTTTGTGTCTTTGGAGGATGTTTGTTAGATTGATCTCTTCAATTGGTCGACCAATTGGGCCTTGAATCCAGCATACGATCGGGGTGCCCAACCGCTCCATGGTTGGTGGGCCCCATCGCACCAGCGCCATAAAAAGGGAGGTAGGGGCTGGGGCACAAGGCACGAGGTTCACCTGAGCCGCCAGGCGCCCCACCTATATCCTAACCCTAAACCGATCTAGTGAGGGGGTGTTGCCAGCGATGGGAAGACCGCCACCGGCCATCGCCACCTCTGCACCTCCGCCACTGCGTTCGCGACTTCATCGCCGGACCTCACCGCGTCAACGACAAGGACGCCATGGCAAGCTCATTTTCTATGAAGGCGGCAGATGGCTTGCACCTCCGCAACCCCTCTCTCTCTCACTCTATCTGTAAATCCCGTACTAGTTCATGTTCTAGGACTTGCTATTTATCCCAAATGTCAGTACACATGCTAGATCTATGGCTAGATGATCCTGTTATGCATCTATCAATGGTATCAGTCGACTAACTAGGCGTAGATCTAGCTTATCAAGATAGAAAACCGAGTAGAATAAATTATAAGGAGGTGATTCGGTTTGGATCGAAAGAAAAGAGAAACAAAGGGTTCATCGAACCCTAAACCCTAACCGGGTGAAGAAAAGGAGTAAGAAGGGGGTCTCGGTTTCGAAAAGTACTCGAACCCTAACCCTAACCTGTCGGGGAAGATGAACAGTAACCCGAACCTAACCCTAACCCTAACCCTAACCCCAGATCAGACCAGATCTAAGAAGAATAGAAGAAGATCCAATACAGATAGAAGAAAGGGAAAGGGGAAGGGCTTGGGACAGCGGCTTGAGGCTTCCCTCACCGGCCTCCACTCACCAGAGTACTCCAGGAAGGGCTCCATGTTGCGCTAGGGCACGGCTCCACGCCACGCTAGGGCACCACCGCCAGGCCGCTCGACGGCGGCGCGCTCACCCGCTAGGGAGCGCGCGCGCCGGTGATGGCGCCATCATACTCCGCTCCGGGCTCTCACCAGTGGCCGCTATGCTCATTCGCTTGCGGGGCTGAGAGAGAGAAGGGGAGAGCAAATGGCTAGGGTTCGGGGGTGAGCGGCGCCGTCGCGCCATTTTGTTCCGCCGAGGCGCGTGTTCAGCCGTTGATCTCCATCGAACGGCGCAGAAGCAACGGGCCGGAGGCCGGCCCAGGCGGGCGCGAGCGGGCGGGTGGCTTGGCCGGCCTAGGCCCAGGTTGTGGCCTAGGAAGGCGCACGCACAAGCAAGGTGGGCCGGGCTAAAAGCAGTTCGGGCCGAAGAAACATTAAAGAATTGAGTCCATTTTTCCTTTTCTTTTTCCAGTAAAATGGTTAACTCCTGGAAAATGATTAATGGCTCAAGAAAATTAGCAAAGAGAATTTTTCTAAAATTCACTCAATTAAGTTAATGTTTCCGTTGTGATGTTAAAGTTTATTATCTTCTATTTAAATTCGAACCAACGGGAGAATTTAATTTGAAGAGCAGTTGAATTTTATTCAGTAAATTATAATATTATTATTTTTCTCACCAACATTGATAATAGCAATATTATAATATTTATTCATAAGTTTTCCATGCATTAATTGCATTTCTGCCCAACGGTGATGTAGAATTAGTGTATAAGAATGTTGTATGTTTTAATTTTGATCAACGTTAAATTAAAGCATGCAATTATGATGTCATATTTTCTCACTATCTTTGACGGTGTTTTTCATGACTCAACCCAATGGCCTTTATCTTGCACATACCGCCTCTTGAAGGGGCAACTACAGGGTATGGCGAGAGAAGTATGAACTAGCACTTACGTTGTTTAAAAATGACCTAGCGCTTACCTTTCCATGTCCGACTGAGCCAGTGGACCCGGTGAGGGAAGATAATAAGACTGATGCTGATTTCACTGCTCGGCAGCGAGATCATGCAGAAGTGCGGATGAAATATGATCTCGAACACAAGAAATGGGACATTTCAAACCGCAAGTGCTTGATGGTGGCTAAGTCCACAATTTTAGATGCAATAAGAGGGTCTATCCCAGATTGTGATACCGCCACAGAGTATCTTAAAAAGGTGGAGAGTCAGTTCACTGACTCTTCAAAGGCTTATGCCAGTACTTTGATCAAGAAATTATTCAATGAAAAATATACTGGTGGCGGTATCAGAGAGCACATACTGAAGATGAGCAACACGGCTTTGAAGCTGAAGCCAATGGATTTGGGGCTCAAGGATGAGTTCCTGATTCATTTAGTTTTTGCTTCCTTGCCAAAGGAATATGAAACTTTTGTTGTTAATTACAACATGCAGCCTGATAAGTGGGATATAGAGAAACTCATCGCAATGTGTGTTGAAGAAGAGGAGAGGCTGAAATACTTACAGGGTGACTCTGCTAACCTTGTGAAGGACAATAAGAAGAAGAACTTCAATAAGAATGCCAAACCTCAAGGGAAAGCCCCTCAGAATGACCACCATCAGAAGAACAACAATGCTCAAGTTGAGAAGGATCAGTGTAAATGGTGTAAGAAGCATGGACATTACTAGAGGGACTGTCTAGACTTCCTGAAGAGCCTTCTGAAGAGAGGTGAGGATTTCATTACATTCATAGACGAATCCTTGTATTTGATTTATGCAAATTCTACTAGGTTGATTGATTCAGGTGCAACTGTTCATGTTGCAAATTTATTATAGGGATTTCGTAATAGGGATGTGGAATTTAAGATTTAGTTAGTGCCAGGTATGGCACCTATCTCAAGAAGACCCTATAGGATGCCACCAAATGAGTTAGCTGAACTTAAAATTTAGTTACAAGAACTGTTGGACAAAGGTCTCATTCAACCTAGTTCGTCTCCATGGGGATGTCCAGCTCTGTTTGTAAAGAAAAAGAACAAGTCCTTGAGAATATGTGTGGATTATAGGCCGCTTAATGCTGGTATCTTAGTCATTAGAGCTAGCTTAGTGGCTTAGTTGATGTATTCTTATTTTAAGAATTGTTGTTGCCTTAATATTGAGCGTTGCATCATCATTGCATGTATGTAGAAAGCGAGTTGGTAGAGTTTGTGACCGAGGGCGAGCAGGAGTACGAAGAGGTGATTGAAGAGTACGAGGAGGAGGTCCTTGTGTAGGAAGAGGTCTCAGAGCCGCCATGGACTGACTGAGCTGACACCACGCCTGCCCAAGGCAAGCCCCGATGCATAACCCTTATTTTAAATGATCACTGGATATATATATGTGATGTGCATTTATGTTATAGGAATTTATGGAAACTACATGCATAGATAACCTACCTATGAGTCCTACCAGCATAGGTCAAGTAGCTTCTATGCTTAGGCTATTGGTACCGTGAGTAACCTGCCGTTACTCAGAATAGGTGATTATTATAATCACTCATGATAAAATGGTGAAAGAAAATGAAGACCGGGCATGGATATGGTACGGGTATTGGTGGGTGTAAGAGGTTGTGTCCTACGGCCAACGGGGCATAGCTTGGTTACACTGATTTTCCCTGTCCGGGTCGGTCAAGGACCGACCGTTGCATTAGATTCTAGTCAGGTCACAGACTTATTATCCTAAGCACATACTTGTTTATGGGAGTAGGGAAGGCTCGTTGCTCTCTTGTCGTGGGTTCTGGCTCTTTCCGGACCGATTGATTGGAGGCGGGGATGGTGTAGATCTAAGCACCACAATGAGTCCGGGACTCAGTTGTAGGGGCTTGGAGTCCAAGTTTGGATGGGGACCTGGACTCCTTGATAGGAGAGTGATGGGTTGGTCCTGTTTGTGCCTGGGGTACAAGCGGGGCATGTGTTTCGGGGTACCCAGCTGGACACATTGATTCACGAATCCTCGGGTAATACGGTATGACTTGTCTACGATCTGGCACCATAGTAAGAACTGGAAGATGAAAGATGGTGAAATTGATCTGTTTGCTCAACTCTTGCTTGAAAGTAGAACAGGTGCTTACCTAGAGTAGTTAGATAATAAACTAATCATGACTGCTAATAAGAAACATACATAAGGCTTCACTACTAGTATTGCTTTTTGCAAAAAGGAAACCTAGCAAACCATAAAGCTTATCATATCCTTTGGAGTTGGGAAATTATTCCCACTAGTCAGGTAAGTCTTGCGAGTATATTATGTACTCAGGGTTTATTTACCCTATTGTAGGTGCTGCTTGAAGAGTAGCTGTTGTGTAGAGGATTCTTCTGGTGGGCACAGACAGATCCTTGTATTCTACTGTTAGATGTTTATTGTAATTCCGTTGTTTAAATTCTACACTCTGAACTTGGTAATGTAATAATGTATTTCTAAGAATTCTGGTTGTATGAAATGGACTAAGTATTGTAAACTCGTTCTCATTATTGTATCTTGGAGGAAAAACATGGATTATTCGAGTTCTTCCTTTAGGTGTGCTCGATGAAATCTGTCTAATGTAGCTTGCTTTCGGGGTGCTTAGTGTCTAGTGGAAGACGGGCGCCTCCGAAGGTGTGTTATTTCGAGCGGTTCTGCCACAGGTGGTACCAGAGCCAATAATGAGTCTACGAGTTTCATAACTCTTTTCAAAACCTAAAATTTGACCAAGAAAAGTTTTGCGAAAAGTAGGATGCGATAAAATTATGTAAATAAGTATAAGCCCTAGCAATATGGTCTATCTAGGATAGCGGCACTGGTTTTATCTAATCAAATTTCTACAGGTACACTAACTTGCGCTGCATAAGAATCATTTAGCAAGCGGAAAGTGAGTGTGCGATGTGCCAAATTTTTTTGTGAATGCCGCTATATTCTGGCTTGAGTGAACGGGTAGGTCGATGCATGCATCATGAAAGGAGAATCTTGCTTAAACTAAACTTCCCCCACACGTATAATATGGATTAGTAAATTCATTGGATAATCTAAAAGAATGCTTTAATAAAAGCCTTATAATTTCTCTAAATCTCTTGTTCCTAATCTGGAGAGTTGTCACTAATGGTTGGTTCCTATCTGTTTACAGATGAACCTGAGGTCTGGTCGCGGGAGTACCAGTGTTGGGGGACCTGGGTGATAACGGTCGCGGTGAGGGCATTGGCAACACCAATGGGGAGAGCCACGAGGCCCCACTTCTGGCTCCTCCTCCGCCACCACCACCTCTGATGACCCATGCGGAGATGATGGCGGAGATGCTGGCTGCTCGGTGTGAGTTAGCCCGTGCCTTGGAGATGCTAGCCCAGACGATTAGTGGCTTCACCTGTGGGGGCCACGGAGGCAATGGCGGGAACGAGGGTGGTGCTCGTGGTCCCGAGGGGTCTGTTCTTACCAGTATTTCCTGAAGACGCACCCACCCACATTCACGCCGACTGCTGAGCCTCTAGATGCGGAGCACTGGCTTCGTATTTTAGAGCAGAAGTTTCAGCTGCTCACTATAACTGAAGAACGGAAGGTGCGCTTTGCAGCGCAGCAGCAGTTGGGTTCTGCCAGTGCATGGTGGGACACGTTCAATGCCATGCAGCCGGTGGACCACCGTGTGACTTGGCAGGGGTTTACCGCTGCTTTCAGAGAGTACTATATTCCTACTGGTGTGCTGAACAGGAAGTTGATGGAGTTCCTGGACCTGAAGCAAGGGAGCATGTCTATGATTGATTATGTGAATAAGTTCAACCATATGGCATAGTATGCTGGGATCCACGTCGATACTGATGAGAAGAAGAGGGACCATTTCTATCATAGCCTCTCTTGCAGTCTGCAGAAGGAGCTATACATAGGGAACTACCAGACTTTTGGTGCTATGATGAATGCTGCTATTGCTATAGAGGGATTCAGCATGACTCTTAGGCTGAGTGGAAGCGCAAGCGGGTGATTACTGGGTCTTCCAGTCACCCCCAGGCTTAGAAGGTGCATGTTGTCAGGTAGGTGCCCTATCAGTCTTCGGGTAGGCAGTCGTTCCGCCAGCCTCAGCAGAACTACCAGGCACCTCCCGCTCTATACTGTGCACCTACTCTACAGGTGCAACAGCAGTCCCAGGGATAGCAGGTTCTGCCTTGTCAGGGGCAGGGGAACAAGCCTGGTGCTTGTTTCAAGTGTGGCAAGGAAGGCCACTATGCTCGAGAGTGTCTGTAGAACCAGCCTGCATAGTCTGCTCAGCCCTTAGCTAACTCCTGTCTGATCAAGTGGACGATCATCAAGAAGAAGGTGCCCATAAGCCGCTCTGGGCAAGTCAACTTCACTGAGGCTAGGGAAATCTTATAGAATGAACCGGTGATGGCTGGTACGTTTACCATTGATTCCCACCCATCTTATGTGTTGTTTGATTCTGGTGCATCACATTCAATCATGAGCATGGGGTTTGCATAGAGGCACAATATATCTCTTATGGCTATACCTATTGCCTATAGAATCAGTACTTCGGGTGCGCAGTTATGCGTGAATACTCGGATGGACATAGTTGGATTAGTCTAGCCACTCACACTTACCGCCTCCAGTTCATGGTGCTGCCTGGGCAAGGCATAGATGCACTTCTGGGCATAAACTGGTTGCGAGTTTATGGGGTAGTTTTGGACCTTAAGTAGAGAGTTGTTGAGTTACAACTTCCTTCTTCCAAGGATAGGATGTCTCTTCTTATGCCCTCAGATCTAGCCTTACCAGTTGTTGCTCATGTTAAAGCTTCTCCTGATCTTGCCTCTATTTCCGTGGTCTATGAGTTTCCGGATGTCTTCCCTGAAGATCTACCTGGGTTGCCACCGGATAGAGATGTGGAGTTTCCCATTGAGTTAGAACCTAGCACTGCTCCTATTTCACGGTGTCCTTACCGCATGGCTCCTAAAGAACTAGCTTAAATGAAGAAGCAGTTAGATGAATTATTGGAGAAGGGATTTATCCGTCCTAGTTCTTCACCATGGGGTTGTCTACCTATTTTTGTGAAGAAGGACATTACTCTGCGGATGTGTGTGGGTTACCGCCCTCAATGCGGTAACCATTAAGAACAAGTATCCTTTACCTCATATTGATACTTTGTTCGATCAGTTGGCTGGTGCCAAAGTGTTTTCAAAGATTGATCTTCGTTCTGGGTATCATCAAATTAAGATCCGGCCACAAGATATACCAAAGACAGTTTTCTCTACTAGGTATGGGTTATATGAATACCTAGTCATGTCTTGTGGTCTCACCAATGCTCCTGCATTCTTCATGTATCTCATGAATTCAGTCTTTATGCCAGAGTTGGATAAGTTTGTAGTAGTGTTCATTGATGATATTTTGATATACTCCAAGAACCAAGAAGAACATGCATAACATCTTCGGATAGTACTGACTCGATTAAGGGAACAGAAGCTGTATGCCAAATTCAGTAAATGTGAGTTTTGGTTGGATCGAGTATAGTTTTTGGGACATGTTCTAACACCTAAAGGTATCTCTGTAGACCCAAGCAAGATGCAGGATGTGTTAAATTGGAAATCTCCTAAGTCAGTGCATCAAATTCGTTAGTTCCTTGGTCTTGCTGGTTATGATCGGTGCTTTATTTCTGACTTCTCCAAAATAGCTCAGCCGATGACCAAGCTGCTCTAGAAAGATGTCAAATTTGTATGGAGTCCGGCTTGTGAAGAAACTTTCCAAGCTCTGAAGAAATTTCTTACCTCTACTCCTGTTCTTTCCCAGCCAGATATTGACAAGCCATTTGATGTGTATTATGATGCCTCAAGGACTAGATTGGGATGCGTGCTTATGTAGGATGGACGTATGATAGCTTATGCTTCATGTTAGTCACAAGGTGAATTATCCCACCCATGATTTAGAGCTAGCTGCTATGGTGCACGCTCTAAAAATTTGGAGGCATTATTTATTGGGAACCAAGGTTCATATTTATACAGATCACAAGAGCCTCAAATATATTTTCACTCAGTCTGAGCTGAACATGAGGCAATGGAGATGGTTGGAGCTAATCAAGGATTATAATTTGGAGGTTCATTACCATCCTGGAAAGGCTAATGTGGTAGCTGATGCTTTGAGCCGAAAGTCTTATCAAGTTGAAGAAGCATCCTTGTCTCTCAATCATGCTGAGGTGCTAGCCCATATTGCTCGTCTTGGATTTACTTGAGCAAATTATTATAGAGCAAAGGCAAGATGTTTCAGAAATCCTGTATATCAAGAAGTTAATTGCTGAAGGGTGTGGTCCTCATTTTAGTATAGATGACCAAGGTGTGGTGAGGTTCAAAAGTAGATTGGTGGTTCCATCAAGTGAGGAGCTTAGAAGAAAGGTTTTGGATGAAGCTCATCATTCCAAGTTGTCCATCCATCCAGGAAGTAACAAAATGTACCATAATTTGCGCCACTTGTATCGGTGATCAAATATGAAGCAGGATATCACCAAGTACGTCACGGAGTGTGACACTTATGGAAGAGTTATGGCAGACCATATGCATACACCGGGATTTTTGCAGCCCTTGCCTGTCCTTGTTTGGAAATGGGAGGATATTTCCATGGACTTTATTGTGGGTTTGCCCCGTACGACAAAGGGGTTTGACTCTATTTGGGTCATTGTAGATCGCATTACTAAGTCCGCTCATTTTCCCCTGGTGGATACCAGCATATTCAGCCAAGAAGTTTGCCAAGTTGTATTTTGACCGGATCATGATCCTACATGGAGTTCCTCTTACTATCGTCTCTGATAGAGGGTCAGTCTTTGTCTCTCATTTTTGGGAGCAACTCCAGGAATGTCTTGGTACTAGTCTCAGAAGTTCAGCTTATCATCCACAAACTGACGGTCAGATAGAAAGAGTCAATCAGGTACTTGAGGATATGTTGAAGGCTTGTGCCATTTCTTTTCCTGAAAAGTGGGACAAATGCTTGACTCTAGCTGAGTTTTCTTATAACAATAGCTATCAAGAAAGCATTCGTATGGCACCTTTCAAGGCCCTGTATGGTAAGAAATGTAGAACACCTCTTAATTGGGTTGAGGTGGGTGATCATGGATATTTTGGGCCTGATTTTATCAAAGAAGCTCAAGAGCAAGTCAGTATTATTCAAAGCCATTTGAAGGCAGCTCAAAGTCATCATAAAACTTATGCGGACAAGCGATGAAGGCCCTTGCAATTTGAAGTTGGTGATCATGTGTATCTCAAAGTGTCACCCATGAGAGGGGTGCATTGATTTGGTGTCCGTGGGAAGCTAGCCCCTCGCTATGTTGGACCTTACAAGATTTTGGCCTGGTGTGGTTCTGCTGCCTACCGTATCTACCTCCTGGATATTTTGTCAGCAGTACATAATGTCTTCCATGTTTCCTAGTTAAAGAAATGTTTGCGGGTTCCCGATGAAGTGGTGGAAATGGAAGGACTTCCCCTCCAACCTGACTTGTCTTATATTGAGCATCCTATCAAGATCTTGGACGAAAAAGAAAGAGTGACTAGAAACAGTGTGGTGAAGTTTTACAAAGTTCAGTGGCAAAATCACTCGGAGGACGAAGCAACGCGGGAGCCAGAAAGTTATATCTTGAAGCATTATCTCCACCTTCTTTCTAGTTAATCGAGGTAATTGTTTAAATTGGAATTTATTTCTTATCTCTTTTCCCACACTAGACACATGAAATCTCGGGATGAGATTTTGTTTAAGGGGGGTAGATTTGTAACACCCTCAGTGTTACACTGTAAATCATTTACTAAAACATGTCATGAGCATCATGTTTATGTGTTAATGCATGTAATAAAGAGTGTAGATCAATTTCCATAACTCAAAACGATCAACGGAAATGCGAAATGAAAGTTAATTCAATAGTCATGTTATATCACTTAGGGTTTAAAACCAATTTTTATTAAGCAAAAATGCTATAGAACATGTATGTGATACTTAAATAAAGTTTGAAGTACAAACTTTGTAGATGACAATGAAATACCTACGGTCGAAAAATGATATTACTAGCTAAGATTTCTAATAGCTTAGAAATGTAATTTGAAATAGAGTTCAACTCAAAACTTAGAAATTTTTTGAAGTTTGTTGGCAGTTAGACATTGCTATGTTTAGCAAACTATTCTAAGGAATTGGGTTAAAGAGCGATGTAGTGCTATAGCTTGCTTAAGTAGCCTCATATACCATCTTGAGTGTAGTGAAGACCATTTATGTTCAGGAGTAACGGGTTGGTCACGGTAGAAGCTTTAAAATCTGTGCACTACACGTTTCCGATTTGTTTCCCTCGCGTGGGCGCGGTTATCGCACGTCAGTGGTCGTCGTCACCGCGTCAGTGCGCCTCGCGTGGGCCCGCGTGTTGCCACGCTGGGTTGGCCGTTTGCCGTGGGATTAGCCTTGGGCGCTGCCGTGTGAGGCTGCCGCTGCTGCCTCGCGGCCGTGCTGCCACCCGCCCTACGCGCTGCCCCGCTGCTGTGTTGCTGCGGTTGCTCTACCTTGCTGTCACTCATCGTGTCATGTTGTGGGCCACCTCATCTCTGCTCGCTGCGCCGCTGCCGCGCATGGCCGGCGTGCACGTGGGGTGTTCCCGTTGCGCTCGAGTCATCACCTCGCCTTAATGGCACTACGACCGCGCGGGCCAGTCCACGCCTGCCATCTCGCGCGCGCATGTTTCCGGTTGTGGAGGGTCTGCTACTCGTTTGTGCCTTGGATGGAAGCACTCGGTCGCGACATACGCGTCCCGCCAGGGCGCACAGCCGCGCCACTGCCGTCGCCATATTTTCCCCTGGTGCATCCCTGCCCGCCGCAGTCACGTCACGACCACCGGGGGGCCAAGCGTGGGTACCAGCCGTCAATTCTTCATGCTCGTGGGTGCTCCCGGTCGCTAGCATCTCAACTGCCACCTCACCCCTTTGAATTGCATTGCGATGAGCCCCAATTTGGGAGCTTCCTCTCCGCCATGCCATTTTAGGCCACGTAAGGCCGCGGCCAGGGGCAGCCTCCAGCTCACCTTTCTAAGCCAATCCAGCTACGCCTATAGTTTAGGCTCCACCTCCACTTCACCCTGCGCACCTCACTTGCACCTATACCGCCTTGCCGTAGCCACTAAGATGGCCGCGCCGTCTCGGAGCACAGCCGCATCCCACCACCCGCATGTGACCAACCCTGTTCAGGGATCTTCTAGCCAAACCACCACCGCAGCCACAACCAAGGTATGATAGTGGTGCTATAGCGCTTGCTAGTTCACCCCACGGTGGCTTAGGGTGACCGGCATGGCCACGCCGCTATCGTGCATGGCTGTACGCCGTGGTCACCACTTCCGTGAGCTCCACCGCTCCTATAACCTAGGCTAGTGTAGGCGCTAGGGTTGTAGACGGGGGTCAGCCCATTAGTGGAGCCAACGTGGGTCCTAGCTGGCCGGCGTGGCCATCCAATGCCATCGCCGTTGCGCCGACGCGCTCGCGGGTGGCCGAACGATCGGACCATTGTAAAGGAGAGTAAGGGGAAGGGCTTATTTGCATAGGAGTAGTCTGTAGGAATAGTGTTGCGGACCTCAGGTTGAATTGCCGGTAGCTCAAGGGTGTTTTTGCATATGTGCCAGCGCGCACGGGCTCCTCGTCGCGGGGCGCCTCCGCGCGTGGGCCGCGCCTCGCCTGCGGGCCACCACACGTTCACACGTGCACGCGTGGGCCGCGTGGGCCGAATTGAGTTTATTTTTTTGTGAAAAATATAAATAGCTTTTCATTTATAATTCTGAGCTAAACTTTGGTAAATCATATAAAATCATGTAGGTATCCAAAAATTGTAAAACCAATTTTATTAGGTTCCTAAAATTATGCTCTATCTGTTAGTGTATTTAGTTCATATATATTTGTTGATACCGGCGGCTATTAGATCATTTACGAGTGTTTAGTATTATTTAGGTTAGTATTTGTAGGATTTTTTATGGCAAATTGGTAATAGCTTTGATCATTAAATTTTTATAGTAGATTCATTGTATTATTATGTGCTAACTGTAATTTTTGTAGCCTTAGAATTGGTTGAGAAATATGATAGCTAAGTACTCCTTGTTGTAGTATATAGGAAATCGTTAATAACAGTAAGAATATATTTTAGTTGCTAAGTAGCACTTGTAGGTGAAACCCTGCTGGTTTGATGGGAATGATGATTAGCTTGGTATCTTAGTCATTAGAGCTATCTTAGTGGCTTAGTAGATGTATTCTTATTTTAAGAACTGTTGTTGCCTTAATATTGAGCGTTGCATCGTCATTGCATGCATGTAGAAAGCGAGTTGGTAGAGTTCATGACCGAGGGCGAGCAGGAGTATGAAGAGGTGATCAAAGAGTACGAGGAGGAGGTTCTCATGCAGGAGGATGTCCTAGAGCCGCCACGAACTGACTGAGCTGACACCGCGCCTGCCCAAGACAAGCCCCGGTGCATAACTCTTATTTTGAATGATCACTATATATATATATGTGATGTGTATTTACGTTATAGGCATTTTATGGAAACTACATGCATAGATAACCTACCTACGAGTCCTATTAGCATGGGTTTAGTAGCTGCTATGCTTAGGCTATCGGTAGCGTGAGTACCCTGCCGTTACTCACAATAGATGATTATTATTATCACTCATGATAAAATGGTGAAAAGAAATAGAGATCGGGCAGGGATATGGTATGGGTATTGGTGGGTGTAAGAGGTTGTGTCCCACGGCCAACGGGGCATAGCTCGGTTACACTGTTTTCCCTATCTGTGTCGGTTAAGGACCGACCGTTGCATTAGATTCTAGTCAGGTCACAGACTTATTATCCTGAGCACATACTTGTTTATGGGAGCAGGGAAGGCTCGTTGCTTTCTTGTCGTGGGTTTTGGCTCTTTTCGGACCGACTGATGGGAGGCGAGGATGGTGAAAGTCTAAGCACCACACTGAGTCGGGACTCAGGTGTGGGGGCTTGGAATCCATGTTTGGACGAGGACCTGGACCCCTTGATAGCAGAGTGATGGATTGGTCCTGCTTGTGCCTAGGATACAAGCAGGGCGTGTGTTTTGGGGTACCCAGCTGGGCACATTGATTCATGAATTGCCATGTAATCCGGTATGACTTGTCAATGATCTAGCACCGTAGTAAGAACTGGAAGATGAAAGATGGTGAAATGGATATATTTGCTCAACTCTTGCTTGAAAGTAGAACAGGTGCTTGCCTAGAATGGTTAGATAATGAACTAATCATGACTGCTAATAAGAAACATACATAAGGCTTCACTACTAGTATTGATTTTTACAAAAAGGAAACCTAGCAAACCATAAAGCTTATCATATCCTTTAGAGTCGGGAAATTATTCCTACTAGTCGGGTAAGTCTTGCGAGTACATTGTGTACTCAGGGTTTATTTACCCTATTGCTGGTGCAACTTGAAGAGTAGCTGTTGTATGGAGGATTCTTCTGGTGGGCACAAACGGATCCTTGTATTCTACCGTTAGATGTTTATTGTAATTCCGTTGTTTTAATTCCGCACTCTAAACTTGGTACTGTAATAATGTATTTCTAAGAACTCTGGTTATATGAAATGGACTAAGTATTGTAAACTCGTTCTCATTATTGGATCCTAGAGGAAAAACGTGGATTATTCGAGTTCTCCCTTGGGTTGTGCTCGACAGAATTCGTCCGATGTAGTTTGCTTTTGAGGTGCTTAGTGTTTGGTGGAAGATGAGCGCCTCCGAAGGTGTGTTATTTCGGATGGTTCTGCCACAACATCCCACATCAACAGTGCACTCAATTACTGATATTGGGACATCAAAATGCCCTGATGCAATCATATTGGGAAATAATGATAAAATTTCCATCAACTACATTGAATATGGAGAATCATATGACAGAAAGTCTACAATTGTCGACATCTATTTTGCTGAAGCAATTGTAGAAATCATCCAAAATGATCCAGATCCTAAGACCATGGCAGAGTGCAAAAAGCGCTCGAACTGGAATCAATGGAAGGATGCAATTCAAGCGGAATTGTCCTCGCTCTCCAAAAGAAAGGTATTCACTCATGCAATACCTACACCTCGTGGAATCTTCCCTGTGGGATTCAAATGGGTTTTCGTCCGGAAATATGATGAGAACAATGAGGTTGTGAGACATAAAGCGAGCCTTGTAGCACAAGGGTTCACGCAGAGACTCGACATTGATTTCAATGAAACATATTCTCTAGTTATGAGTGGAATAACATTCCGATATCTTATATCTCTGGCTGTTCAAAATCATCTATCTATGCAGTTGATGGACGTAGTGACTGCATATCTTTATGGGTCACTTGATTCAGATCAAAGCGCAAATCGCAATATGTACTGTGTAAAGCTTCAAAAGTCACTCTATGGCTTAAAGCAGTCGGGAAGAATGTGGTATAACCGACTTTGTGAGTTTCTTCTGCAGAAGGGATACACAAACAATGATAATTGTCCATGTGTTTTCATCAAAAGGTCCCAAACAGGATTTTGCATCATATCAGTGTATGTTGATGATTTAAATATCATTGGCAACCCACAAGATATCGATGAAGCACGCAATCATCTAAGACGGAGTTCGAAATGAAGGATTTATGTCAAACCAAATTTTGCTTAGGTTTACAACTTGAGCACCTTCCCACTGGAATTTTAGTGCAACAATCTGCCTATATCCATAAAGTATTGGAGAAATTCAATATGGACAAATCATATCCCTCCAAAACTCCTATGGTTGTTCGGTCTTTAGAGCTGAAGACTGATCAATTTAGACCACAGGATGATGGGGAAGAGATTTTGGGACCTCATTGCCCATATCTCAGCCATTGGAGCACTCATGCATCTTGCAAATTGTACCAGACCTGATATTGCATTTATAGTGAACTTGCTAGCTCGACATAGCGTTGCTCCTACCAAACGTTATTGGACGGGAGTAAACATATCCTCATATATATAAATGGTACAAGAGATCTTGGATTATTTTTCCAAAGGAACCCAGGCTCCAATATGATTGGATACACTGATACCGGCTATTTATCTGATCCCCATAATGGCCGATTCTAGATAGGCTTTGTGTTCTTACACGGAGGGATAGCCATTTCATGGAAGTCTTCAAAATAGACTCTTGTGTCTATCTCCACTAATCACTCTGAAATAATTGCACTATACGAAGCCTCACGTGAATGTTTTGGCTTCGCAGAGTGATCAACAACATACATCAGTCTTGTGGTATTGATGGCATTGATTCACCAACCGTTATCTATGAAGATAATTCTGTTTGTGTTATACAGATGGATACATGCTACATCAAGAGCAACATAACCAAGCATATTTCTCCCAAGTTATTTTATCCTCATGAGTTAAAATAAATGGGTGAAATAGACATCTTGCAAACTAAATCATGTGATAACCTCGTTGTTTTGTTCACTAAGTCCTTACCAGCTTCCTCGTTCCAGAAATGTTTTCAAGGAATTGGTATGCAACGACTTCGAGATTTGCAAGGTTCAGGGAGAGAAATCTCCTAGATGTTGCCCCGTCCAAACCATCATATTACACTCTTTTCTTCGGATGAGTTTTACTCTCAAGGTTTCTCATATGAAGTTTTTAATGAGGCAATATTAGCATAAACATATGTCGTATTTCCTATTTTTCCCAGAGGGGTTTTTAAGGAGATATCAATGACATATGTTATCCTCTAAACTATCTATGAGTTTTCACCTGCAAAGGTTTTCTCATATGAGTTTACAATGAGGCAATAATCGTTATATGCTGTATCACTTTCTCCTTATTTTCCCATTGGGTTTGAAGGAGTTTTAACATCATATCTATCAAGTATTTCTCCTCATTTTTATCCCATAAGACTTTTTGGAGGATTAATACTATTTATTGATCTCAAGATGGATTCGATCAAAGGGGGAGTGTTACGACTACGAAGGAGTTGCTCTCATCTAGTAACGCTCCCATGACGGGAACCGCTCCCGCTCCCATCCCCCGCTCTCGTTCGAACCGTCGGCGCCATGGACGGTTGCCAGCGTGTATCTTCCCATGACGTCCGTACGGATTTATTATACATCACAGATCAATGAAAGATCTCTCTTGTTCATTTGCAATACACAGTGTCCCATTCACATTCCAACTTTCACACAAAGTACCATGCTGTTACTATAGTTGCCGCTTGGCACACACATCCGAATATCGAATTCGTTGGCAGGGTTGTTGCATGGCTCTCGAAATTCTGTTTCCGTTGCACCACAGGGATGTCGTCTCATGCGTTTGGCAGTTGCCAACCGGAGTAGTAGTAGTCGTGACTCATGACCGGCGGCGGCTGGTTGAGCATGTTTCGTGGTAGCCTGAGAGCATGGTCTTGCTGAGCATGTTCTTGCGATCGTCTTATTTTCCAGCAAAGCAACCAGTTTAATCCACGATACGGCGGCGTGGACTATGGATCTTTGGGGGCGTGCAATATGGAAAGTGCATAAAGGGCTATTCTCCAGGCATGTGCCCGGTCCAGTGGCGTGTGTAACTCTATTGCAAGAACGAGAGACGACGTGCCGGAGTTCTCTCCCACGGTGGACGGCAGGGAAACCGTTGGCGTTGTGAAGGCAAGCTCAGTACCTCACCTGGTGCTGCAACCGCAACAAGAACGAAACGGGACATCAGTCAGTGACTGCACGGGCCATGGTGCGCTGTGCACTTTGTGCTCTTGCTTCCTTTACGACTCTTGCAGTTTTCGTCTAGCAGCCTGGTGGATTCGGCAACGCCGTTGCTCTACGTAGCACACGAGTGGAAGTTGGCGTGTTCTTGTTCAAGATAGGAACTTTTGCATTGCAGGCGACGGCCTGATGTGGACAACGGCCTATCATGAAAGTGCCGCCCAGCTCCTTTACTTGACCTTGGTATCAACCGGTCTGAAACTCTGAATCCCCTATTATGCTGCTATATGCAATTGATCTGAGGAATTCTTCACTTGCGTGCGCATCACCAGTACTAAAGCCAGTAGCAGTAGGATCAGAAAGCAAACTGGACGGAATCGATAGCTGGCAGTGAATGTGAACGGGATATATCTCAAATCTGGTCAAACCGCTTTAAACTAATTACTCCCTCCGTCCAAAAAAGAGGACGTTTTAGCATTCAAAAACTGTCTCACAAAGAAGGTCGTTTGAGACCATGGGTCCCACCTGAGGAGGGATGCATGGCTACTACAGCTTCTCCCATCCGTCCCACTAGAGCCGGTCACCTCTGTTCTTTCGATTCTCACCCCACCAGCGCCACTGCACCCGTCCTCTTCTTCCAGGTACCCCCATCGAGGTGGAGCGGGCCAGTGTCGGCGTGGACCGGAGTAGCCGAGGTGGAGCGGCCCGACGCGGAGCGGCGCATCCCGAGCGGGTGTCGCCCTCTTCCTTCTTCCCCGTCCACCGTCCTGCCCAGATCCACGCGCAACCGAGGTCGCCGCCCAGCTCGAGATCCAGGGCGCCGCTACCTCAGGCAGGCGAAGCCACCGGGCAAGGAGGAGTCGTAGCCGCAGGGCTTCCTCCGCCGGTACCCCTCGCCACCGCCCACCGCCCCTGTACCGACCGTCACCTCCTCCACCGCGCATCGTCTCCGCCGCCATCCGCTCCCCCACCGGTCGCCTCCAACACCAGCGCTCAACCTCTTCTCCACCATACCGACCCCTCCCTCCAACGGATGTGGCCCTCATACGGGGAAGGAGCACCGGAGAGAGAAGTCCGGATCTGGACGAAGCTGAGCGCAGGAGAGAAAATATCGTGTGGGGATGAAGGGAGGACTGGACATTGGAGTAGGGATATGCGGGTCTTTTACCAGAATCATTGGTACTAGCGCCGGTTCCTAAAACGGCTAGTAATATGGGACTGAGGGAGCAAAGGAAGCCTGTGGTTAGGCTTAGGCGCGTTAGCGTGTCGTGACATAATTAACTCCCCTACCATCATTCTGGTAAGTACACCGGCCGGGCGCCTGAAGACCTGCACTGCCTGTCGGTACAGCTAGCTAGCACACGAGTTCAGAAATTCTGCGTGCGGGTGCGGCTCATTTCTGCTCTGTCCCTTGTCCTTGTGAGGTGCGATTGATAGCGGTCGGTCTTGACCTCCTGTTGTTCGTGTTCTGGAAAGCCCATGAGTGTGACCGCCGACACACCCGTGCTGCCTCTGAACTCTGAAGGCTCAGGAACATATATAAATGTTTTTTTTTTCTTTCATGCAGATGCAGGTAAGAGCTCTGGGACGACAGGTGAGCATGCACAGCTAGTCAGAACTCGCAAGGCAGTGGCAGATACCACCAGGCTGATGTTTCGTTGTCTGGGCACTCGAGGTCACGAAAATGACGTCTCTATACCTTACATGATACGGAGTACAAAAATGCAGTGCGTTCCTTCCGAGAGAAAAATGCTGGATCGAGTGGGGACGACAGAAAATAGGGAAAAAAGGGATAATACTGACGCTATGGATCTCATCTTTCACCGAAAGATCATAAAGTAGAAAGGCACAAGGAGAATAGGTGATCAGAGTCAGTAGAGACCAAATTTGCTTGGTCGGCTAGGTGTAACAACCTTGCTTTGTTTCCAACCGAGGAAACTATTTTATCGAAAATTTTCAACTTTGAGAAAAAAAAAGGATGAGTTAACTTACGTGGTGCACTGAAATGGGTAAAAATACATGGGCGGGTGCAATGCTCTAGCTATTGTGCGTCGCATATGACAATCAACGATAACAAGCGGCCCTTATATATATATATATATATATATATATATATATATATATATATATATATATATATATATATAGAGAGAGAGAGAGAGAGAGAGAGGATATTAGAAGCCCGAGGCTCCAAATAGCTAATAGAGAGCCCTAGCTAGCCCCCAGCCAGTTCAACCATTCAGGTCCGCGAGGCTAACACGTGTAGGTAGAGGACCACTGTAGACCCAGCAGATTGGATACATAAAAACTCAGTTCAAGCTGCGCAGAAATGTTTTTGTCGTGACGTTGTATAGAAATTAGTAGTTAGATGAATGAAAATTAATTCGTTGCCGCATAGAAATCTCCTCGCGAACTGGACGTTCCACCTGACACAACATGACAGAGCTGACGCATGCATGCATGCACGCCAATCTAATCTCTTTCGTTTTTCATTATAATTCCTCAACGAAGCATCCGATTCAAAAATGGTTTTCACCATTGAACTCCTGACATTTTTATGCACGATTCAAGATCCACTGTGAATATTTTTTTCAAAAAAAAATTCATAAATTTGAAATTTGAATCATGGCACGTGATGGCCGATTGGATGCATAGAATCAATGGTCAAGATGCGTAGAAATTTTTTTGGCGCTGCATTGCATAGAAATTAATAGTTTGATGAATAAAAATTTAATTTTGCTACCGCGTAAAACCTCTCCGCGTGATGGACATTTCACCTGGCACAATCATGATTGCCTCCACCAACATCATGTTTTCCATAATGGGGTGTATAATTAACATAGGAACACTGCATAAAAATATGGAGACCATAAGCGTAAAATATGGAGACGATCTCATCTTCTCTAAAATTTGAAATTTCTTGGCAAATGATGGCCGATTGGATGCATCGAAACAATGGTCAAGACGAGCACAAAAGTTTTTGGCCACAACGTTGCATAGAAATTAGTGATTGGATGAATAAAATTGATCTTGTTATCGCGCAAAAACCTCTGAGAAAGAAGGATTAAAGTAGCAAATGAAGTTGAAGCTGAAGTTGAAGCCATTGGAGATCTCGCTAGAATTAGATGATGAACTTATACTTCAGCTTTCAGATATTTTTTATGTACCCTTTTTGCGTAGAAACTTGATAAGTGTCTCACAACTTGACAATGATGGTTATAATTGCCATTTTGGTAATGACAAATGTCAGATTGTATATAATAATAAGTGTGTTGGTCTTACCTTTCGACAAGACAAGCTTTATTTATTATCACTTTATGAGAATGTGAATGCTGTGAGCACTAAGAATGAGAATGCTTCCTCGTCTATGAATACAACAAATAAGCAGAAGAGAGTGCATGGTGTATCTTCGAAATTATGGCACTGTCGTTTAGGCCATATTTCGAGGCGGAGAATAGAGCGATTGATTAAGAAATCAATTCTTACGCCTTTAGAATTTTCAGATTTAGAATAATGCATAGATTGCATAAAAGAAAAGTATGTTAAGAAAATAAAGAAAGATGCCAAATGAAACACAAGAATTTTAGAAATAGTTCACACAGACATTTATGGTCTTTTTCCTGTGAAGAGTGTGGATAGTTATGATTCATTTATAACATTCACAGATGATTATTCTCGTTTTGGCTATATTTATTCAATTAAGGAAAGATTGGAAGCATTGGATAAATTTAAGATATTTAAGGCTGAAGTAGAAAATCAGCATAACTTAAAGATTAAGGTAGTAAGGTCCGACCGTGGAGGAGAGTACTACGGTCGACACACCCCATATGGCCAAGTTCTTGAAACTTTTGCAAGGTTTTTATAGGAAAATGGCATAGTAGCCCAGTATTCTACACCGAGCGAGCCTCAACAGAATAGAGTAGCTGAAAGACGCAACCGTACCTTAATGGATATGGTGAAAAACATGATAAGTTACTCTTCTTTACCGATAAGTTTATGAATGGAGGCGTTGAAAACCACCATTCATATTCTTAATCGAGTGCCAAGTAAGTCGGTGCCCAAAACACCGTATGACTTGTGGACAAGAAAGAAACCCTCACTTAACTATTTACGTGTGTGGGGTTGTCTAGCTGAGGCAAAAGTTTTTAACCCAAACATAGGAAAGTTAGACTCCAAGACAGTCAGTTGCCATTTCATTGGCTATCTAAAAAAGTCAAAAGGTTATCGCTTCTATTGTCCTGACAGACAAACGAAGTTTCTAGAAACAAGATATGCTGTCTTCTTGGAGGATGATATGATAAGGGGAGCATGGTAGCGCGAGAAATTAGTTTTGAAGAGAAGCGGGTATATGTGCCCACTCCTATGGTTCAGGAGCCATTCTTCACGCTACCTATTGTTGATGTACCAACAGTATAAGACACTGTAGTAACAACACATGTTGTTAGTTCTCCTGTGGCAACAATGAATGAATATGAGGACCTGTCCTTCAAGATCCCCTAGAACCCGTTGTCATACATGAGGGAGAGCAACAACAGCCATATATAGAACAAGCGTCATCTAACGAGGCCCGTAGAAGGTCTCAAAGAGTCAGGAGATCAGCCATTCCTGATGACTACGAAGTCTATTAATGTGAAAAATTTCAAATGGAGGGTGATCCCACCTTATTTGAAGAAGCCATGAGAAGCGCTCACTCATCCAAGTGGCTTGAAGCCATGGAAGATGAAATGAAATCAATGAATACCAACGGAGTTTGGGACTTAGAGACAATTCCTAAACGAGCCAAGATAGTAGGCTGTAAATAGGTCTATAAAACCAAACATGACTCCAAAGAGAATATAGAAAGATTCAAGGCGCGGCTTGTGACGAAAGGCTTCACGCAAAGAGAAGGTATAGATTATAATAAGACATTTTCTCCAGTCTCATATAAGGATTCTTTTAGAATCATAATGGCGATCGTAGCACATTACGATTTAGAATTATATTAGATGGATGTAAAGACGGCGTTCCTAAATAGGGATCTGGAGGAAAATGTTTACATGACACCGAAATATTTTATTGTGGAGGGAAAAGAACGTATGGGATGCCGCCTAAAGAAATTCATTTACGAATTAAAACAAGCTTCAAGACAGTGGTATTTGAAGTTTGATAGTACAATAAGAAAGTTTGGGTTTCAAGAAAGAAAATATAGAGGACAATTGCGTTTATGCAATGTTTAAGAATGGGAAATACATTTTCCTAGTCTTGTATGTGGATGATATCTTGCTCGCTAGCAGTGATGTTAATCTACTACTAGAAATGAAGTTCTTGTTCTCGAAGTTTGATATGAAGAATCTCAATGAAGCTTCGCTCGTCCTAGGAATAAAGATTCACCGAGATAGAGAAAATAGGGTTTTAGGATTATCACAAAAGGTATACTTAGAAAAGGTTCTAAAGAAATACAGTATGCAAAATTGCAAGTCTTCACCCGCTCTCATAGTCAAGGGCGACATATATAGGGAATTTCAATGTCCCAGGAACCAATATGAGATCGATCAAATGAAAGCGATTTCATATAGTTCAGCTGTCGGAAGTTTACAGTATGCTCAAGTGTGTACTCGGCCTGACTTAACATTTGTTACCGTGTTACTTGGCAGATATCAGAGTAATATAGGAATAGAACACTGAAAATTAGTAAAGAAAGTTTTACGTTACCTGCAAGGTACGAAGGGTCTCATGCTAACGTACAGAAGATCTGATTCCCTACATATAGAGGGGTATATAGATTCTGATTATACGGGAGATGACAGAAAATCCACGTTAGGATACATATTCACTCTCGCAGGAGGAGCTATATCGTGGAAAAGCTCAAAGCAAACCGTCACTACATCTTCCACAATGTATGCCGAGTTTGTAGCATGTTATGAGACCATAGGGCAGATGAATTGGCTGAAGAAATTCATGCTCGGGTTGAATGTGGTAGACGACATACATAAACCACTCAAGTTATACTACGATAATAATCCAGCATCATGTTATGCTCACAACAATAAGTCAAGTGGTGCTGCCAAACACATTGACATAAAATATTATGTTGTGAAAGATAAAGTCTGGGATCATATAATTAGTCTTGAGCATAGAAGAACAGAAAAGATACTCGCGGATCCGCTTACAAAAGGCTTATCACCAGCGTGTTCAGAGAACATTGAGCCGGCATGGGTTTAAAGGAAAGTATATGATTCTTGGACAATAAGGGCCTAGTTGAGAATCTATTTCAAAACAGAGAGGTGCATTGTAACTGTTTAATCTAATGGCAACTGACCATGACGATGAGGCATGATCTATGCACTGATCTGTGATGCAATGGGAACAAGATAAAGTAAGTAAGTTAAGTTTAAGTCATAAGGTGAGATCAAGGGGAAGAATGTTAGATTGATCTCTTTCAATTGGCCCAACGGCCAATTGTGCCCTTGGATCCATGCCCTGATCGGGGGCGCCAACCGCTCTATGGTTGGTGGCCCCATCGCATGGCGCCATAAAAAGGGAGGTGGGGGATGGGGCACAAGGCATGAGGTTCACCTGAGGCGCCAGACGCCCCACCTACATCCTAACCCTAAACCGTTCTAGTGAGGGGTTGCCAGTGACGGGAAGACCGGCATCGGCCATCGCCGCCTCTGCACCGCCGCCACTGCGTTCGCGATTTCACCGCCGGATCTCACCGCGTCACCGACAAGGGCGCCATGGCAAGCTCATCTTCTACGAAGGCGGCTGATGGTTTGCACCTCCGCAACCTCTCTCTCTTACTCTATCTGTAAATCCCGTACTAGTTCATGTTCTAAGACTTGCTATTTATCTCAAATATCAGTACACATGCTAGATCTATGGCTAGATGATCCTGTTATGCATCTATCAGATGCAACCAAGGTCTTCGAGATTGGAGTCGGGAGTGGATCTAGTGTTAGTAGTGCGCCTAATGAACGTCGTTCACGATTGGGGTCTCAGTAATCTTGAATTTTAACTTTCTTTGGAGCGACAGTTATTATATATATTTTATACTAAAATTGTAGCTTTAGGCCCTGTTTGCTTCTCTTATAATCTATTCTTTTCAGTTTTTTTCAGCCGGAATAGTGTTTTCCTCTCACAACAAATCAGCCGGAACAGTGTTTCGGCTTGTTTTTTCAGCGAAGCGAACGGGGCCTAGGCCCTGTTCATTATAATTTATGTAAGCATAATCTGTAATTTTTTGTTCCACGAATAAAAAACCGATAGACAAACCCATAAACCCCACAAAATCTGACCACAATTAACAATTATGATTATTTCTATAATCACAAAGTACAAAAAATTAATATGTTTTGATATAAAGACAAAAGACAAATTATAAAAGTAATAATAACTTGTACTAGTTGTTTGTACAAGAGTATCATCTATAATTATCTTAAAATTCACCCCTGAAATATAAAAGAAGTGATAAGACGACTGATTATCATGGCCGGGACACTTAGAAGAAAGGCAAACTCTTCCAACCGAACTATCCCAATTCCTTATTGGACACTCCAGACGCGCTTCCACCGATGGCCCAATCAGACATTGACAGAGCTCCGGCGAGCCATCAGCTCGTCCACTAAGCGTCCGACATCATCGTAAGATGACCCGCCCTTGGCCACCGCGCGCCTGGCCTTCTCCCCGAGCTCCTTGGCCTTCTCCTGTATCGCCTCCGCGTACTCGTTGTCGCCCATCACTCTACCAATGGCCTCCGCGATCACCTCGCCGCCGATCACGCGCCGTGTCTCCAGCTTCGACGCGTAGTCCACGGACCCCACACCGACACCGACCTTGAGCAATTCCACCACCAGCTTCTCGTTGTAGAACTGGTCTGCGTAGCGCGGCCACGTCACCATAGGCACGCCGGCGTTCACGGCCTCCAGCGTCGAGTTCCACCCGCAGTGCGTCACGAACCCGCCCACTGCCGGGTGGGTCAGGATCATCATCTGCGGCGCCCAGCCCCGGATGATGAAACCACGGTCGCCGCGCGCCATCAGCTCCGTGAACCCGTCGGGCATCCACTCTGACTCCTCGGTGTCCGCGCCGCCGCCGATGACCCAGACGAAGTTCTTGCCGGACAGGTCAAGGCCGCGTGCGAGCTCGCGCAGCTCGGGCGGCGAGAAATGGGTCAGCGTGCCGAAGGACACGTACACCACCGAGCCCTCCGGCTTCGTGCCGAGCCACTGCTTGCAGCCGTCCGTGTCCGGCGAGGGCCCGTTGCTGGCGCCCCTCGTCGCCACGTCCTTGCTAGCGAGCGCGACCGGCCCGACGAGCCATGCGCGGCGCCCGAGCGTCGTGGTGTAGTGCTCCAAGTAGTCCGGCTCCAGCTCGTGGAAGCTGTTGAACACCTCGCCGTAGCTCCTCTGGTCGGTGGCGTTGACGCGCTGGAGGAAGGCCCAGTGCTCCGGCCGCTTCTTGGGCACCAACATCTGGCTGCGCCTCAGCTCGACGCGGTGCGGCAGCCCCGGAAGCTGCACGAGCGCGTCCGGGTCGTCGGGGGTGGCCTCCACGGGGTTGTAGCGCAGCATACTGTCGATGCATGTCCGCGAGAACAAGCTGCTGCCGAGGAACGCCATCCGCGGGACGCCGTGCTCTGCGGCGGCGTCGGCGGCCCACTCGAAGAAACTGTCGGACACGACGGCGTCGGGGCGATTCTCCGCTAAGAACCGGTCGAACGGCTCGCGGAGTAACCGGACCCCGTGGAAGAACTTTTCGCGGTCGTCCATGGAATTAAGGGCCGGGCCGCTCTCGACGCCGGGGGGCAGCCCGACGTCGGGGAACGGCACGACGGCGATGTCGATGGCCAGGGCGCCCTCGGTGCCGCGGGAGGCGTCGTTGGCGCGGTCCACCGCCGAGCGGATGACTTGGGCGTTCACCGGGGTGGTGAGGATGGTGCACTTGACGCCTCGGGCGGCGAAGAGCGCGGCCATGTCGGCGATCGGGATTAGGTGCCCCGGCGCGAGGAACGGGAAGAAGAGGATGTGCAGCGGCTTCTGCTCATCGTTGATGGCCATGGCTGGCTGCGTGCCCGCGCCGGCGCAGCTGCGCTCCTCGGAGTAGATTACATCCTGTCGTCGCCTGTTCGCTTGCTCGTAAATGATCGTAAATTTTCAGCCGGAAATAGTGTTTTTTTCTCACACCAAATTAATCAGCAGTAAATAATCCATGATACGATACGGCCTCTCCGAACAGGCTGTTAGCTTATTCGTCTTATAATCCACGGTTTATACAGTGTTTCTCTCTCACACTAAACTAGTTAGCAGTATTTTTAGCCGTATTTTTAACCATGGCTTGTAAGTCAATTTAGTCGGAAAAAAAATCTGAAAACTTTTGGCGGAAGATAGCTTAGAAAGTATGCATGTACCAGATGATGATGCGACAGACTTATTATATTTGCAGTTTTCTATTGCTACCTGACGGAATCATCAATTATTATACTACCTGACGTAATCATCGAGGAAGAACGCTAAGTAGACTTGTATGACTCGGTGATCTCCATCCCAGCAAGCCTCAAATGATCCAATTACTTGGGGTGCCCTGCATGTGTAGCTTCATTCGCAAAGGTTGAACAGTCTCTGCAAGTGGTGAGTTGCAATAATTGTATACAGTGCTTTCGTAAGCCTAGAGTTTACCAGCTGAATTCCATGTATTCTTCCACGAATGAGCAATGCGCTGCAGTGCTTTCCCTTTGGTCTATCTATGTATAGATTTCAAAGCAAAATGTATATGTAAAGCCATGAATTACCATGTTAATCGTTTTAATGACCGTCCATTGGTCTAGGCAAACCAAGACGGTTCATATAAAAAAGGCCACTGTCCCACTTTCAAATAAATGTTACTACAATACAAGAATACTATACAAATAACTTAAAGATTTACCAAGCTATCTTAAATACTCGATCATTTACCAGATACTCCGTACAAGGGAGAACCTTCATATAAAAGTATAAGGTCCACTAGCTAATGTCCCACTTGCTAATAAATGCTACAATACGTACAATAATACCATACCAATAACTTAGATTTCCATGCAATCTTAAATACTCGATCATTAGTATGAGATACTCCCTCCATACTAAAAAAATAAAATCGTTTTGGACAGCGACACGATCTCCAAAGTATTATTTTGACTCCTTGTTTTTATAAAAATATTTATCAAAAAGTTATATATGTATATTTTTATGAAAATATTTTTCAAGACAAATCTATTTATACGACTTTCACATTTCTAAACTCAACCACTTAAAAGTTATTCATGATTTATATTTCCAATGTTTGACCCAAGCCTTATCCAAAACGATTTTATTTTTGAGTACGGAGGGAGTATAAGGGAGAACCTGAATGAAATCATTGAGGATGCTAACGCATGTGAGAATAGTAGATACATGAAGAATCATATACTCGACAAAATATAAGTGAGTAAATAGAGGACAGCGTCGTCGGTATGCGGTTAGCCCCAAATTCAGCGCACAAGGCCAGTCTTAGTGGTAGATTTCATCCCACTGTTTTCAAGACGTGAAACAACTGATGGAGATGAACCCATTTTGCAAAAAAAAAGAAAAAAAAATCTTGGCCCTCGTTTTAACTTTGGTTTCTTATTTGGCCTTTTGGTTAGGTTCGGTCGGTTAACTACATGAACATTATATATATATATATATATATGGTTTTTCACCATCTTTTCTTGACTAAAACAACCTCCAAATCACCTACAAAATTCATAAAACTTTTTGTAGTGATACAACGGATGGAGATGAATCCATTTTGCAAAAAAAAAAAACACATGCGTATAATTTAGGATCTTAAAATTAAAAAATTACCAAAGGCTACTTTTGAAGATTATCTAATTTTCTATGGCTCAAAATTACATTCCAAAAATTAAGGAAAAACTTATAATATTCCTAAAATAAGATTTATTAATTTATAAAATTATTTTCTATCATTTGTTACCTAGAGAATTTTTAAGTTCCTTAACAAAAAAACTTAAAATTTCTTTCATAAAGCAAATTTTCAACTGTTCACTGGAGTTAACTGACAAAAACCAACAGAAAGACCAAATAAGGAATCAAAGTTAAAATGAGGGTCAAATGAGAAAGTTTTCATTTTTTTGAGGCCATATAGGGAAGCAACAATATTTTTAGTGCCAAATAAAGATTTTTCTCATGAATTATATACTTGACGTTGTTGAGCTCAAACCTCACTAGCAAGAATTCATGGTCATCGTCTAGTGAGCTTAGAACCCTTAATCTGTAGGAAAATTATATGGTGCACAATTTAAGTAGATGCTTAGGGGGGGCTAAGCCCCTGCACCCACACTGGATGATTCACAACTGCCTGAGAGACATGATGAAATGGTAATAATAAGATGGACCCAGCACAAAGGGCTCCAACAAGTATAAAATACTTGAAAGTAAATCCTTTAAATTGGTGTTGCCGCCAAAACTGGAATTTTAAGCAATTGTATTATTATTCCCAAGATCTAGTATTCTGGTGCACTTATGGACATTAACATCAACTATGATTATAGTATATTTGGTCTTGTTATTTGTGTGTGTGTATATATATATATATATATATATATATATATATATATATATATATATATATATATATATATATATATATATATATATAGATGTTCATACTAGTTTTAGTGCAACATCCACAACCTATTTTTCCCATGTTAGATAAATATTAGACTTCATACTATACCACAATTTATTTCCGATATGTATTTAGAATGAATTTTGAGCCTGCCAAATTGTCATTTTGTTAATTTAAAAGACCATTTGCCACTCTGATGTGGTTTGCTTTGTAGCTCTTAATTTTCGTATCCAGTATTTTAAACTTGTATGTATATGTGTTCTTACTAGTATAAATAAATCAACTTCTTGTTTTAAGTTGAACCCCAAAACTTTGGTTAAATTTATAGAAAAATATTAGTATTTATGACATGAAATAGTTTATTATATAAATATATTTTATTATGTACACCCCTTTATAAGGGCACTCCCAAAGCAGAAATCACCCCATAGTTTTCATAGCTTCAAGACCTCACCACTAGAAACCATCCTTCCCAATACAAATTTTTTAGAAGTAGTTTCTATAGAAAAGAAAATTTATATGCAACACAATCAAAACAGATTAGTTGTGCCAAGCATCCTGTAGCTCATCGTGACTGTCATGTGAGCCATCCAAACTAGGTCTCACAAAAATATATTATTTTAACGAAGCACATCAGGCCTCCTATCGGTCAATCCTGTTGGATTTAATATGGGCCTGACCCATATTTTATTTAATTAAATTAAATAAATTCTAGGGCTAAATTAGATGCTAGGTGCAATAAAATGATGAACTGAATATATTTTGTCGATGCCATACCCCCGGGTATCCCGACTTTCATATTGCCGACTACCAACTCCGGATCAAAGACGACCCGAAGGTCCACGGCGACCCTATTCAAGGGAGGATATCTCCAAATGACGACAGGACTCTGACTAGGGCACGACTCCTTAGCTTGTAGGGCAAGTTGATTCTGGATATAAATAGCTAGCAATTTTCCCTATTGTAATCATCGACTCTTTCATAGGCCTAGCCACATTGTAATCGCAATCTCGCCGAATACAAGCAATACAAATAAGTAGCAACTGGACGTAGGGCTTTTACCCGCTTTCCGGGGGCACCGAACCAGCATAAATCTCGTCTCCAATTGTGATTGTTCTTCGCACCAAGCGGGGTTCCCCAAGAACCACTGCCGGTAAAAAACATCGACAGAGGTGCGCCAGGTAGGGGAATCTTGCGCGAAGACCGATCATGCCGATCATCAATAAAGTCTGGTACCCAGATCCGGTGCGCTCCGATGACATTGTGTCACCATCCTCGGTCAGATCTGTGATTATGGGCAACTTCTACTCATATTCACATATCAATTCTCCATCCCTCGACGTGTCACCGACTATCCACTTCGAAAGTCTGGTATTCGAACACCAGGGAGATTTCGATCTACAGTTAATAGGGATCTATGATCCCGACTTGACTCGTGCTGGCCGTGAGGTTTTCACGTCATTCAGCCATGTTCCTAAGGATCTAGCCGATTCTGTTGCCCGTTTCGATCTTGACTATGACGGCTCAGATGAGGAAGTAGACCCTTATAAGGGCCGCAACGTCTACATGGCTACACGAGACAATGCACAAGCTGCGACTGAGGCCAGGTCATCAGCACCGCGCCCACCGCCCCATCTCATCAACGCTCCAACAATCCACACAATTCTGTCATAGGCTATGACGGAGTCTACCCTACGCCCAAGGAATCTAAATTCCGACTTCCGCGCGGCGTAGGAAGACAACATTCAGATTAGGACGCTCCTAGGAACTATGGGGGCCCTGGCACAAGAAGGAACACCATTGGCGACCATCATCAATCAGGCACAAGACCTAGCCAATCAGGCTAAGCAACGTCTGGAAGCAAAGGCTGCCGCGCCCTCTAAATCGGCCAGATCCCAATCACACTGTCGGAATCCATGCCCCGAGGGATCTAACTGATCAGTGGACAACCGGTATAATGCTCCGCTTGGTGGTCAAGACCTCAGGCCCGAGTTGGATGCGAACCGAAGAGGTCAGGATGCCCGAACGACGCTTGATGCAAATCAGGCTCAACATTATGGCACCAATCCCTGAGTCTCGGTAACTGACTACCGCGCATTCGCCCTGAATCTACGGAGGGTTGTTTGGCCTCATAAGTTTAAACCTGGCCTGATCGAGAAGTATGATGTTACCACCAACCCAAAGGTGTGGATCAGCATCTACTCTATGATCATCGAGGCCAGCATACGGTGATGATTATGTCAAAGCCAATCACCTCCCGATTGTTCTGCAGGGCTCGGCCCAAACATGGTTGATGAACCTGCCCGAAGGTACCGTTCAATCCTAGGCTCATCTGTGCCAGATGTTGGAAGCCAACTTCCATGCAACATAGACCCGTCCCGGTTAGGAGGATGATCTGTTCGCATGCATCCAGAGACCCGATGAATCTCTTCGAGATTTTATTCGATGATTCAGCGATATTTGCAATACGATTCCTGACATGATTGAAGATCGGGTGATCGTAGCCTTCAAGCAGGGCTGCAAGGATGAAAAGACTGCCGAAAAGCTAGCCACTAAAAACCCTAAAATGGTGGCTGAACTCTACAAGATCAATGTTGGCGGTCTTTATCGATCAAATCCGACCGCCAATTAAGAGACAAAAAGAGGAGAAATTAGCAAACTTAAACACATATGCATTTACTATTAACCAAGTTCCACATGTATTTGGAGAACATTATTTTGTAGGTCACAAACACAAATACATGGAATAATTCACCGAAAGGCGCATTCCGATGCTGATTTGCGCAAAGGAACAAGGGAGACGCCCTCCAAATCAATTCAACCGGGGCAAAACCCCACGGAGGAGTGATCCATGTCTAGCCCAAGGCCTGCCATGCGAAGGCGGTGGCTAGGCGGCTCAGTCAGGGGGCGGCCGACCCCTAGGGGTCGGGCGACCCCTGCCAGCGCTGCTCAGCCACCCCTTGCTGTGGCGGTGGCATGGAACCATGCTAAGGCGGTGGGAGCCAGGGACGCACTAAGAATAGCCTCCAGGCACCACCTAGTCTCCTGTATAAATAGAGGGGTACCCCCCTCTCTAAACACACAACACATTGGGCATCACCTCACACACCTCGCTCACTCTTGTAGCTTTTCCTTTTTAGTAGTAGCTTTAGAGCAAGGCAAAGCTACCTTGGAGAGCTTGGCTCCTTGGAAGAAGTGATCTTTGGGTATGAATAGAAATATGAGTTCTTCCAAAGTTATGCTCTCATGTTACATTTATAGTCATACTTATGAACTAGAGTATAGTTATTTTGTTATAATCTTGATATATGAACTAGTCTATAGTTTATGTGTCATGAGAGTAGGACACTTAACTTTATGCTTAAACATTCATATAACGTACATAATAGGAGTTAGAGCAAAGTTGAGGTGGCGGTTCATCGTGCCATCAGGTGTGCCCAAGTCCTTTACCTGTCGATCCGTAGGGTCGGGGACCCGGGGGGATTTAGGTAGTTTCTGTATACGCAAGCATGGTGTTTGGGTATGGAGAGACAGGTGAATGCATTGTCCCTTTCCACGGTTGAGGGGTAGGCGGCAGGTGGTGATAGCCCTGTCCGTCCCTTGTAATCCCTCACGTCCGACTGGGGTGTAGGAGTCTAAATTGTCACATGAGGTTGCTGGCAGACCAGTACTCGGTGGCCTCCCGACCTACTTCACACTTAGCCCTAATACTAATTTTGTAACTTGTATGATCATTAACTAATCTTTGTATGACTATACTAGATCAATGACTGCTTGACTTAGATTATTCTTTTAGTCTTTCTTTTCTATTTTATCCTTAGAGGAATGCCAAGTGTGTGTCCACTACCTTGAAATCATCGTTCTTACCCCTGTTATAAACATTGGTGCACTTGCAAGCATTGTTATTCAAGTTTATATCCATACTAGACTCTTAATCAAATGCCTTCCTTTGGAAAAATATAAATAATAATACCTTGAATACTTTCAGGTGAAATACTACAATGATAGCTCCGTGCACTTGCAGATAAATATCTAAAATTGTTAAGGAACTATCAAGGCTATTACTTAGTGGCATTGCTAATCATTAGGGATGGCACTAAGAAATACCAACAAGGCACTTCTGGCATCGTTGCTAGGGATAAAAACTTAGTAACGACGCTCGGTCTTGCCTACCTACATTTCTGGCGTAGTTGCTAGGGATACAAACCTAGTAGCCACGCTAAGAAATGCCAACAAGCATTTCTAGCTCCGTTGCCGGGGAAGGCATATTGATTAAAGAATCTAGTAAGACATGTTCATGATAATATGCATGTAAGGTAGCTATTGTTTATGCAGGTTAACTTTGCTTGTTTTCTCCTGTTGTGGATGAAAACATGATAGTGTATGGCCAGTTACGATCTGTCGAACAAGTACATCAAAAATCCGGAGGCACTCCTAAGGAAGAAATGGTCTCGTGCCGCTTCTTCTTCTGCCACTCCACGAATGGTGGATGGTACCCTCTACGAATGGTGGACGGCACTCCTAAGGAAGAAACGGTCTCGTGCCGCTTCTTCTGCTATCAAATGGTGGACGGTACCCTCTAAGAAAGAGGGCAAAATGGAGTTCGTCTCAAGTATATCAGAGAGGCCGAGGGCATTAGTTTGCTCCACAACATCCATGGAGGAATCTATGGGTCCCATGCCTCTCACAGAATGTTGGTTGGAAAAGCCTTTCGACAAGGATTTTACTGGCCTACAACGCTCGAAGACGCCACTGAGTTGGTTAGAACATGTGATGCTTGCTAGTTTTTTAAATGGCAGATTCACCAGCCTGCTCAAGTGTTAAATATGATCCCTATGTCTTGGCCATTTGCCACATGGGGCATCGATATCTGGGGTTCTTTTCCAAGAGCTCGGGGTGGTTACAGATTTTTGATTGTAGCGATCGATACTTTCACAAAGTGGGTTGAAGCCGAGCCAGTAGACCGGATAACCAAAGAAAATACAGTAAAATTTTTGTGGAGCACTATAATGCATTTTGGCATACCGCACCGAATACTCTCGGATAATGGTACACAATTTACCAGCAAAAAATTTGAGAATTTTTGTGAAAGACATGCCATTAAGCATTATCGGTCCTCAGTCTACCACTCGATGACCAACGGTCAAGTAGAGCGTGCTAACGGAATAATTCTGCAAGGGATCAAGACCCGTATTTTTGATAGGCTTAGTGCCTATGATAAAAAATGGGTCGAAGAACTCCCCATAGTTTTATGGGCAGTATGCACTACAGCTAACCGAGCAACGGGTGAAACGCCATTTTTCCTTGTGTATGGGGCTGAAGCTGTCCTTTTCCCAGAAGTTCGATTAAACTCGCCCCGAGTAGCGATGTTCTCTGAAGAAGTGCAAGCTGGCCGCCCTTACACCGACCTAGAACTCCTCGAAGAGAAGCGTTATATAGCTACATTCCGAGTCGAGAAATACCAGCAAGCCCTTCGGAGATATCATAGCCATAGTCACATAAAACAGGTTCACCACCTTCGACCGTCGACCCGGGTTCATCGACCCTGACCCGGGTTTATTTTCGACCCAAAGTGTAAAAATTTCTCACGAGTAGCGTACCACATACCACGACCCCATATCCTCGGCCCCATCAACCCAGAAACTTTGTGACCATGTCATAGCCAGCGTGTACGCGGCCGGGCGCTTAACATCGGCGATCTGGTACTCAAACAAGACCAACGCACAAAGGATAAAACTAAGTTAACACCCCCATGACAGGGTCCATACATTGTAGTGGATATAGCCCGACCAGGCACATACCGACTAGCAGAGATAGACGGGGATATGCTCCTGAATACGTGGAACATGGATCCGCTACAACGATTTTATGCATAATAAAATGCGTTTTCGGCGTTCTGTTCCTCAGCATACAACCCAGATAAGTGTTTCATTTATTGTTTAATTTTATTTCTCCGTTAGTAGTAGCTTTACCGAGCATATATGCTCGGGGGCCCAGGCTGGGGCTGTCCAACTCTAATGTTTTCTTCGACTAGTTTGCCACTCTTTATTCGGATAACTCATACATATCCAAATAAAGAGTCGGGGGCTATCATACTACTATTCACTAGTCTGCAACAATTCTCAATTATGCTAAACCTAAGTCATGCAAACGGCATCAATTCATACTACACAAACCGCTCGAGTTTAGACACTATAAGTCCAAATGTTTGCATAATGAAGGATTTAAATAGCAAAGGCAAGAAGAATTGTGCAAGACTAACAAAATAGTTTTAAAGTATCTCAGGGACGGGTAAATGTTTCCATTTTTTCCTTTCCCTCACCATAAATTAAATGGCTCAGCTTTGTCAGTCTGTTCAAGTGTTAAATAAGGTTTGACAGCCGCAATATAAATTATTCACGAGGCAAACTCTCACTTTTCCTTATAGAATTAGCGATTTAGTACTCTATGAATAATTTATAAGCATTTTATACCCAAAGTTCTAACCCGACTAGCCTGTAGCTCGGGGCTATGAATCAGCTCAGTAACCGGGACGACGCAGCTAAAATTATCCCGATTTCAGATTGTGTCCACCTGTAAAGCGTGTCGTGGCTCTGATCGCGGCGACTCGAGCATGGAACGATTTAAAAAAATATGGATAAAAGAGTAAGATAATAATCGGGAACTAGTCATTTCTTGGATATAATTCGCTAAGGTGGATTTACAAATGATTAAACTAGGACCCTAACATAAGATAGCAGGATCAGGCACTTCCGCCGCTTGTCTCCAAGCTCCTCAGCGGGCTGGCTGACGGGATGGGAGCAGCCTAGCTCCTCGACGGCGACCCACTGTCCATGGGCTCGTCCTCCTCCTCGCCGGCGTCCTCCTCGGCGGCCTCTTCTTCACTGTCGCTGCTGAGGATCACCAGGCCGCCGTCTCCTGGGATGCTGATGGCCTCACGGTTCAGCTCAACAAAGAGCTTTCTCGCTATCTCCTCGTCACGGCTCGTGTCCGGTGAGCCAACGGCGCAAGGAGCAGAGGGGCCAGGGACATCGAGGGCGGTGGAGGCAACGGATGTAGGCGCGGCGGTGGAGGCCAAAGCGACGGCAACAGGATCCACCAGCGGGGCTGAGTCTTCCGACTCGTCCTCGTCGGAGACGTCGATCACCACCTCCGGCGCCAATGGCACCGGCTGAGTCATAACCCCGGCCGGAGACCCCGGCGCGGCGACTTCATCGACCTCAGCTTCCCCTCTTGGGACTGTTGGGGCTAGAGCCGCCGGCATCGTCGCCAACGGCAATGCCGCCGCTGGGGCTGTGTAACACCTCTGGTGTTATGAGCTTGCTTAGCACCTAGGTTAATGCCTAAGAGAAATTAGCAAAACAAGTTTTCGGGTTTAAAAATTTAAAGCACACATGGAATTATAAACGAATCTTGTGTGACTCGTTTTCGTGAATAAAACAAACCAATAAGTGTCGCTAGTCAATTTGTCTCGGTGCTTAACAACTTTTAAATAATCCTGTGGACAAAAGTTGTTTAGGGCTTGTTTTGGAAAAGTACGAAGAAAGTGCTTAAAAATGCCTGATAGCAAATAAATAGCGAATGGCTTGTTTATTTGATTAAGCATGAAAAACAATTTTTATAAAAAAAATAAAATATAACTTGTAATTGGTACTTATATAAAATTTGAAGTGCGAGTTTAGTAGATGAAAATGCAACTGTTGATTTGGTGAATAGATGTTGTTCCATGGTATTTTTGATAGCTCAAGAATTGAAAGTGGAATGTAATTTCAGCTTCTAGAACTAAACGATTTAAGTCTTGAAACCTAACGACGATGCCGTTTTGGCATTGAAATTTTGATTAAAATTCTTAAACACTAGGTCTATGTTTTCATAGTGTTGGTTGCATCTAAGTGAGTACTTTAGCGTGGTGAAGTCCACGGTTGGGTTGGAGTTGTCATGGAGTCACATAATTTGCCCAAATTTAGTCGAAACACGTTGTAGCTATGTCGTTGACGCTCTGTTCGTGGACTGTCATTCAGCGTGACAAACCTATCTTGACGTCGCTCTAACTTCCTCTCCGATTATCCTTTGGTCGTAAGAGTTGCTTCGCCAGTTAGGTGTTAGTACCAACTTTAGGTTAGTGGAACCGGTTGAACCTGAGTCGAGTTGATCAGTGGCTTTTGTTTTGCTTTTAAATCCATGCACATCACCGCTCCATGACGCAGCCGTGTCCGCGGTCACCGCGTGCGTGCGCTGTCGTTACCGGCCAGTCTTGGCCACCGTCGTGCCCGTGGTTGGCCTTGCAGGCCGCTGGCTACGCGTGGGTTAGGGGCTGGCCACTGTCGCCCCCACGGGCCGGACTGAGCCGCAGGGCTGCCGCTGCATGGTCATCGCATGTGCACTGCCGACTAGGCCATGCGCGGCCCTGTCACTGCCATGGTAGCCATCGTGTGACCGACGTGGCACTCGCTCCACCCGTCATCCTATCTACCGCGCCGTGCCTCGGCATATGCCACTGCTTCCATGATGATCGTTGGCCCCGGGTACAGTGGTGAAACGATGCTCCACTACCTCGCCCTGCTCCCCTAGCCGACTCCATGAGTCGCTCGGATTTTTACTGCTCCATTCAAGCGCGTCGCGCCAATTTCCGTGGGCCATCACTGTGCGCACGTGTTCTTGCTACCGCTTTCTCATGGAGCTGCCCCATCTTAAGCCGCTCGCTCTTGTGCAGGTGCACGCTCCACGGCTATGGCTAGAGCTTCCCTTTCCGCTTCCAATTTACCTAGCTCTGGGCTTCGTAGTCTAATTCCTCGCACCTGCGGGTAGTCTAAGAGGTTAGCTAGACGCTCCTTTTCCTATCTAGCTCAGTCGCGGTCCATCAACGGCCAATTTTGGTTTCCACTCACCGCCGGCCTTGGGCGCCGCCGCGGCTAGGAGTTGGGGGTAAGTCTCCATCCGAAGTTTAACGATGCAATTGATGGCATGTCCATACCTGATTTGACTCCCTACCGCTGGTGCTCACCTCTGTTTGGCCAGGGACAACGTGGGTTGGGAGCTGGCGTGTCGGTGTCAGTCACGGTGCGCAGCTGCTCGATCGATCGCATGTGGCCAGGCCACCTCGGCACGCCTCTGCCTCAACCGCCACCGCAGCTTGGTCTCCGGTGAGCCACTAGTGCTCGCGCACCTCTTTCTTCCCTTCTCTAGTCTTTTCGTTCACCGAAATGGCCACGCCATCACCGTGAACCGCCGCCTACCGCTGCAGCATAATCTAGGGCACCCCCCCATCATCCCACCATTGCCCAACCATCGTCGTTTGATCAGTAGGTGCCCATCGGCCCCTTAGGTGCGCCGAAGGGGTCCCCAGTTAGTCGGCGTACTCGCTCTATGCTGGTCAGGGCCGCGCCGGCGATCGCAAGAGCGCCAGGGACTTCCCGGTCGTGAAGACGAGTTCTTTTTAGGGCTTATATATGAAACATGTCTCTATTGCAATAGTGCCGAGTAATAAAGGGATAGATCGGGTACTCTTATGCAAAATCACCGACGCGCGCGTGGGCTTCCCGCCTTGGGTTGTTGCTAGGCCGCCACCTACCCCGTTTGGGCCGCTCACGCCCACGTCACATTAGGCCACACGCGCGCACCCCACCCCCGCCTAGGCCTCCTGCTGCTGGGCCGGTGGCTGGCCGAGCGGGCAGTGCTGGGCCAGGCCGAGTGTCCACAGAATATCATCGGCAGTCCTCCGAGGGGTATCCCACGAAGGTAGATTGATCGGTAGAGATGCGTGTAATCCATAACAAGAAAGCAACAGAGACACACGAGTTAGATAGGTTCAGGCCATCAGTATGACGTAATACCGTACTCCTGTGGTCTGTTGGATTGTATTGGCTATCGTATGATATTGCGTGTGTTTGGAGGGGGTCCCTGCCCGCCTTATATAGTCCGGGGGCAGGGTTACAGGTCGGTTAGATCTAGGAGATAACCAAAAAGTAATAACAGATTACAGGAATCATGGGATCATACATATCCTAATAGATCTCGTAGTATCTTCAGGATATCTTCCCGGTGTCTTGCGGGACGCGCCGAGCAGCGCCGTGCCCTGCAAGGCTTCGTCTTGTGGGCTGGGCCACCCCTGGGGCACATCCCATGTGGTCTGTCATGGGTATCTGGGGTCGTACCCCCCACAGCTAGTCCCCGAGCGCCTTGTATCCGTTGTGCAACGCCATCTTGAGCTTGTTCGAGCAGGTGTGAACAAAATCGAGCAGCCGAAGTCATGGTCCGACCACCGTGATGAGTTGCCGAGCAGTTGTGAACCGTCGCCGAGCAGTGCGAACCATCACCGAGCAGCTATGAACCATCGCCGAGCAGTTTGAGCCGTCGCCGAGCAACATGTCCCAAGTAAGGCTTGCCATAAGGATGTAAGGAGCTCAAGTTCAAAATCGAAAATTTCCTTGCAGTGGATCAAGTTTGCCCACTTAGAGTTCGACCATGAGAAAGGGAGATAGTCTTCTTCAGCTTTGGGTGGCGCAGAGTCTTCCAGATTAAAGCAAACACACTCACCGCGAGGTGAAGTGTGCCCACTTAGTCCCCGAGCCTGATAGTAGGTGACACAGTCACGTGGTGCTAGGGTCCAAAGTGAAAGAAAAGCATAAGATCAGCCGAATAGGTAGCCAGTCCCTAGGTGTAGACCCAAAATGAGAAAAACACATTCACCGCAAGGTGAAGTGTGCCCACTTAGTCCCCGAGCCTGACAGTAGATGACGTGGTCACGTGGTGCCAGGGTCAGAAATAGTCAACAGAAGAAAGTCCCCAGTACGGTGAGGAACCAAGTCTTATTGATGACGTAGTCCCCGAGCCACAAGTGGAAATATTGGAGAAAACAAATTGTGGAGAAAAAACTAGAGTAACGGTTGTACAGTAGTAATTACTGAGCCATAACAGATGGCGGAGAAGTCGGTGAATATTCGGTGAGCAGTAACAACTTGTGGTGATAAATGGGCGATACGGGCTCTAGTTGCGCGAAAGCCTAGGTAACGACAAACCACGCTATTTCAGAGAATGCGGAGAGGCGCAAATCGAGGAGCGGTTTCCCAAAAACCTCGAATGCGAAAGGTGGGGGAAGTGCTTTATAACCGTGCCACCGCACCCCGTGCTCCCACCTTTGCCACTTTGCCATTTCATCTTCCTCCTCAGCCCTCGCGCTTCTAGATTCATACTCACACGCGTTTCCGGTGCCAATCCCAAACCAAATCTGAGAGATGGCGCCGAAGAAGGGAGCTAGAACCCGAAGAAGGCGAGCGCCGAAGTCAGCCATGATGAAGAGTGGGTGCCATCGCGCACGGGGGAGGTGGAGCTCAACAGGATGGTGGAGGCGGGTGTTCTTCTTGACCGCATCACCGCCGGATGGTGGCCGGCCAGCGGTGAGCCCTACCCAATGCCTCAAACTAGCGAAGCTGTAGTATTTGAGGATTACTTCTGGCGCAGGTTAGGATTTCCTGTTCATCCTTTCTTGAGGGATCTATTGGAGTTCTGGAGAGTCAGTCTATGTAACCTCCACCCAAACACTATATTGCACATTTTGATTTTCATTCATTTATGTGAGGCGTATCTCAGGATTCTTCCCCACTTCAACATCTTCTGTCACCTCTTCTGGCTGAAGAAGGGCGGCGGTGGTTCCAAGTTGGTTGGCGGCGTGTATCTTCAACTACGCGATGGAATGGCGGGCGAGTACCTCACTATGCCGCTAAACACGTCGCTGAAGGGGTAGAACGCCAGGTGGTTCTACATGAAACAGAGCCATCCTACCATCCGCTGTGACACTGACCACATCCTGGAGAGCCAAAAAAGTTGGTTGGAGAGGCCAAGCAGTGCTGATATGGATCAGGTGAGGGGGCTCCTCAGCCTAATAAAGGGCGTAAAGATGAATGGCAGACTGGTGGCGGCGAGCTTCATAGTGTGCCATGTCTAGCCCTGCAAGGAGAGGGCCCACGCAGGCTTTGACTTCAAGGAGGACACCGACGGCACCCGGGGGAGGACAGAGATGCTGTCGAGGGACAATGTGCTAGAGCGAGCCACAGAGCTATTCACTCTGTTTGCCTCATTCTATGTATCAGGGCAGATGAGACCCTTTAACTGCACATACCCACCTCTTTAGGTAAACATCTCAACTGTGTGTTCCTGATCCTTTTTTATCCTGTACCATTGCCGAGCAGTGAACTGATTAACTTATGGAAAGATCCATTCACAGGAACAAGCGGTGTACTTCTCGGGCGTGCCGAGGGGTGATTGGCCGTAGGCAGTAGATGCCCGGCCACCAACTCAGCCTGAGGAAGGTGCCATCAGCGCCTCATCAGAGTCCGGAGGCGCAACGCTGGTCGGACGGAGAGTCCTCCCCAGTGTTGGAGAAAGTCTGGGGGAAGAGGGTAGGGGTAGATGAGCCAGCCTAGAAGAAGAAGAAGATGGTGGGTGCCACTCCCCGCAAGCTGGGTGGCATCTCACTTGGCGGTGACCGGACCACTCGGACACAGAGTGCGACAATGTCTGAGTGGTCGGATGACGACAGGGCTCCAGTAGCTCCTCCTCTAAGCACTGAAGCGCCTCCACACAACACGCGCACGGAGGAGCGATTGAAGGAAGGGGAGGGAGTCCCCGAGTAGCAGGCGAAGGGAGTCCTCGAGCAACAGGCGAGGGGAGTCCCAGAGCGGCAGGCGGAGGAGAGGCCGATGGCGGAGACCGCGAGACCTCGACCCCAAGGCATGAGAGTTGACCCTAGGGCCACGCCTAGGGGCTCGGGTAGGCAGCGCCGGTTCAAAAAAGTGTACCAACAGGCCGACACATAAGTATCCTTGCCTTAGAGTTATTTTGCTGTCGGATCCTTATCTTGGTGGCGATTGACGAGCTAATCTGATGCAGAGCGAGGCGTACGGAGGAGTTAAACCTGTCCATCCAGACCGGTGAGCAACTGGGGGCTGGTCTCGACGCGGAGGTGATGCCGGCAGATCCCGTCCTAGAGACCCTAGGAGCTCAGCTGCCTGTGGAGATGTCAACCGCCACTGCTGGTGGACTTGGACGATGCCCGGGGCAACGATAGAAGCTGCCGAGGCTTCAGAGGCGGATGCTGGAGTTGCCGACGCCACGCCGGAGACCGGAGCAGAGAAGCCTGTGGTGCCAGAGGAGCCGATGGTGCTCCCAAAGGCATCGGAGGGCGTGGTCAGACATGCCATGCGGCCACGGAGCCCCCTGGTGGTGCCGCTAGCTACGGAGGAGGAGGCCGAGGTGGAAGAGATCGAACGTGAGGAATCATGACCCCAAGCTGTCTGAATCCTCTGCAAGCGGGCGACGAAATGGTGGTTGTTGAGGAGGAGGACACCACCAGGGAGCTCAGGAGGCTGGAGTCCACCATGTCGACAGCGATGAAGCAGATCAAGGTTAGCATTGCGTCATCAATGTTCATCTTTAATGTTGGAGATTGGAGTTCTTTATAGTCTTGGTGCTTTTGCAGGGGATAGCTCGGACTGCCGAACAATGGTGCCAGCTGATCAAGAGGATGGAGCCCCTTGTCGAAGAAAATGCAAAGCCGGAGGAGGTGATGAAGCTTATGGAGAAAAACGTCCAGAGGGCCCAGCGCGAGCAGGATTGATAGGTACTGAAACTATTTCAGTACGGGAGTTGGCCCAATCTTCACGACAGTAGGTCTCAATCAAGATAACTTGCAACAAAGCAGCGGGAAGCAAAGGCCACTTGCTAAAGAACAGCGGAGTAACTAGCTTTATACCTGGCCAAGGTTGGATGCGGCCAAGCGACGGGGAGAGAGACACCGAAACCACGAAGACTTCGACTCGATCTCCGAACGACCGGAGAACCACAACCGGAGCTAATCCACACAAGGTAGGGCAGCCGTACTGGAACCTGCAAAGCACGAACTAGTGGATCCTAGAGGGATCTCTTCACAAGTCCAGGAAGAACAAGGATTTGAGTAAGCACTCGGCAGCTCGGCTGCAATATCACTAGAATTATCAAATCATCAAAAAGTCCTTTTCTAGTAGCCTAGAGGTGGTATTTATACTATGAGAAGTCTCTAAGATAGATGTGAACTGAAGAAGCCACGTTGGGAGGTGGAAGGACAACTGTCTAGAGCATTCACGAGGTGATCTTCAGTTCCCGAGTCTTCTGGGCTTCTGTGCAGTTTTCAATATTTTGGTCATAACTCCTTCCTAGAAAATCCAAATGACGAACCGTTGGATGCGTGGGAAATCTAACTTCATCATCTTCCCAACCATGTATGCTATGCACCACGAATTATTGTAGAATGGTACAGTTTTGCACGGGATCTTTAGCTTCATGCAGACTGTTGAGCTTCGGAGCAGTCTTTACTAAAACTGGTTGAACGCCACGCTGGACACTCCAAACTGGTCGGACATGAAAGCATTGGAAACTAGGCTTCAAGATCTTTCCAACAAGTGCTCATTCACCTTCATAGCTTTTGGAAGACAAAAGATATGACTGTTTCTTCTGAATGGTTCTGTCATGCTGGATTGACTCGAACGTAGCTCTTCTTTCTGATCCATCCTTGATGTATCCTTGTCTTCCTTCTCGAGAACCTGAGTAATAACAACATGCACGATTGAGGTAGCTCGAAATTACCATCAATGTTTAATTGAAATTCACAAAGTAGCGCGTGCACCTCTTGTTGTATCTTTTTGGCGTGGCTACGGGTGATGGGTCCAGTAAGGACTTGGAGTGGTGTATCAGCTGGTGAGGTGGTCGGAGAGATTGCCGAGGTCGGTGAAGTGGTCGGAGAGGTCGCCGAGGTGGTCGGAGAGGTCACCGAGGTCGGTGAAGTGGTCGGAGAGGTCACCGAGGTGGTCGGAGAGGTCGCCGAGGTCGGTGAAGTGGTCGGAGAGGTCCCCGACGCTGGCATGGTCACATCATCCTCCCCCCTTGAAAAAGAGTAGTCCTTGACTCTTCCAATCCAAAGAATGGAGATGGGCCGGCCACGTTAAAACTGGTACTCACACCATAAGTACTAGGTAGATCAATTTCATAAGCGTTGTCGTTGATCTTGCGTAGCACTTTGAATGGGCCATCAGCTCGGGCTTGCAACTTGGTTTTGCATTGTTCAGGAAACCTGTCTTTGCATAGATGCACCCAAACCAAGTCTCCTAATTCAAATAACACCTTCCTTCGACCTTTATTGGTGTGCTTCTCATACATCCTTGTCATCTTTTCAATGTTTGTTCGAGCTCTATCATGAAGGTTCTTGACAAACTCGGCTCGCTTACTTGCATCGAAGTTTACACGTTCCTGCATAGGTAAAGGCAAAAGATCTATGGGAGCAGTGGGTTTAAACCCATATACAATTTCAAATGGACAAAATTTAGTGGTCGAGTGTACTGCCCTGTTGTATGCAAATTCGACATGTGGCAAACTTTCTTCCCAAAGTTTCAAGTTCTTCTTGAGGATAGCTCGCAGTAGCATTGATAGAGTACGGTTCACAACTTCAGTTTGTCCATCCGTTTGTAGATGATAGGTCGTAGAGAACATCAACCGTGTTCCAAGTTTGCCCCACAAAGTTTTCCAAAAATAACTCAAAAATTTAGTGTCATGATCAGAAACAATGGTTCATGGCACTCCATGTAGTCGTACAATTTCTTTGAAAAACAATTCAGCGATATGTGAAGCATCATCGCTCTTGTGGCATGGAATAAAATGTGCCATTTTGCTAAAACGATCAACCACAACAAAGATGGAATCCCTTCTCCGCTTGGTTCAAGGTAAACCAAGAACAAAATCCATGGAGATATCTTCCCAAGGCACACTAGGAATAGGCAGAGGAGTGTATAATCCATGAGGATTCACATGGGACTTAGCTTTGTGGCATGATTTGCAGCGAAGAACATGTCTCTCCACATCTCTTCTCATCTTTGGCCAAAAGAAGTGGTCGGTAAGGACTTGTTCTGTCTTCTTGGCACTGAAATGTCCCATGAGTCCTCCTACGTGGGCTTTCTGCACAAGTAAAATTTGAACAGAGCAATCTGGAATACAGAGTTTGTTAGCTTGAAACAAAAACCCATTATTCACATGCAATTTTTCCCATCCTTTGCCTTCTCGGCACTTGGAATATGGTTCAGCAAAATATGAATCAGTTGCATATAAATCTTTTATGCTTTCTAAGCCAAGAATCTTAGTGTCAAGTTGGGTTAGCAAAGTGTGACGTCGAGACAAAGCATATGCTACAACATTCTCTTTTCCTTTCTTGTACTTGACAATATAGGGAAATGACTCAATGAATTCACACCATTTTGCATGCCTTCTATTCAGTTTTAGTTGTCCTTTAAGGTGTTTCAATGATTCATGATCTGAATGTATCACAAATTCTTTAGGAAAAAGGTAATGTTGCCAAGTTTCCAAACTCCAAATGAGAGCATATAATTCTTTATCATAAACTGAATAATTTAGAGTTAGACCACTTAGCTTTTCACTGAAGTATGCAATTGGCCTTCGTTCTTGCATGAGCACACCTCCAATCCCAACTCCACTTGCATCACATTCTATTTCAAATGTCTTACCAAAATCTGGGAGGGCAAGGACTAGGGCTGTTGTTAACTTCATCTTCAATTCTTCAAATGCCTTCTGTTGTGCTTCTCCCCACTTGAAAATCACTTCTTTCTTGGTCAGCTCATTGATTGGTGCAGCAATAGTGCTGAAATCCTTCATGAACCGCCGATAGAAACCAGCAAGTCCAAGGAAGCTTCTGACTTGGCTCACGTTCTGTGGAGGCGTCCAGTCTCGTACAGCCTTGATCTTTTCTTCATCTACCTCCACTCCTTGTCCTATAACAACAAATCCAAGAAAGACTACCTTGTCGATTGCAAAAGGTGCACTTCTCAAGGTTAGCATACAATTTCTGTTCACGTAGGACAGCAAGCACACATTGGATATGTTCAACATGTTCATCAAGAGACTTGCTGTAAATTAAGATGTCATCAAAGTAAACGACAACAAACTTGCCAATGAAAGCTCTAAGCACATGATTCATCAATCTCATAAATATACTTGGTGCATTGGTTAACCCGAAAGGCATTACCAACCATTCATACAACCCAAATTTTGTTTTAAAAGCTGTTTTCCATTCATCTCCTTTCATGCGAATCTGGTGATATCCACTTCTTAAATCAATTTTAGTGAATATGATAGCACCACTAAGTTCATCAAGCATATCATCCAGTCGAGGTATGGGATGTCTATACCTTATGGTGATGTTATTAATGGCTCGGCAATCAACACACATTCTCTAAGAGCCATCTTTTTTGGAACTAAAAGGACAGGAACAGCACAAGGTGATAGACTTTCCTTTACATAACCTTTGTTAATGAGCTCCTGCACTTGGCGCTGAATTTCTTTTGTTTCCTCCGGATTGGTGCGATATGGTGCACGGTTAGGGAGTGGAGCACCAGGAACAAGATCGATTTGATGTTCAATCCCTCTCTTTGGTGGCAGCCCTGGTGGTACTTCCTCAGGAAACACATCTTCATATTCCTGTAGCACATCAAAAACAGCACTAGGCAAAGTAGAGGGTAAGTCGTTAGTGACAAGAAAATTGTCCTTGTACAGGAGTACATAGAACACAACATTGGGTTCACTCAATTCTTTTAAATCCCCCTTCCTAGCCATCATCACTAAACCCTCTGTTCCCTTTGGCTCGGTTCTTTGTAGCTGTGGAGTTTTATTTGGCTTTGGAAACACTCCCTCACTATGTTTGTGTGTCACTTGTAAGTGGTTCTCGCTTGCTCGCTGTTTTCTTTTCAGATCATCTCTCACAATCTCCTCCGGTGACAAGGGAAGAAAAGTGATGCGCTCTCCTTTGTACATGAGAACAATCTTGTTGGCGCGACCGCAAATCTGAGCATCTCGGTCATACAACCAAGGCCTTCCTAACAGCAATTGGCATGCTTCCATTGGAACCACATCACACTCCACATGATCATTGTACCGCCCAATGGAGAAGGAAACGGTCACAATATTTGGTACACGCAGCGCACCACAATCATTTAACCATTGCATCTTGTTTGGAGAAGGGTGGCGCCGCTGTTTCAGTCCCAATCTTTCAACTAATTCTCGACTTGCAATATTATTGCAGCTGCCATTGTCAACAATGATTTAACACAACTTGTCCTTGATCATGCCCTGGGTGCGAAAAAGATTGTGCCGCTGATTATTCTCTTCTTGGACAGCAGTAACACTAAGCACTCGGCGAGAAATGAAGCAATTGTTGTCTCCATCATTAGGTTGAATTTCATCACCTTTATCTTGCATAATTTCTTCATCATATATTGGAGCTTCTTCCTCAGGTTCGCTTTTAGATTCCCATTCACCTTGCTCATTTATAATCATGGTCCTTTGACTAGGACATTGAGCAGCAACATGTCCTCGACCTTGGCACTTGTGACAAACAATGCCTCGGGTATGGGAAGAAGAAGCAGCAGTTGATGCAGCAGGAGGGGTTGCTGTGCTTGCAGCAGATCATCGTTGTTCTTGCTAAATTGCAGGTGAAGAAGCAGTAGAAACCGTTGTCTTTGTAGCACCAATGGATGGAGGAGGCCTAGTAGCAACTCCTTGTGATCTTCCCCCACCAATAAAGGTACCGGGCTGCTGTCGACGCCATGGGACTGAAATTGATTGGCTCCCATAAGACCTTCTTCGTCCCTCTTGCTGAATTTTCCTCTTGGTGCGCATAGCTTGGTCAACAAGGTCTTGCAAATTATGATATGGAAACATCTCAACAAAACCTAAAATTTCTTCATTGAGACCATTCAAAAATCTTTCCATTTTTGACTCTTCATCTTCCCTAATTCCAGATCTCACCAAGAGTAACTCCATCTCCTTGAAGTAGTCATCAACAGATTTTGATCCTTGTCTCAATGTTTGTAACCTATTGCGGAGGTCACGATGATAGCTTGATGGCACAAAGCGTCTTCTCATCACTCTCTTCATCTCAGCCCATGTGTTGATATGGTCACGTCCCAACACACGTTGATTTTCTTGAACTTGGTTCCACCATGTGAGAGCGTAACCTAAAAACTCAACAGAAGCTAGATTGACACGCCTCTGATCAGAAAGATTATGCACTCTAAAAATCTGATCACATTGCTCCTCCCATTCAAGATAAGCATCATCATTTTCTTTCCCTGAAAATTTTGGAACACTTAACTTTACACGAGCAATGCTATCCGGATCATCTCTATGGCGACGACCACGAGGAATTTCCCCATCATGACCAGCACCACGATGATGTTCATGTGGCTGTCCAAAATGCCCATGGTGACCAAAAGGATTTTCATTATCATCAAATCCCTCCTCATACTCATCATGAACCTCATCTTCATCATCAAAATGTACACGACGATCACGTCCACGTCCTCCTCCACGCTGATGATCAAATTCAGCACGCCATCCACCACCGCGCTAATCAAAATCAGCATGACGCCTTTCACCCTGACCACCACGACCATTGCCGTTGCGGCCATGAAATCCAGCACCCAAACCAGAATTTTCATCACCAAATTCATCACGGTGATTGTCTTCATGTTGATGTTGTGGACCTCGACCACCCGCTGCAGGGAGACGTTCATTGAACATCCTGTCCATCGCTGCCAAGAGTGAGTTGGCCATTTGGTGTAGCTCCACCCGTGCAACAGGGGGTTCTTCATCTCCGTGGTCCCCATGATGAACACTCGAATTGGATCCTGCCATGTGAGACTAGTTGCAAGAAAAAGTGAAATAGGTAAATTTGTAAAAACACACAATCTCACCTCTTACTTACCCAAGTTCTTGCTTGTTCTCAAGGACCGTGATGGTGCTGGTGTGGTAGCTTCAATGGAGGTGGTAGAGAGGTCGTAAGGATTACGAATCGAACGTCCCGGTTTAGGTTTTGGTGGAGCTATAGGTGGCTAACAAGGAGGGCTACGGTACTGCCAACCGAGTGGTTTGATGTGCTCAAAGACACGACGTTGCTGCTAACAAGATTACCACCAACTCAAATATGTAAACTGAAATTTTCAGCAATACACCGCAACACAGATCCTTCAACTTCTTTTCATTTCTCCTTTTTTTAAACTAATCCTTTTTTTATCCTCTCTTTTTTTATAACACTGACAACGGTAACGAATGAAACAACTCAATTTATATAAACGGTGGTGACTAGCAACTCGATGAACACGAAACACAACGTAACAGTACTGCGAAATGGTTATAGGTATTTTTTGTGTGGCTTTGGACTATAGGATATGAATAAACACAAATATATGAAGTAGATTAATCAAGGATTACGATGTGGATGACGGCAAGACCTACCATGTTAATCCGAAGTTCTGATACCACATGATAGGTACTAAAACTATTTTAGTACGGGAGTTGGCACGATCTTCATGACAGTAGGTCTCAATCAAGATAACTTGCAACAAGGCAGCGGGAAGCAAAGGTAACTTGCTGAAGAATAGTGGAGTAACTAGCTTTATACCTAGCCAAGGTTGGATGCGACCAAGCGACGGGGAGAGAGACACCAAAACCATGAAGACTTCGACTCGATCTCCGAACGACCGCAGAACCACAACCGGAGCTAATCCACACAAGGCGGGGCAGTCATACTGGAACCCACAAAGCACGAACTAGTGGATCCCAGAGGAATCTCTTCACAAGTCCAGGAAGAACAAGGGTTTGAGTAAGCACTCGATAGCTCGGCTGCAATATCACTAGAATTATCAAATCATCAAAAAGTCCTTTTCTAGTAGCCTAGAGGTGGTATTTATACTATGAGAAGTCTCTAAGATAGATGTGAACTGAAGAAGCCACGTTGGGAGGTGGAAGGACAACTGGCTAGAGCATTCACGAGGTGGTCTTCAGTTCCCGCGCGTCTTCTGGGCTTCTATGTAGTTTTCAATATTTTGGTCATAACTCCTTCCTGGAAAATCCAAATGATGAACCGTTGGATGTGTGGGAAAGCTAACTTCATCATCTTCCCAACCATGTATGCTATGCACCACAAATTATTGTAGAATGGTACAGTTTTGCACGGGATCTTTAGCTTCATGCAGACTGTTGAGCTTCAGAGCAGTCTTTACTAAAACTGGTCGGACGCCATGCTAGACACTCCAAACTGGTCGGACATGACAGCATTGGAAACTAGGCTTCAAGATCTTTCCAACAAGTGCTCATTCACCTTCATAGCTTTTGGAAGACAAAAGATATGGCTGTTTCTTCTGGATGGTTCTGTCATGCTGGATTGACTCGAACGTAGCTCTTCTTTCTGATCCATCCTTGATGTATCCTTGTCTTCCTTCTCGGAGAACCTGAGTAATAACAACATGCACGATTGAGGTAGCTCAAAATTACCATCAATGTTTAATTGAAATTCACAAAGTAGCGCGTGCACCTCTTGTTGTATCTTTTTGGCGCGGCTACGGGTGATGGGTCTAGTAAGGACTTGGAGTGGTGTATCAGCTGGTGAGGTGGTCGGAGAGGTTGCCGAGGTCGGTGAAGTGGTCGGAGAGGTCGCCGAGGTGGTCGGAGAGGTCACCGAGGTCGGTGAAGTGGTCGGAGAGGTCACCGAGGTGGTCGGAGAGATCGCCGAGGTGGTCTTAGAGGTCGTCGAGGTGGTCGGAGAGGTCTCCGAGGTCGGTGAAGTGGTCGGAGAGGTCCCCGACGCTGGCGTGGTCACATCAAGGATCTTGCCGAGTCTCAAGCACGAGATCTGGAATACCAAAAGGTGGCTCTGTACGAGTAGTTGGTGACCATGTCCGAGTAGTTGCGGGGTAGGTCCGAGCAGCTGAGCACCGTCTCCAAGCAGCTGATGAGTGTTTCCGAGGAGCTAGAGTGGAAGTCCAAGTAGCTCAGAAACGTCTTCGAGCAGAGAAAAGGTATGGCGTATCGGCGATTTTGCTTTGCATTGTTGAACAGTCATATTGTTGCTGATGACTATTATGCTTGTAGAGCAAGATATGGAGCTCATCCAACTGCGCCAAACCGTCGGGCAACTCTAGGAGGAGAAAGAAAGCGACTGGGTGAGCGGAGAAGCTGGCTGAGGAGCTGAATGGTGAGTACTTCATGGTCGGAGTTACTACTGAATTGATTTCTTTTGTTTGATGAATCCCAGTGATGCCTGCAGACTATTGTCGGAGGACCAAGGCATAGTTCGATGTGCTGGAGCAGGAGGCCAGAACCTAGAGAAGCAAGCTCGACGCCATAGTTGCCGGAGTCAAGCTGGTGCTCGACTGCGTCGACCTAGAGGTAGCTCCTCAGCCTGACGGCAGGCCGCCGTGTCCAGACACCATCATCGATAGGTGCAAGGCGGCGTGGGAGAACTTCAAAAGCTTCAACCACGACACCACCGTCACCGCCGTTACACACGCCCTAGCGGTGGTCTAGTCCCACTACCCTGCCATTGACCTTCAAGTGATAGGGGCTAGATTTGCCAGAGGGACGGGCGCGATGGAGCATCAGCAGCTGGAAGATGAGGTGGAAGACGCGGCGAAGAAACTGGCTGGCGACGTCGACCTGTTCAGCAAGATGGACAGCGATCTCAAAGCCCAATGATCTGCTCAGAGAATATTCTATAATAACTGGAGAAGACAGTTAAAACACGTGAGGGCACAGATAAACATTCATGTATATGTATAAATGTTGTAAAGTGACATGTGCATGTATGCAGTTTGCTAGTATTTTGGTGAAAAAATCATTGTAGTGTTAACCCTAACGCAATTATACATAGTATAAGTAGCGCCCAAGCAGTTAGTTCGTTACTGAACTCTTGGCCTTGGCTAGCCCATAGTCCATAACGTTGAGCGCGGAGCCTGTGTACGTGTAGGAGGAACAGGCGTGACCAAGGAACCACAGCCGACCACCCATAACATAGAGCGCGGAGCCCGTAGCACGTGTATGGAGAGATCGGAGACTGGGTCTTCTCCATAGAGCACAGAGCAAAACGTGTGTTGCTCGGTGGTTGGCGAAAAATCTTAGAGATATACGTAGTATAAGTAGCGTCCGAGCAGTTAGTTCTTTACTGGGCTCTTGGCCTTGGCTAGCCCATAGTCCATAACGTCAAGCGCGGAGCCCGTGCACGTGTAGGAGGAACAGGCGTGGCCAAGGAACCGCAGCCGACCACCCATAACGCAGAGCGTAGAGCCCGTAGCACTTGTAGGGAGAGATCGGAGACTGGGTCTTCTCCATAGAGCATAGAATGGAACGTGTGCTGCTCGGCGGTTGGCGAAATATCTTGGAGATATGGAGAAACGTGGTGGAGCATTTATGGAGATCACATATTGGAGTTTGTTAAATAGTATCTTAGAGCTGGTGACCGCTAATGGAGATTAAACCGTAATGGAGATATAATGAAGACAAATTATGGCGATCAAAACTTCATTCATTATGGAGTGGAGAATACATATCTGGAGCATTTCAAGGATAGAAACATATAAGGTGCTCGATGTGCCATGAATTGGGGACATCGAGTCCGTGCAAGTTGCATAGCCGTTAAGACCCTGGTCGGGTAACCTCTTTGACCACGTAGGGCCCTTCCCAAGGGGAGTAGAGCTTGTGCATCCCTTCAGTTTTATGCTTTCTATGGAGAACGAGGTCGCCGACAGCAAATGAACGACCTTTGATGTTGCGGTTGTAGTATCTCCGCAAGCCTTTTAGATATTTGGTTGTGCGGACGTAGGTGATCAGGCGTTCTTCCTCAGCCCTGTCGATGTCCTCTGTCCGAACAGCTGTGGCTTGCTCTTCATTATAATGTTCCACTCTAGGTGCTCGGAAGGCAATGTCCGCTGGTAGTATGGCTTCTGAGCCGTAGACCAAGAAATATGGAGACACACCAGTGCTGCGACTTGCTTGAGTGTGCAGTCCCCAGACCACAGCTGGTAGCTCTTTGAGCCATCTGCCCGGATGCTTTTCTTCTTTCTGATATAGCCTCTTTTTGAGGGCATCAAGAATCATGTCGTTCGCCCGTTCGACCTGGCCGTTGGCTCTAGGATGGGCAACAGAAACGTATTTGATGGAGATGCATCGGTCTTCGTAGAAGTCCCAAAAATGATGACCAGTAAATGTAGTTCCGAGGTCGGTGATAATACTGTTCGGGAGACCGAATCTGTGGATGATATCTTCGAATAGCTCGACTACCTTCTTTGCAGTAGCTGAAACAAGCGGTTTGTATTCGATTCACTTGGAGAACTTGTCGATGGCTACGTACACATATCGGAAACCACCTGGCACTGGCTTGAAAGACCCAATCTTGTCCAGTCCCCTGCATGGAAAAGGCCAGGAAGCTGGGTGATCCGGCACGACTTGTCTACAGTCTAGCAGTGTAGTAAGAACTGTAAGATGAAAGATGGTAAAATGATTCTGATTGCTTACCACATGCTTGAAAGTAGCACATGTGCTTACATAGAATGGTTAGTTAATAAACTATTGCTGACTGCTAATAAAATTGGATATAAGGACGCACACTTTGTAATGCTTCCTGCAGGTGCAATAAACCCACAAGCCAGATAGCCTTGCATATCCTTGAAGTCTTTTCTTTCCTCCTATTAGGTAAATCTTGCTGAGTATAATTGAGTACTCAGGGTTTTATTTCCCTCTATTACGGGTGACAGGTGGATGCTAGAGCTAAATCTTGGGTGTGGATTCCTCCTATTGGGCTCAGAGAGGATTCCTTTACGCTGCGATCATAGTTTTTATTTATAACTCTCGCTAAATATTTTATAAATAGAAATTTTATAATCTATTATCATAGTTTATATATCAAAGCTTTATCATGTCATGAATAGATATTTATTTCCTTTGTAACTCTGATCACATGCTTATATTCCGCTGTTAAATTAAATTATTCATAACTCTGATAACATGGGTATATTCCGCTGTTATAATCCATAAATATTATACTCTGATGCTACATAGAAAGTGATGTAAGAAATGATTTAAGAATATTGTAAGCTTTATTCTCTCATTTATGATCCTGATGAAAAAGTTTGGATTTTCGGGTTCTCCGTTGGGGTGTGCTCGATTGAACTACATAATCTAGTGTCTTTCTTTGAGTACTTAGTGTCTAATAGAAGATAAGTACTCTTGGGAGGCATTAGATTAGACGGTTTTGCCACATGCTGGGGCTCCGGAGGACGTTGGGGACGGAGACGCGGGCGTAGACGCGGAGGCGATGACGTACTGTTTTACGCCGCCGCCGTGGGCGATTGCGCGAGCTGCAAATGCGGCACCTTGTGGGGACGTTTGCGGCCAATGGTTTTCTTCCTCATCTTTGCTACGAGATTTGGAAATAATGGTTGCAGATTCATCATGAGCGGGCCTAATTAAATAGGACCAAGTCGCCTTTCTAGGAATCTCATCTGCCGCCTCAATTAAAAAAGGAATTAAATCTTCACCACGCGCACTCATGGGGAACTGAGCCGACGTAGCGCTTCAACTGACAGACGACGCGCGTCCCCTGGCTTGCGTATGACGCGGGATTGACAAAACAAGATGACCTGGGGATGGCACTAGAACAAGCTCATCTCCCAACAGCGCACCTCTCTCGACCTGGCCAACATCGGGTCTTAAGCGACTGGCAATTTTGGGTGGCGTCTAACCACCCGGATTGCAAGCCACCCAACTAAGACAATCTCGACTACATACCGACGCTCGAGTCGCGTTTGACAGACAAGCTTGGGGGCTTATGTCGATGCCATACCCCCGGTATCCCGACTTCTGTATTGCCGACTACCGACTCCGGATCAAAGACGACTCGAAGGCCCACGACGACCCTATTCAAGGAATGATATCTTCGGATGGCGCCAGGACTCCGACCAGGGCACGACTCCTTAGCTTGTAGGGAAACTTGATCCCGGATATAAATAGCTAGCAATTTTCCCTGTTGTAATCATCGGCTCTTTCATAGGCCTCGCCACATTGTAATCGCAATCTCGTCGAATACAAGCAATACAAACAAGTAGCAACTGGACGTAGGGCTTTTACCCGCTTCCCGGGGGCACCGAACCAGTATAAATCTCGTCTTCATCTGTGATTGTTCTTCGCACCAAGCGAGGTTCCCAAGAACCAAATATCCGTCAATAAAAAACACCGACATATTTAATTAAATTAAATAAATTCTAGGGCTAAATTAGATGCTAGGTGCAATAAAATGATGAACTGATTATAGTTGGTGTCCAAAACTGTAAACGCGATAGCTATGGTTGCGGTTACTAGTAACTGCCATGGTTATGGTTGTAGTTACTAGTAACCCCATGTTTATGATAGCTGTTACTAGTGATTGATGGACGCTTCATGACATCAAGGTTTATCCTCAACACTTTATCTTCCACCTTCAGCATTTATAAGGAGCGCTGGTCTCGAGCCACGTGTACGAGACACAGGACACAACACCTCTTCTCACTGTTGAGTTGCTCCACGGCTTTCCCGTTCTGATCCTCTGCGTGCACGACGGATTGGAAGAGTAGGCCTCCGGAACCACACCTGCGTCTATGTCACCTGCTCAGGTTTTTGGGGAACGTCTAACGCGATTGCTCGTTGTCGATCCGATCAACGACTTCATCTTCTTCCTGATGGATATTCGAGACACTACACTGCGAACATCATCCTACATCGACTATGATCCACGACATTAAGCAAGGCACAATGTCGACTAGTGCGCATGAAGCCACCCGTACCTTGAGTATGGGTCTCTCCGCTAGGTATATTTCTAATCTTACTGTTTCTATATTTAGTAAGGTTTTTGTGCTATTAAACATAATTAATATGTCCATCATAGTTTCCACAAGTAGTTCACACATACACATGTTCGTTGTCACGAATTTACTACTTTTTTAGATTATATCTATATTTAAATTTAAAATGTCTAAATTTCTAACAGATCCATCACATATTGCTACTATTATCTTGCCATTTTTATTTCTCTCACGCGAACGCGAGCTTCTCCTTGAGTGTTCATTGGGTCCTGCCGCTGCAAGCTTCCAGACAAGAACAAGTGCCGTGCTCCGGCTGTGCCTTCGCGCGTAGCCTTGGCGCATGGAGTGCGCCGCCCGATCCATCCTCGTCGACTGCCGCTACGCCGAGCGCGGGTGCACGGAGAAGATGGCCTACTACGACGAGGGCGAGCACGCGAAGGTATTGCCGCACGTGGCGTGCCTCTGCCTCGTGAACGTGAAGCCGGCCGCACGGCCGCCTGGCACGCCGTCTCCTTCGTTTTTTTTTTTTTTGACAAGCGGTCTCCTTCGTTGGCGTTGCGCCCTACCTTAAGGTCACCTGCGTTCTTCGTTCCGCCGAAGCAAGCACGATTTTTGGCGGCGTCGGCATCACAGGGACAACCGACGCGTAGCGCGCAGGAGGGGGACGGGCGAGCGCGAACACGGGATCCAGGAAACGATGCTGGCCTTCCCCAACTCTCAGCGTTCCGACCTCGATATTCTCGTAGACATGGTTTCTTCTCAAAAAATGGTTTTCTCATTTTTTTTCTCCTCTTCAATAAATTGTTTGCCACATCAACAAATTGATTAGGTCGCTGTAATTAAAAACTATAGAAACTAGTGTAGTTTTTGCATTGTGGGTGTTCTAATTCGATCAAATAAAAAAGTACCATTTATACCTTATAATATACTTCTTCCGTCTTAAAATAAACACACATCCCGCTCGAGGAGTCAAACTTTTTAAAGTTTAAGGGGCAGTTCGGCTGGTACAAAAACCAGCCGAATTTTACTATGCGCGGATGAAATTCACTGTTTACTCTATCACAAATTCCTCTAAATTCCTCCATATTCCTATAAGCGAACAGGGCCTAACTAAATTTATACATAAATACACTAACATTTATAATGTGTAATAAATATAATTAGATTGAGCATGTAATATATTTTTATAATAAACTTATTTAGAGATACAAATATTTATATTATTTTTTATATTTTTAGTTGAACTTGAAAAATATTTAACTTCTCAATAAACGGGATGTGTATTTTATTTTGGAACAGAGGGTGCAACTTTAAAGACTGTCAGGGACGAAGCGAGTACCACTGGTGGTGACTAAATTTCTGGATCAGCAATAGTACTATTCCACAAATTTTTTGAAAGGAGAGAGCTTATATTAAGATGACAGGTAATCATGGTCTAAAGGTGCCGACGCACAGGCCGGGACACCTTAAGAAAGGCAACCCTTCCTACCAAAATATCCCAATTAATTGGACACTCCAAACGTGCTTCCACCGATGACCCAATCAGACATTGACGGAGCTCCTGCGAGCCATCAGCTCGTCCACTAACCGTCCAACATCATTGTAAGATGACCCACCCTTGCCACGGCGCGCCTGGCCTTCTCCCCGAGCTCCTTGTCCTTCTCCCGTATTGCCTCCGCGTCCTCGCCGTCGCCCATCACTCTCCCGATGGCCTCCGCGATCACCTTGCCGCCGATCACGCGCCGTGTCTCAAGCTTCGACGCATAGTCCGTAGACCCCACGCCGACACCAACCTTGAGTAGCTCCACCACCAGCTTCTCATTGTAGAACTGGTCGGCGAAGCGCGGCCACGTCACCATAGGCACGCAAGTAGGCAATCACTAGAATTACCATTCCATGTCTTGTGTAAACATACTTAAATTAGTATATATAGTTGACTAGCTTTATTTGTGGGCTATAATATAATAATGCTTGTGTCATGGGCTGGGCTTACTTGTATTCTTGTCGCTTGGGCTCTTTAAAATATTTAGATTATCCTATTATAAGTGTTCGATAATTTGCGTTCAATTATCGAATAATCCATATCCGTCGGATTTCGCCAATTTCATATCCCAGACCGCATCAGCATATAATCGGATTCGAATTATCCGCATCCGCACGGATATTAAAAACACTTCTCCATATTCTTAAAATTTGGATTCGGAGCGGAGGATTATCCATACCACTTTCATTCCTAACCATAACCCGACAAAATCTTGTGTTCGTACAAAGACAATTAATAATTTACTACTATTTCTATAGCTAGATAGGGATTTTTTTTACACAAAGATAAATAACAAATCATAAAAGTAATTATTATTTATACTAGTTGCTTGTACAAGTGCACCATCTAAGATCATTTTAAAATTTAGACAACCGAAATACAGAAGAAAAGAAGAAGTGTTACGATAATGGATAATTATGGCCTAAAGTTGGCGACGCACTCCAAACGTGCTTTCACCGATGACCCAGTCAGACATTGACGGAGCTCCTACGAGCCATCAGCTCGTCCACTAACCGTCCGACATCATCGTAAGATGACCCACCGTTGCCCACCGCACGCCTGGCCTTTTCCCCAAGCTCCTTGGCCTTCTCCCGTATTGCCTCGGCGTCCTCGCCGTCGCCCATCACTCTCCTGATGGCCTCCGCGATCACCTCGCCGCCGATCACGCGCCGGGTCTCCAGCTTCGACGCGTAGTCCGTGGAGCCCACGCCGACACCGACCTTGAGCAGTTCCACCACCAGCTTCTCGTTGTAGAACTGGTCGGCGTAGCGCGGCCACGTCACCATAGGCACGCCGGCGCTCACGGCCTCCAGCGTCGAGTTCCACCCGCAGTGCGTCACGAACCCACCCACTGCCGGGTGGGCCAGGATCAGCCTCTGCGGCGCCCAACCCCGGATGATGAAGCCGCGGTCGCCGCGCGCCATCAGCTCCGCGAACCCGTCGGGCATCCATTCCGACTCCTCGGTGTCCGCGCCGCCGCCGATGACCCAGACGAAGTTCTTGCCGGACATGTCGAGGCCGCGTGCCAGCTCGCGCAGCTCGGGCGGAAAGAAATGGGATAGCGTGCCGAAGGACACGTACACCACCGAGCCCTCCGGTTTGGTGTCGAGCCACTGCTGGCAGCCGTCCGCGTCCGGCGAGAGACCGTTGCTGGCGCCCCTCGTCGCCGCGTCCTTGCTGGCGAGCGCGACCGGCCCGACGAGCCATGCGCGGCGCCCGAGCGTCGTGGTGTAGTGCTTCAAGTAGTCCGGCTCCAGCTCGTGGAAGCTGTTGAACACCTCGCCGTAGCTCCTCTGGTCCGCGGCGTTTCCGCGCTGCATGAAGGCCCAGTGCTCCGGCCGCTTCTTGGGCTCAAACATTTGGCTGCGCCTCAGATCGACGCGGTGCGGCAGCCCCGGAAGCAGCACGAGTGCGTCGGGGTCGTCGGGGGCGGCCTCCACGGGGTTGTTGCGCACCGTAGTGTCGCTGCAGGCCCGCGAGAACAAGCTGCTGCCGAGGAACGCTATCCGTGGGACGCCGTACTCCGCGGCGGCGTCGGCGGACCAGTCGAAGAAGCTGTCGGTCACCACGGCGTCGGGGCGATTCTCCTCCAAGAACCGGTCGAACGGCTCGCGGAGTAACTGGACCGCGTGGAAGAACTTTTCGCGGTCCTCCATGGAATTGAGGGCCGGGCCGCACTCGACGCCAGGCGGCAGCCCGACGTCGGGGAAAGGCACGACGGTGATGTCGATGGCCAGGGCGCCCTCGGTGCCGCGGGAGGCGTCGTTGGCGCGGTCCACCGCCGAGCGGATGACTTGGGCGTTCACCGGGGTGGTGAGGATGGTGCACTTGACGCCTCGGGCGGCGAAGAGCGCGGCCATGTCGGCGATCGGGATTAGGTGCCCCGGCGCGAGGAACGGGAAGAAGAGGATGTGCAGCGGCTGCTGCTCATCTTTGATGGCCATGGCTGGCAGCGTGCCGGCGCCGGCGCAGCTGCGCTCTTGGGAAATTAGATCAGGTGGCAGCAAGGGCGCGTATTTTATTTTATTTTATTTTACAAGGAAGGGCGTTGCTAGACAGCGGAGTAGGAAGAAATCTGGATACTTTTGGCCTAAGATAGCCGTGTACTTGTATGATCCCCCACCTTGAACTTGAAGAAATGTTCAAGCACCTTGAACTTGAAGCGACTCTCGAAAAGTACCCGTCCGTTTCGTCATTGCTTACGTAACATGTCACCTCGAATTTTCCCGCAGAGACCTTCAGTTCCCGGCAACGAGTGTACGTGCATGGGGGCAGAAAGTAAGAGTGTACGTGCACGCGTGCCGGTGTGGCCGAGCGTTTCGTGAACCCGGAAAGTAGGCCCAATCTTACTACAGTAATCCTGCTACCAAAAGAGGGCCAGACAGCGTGATCACGTCGCCCGTTTTTCCCGGCCATCGGATCGGCCGCACGGACGACTCAGATCGTGCGAGTCTCAGTCTTTTTTCAAAAAAAACCCTCAAACTTTAGTTGAATCAACTCGCAGTACAAGCCTCCTCTCAGTTTTTTTCAAAGAAACCCTCGAACTTTACCAAAATTAGACCTGTATATCGCCGGACCCTCTCTATCCCGACGCGACAACGGCGACGGGCGCGACCAGGGTGCAGCAGCGTCGGCCGCCCTCCTCCTCCACCGCTGCTCTCCCTCACCTGCCTCTCACCTCCATCTCGCCTCCCCTTCCTCTCTCTCTCTCTCTCTCTCTCTCCCCTTCCCTCCTAATGCGGCGGCGGGAGCCAGGCGACGGCGCCCCTGCAGGCACTGCGCCGGCGCGAGTGGGGCCCAACGGCCCTTCTACCTGTCCCCCATCCTCCTCGATGTCGCCCCGCAAGAATCTGCTTTGGCTCACTTGCATCTACTAGTGCCCGCAAGTAAGAGTGTATGTGCATGTGTGCCGGTGTTGTCTTATAATCCGTACTTTTCGGCCTGTCTTTTTAGCCGGAATAGTATTTTTCTCTCACAACAGATCAGTCGTAACAGTGTTTTAGCTTATTTTTTCAGCGAAGCGAACGGAACCACTGTCACGCAAGTGAACGTGACTGCCCACAGCGCACTGAAGAGTCACCGCTGCCATGCGCCTTTCAGTACAATTCGATTAAGTCATAGAAGATCATATAAATATTTGAAAGAACATCTAAGACCGTGAGTTTTGGAGTATTGATGACATATAATTAAGCAACTAGATATGTTGAGTTTGGATAGGTAACAAATATGCAAAATTAAAAGATAACACGTGAGACCTCTCAATTCTTTTGACGCGGCGTTCGGATTGATCAAGGCTTACTTTCCTTTTATGATTTTGAATTTAAGTATAGGAAGCGCCGTAGTATAAAGAGGGACAGAAATTGCAAGCTTCTGGGGAACCATGTGCTCTCATCTCAAGACCAAAACCCCAAAAGCCAAAAGAAAGCCAGCACGATTCCTATTCTATCTTTTCTGGACTGCGCAGAAGTTCTGCGTCTAACCACGGAACCTCTTTGTGGTTAAGCGCAGAAGTTCGCAAAAGTTTTGTGACTTGTATGTTGGTGTGGAGTGGGAGGGAGTATTTTATACTTCCCTCTCTTCTTCCCCAATGGTTGCCTGCACATTTCAGACATCTCCTAACTCGTGAAACAACTCTATCTCCTCCATTGTTGGCCATCCAACCTCTCCCTAGAGTCCTTGGTGATTTCCCCTTGAGAGATTGGATTTAGGAGTGGATTAGAGAGCCCTTGAGCAAGAGCAATCAACTGAGAGTCTTGGTTCTCACTCTAGCTTGCACTTTGTGTTCGTTACTCTTGGAGGTTGGGCTCTTAGATGGCTAGAGGTTACCTAGGAGCTCCCAATCGGTTGTGGTTGAGCACCGGAAAGTTTATATTGCCCTTGTGAAGCTTAGTGGAAATCTCAAGCTCGATCTTTGTGATTCGCTTTAGAAGAGATAGGAGCTTGAAAAGACTCCAAGCCTTTGTGGCTCCCTCAACAATGAGGAAGTAGGCAAGCCTTTGTGGCTCCACTGAACCTCGGGGTTGTTTCAGCTACAGGTGCTTGGTGCAAAAGGATGCTGCAACCATATGGAAGCTGGGAAATTTACTTGATCTGGTTCTCTTCTCCGATCTCTAGTCATTTGTGAGCTTAAGCCATCTATGCATAACTTCGGTGTATTTGCACAGAACTTCTGCGGCCAAGTGTGGAAGTTTTTTTTTGAAAGGGTCAGCAGGGGAGTCCTCTACCTATTTTTTTTGTATTTTCATTATAAAGAATGGAGTACAATATTTACATGTTACAAGGCTCCTAGAGACAAAGCAAAAAAGATACAATTGCACGCGTGGAAGTTCTTGTGGAATACACACAAGTTCTACAGTCTGTTGATCATTGTTTTTCTAGATAAATTTTTGTAGGCCTATTCACTTCCTCTAGGCCATGCAACCATCCTTTCAATATTGCATATGATAAAGTCACTGATAATTACTCCCCCGTCCAATTTATTTGCACATTTACAGTTTGATTTTTGTCCCCTATTTAATGCACATATGGATAACAGGGCTAGATAGCCCACGGTGGGACCTACACCAAAAGCTACCTGCCAGGCTCTCACCTCATGCATGGCTCTTCTCATGCGGATGCCACGCACGAACTCTAAAGCCGTTCTAGATAAAAAAATTAGCCGCCTTATATACTCGTAAAAGAAAATTGGCGCACAACCTAAGATGCCTTTAAAGATGAGCATGCGCCTCTCAGCCCGGTGGCCCATCCCGAAGCATGGTTTTGGGTCTGGCCAAAAAATGGCACGACCCGGTATAGTGCGGGCCTGAGCCAGCCCGGCCCAACGCACAGGGCCGTGCTTGGGCTGCACCCCAGGCACGCCGGGCAACACGACACGACCTGGCATATGGAGGACGAAGGCCTGGTAGCGGCCCGGTCTGCTAAGAGCCCATAGCACCGTGCCCTTCCATCCTAACCCTAGCTTCATTTTCCCTCCCCAGCACCACACTCTTCCCGCTCAACTCGCGTCGCACGTACCACAATCCTCCCCACGCGCCGCAGTCTTCCACACTTGCATCAGTGGCCGCCCTCCTTGTCCACGCCCCCCCGTGCAATGACCGGTTTTGAGCGTGTCGGTGGGCAGCCTCGAGTGGCGGTGGCCGCCTCCTGTGCCCCTCACGTCGGCGGTCGCCCTGCTCCTAGCCGGTCTTGAGCGGTTGAAACTTGAAAGCTCTATGTTTGGTTTTGGTTAATTGAGAAAACCACTATCCATCCTTTGCTCTAAGTGATGTCATGAGATAGGTTGGTCCACATCCAAGGATTGAGCAAGATGGCACTCAAGGTGATGGAGATGGGCACATGATGATGATCAAGTGCTCATTCTTTGGAAAAGAAGAAAGAGAAAAACAAAACCCTCAGGGCTCAAGGCAAAAGTTTAAATAGGGATTTTGTTTTGCCGGTCAAGACGGAATAAAGTGTGTGATCGGGTTTAGGATAAATGATTGTACTATTAAGAGGGGAGTTCTAATTGGATAATTCGGTCATCCAGTGCCACTAGGTGTTGCAATACTTTGCATGTGCATATAGGCCTGGTGCATAATGGAGAGCAAGCGAAAACCTTTATGAAAAATACTTTGGAAATGCTAACTTGGCTCTAACATGTTTGTGAAAATATTTGATAGTTAGCACGACTGAAAGGATGTGCTTGGGTACTCTCGGTGCTGTAGTTCAGTAGGCACCAGCGTGGCCGGTGCAGCACTGGTCATGTTGCACCGGTCACAGCTGTTACCCTCTCTTCTCTATGCAAGCTACAGCCAAGCACTATCGTACCTGGTGTGCACCGGCTATGCCACACCAGGTACGACACACAAAGAGCTCCCAATCGGGTGCGCAGGCTGTTTCAACGCACCTAACATGGCTGGTGCGGGGCATCTGGTGCATCGGTTATGCCACCTGACAGGGAACACAGAGGTTGCAAATCGGCGCTCGAACTCGATAGGGCACCTAACATATCTAGTGGTTTAGCCGGTGCTTGCACCGGTCATCTGACAAAGCACCAACGGTTGTTGTTTTTCAAAATTGAAGTTACCATTGGGCACGCACCTGACATGTCTGGTGCAGGGCACCTGGTGCATAGTTAGGTATCCGGTGCACCCGCAACAAGCTCAAACAGGGGATAACGATTGGATTCTTTGGTGGGGGCTATAAATACCCCTTGTGTTTGGCCATATTGCCACCATCTTTGACCTTCATTTAGTTGTGCTAACCCCTTGAGAGCAAAAGAACACAATCCACTCACTTGCATCACTTTATTGGTGTTCAATTGTTATTCAATTGTCTCCTGCCCGGTTCGGTTTGATCACTCATCACTTGCAATTCACTCATATATCTTGTCTTGTGTGGTCGTTGATTGTGTAGCTAGCTAGCGTAGTGTTAATGACGGATATATGGGCCAGGGGTACCCACACCGCCCGTACATATGATCATGTCCAGGCTATTGGCCCAGCAGCCGTCAAGGAAGAGGCCCACGAAGGGCTAAAGCGATTGACCAATATGGAGATCATGGCAAGCCAAGAATATCCAAGATAGGTGTATCTAGACGATAGCTAGGATCAATCTGTTGCGCATTCCATGTAACAAACTAGGAATCCAATCTGTTAGCCCGATCGCCCTCATTGTAACTCTACCCCCTCTGCCTATATTTAGGGGGGTAGAGACCTCAGCCTCAGGATCCAACTTCTCTCATTCTAATCTGCTATGTAGCTAGGAGCAACAACCCCTATAATTGAGCATACAAATACAAGAGCAGCAGCAGCACCACTAGAGTAGGGTTTAGCGTGCCACCGTGCCCCGAACCAATATAAATCCTTATGTCTCGTGTGTTACCATCTGATTCCGTCTACGCGATCACGTTGCTAGGCATTGCCAGAGCTAAATCATCTGACAATTGCTCTTGTTAGTAACTTTAGCTTGTTGTAGCTCTCTAGCTTAGTTGTAGCTTGCTTTGTTTGTGTGAAATCAACCTAGAGATAATAGCTACTAGAATTATGCAGGGGCTTGCTTGTGGTGTATTAGTGCTAGAGCTAGTTGTTCGCATAGTCACCGTTTTATTTACTAACTACCTTGCTCCAATGGTTTGTAGAATTTTCATAGGCTATTCAACACCCCTTTAGCTAGTTAGATCAAATCAGTGGTGGTTGGCCTCCTCCTACCCTCCCCTCTCCTGCGACGGTTCTGCTGGCCTCGAGTGCACAGATCATGGGGCGCTGATCGTAAGGGCGCCGTCCTCAAGCGCGCAGTGCAGGCTGTGAGGACGCACTGGCTAAATCCAGCTACTTTGCGTCCTCCCCTCCTCTGCCAGCTACTTCGCTGTATCCTCCTGGGGGTGAGCTCCTCGGTGGTAGCCGCCACCTTCTCCTCCTCTCTATTCTCTCCATTCGATGGACCTTGGGCTGGCCCGGCCTGCTAAAAAGGCCAGGCTCATCGGGCCAGTCTAGCATGAAAAGTGGCCTGACAGGCCGTGCCTGTGCCATCGACAAGGCATGAAGCCTAGCAAGGCACGACGTGGTGGCACGCCATCCCCTGCTTGGCTCGGGCGGCCCGAGGAGGTCATGCCTGGCTCGAGGCTAGGCCAGGCAGCCCGAATGCTCATCTATAGATGCCTTCTCCTCCACTCATTTTGTCAGACGATGTCGCATCGTCCTCCCATCTGCCGCACCAGATTGCTCGTACTCCCGCATCCTCCCCTTCCACATCGAAGCTCCTTCCCTCAACAAAGAACAATTCTAGGGAGAGCCCCACCAACTCGGCCCAAATTCAGCCACATCCACCCTCATATGTTCTTCCTTGTTCATCTTCCCCTTTGATCTGTCATTGCTGTTCTCTCTGGTGGCGGCAGTTTGGGGTGGTGGGCGACCACGTGCTAGGGTGGTCCGCCGCGCGAGCAGGCGGTGACGGCGACCCCGCGTGTTGGAAGCGTGCATAAGCGGTGGCCCGGTGCGATGAGCGAGCCTACACAGTGATGTTGGCCCAACACGTTGTTGGTATTTATTAATGACACTTGTATTTTAAGAAAGAATATATATATGGAGAATTCTGCAAGCACACAGATATACCATTGTAGCACTTCACCCAGGAGTATTCTAGGTATCGTTATTTATATTTTATCACAGGGAGGAACGGTGGCTAGAGATATTGATAAATATAATACTTATGATGAGATCACTAACTAAACACTTACTCTAAACATGGGTAAGCCAGATGATATATAAATGATAAGTATAGGGCAATGATAATAATCCAGAGAAAGAATTAGATACTCATAAATGTAGTATAGCTAGACTAAGTGATTAATTAAGAGGAAGATTCCTAAGTCATTCTAATGTACTAAGTCTTTTGTACACCCAAGTATATATACTATCGGTGCAAAAATGGCCAACACGTAAATACTTGTAGTTTTGCCGTACGTTGTGATCGGATGTGGCCTAGCACTCAATGACATAGGGTTTATACTAATTCAGGCAACGTGCCCTACGTCCAGTTTAAGTCGGTCGATGACTTTATTCTTGAGCCCAGGTGCTCAAAGTTTGCTGTGGGGTTACAAACGGAATCGAGAAAAGATGGGGGTACAAGAGGTCCGGTCGGACTCTGGTCTGAAGGGCCGAGAGTGATGGGAGCTCCACTATGTGCTAGGTGTTCGAATGTTTGTTGTTCGTTGGGATCCTTGGTCGTTCGGATCGTGTGTGTTGTTCAAGTTGTTATGGACTGATTCTTCTTTTCTTTGGGAGAGAGCGCATCCCCTTTTATAGATGAAGGGGATGGCCTCACAAGTGAGAGAGAGAGAGAGAGAGTGTACGTATGCTAAGTCTTGTTGCCCATGCCGTCGGGTACAAGATGATTCTAGGCACCCATAACACTGTTAATGTCAGATGCATGTGGCAGGTTGTGTCGTCTTCTTCTGGTATGGTAGACATCGGTGCCTGCCATACTGTTGATGCCTAGAGGCATGCAAGGGGTTTTACCGTGCTCGTCTGGTATGGGAGTTTGCGGGCGCCCACAACACTGTAGGGCAAATGTCGGCTCCCACAACACTACTTGGGTTCTGACATGCCTGTAAGGTTGCAGGGCACTCTTCTGACATGTCCTGTTGGTACTGTCCTACAAGTGTACAGGGTACGGTCCTCGGGTTAACTTGAGTGCCTTGCCTTACTTGCTTTGTTTATTTCCTGGTCCTCACCGAGCGGGTGTCCCTAGTCGGTTGGTCCCAGTTGGCTCCGACTGCCCTAGTCGGAGAAGAGCTATAAGCAGGGGTTCGGTGCGTCCCCGGTCGGAGACGTGGGTCGGAGTTTGGAAGCGGTGTTTGGCCAGGCCTTCCGGTCGGAGAGGTGGGTCAAAGTCAGAAGCGAGCGTTGTTCCTCCTTGGCTAGGCCTTTCGGTCGGAGATTGGATCGCCCTTCTGGCCTGTTTTTAGGTATTTAGGCCGGCCCAGGAGCCGTGCGTCGTTCGCAATGTCGTCTGCTAGGCCGAGCCTTTGCTGGTGAAGCCGGTCCACGAGGGACCTCGGGTTTATGAACCCAACAAGAGCCCCTAGGCCCCTGGGCGATTCGGGTAGAATCATCTGGGGGATTTTTGTCTTGACGGTGGGTGCACACGAGCGCACCCATGGGTGTAGCCCCCGAGCCCCCGGGCGATTCAGGTAGAATCGTCTGGGGGTTTTTTTGTGTTGCCAGCGGGGAAAGTTTTGTTTCGTCAATGGGTGCGCGCGAGCGCACCCGCGGGTGTAGCCCCTAAGCCCCTGGACGATTCGGGCAAAATCGCATGGGGGGTTTTGTTAGCGGGCGTGAGTGTGTGTAGTTTGGTGGGCATAGCCTCCCTTTTCTAGTTTCTGGCCCATCGTTTCTAGGAGCGTGGTCCCAGGTGTTTGGTCGCAGCCGAGGGACTGGGCGAGATGGCGTTTCGTCTACTAGGGCGTCGGGCATGCCAAGGGTTAGGGCGAATCAGAGTCGTAGATTCAGGGATCAGGCGAGTCAGAGTCGCTAACTCGGGCATCGGGCGCGTCAAGGGGCGCGTCGGGGGATCGGGCAAGTTAGAGTCATGGATCCAGGCGTTGGGCATGTCGAGGTATCGGACGAGACGGACTCATGGATCCAGGCGTTGGGCGCGCCAAGGGATCAGGCAAGTTGGAGTCGTGGATCCAGGCGTCGGGCGCGACGGGGGATCGGGCGAGTCGGAGTCGCGGATCCAGGCATTGGGCGTGTCGTGGGATCGGGCGAGTCGGAGTCGCGGACCTAGGAGCGGCCAAGGCATTTGGGTGTCTTGAGCCCTTGAGCCCTGTTGGGCTTGGTAGGGGTCAGTTGAGTTTTGTGGGTTACCCCGTCCGTGGTTTCTCACACCGGAGGGGCAGAGCTAACGTCGCTTGCCTCGATTGCTCAAGTGACGTGCTCGGTGAGCTCGCTAACAGGCATGTTCAAGTGAAGTCTAGGTCCATCGTTCGTGATGGGGTCGGCATAGTCCTCATGTGGTACTCCACTGCTCTATAACCTGCAACCCGATAGATGCCTGGGTCATTCGGGAGACCGACCCGGGTGGCCCGCTGGCCTCCCCTCGATGGAGATTCTGTGGGTTTGGCTCGAGGTTAGGATCAAACGAGAAGGTTGAGATGACCCTGTCTACTTCATGGTAGACTGGGCGAGGGCCGCTCGGGGCTCATCTGTGTTTTCTCCCCTGGCTCTATTTGACGCGAGGCGGCCTCGAGCCCTTCATGGGCTGGCCTTTGAACCCCGGTCGGTCATTGCTCTTGTTGAATGAGGCAACTACCACTTCGTGATGCAACACGGAGCGTTGTGATGCATTTAACTGCATATGTGATGCTTTTGGAAGTATGGAATGAATTAATGCGTGCATGGATGAATGAATATTCATATAAAGAAATAGTGGGGTTTGGTAATGTTACCTTGATGACTCGAGTGACGGGGATTGAGGAGCTCCTATCGGATATGTCCGACCGGGGTCCACGCTCGTCGTTCATGATGGAGTCAACATGGCCCACATGGGGTGTCCCTCTGCTCCTTACCTGTCTCTCGGTGTTCGCCTAAGCCGTCCTATTGACTCAGGAAGCCCATTGGTCTCTCCTAGCGGAGATCTCGTCATTGGGCCTTTCCAAGTCCTGTCTGACCAGGCGCTGTTCCGCGGGGCAGGGTGCGTCCCATTGGTCCAGGCATGTCCCATCGTATCCCATCCGCATTGAATGGTGGAAGGGAGAGGGTTTTTTGCCCCAATCGTTTCGCCTTTCCCCAATCGTTGCGCTTTTCCCAACTGCTGTGCCTCTTTCTTTAAGTAGGGGAAGGGAGAGGGCTTCTGTTTTGTTCCTTCACCTATTCCTCATCTGCCACCTCTTCTCCTTCTTCCTTCTCGCCAAGAGCGTTTGAGTGCCGCGGTGGTTCCTACGAGAGAAAAGGGGAGAGCGAGGGAGAGGAGAAAACTCATAGATCCATTCATGAAACCGGAGTGCAATATTGAGCTGGAGGTCATCCGTCGTGAGGGAGTCGGTGCTGGCTGCCTTCATCGAGAAGGGGTTTCTGCCACTGAAGGAGGTGGCGCACTGTAGGGCTCCCGTGGGGGAGGATTTCCTACAACCTCCAGCAGATGAGGTCATTTCCTTCCTCGCCTTTCATGAGTGCGGGTTAGATTACCCCGCACATTGGTTCCTACGTGGGCTCCTCAATGAGTGGGGCCTGGTGTTGCAGCACCTCAATCCGACTGGGGTGCTGCATATCGTCGGCTTCATCACTATGTGCGAGGCCTTCCTCAGGATGGAGCCGCACGTGGACTTCTTTCGGCGGATGTTGTCTGGGTGAGCTTTGTCGGAGGGGAAGCCACTCATGATCGCGCCGGTGGGGGGCTTCACGCTGTAGAAGAAACCGAGCACGTCGGGCTCGTACCCCGTGTACACCCCCTGCGATTCCAATCGGGGGTGGCACGGGGAATGGTTCTACATCAGGAACCCCGTGGAGGCACCGTTCCTGCCTTTCACCAGTAGGAGGCCGGAGAGGCAGGAGAGCTGGTCATGGGGCCCCGCTAGCCGGCAAAAGAAGAAGGTGGAGATTATTGAGGTGGAGCTCTAGAAGCTCGTGTGGTGCGGCCTTGACAGGGTGCGGGTGTTCCACACCCTCTTCCGCCATCGGGTCACTCCGCTGGCGGAGAGGACGCGACCGATGTGGAAGTACAACAGCCCGACGAACCACGATCGTGTGTCGCCGAAGGGGCTACCGAACGACGAGGTCTGGAGTCGCCTCGACCGGGTGCTGTAGCTAAGGCCTAAAGAGACCCTCGATGGAAAGCCCGGACCTCTCAACGCCACGACGGTGTCCAAATTGGTATGCTCCCCTCTCTTTACTCTGTGTTCTTTTCCCCTTTGCTCTCCTATTTTTTGATTTTGAGTCGCCTGTTTCGTAGGGACTTGGAGTTTACAAGTCTCGGCCGCACCTTCCAAAGGGGCCAGAGGGCGTGGCCCGGCAGGCCGCTCTGAAGGAGGCGGTGGTTGAGAGGAGGAAGAAGAAAGCTAAGGAGGCTTGGTGGAAGCATGAGAAGGAGATGGAGATCGCCCGGCGTGTGCGGGCTAGGGAAAATAGGACTGATGTCGAGTCAGAGCTTGAGTCAGAGGACCCCATAGAGGTGGGCGATGATGTGATCTTCTCCGAGGAGGAGGAAGGCCGGGAGGTTGTTGCAACCTTGGTGGAGCATCACGATCCTACGGCCGTGTCCGCTGGCGGCGAGCAGGAGGCAGAGAGGCACGGCGATGTTCCCGCACCGAGGAAGCGTGCTGCGAGCATGGACGCCATCGGTGAATGGGAGGCAAAGCAGACGCGGTCACCGTGCCCTACTGAGGCGTCGTCGGCCTTGTCCCCACCTGCTCCGGGCGTGGCGGAGCAAGCCAGGCGGTTAGAGGATCGGGTTTGTACCCACGCATCTTTGGGGCCGACGCCGGCGCGCGACCCACAACCAGGGGATGCCCCGCTGGCTGCTTTGGTCTGCGTGCCTTGAGCCGACAGTCATGGTGACGCACGGGCTGAGCAAGAGCCGGTCGGGTCGACTCCCCCCCGATTGAAGTGAGGGGGCGTGGGTCGTGGCCTAGGAGCGGTTCTCGCCCGGCGGGCGCATTGTTTTCGGATCGGGGCTTCAGAACCCTACTGCTTCCATCCTGGTATGCCTTCTTTATTTCTTTTCGATCTCGCTGTTGAATTTTTTGGAGTGCGACTGACCTATATTTTCTTTTCGACAGCGGCCAGATGCTGACGGGGATGAGCATCGCCCCAACTCCTGTGCGGGACGATTAAAGGCCCACCTTGCAGTGCGCCATGGCAAGCGACGTGGAGAGTAGGGTGGTGGTGGCGGGTCCTTCCCTTCTGGGGGCAGTGCCCCTCGGGTCGGTAGCTAGTACAGTGGCAGCGGCGATGACGGTGTTGGCGGCGATCCTAGTGGTGATGGTGGAGGCCGCGTCGGAGGTATCCCTTGTGGCCCTCCTCCACTGGCTACTGCGGAAGAGGAGACGGAGACCGGGCTCCCAGCCTCACCAGGCGGAGGGCCGCATGGCTCACCCTCTCGGTCGAAGCTAGAGGTGCCAGGGGGAGATGTGGCCGGGCTAGAGCCAAAATGCCTGCCGGTGGCCCATGAAATCGAGGTGGTGGAGATCAGCTCCAACGACGAAGCAGGTGTTGAGGTGGAGCTACCGGAGCCATTGCAGGAGCTGGCGGTGGTCCGGTCGTCGGCTGGGCCTTCCAGCAGGTTTAGGGTGAGCCGTATTCTGGTGTGGCCCTGCCCTAGTGACCCAAGGAAGGCTCGGTTCGTCCTCCGCTACGATGAGGAGGTGGCGCTCTGGCACTTCCTAGGGGAGAGTGGAGTGACGATGGAGTCCGATCTCACCCAAACCAGGGCAAGGCTTAAGGAGGCCTTAAAGCGGGTCAAGTCCATCCATCGGGCGGTTATGGTGGACATGCCCTGTGTCGCAGAGGTAAGTTCTCTGTGATTTGTCCTTGATTCCTTGGTTCCTTACTGGTTGCTTCAGCGTGTTAGCTCCTTGCTTTGCAGGGCTTGGATGGGATGTCGTGCCACAAGTCTCGTTTCCTCCGGGAGGAGCATGCCAGGATGGCTGAGCTCGAGCACGAGCAAGAGTCCGCCCACCGTCAGTCCCAAGACCGGGTGGCAGAGGTGACCGAGGAGCGAGCGGCGGAGCGGCTCATGGCGGAGCGGGCGACCGCCGCCGAGTGGGGGCTTGAGGCGGCGAAGGTCCACCAGGCAGAGACCAAGGCGGCACTGTAGAAGTCCTTAGCGGACACCGAGGTGGTGCTCCAAAGTTCCCTAGAGACCCTGGAGACAGAGCGGAAGGCCCTGGAGTTGGAGCGGAAGACTTGGTTGGAGGCCGACTAGGAAGTGCTTGCGCTTCGGGGCTGAGTGATGGGGACAGAGGAGGCGAACGCTTGGCTGTGCGAGTAGGTGACTCGGTAGGAGGAGGTATTCTCCATCCTCGAGAACACCTGCCTTGGTATGTACCTTTTCTGCATTTTGACATGTTGGTTTCTTCCTTTAGCTTGCTTCTGAGCTTATCGCCCTTCTTCTAGAGCTGGGTGGAAAGGTGGAGTCATTGGAGCAGGACCTGGAGATGGCCAAGGCGATGATTTGCTAGAATGCGGAGGCGCTGGCCAAGTCCCTTGAAGAGCGACGTGCTCTCGAGGGGAACTTGACCAGATACGCAATGTTGCCCAGCTCATCGTCTCGGAGGTCTTCAGGTCGGCACCAAGTACTAGCGCGCCCGGCGTCTAGCTGGTGGAGGTTCCGGATGAGGTTCGGGCCCTCATCACCGACGGGCTATTCTATGGGACGTCTGGGGTGTTGACTTAAGTGGTGATGTACCACCCGGACCTAGACCTCACCGCCATCTGTAGTAGGTATGCTGATGGCTGGACCACGGAGGACATCCACTCGCTCGGGGAGAGCTTGCTGCCACATGCAAAGTTGGTGGCCGAGCAAGTCTCCGCGCGGTGGGTGATGGATGCTCACCGTGCGGACATGGCCGAAGGCGCGCGTCAGGAGGATGTCGCCTAGCCTTTGGATGGCATGGAGCCTACGTCGGAAGCGGACGTCGCCCTGCCTCCGACCAAGCCGAACGTAGCCTAGTCGGAGGACAGGCAGCCCCTACCCTCGCCGGTCGAGCCGATAGTCGATGCCATCGGGGAGCCGTAGTAGAAGTTTTAGAGTAGAAATACTTTAGCAGATGTAAAAGATAATGTCATGGGGGAGCCCCCTGTGTAAAGTGTTTTTGTGTATTCATGAATACAGTAACTTTGTGTTTGTGTTGGAACTACTTCATTCGGAAAGCTTGTCCCATCCGTTCCTTATTTTTATCTTAGCATAACTTTGTTTTTTATTCTTTTCTATTTTGCACCTGCCTGTTCGTACCGTGGGTTGCAACCTTAAGAGCTCGGAAGTGGCCCACGAGGCTCAGCTAGTCATAACTATAGGTAGAGGCGGGGCGCGATAGGTCGGAATATTTAAAGCAAAGTTACGTAAGGTAATTAAAGGAACGGACCACCCTTTCATTCGAAAAATGTATTTACCATATGATAGTTAAAAAGAGAGGTGGTATTGCACCCCATGAAGCCCCTGAGCAACCAAGGCCGAAAGTGTTTAGGTCGGGGAGCTTTATAGGAGCAAACGTTAAGTAAAAAATGGTAAGACTGAATTTTAGGGGAAGAAACAATATAGTTGTTCGCTATTCCAAGTGTTGGTGAGAATGTCGCCGTTGTCATCCTTTAGTCGGTAGGCGCCCGGTCGGATCACCTCGGTCGTCGTATAGGGACCTTCAGTCGTCTGGATCCTTGCCCGCCATGCCCCCTTTCTTGGCTGCTGCCTCCTTGCCTTTTCCTTCCTTCGGCCCATCAACCTATCGTAGAAAGCGCTTGAGGAGCTCACAACCCTTGTAGAGGTGTTTGATGGGGTAGGCGTGGTTGGTGCATGGGCTCTCCATGAGCTCATTGAAGTGGTTCGGGAGACCCTGCTGGGGCTACTTGCCCATGTGATCAGCCGCGGCGACCAACATGGAGTTGGTCGGTCGGCGTCGATCCTTTTTGTTCTTCTTGCTCCTCTGCATGGAGGGGCCCTCATCTTGGTCCTCGTGCTTGGCCTTGCCTTTGTCCCGGCCTCCGTTGAAGATAGCTCTGACCGCCTCCTCGCTGGAGGCATGGTTCATGGTGACATCGAGCAGGTTGTGGGTGGTACGGGGCTTCAGGCAGCCAAGCTTGTGGATCAGGGACTCGCAGGTTGTCCCAGAGAGGAATGCACTGATGACGTCCGCGTCGACGACATCAGGGAGGGAGTTGCATCATTGGGAGAACCTCCGGATGTAATCCCGTAGGGACTCGCTGGGCTCCTACTGGCAGCTCTTTGGGTCCCAGGAGTTACCAGGGCAGACATACGTCCCTCGAAAATTTCTGACAAAGATCCTCTTGAGGTCCGCCCAGTCGTGGATGCTGTCGTGCGGGAGGAATTCAAGCCATGCCCGAACATGTTTCCCAACGCAGATGGGGAGATATTGAATGATGAAATGGTCATCATCCACCCCTCTAGCTCGGCAAGTGAGATAGAAATCTTCGAGCCATATACCGGGGTTCGTCTCCCCGGTGTACTTGGCGATGTTGGTGGGTGGTCGGAAGCGTTGTGGGAATGGCGCCCTTTGGGAATGTGTACTTGGCAATGTTGTTGGTGGGCGATGTTGGTGGGCCATCCGGGCTAGGACTCTGATCATCTAGCCGGCGACTATGCCTAGGGCATGTTTCACCGCTCCCCTCGATGGTCTGGCCAGGGCCCATGTCGCCTGCCCTCACCGCCGCCCGATGGACATCATCATCACGCTGGGCCTGATGCCAGTTGGTGATGATGCTATGAGCGTCCTGGTTCAGACCGAGCCATTCGCGTACCGGCGGACGGTGTGGAGCAGGAGCCAGGTCGGACCGTAGCGCGGTTGTGGCCTCTTCTGCCACGCTTGGTGGCTATAGCGGTGAGCGGATGGAGCAATCCGTCTGGTGTGTCCCCACTCCCCTAGTGGGGAGTGAGGCCTCGAGTCGGAGTCGCGATGTGGAGCTTTCTGCCTGTTGAACGGCGGTGGCTTCCACTAGCACCCGGAGGTTCCGGTGGACCGCCCGCTCCTAGGGGTCGATGGGCTCAGGAACGCCGCGCAGAAGCATTGCCGCAGCGGTGATGTTCTGGCTAGCCCAAATGAACTATGGGGGATTGTTCCCCTTGTCCATGATGTCACGTTGGACCTGGCGGGCGCGACCCTGGGCGCCGCTCACCGGGTTATGCGCACGGGGCGCAGCGTAGTGCGCCGAGCGCGCCGACGCAGGTGGCGGTTGGTTCTGCCACCGTTGTCGTAGCTCCTCGCAGTGCTCTTGTGCAAGCGCGAGGACCCCCGCTTGAGGGTTTAGAGCGGTGTGAGTCTACAAGGACTCCGCTACCACCGACAGCTATCCCAGAGTGTCCACCATAGCGCACTCCCGAGACAGACGATGGCTAGGTGCCACATCACCAATGCTGGAGCCGTCACTCTCAACCTCGTCATCTATGAGTTCGTAGAAACAGGCGGGAGCATAGCTCGCCATCCCCACGAATTTGGATGTGAGAGGAGGCAGCGTTAGCATTTTTTTAGAGTCCCCAGGCATCCGCGTCCGTGGGGGACGCGAGGCCGTAAGGGAGCCGGTCGTATGGTGGTTGCGGTGAGGACAACGCGGTCCCTTCGGATAATCGGTGGAAGATAGTAAATAGCTAGTAAATAACAGTATGTACATTACTCATAGTGGGGTTTGAGTAGAGCATTTGCTCAAAATGAAGCGCAGATGTCTCATCATTGAAGTCGTCGTGTGTCCCAGAGCCGATGGAGGGCACCCCTCAGACGGGCGCTAGAACAAGTGCCTCCTTGTGGAGGTGTAGTACGCCAAGCCGGTCGGCGACAAAGTCCAGGCTTCCGAAGAGGAAGGCCTGGGACAACTCGAAGACAGGTGGAACCCACATCCCAACAAGTGGGAGTGCGGGAAACTCCAGCAAGCCAAAGCGAGTCGTATTGTTTGAGAAAAGTGGACCATCCGATGACCAAAAAGTGTGAACATATAGCGTCTTCCCCACGGACGGCGCCAACTATCGGTGCAAAAAATGACCAACACGTAAATACTTGTAGTTTTGCCATACGTTGTGATCAGATGTGGCCTAACACTCAATGACACAGGGTTTATACTAGTTCAGGCAATGTGCCCTATGTCCAGTTTGAGTCTATCGGTGACTTTATTCCTAAGCCTAGGTGCTCAAAGTTTGCTGTGGGGTTACAAACGGAAGCGAGAAAGATGGGGGGTACAAGAGGTATGGTTGAACTCTGGTCTGAAGGGCCAAGAGTGATGGGAGCTCCGCTATGTGCTAGGTGTTCGAATGTTTGTTGTTCGTTGGGATCCTTGGTCGTTCGGATCATGTGTGTTGTTCGAGTTGTTGTGGACTGATTCTTCTTTTCTTTGGGAGAGAGCGCATCCCATTTTATAGATGAAGGGGATGGCCTTATGAGTGAGAGAGAGAGAGTGTACGTATGCTAAGTCTTGTTGCCCACGCCGTCAGGTACATGATGATTGTAGGCGCCCATAACACTGTTAATGTCAGATGCATGTGGGAGGTTGCGTCGTCTTCTTCTGGTATGGCAGATGTTGGTGCCTGCCATACTATTGATGCCCAGAGGCATGCAAGGGGTTTTACCATGCTCGTCTGGTATGGGAGTTTGTAGGCACCCACAACACTGAAGGGCAAATGTCGGCGCCCACAACACTGCTTGGGTTCTGACATGCCTAGAAGGTTGCAGGGCACTCTTCTGACATGTCCTAACAGTACTGTCCTGCAGGTGTACAGTGTATGGTCCTCGGTATTGCGGTTGACTTGAGTGCCATGCCTTACTTGCTCTGTTTGTTTCCTAGTCCTCACCGAGCGAGCGTCCCCGGTCGGTTGGTCCCAATTGGCTCCGACTGTTCCAGTCGGAGAAGAGCTATAAGTAGGGTGAAGGGACCGTGATGCCTAAGAGGGGGGGTGAATTAGGCGACTTAAAAATCTAACTCTAAACTTTGGCCTCTTTTTCTACCCTTAGCAAAACCTATGCAAAAGATAAACTATCTAAATGTGCAACTACGGTTTTGCTAATGTGTTGCTATCTCTATCGCAAAGGAGTAATGTAATCAATGTAAATGCGGAAGCTAAAGAGCAAGGTAGAGATATGCAAACTCCCGTCGACGAGTTCCCCTAGTACTCGTTAGAGCCCCTCACATGGAATCCCTCACAAGGGCCAAGCTCCCAGTCGGGTAACTCCGTGGATAGCCTCGGGCCTTCCCCACGCGCAAGTGGGTCTCCGACATGACTTCCGGCAAGCCTCTCCCGGATGCTCCCCGCCGTCTTCACTATCAAGCTTTCGGCCAAAACGCCGCGAGCCTTGTTCCCTCCGGTACATGGTGGTGGCCACACCACAAACGCGGTTGGTGTGATCTCGCAAGACTTCAAGCCCCTCTGATGTACAATAATGGTGCTCGCAAGCACCGAGTGGTAAGAGGCATGCAAACCTCACTAAACACTAGGCCTAAACCTAGAGCAAGCGCATAAGCGGTGGTCTAATCAACCTAAGCACTTCGCAAAGCACCTACGCTAATCACCTAATGAATCACTAAGCACTATGCAAGTGGAGATCACTAAAATGGTGTATCAACACCCTTAGTATGTTTCTCCCCACACACCTCATTTGGCCGGTTGGGGTTGTAACTCCGAGAAAGTATCCGTGGATAGCTCTCGGGCCCGGACGCGTCCCACGTAAAAATGGCTCTAGAACCTTCTTGATGTTGGTCTCGCACATCTGCCTTCCGCGTCTCCATCGGGCTCCCCCCGTCTTCATGTTGTTTGTTGACTCCTTGCTTTGCGAGCCTTTTGATTGGAGCATCCTATGAAGCGTCCGATCACTGCATCAGTGTCCTATCAGACATCAAAACGTCCTATGCAGTGTCCTGTCACCTCTGTGAACTTGTTTCTTCGTGATCTTGCATCCGGCTTAGTTCCTATCTTCGTGCTTGGACTTTGCTTGATATCTTGGGTCTTCTCTTGTGCTTCTAAGGTCTTGCTTAAGGTGTTTGATCATCGGATCATCACGTTGCCTTTGTCCAAGTCATGTCTTGCATCCTATTGAACTACAAAACAATCACTTGCAAATTCATTAGTCCAATTTGGTTGTGTTGATCATCAAACACCAAAATCCAAAGTAAATGGGCCAAGGGTCCATTTTCCTTACAATCTCCCCCTTTTTGGTGATTGATGACAACACGACCAAAGCAAGCAAATAATAAAATTTTAAAATTCAAAAACTACCTACTTGCTAGGATGTAATGCAAGGGGCAAGTTTATATGATGCTAAAAGATACTACTTGTAAGACTAAAAGATATTACATAAAACTTATCTTGCCCTTGCAAAATGTCCCCATGTGGCATTATAGATTTAAGCCTTGATTCCTACAAATTCTTCCTATTACATAGACAATCCATAATCCATTATCCTCCCTTTCTTGGACCATTACCACTTGTAAATTATTGATGCTTGCCTTTGGTCCTCTAAATTCTCCCCCTTTGGAATCAAACACCGAAAAGGAAGATATTAGTAGCACAAGGGAGGGTCAAACTTTGTGATCCTTTTTCTGTGGAATGGAATAGGTCACAAAGTTTGACTCTCATATTATATAGACTAAACTCCCCCTAAATTTATGCATATTGATACCAATTGAAGACTAAAGCATGTGCATAATTTGTAAGATATAGCTCAAGGGAATTTAATCTATATAATGCATGGAGAAAGCATATAAATATCAAAATGAAATCAACATGATGATATTGGTTTAGAAATACCACATGTGGACACCAAATTGATTTCTACCAAGTGTGATGCTTAACTCCGGGGACTCCATTTTCCTTGCAATGAGACTACTACACACATGATAAACTTGAAAAGGGTATTAGTCTCAAAGCATCCAACTTGTAGATTATCCTCCCCCTAAATTTGTGCACACACAAGTATGGAATACTTGTAGGAATCATGCACGTTGATTTTAGAATCAAGAATACCACTTGAAAGATGACATCTCAAGAATGTGAGAATCATTTTCGAAGATAATATTTGGGAGAAATTATCTACAATTTGGACTTTGGCATATATTAGGTGAATAATCAAAAGACAAGCTATGTGCCGAGCTCCTAAACAAATTTAAATCACGTAGGTTTGCTCCAAGGATTAAGAATGAAAAAATGAGCAAGCCTACCATAAGATATACCTAGTGTATGCATGACAAAAGATATAAACATGCAAATGCAAACCTAGGCATGAAGGGTAACTAGATGCTAAAAGATACCAATTGTAGGCAAATTTAAATCTAATACCAATTGAAGTAAATTGAATCTAGTTACCTAACATGGGAAGGAGAATTTGGGTCCATAGTATTCACTAACCCACTTGGCAATGATTTTGTCCATCATGATGCACCCCATGAAATGCACCCATACTTTGCCAAGTCTCCAAATTCCCTGTAGTCCATTGGACTTCTCACTTCCCTTTCGGGATCCAAACCTTCTTGGTGCTCTTCATGTTGGAAATGATCTCCTTTGGCACCCAAAAGCGTTTGACCCCATTGTTGGCTTGCTTGTTCACCTTGATGGCCACCACCTTGTCATTTTTCTTTTTCTTCAAGAGATAAGGTGTGGAGGCCTTCTTGTCCACCTTGTTGGTGTAGGTGTTGGAGAGCTTGCTTGTTTGCTTTTTCTCTTTCTTCTTTGCTTCTCCCTCATTCTTCACCTTGCACTCATAGGATTTGTGACCTTCCTTGTGGCACACGTAACAAACCACGGTTTGTCCTTCATCAAGCTTCTTCACTCCCTTGACAGTGTTATCTTGATGAAGTTGGGTTCGCTTCGCCTTGCCTTTCACTTGAGTCAAGTCCTTGGTGAGGCGAGCTACTTCTTGCTTGAGTTGCTCATTCTCCTTTGCAACCTCTTGTGTGCATGTATCTACAACAAGTTTCTCAACACAAACTTGGTTGCACAAAGGTGAGTCTAGACATAGATCATTGCAAGAAGTAGAGGCATCCTTTTTAGACATGTTAAAGATAGAACTTTTCTTTTTAGATGCCTTGGTAGAGGTAGGACTAACGGCTTCAAGATTAGCAACTTTATTAGTTAGCTCATCACAATGTTTGCACATGGTTTCCATTTTTGCAAGCAAACTTTTATAAGCATCTTGTGAGCTAGCTAACTTTTCTTTTAATTTTTTATTTTTCTTTACAAGTTGCTCATCATTTATTGTGCATTCATTTGTTGTTGCATTAGCCTTAAGTTGCTCAATTTTAGTAGATAGTTCAACATTGAGATTAGCAAAGTTCTCATATTGTTCAAGCAAAGTTTTGTATGCTTCTTATGAACTATCTAGCTTTTCTTTTAAATTTTTGAGCTTCTTTTGCTGACTAGTGCAAACTTTAGCATATTTAAGATTTTGTTGCACAATTTCATCATAAGAAGGCATATCATCATCACTATCACTCTCACTAGAGGATGAGCTTTTGTTACCTTGTGCCATAAGGCACATACGAGAAGAGCTTGATGATGAGTGCTTGCGGCCTCGCCTCTTGTGATGGTGTTCTTCTTCACTTGAAGAATCATCCCATGATCTTATTGAGGTGAGGGCTTGGTTCTTGCATGCCTTCTTCTTTGTCTTAGGTGTGGGCTTGTTTGGACAAACTTTCACAAAGTGCCCCAACTCGCCGCATCCATAGCATCCTCTCTTTCTTTGCTCATTTCTTTGATTTGTGAAAATGAGATCTTGAATTTGGATGGGCACACCCTTGACATTGAGCCTTTGGATCATTTTCTCCACCTTGTTGATTAATTCGATTGATTCTTCATCAAGGTCGGAGGTGGAGGAGGAAGATTGATCATCACTTGAATCTTCATCATCATCATCACCGTCCTCATCTTCTTCTTCTTCTTCACTTGAGGAGCTTGAGCTTGAGCTTGTCTCAACTTGCTTGCCCTTCATCTTCTTTTTCTCGCTACATGCAAGAGCTTTGCCTTTGCTTGATAAAGAAGCTTCTTCTTGACCCATCTTACGTGACATTTCAAATGCCACTAACTTGCCGATGACTATGCCCGGGGTCATGGTGCTCAAGCCCTCCATATTGTGAAGGATGGTGATGATGCTTGCATATTTCTTTTGTGGTAGCACGGAGATGATCTTCCTCACGATATCCGCATCATCTAGCTTTATTAATCCTATTGAATGGAGCTCATTGATAATTAGATTCAAACGTGAATACATATCACGAACATGCTCATCATCATTCATTTTAAAGGAATCATAATTTTGTTTAGCTAGACAATGTTTTTGCTCACGGACATTACTTGTGCCGTCATGGAGCTCTTGAAGTTTTAACCAAATTTCATGTGCCATATTTAAAGTAAATACTTGGTTAAACACATCCATGCTAAATGATTCAAACAAGCAATTCTTAGCTCTAGCATTGAAATGCATTTCTTTTTTATCACTCTTTGTGGGTTTTTCGGGATTCTTGATGGGTTTCATCCCATCACGAGTGACTCTCCATACACCCAAATCAACCGCCTCAAGGTGGCAAGCCATTCTAGCCTTATAATAATGGAAGTTAGTACCGTCAAAGTGCGGAGGCCTAGAGATGTCCATCCCAACCACTCTAAATGGCATCGGCTCAACGGCGGTTAAGCTAAAGGTCCAAATTGAGCCAACCGGCTCTGATACCAATTGAAGGGACCGTGACACCTAAGAGGGGGGGGGTGAATTAGGTGACTTAAAAATCTAACTCTAAACTATGGCCTCTTTTTCTACCCTTAGCAAAACCTATGCAAAAGATAAACTATCTAAATGTGCAACTATGGTTTTGCTAATGTGTTGCTATCTCTACCGCAAAGGAGTAATGTAATCAATGTAAATGCGGAAGCTAAAGAGCAAGGTAGAGATATGCAAACTCCCTTCGACGACTCTGGTATTTTTACTGAGATATCGAGAAGCGCGCAAGCTTCCCCCTAGTTCTCGTTGGAGCCCCTCGCAAGGAATCCCTCTCAAGGGCCAAGCTCCCGGTCGGATAACTCCGTGGATAGCCTCGGGCCTTCCCCACGCAAGTGGGTCTCCGACGTGCCTTCCGGCAAGCCTCTCCTGGATGCTCCCCGCCGTCTTCACTATCAAGCTTCCGGCCAAAATGTCACGGGCCTTGTTCCCTCCGGTACACAGTGGCCGCACACCACAAACGCGGTTGGTGTGATCTCGCAAGACTTCTAGCCCCTCCGATGTACAATAATGGTGCTCGCAAGCACCGAGTGGTAAGAGGTATGCAAACCTCACTAAACACTAGGCCTAAACCTAGAGCAAGCGCATAAGCGGTGGTCTAATCAACCTAAGCACTTCGCAAAGCACCTACGCTAATCACCTAATGAATCACTAAGCACTATGCAAGTGGAGATCACTAAAATGGTGTATCAACACCCTTGGTATGTTTCCTCAGCTCCACACACCTCATTTGGCTGGTTGGGGGTTGTATTTATTAGCCCCACTGAGAAAGTAGCCATTGGGGACGAAATCCTGCTTTTCTGCTACTGACCGGACTCTGACCAGCGTCCGATTAGCACTGACCGGACACGTCCGATCACGAAAACGGATCTCTAGAACCTTACTGATGTTGATCAGACTCTGGCACTCAGCGTCCTGTGCAGCGTCCTGTGCATCGGAGCGTCCGGTGTAGCGTCCGGTCGCTGTTGTTGACTCTGCTATTGCTGAGCCTTTTGATCAGAGCGTCCTGTGCAGCGTCTGGTGTAGCGTCTTGTGCATCGAAGCGTCTTGTGTAGCATCCTATGCAGCGTCCTGTGCAGTGTCCTATCACCTCCGTGAGCTCGTTTCTTCACGATCTTGCGTCCGGCTTAGTTCTATCTTCGTGCTTGGACTTTGTTTGATATCTTGGGTCTTCTCTTGTGCTTCTAAGGTCTTGCTTGAGGTGTTTGATCATCGAATCATCACGTTGCCTTTGTCCAAGTCACGTCTTGCATCCTATTAAACTACAAAACAATCACTTGCAAATTCATTAGTCCAATTTGGTTGTGTTGATCATCAAACACCAAAATCCAAAGTAAATAGGCCAAGGGTCCATTTTCCATAGATAGGGGTTCGGTGCGGCCCCGGTCAGAGACATGGGTCGAAGTTCGAAGCGGTGTTTGGCCAGGCCTTTCGGTCAGAGAGGCGGGCCAGAGTCAGAAGCGAGCGCTGTTTCTCCTTGGCCAGGCCTTCCGGTCGGAGATTGGATCGCCCTTCTAGACTGTTTTTAGGTATTTGGGCTGGCCCAGGAGTTGTGCGTCGTTCGCAACATCGTCTACTGGGCTGAGCCTTTGCTAGTGAAGCCGGTCCATGAGGGACCCCGAGTTTATGAACCCAACATATACTTTCATCTATAGCATAATTAACTCTTTATCTACACATAAGGAACATTACTAAGGAAAATCAAGAACAGAGCCAGATTTCCTTCGCAATTAGGTCCTACTTGTTCTACAGACAGGGAGTGGACTACAAAGGACTCAATGAGAATGTCACACTCATGATCTACCACATGGCCCAGAATGTAGAGTGCATCCATAGGTAAACAAAATATAAGCATCACGCTTACATAATGTCAACCACTTAACTCACTCGAGTACTGAGCTAAGCGCTTTGTGAACTTAAGCATAAAGTCATGAAATATAGAGGATACAATGGCTATACCAGCCTCTAGATGACGAATCCAGAATCCTAAGTAGTAGTCCAACTCTACTTGAATCTACTAGCTAGCCTATACTAAAACTTTGAGGAATTGGAGATCTATTCTATTCTCTGGTAGATTTTCTCAAATAATTATGGTAGCTCTAAAGATGAAGAAGATCAATTGATATCTTCATTTTTCTAGGGGGTCTGGGGTGATATATATAGGGGGTACATCAAATCTAGACCCTCGGATCAAACCAACCTTGACCAACGGTGTAAGATTGATCCATAGAGGCCATGGAGAATCGACAATGAAGCGGAGGCTGACAGGGGGGGGCCATAGGCCGGGTGGCCTGCAGGTGGTGCCGACCGGCCCCACATGTCATCCTCTCGGGCTCTATCATAGTGGTTTGCCTTCTGGAGTGTTCTGGAGTCTTCCTAAGTCGGGTTTGTCATGGATAAGCATGATTAAATCTGATGATTAGGACCACCTTGACGGTTTTCTAGATAAACCCTGCTGAAAACATAGATTCACCAAAACTCATGGAATTTGTTAGTTTAAACCCCTAAACCTATGTTGGTGATCATTTTCATGCACTTAAATAAGTTATATTGATGGTTTATGATCAGTGTTAACTGCCGTTAACACGCGTTGACTCTAAGCATGCACCTTGAACCTATGGTGGCCCTGCGCAGTTCCTCAAAGCATGCACCTGGTGCTAATGGTGCCCTAGTGCGATGGCTCAGAGCATGCACCTTGCACCATCGGCGGTGGGGAAGGCAAAACGGCTTTGGATCTTAGCGTCTAGCTAGATCATCGCTCGAGAAACTTTGTGAAGTTTTTTTATGTTTTAGGTGAGCTCCACTTAGGACTGACTATAGCGCAGAGCCATAGACCCCTTTTGTATAGGGGTATTTTTGTCATTTGTCCCGAGCATTCATTCCTCCCCGTATCCTAAAAGTACGTGAAAATAAAATGGGACAGAGCGAGTACGTGGATACCGAAGTATCAACTATTCAAGTTATGGATAGAGTAAGGCCTTGTTTGGGTCCTTGTAGATAGTACTTATCTGCTAATAATTCTCTTTTGGATCCAAACAGGTATTGATAATAGAGTAATTAATTGTTAGCGGAACCTCTCTAAATATCAACTATCTAACTAGTTAGACTAAACCAGATAATAGCAGCTAATAGGTGGACCCACTAAACCCAGCTTTTTCCCTTCCCTCCTCCCCAACTACCCCGACCATGGTTCCTCCAGTCCCCATCCTATCTCGTCGTCATTGTAGACCTCCACAAGGACCTTCCTAAGTTCCTTTCCACACTCTGCCTCGCCGACCTCATGCCCCTATCTAGTAGCCCTGACTCCCCCTCCACCTTCTCTACCTCGGGGCCATGGGCCACCTTCATCGTCTAGCTCAGAGATATCCTCAACCGCGATGGCGACAAGCTCTACCTCATCTACCTCCTCCGCCACCTCGCCCTCTCCGCCGAGGCCTGCGGTAGCACGTTCCTACCCATCCTCAACACGAAGCCCCCCACGACGTGGAAGTTGCCCTGCCACGCCATGCCGATGCACTTGTAGCATAGAGTGCTTATGTCAGGGAGCACAAACCACTGCCCTTTCTCCACCATTCCCCTGGCTCCAAACAGTGAGCATAGCCCACCGGCCACATAGTCCTACCTTGGCAAAGAACTCCTAGAGGCCCTGCGGCATGATGAAGCAGAATTGGTAGAACACCAGGTCCATGAGGCAGCAGAGGTTGCCCTTGAGGGTGGTCAGTGGCACGGAGCTCCTTGAGGTCACCGAACTACTTGGATAAGCACTCATTAGAAGACTGTTGTGGAAGAAGTGTGTTGTTGCGCCTATCAAGAGAGGGAGGCGCTATCGAGGCGTAGAGAGCGAGTTAGGCTGGCGGTAGGCCCTAGCTAGGTTTCTATGGCCAGTTGGGGTGAGGCCATGTATACTCCTCGTCGGCACCGCCGGTGGATCCCCCATCATCACAACCACAGGAGGAGGAGAAAAAGCAGCGAGCGCTGGAGCATCGTCGTCCCTCGCGTCTACGGTGGTGGTGGCGACAATGGTAGCAAATGGGAGGGGCAAGGGGCGACCCCCTCTTACACTATAAAAGGGGTGTTGGCTCTAGAAGAATCATCAACTCCAAGAAGAAACAAGCAAATAGTATAGTTGAGCTTAGGCAAAGCCATATCTCTAGAATTAGAAGATAGGGAGAGAGTGAGGAGAAGCTTGGAGAGAAGCCAGGCTTGTTGGTGACCTCTTGCACTTGTACCTCAACGAATGCAACTCTGATCGAGTGAAGTCTAATGTCTTCTATGGTAACTGTGCTGCATTAATTAAGAGTTATTATATTATTGTTCTTTATGTGTTTCACCACTTGGTCGGAGTGTTGTGATCTTATTTCATCAGTATCCAAATCAGAGTAGTGAGCCTATAGATTAAGCGTGGTGCTCAGGCTATAGCTTGCCTGTGTTTACGACTAGGCCTCTAGATAGTTAGTGGTTGTTGGTAGGTGGTGATAGCCTTGTCCATCTTCTATATTCCACCACGATAGATCTAGTTATTAAATCCTAGGGTGAAAGCCCTAGTTTGGTTTTGGATAATTGATGAAACCTAGCACTAACCTTTGTCATGAGTTGTGATATGAGCTAGGTTGGTGCAATCCAAGTGTGGAGCATGGTGATGAAGTCCATGGAGATGAAGCCATGTGTTGATGATGATCAATCTCAACTTAGAAAAGAAGAAAGAGAAAAACAAAAACCGTGATGATCAAGGCAAAGGTATATGATAGGTTTTTGTTTTGCACTCAAGATACCATAGAGGGTGTGAGTGACTTAGGATCAATAGCCGTACTATAAAGAGGGAAAATCTTTGGCTAAACGGTTTATTGAGTGCCACTAGGTGACATGACTTTTGCATATGCATTTAGAAACCTAGTGTGCTAACTTTGATCCTTGTAAAATGCTTTGGAAAATGCTAACACACGAGCACACAAGTTCTATACTTTGTGGTTAGCAAGTTGGAGGCAAGGGCGAAGTGATTGTGGACTTAAAAAAGAAAAGGAGGAGGAAGTCCATGACCGGACGCTGGCCGTGGGGTGACCGAACTCACCTCGTGCGCGTCCAATCAATTATAGCGAGGTGGCGTAGCTGGCCGAGAGTGACAAGGCACGACCGGAAGCTGGCGCTGAGTGGATCGGCGCGTTCGGTCATCTTCTGTAGAGGTGGCGCGAGTGGCGATCGGGCTCACCGGGCCTACGTTAGGTGAAGCCTAATGTATGGTGACGTCAGCCTCGGCGAGCGCGTAGTGAAGAGGCACACTGACTAGACGTAGGGGCGCATCAGGTCAACATTGACCTGACGTGTTCGGTCAACAAAAATCTCCTCAGGGAGCTTACTGAAAATGTTTGGACGCTAAAGGGTTGAGCGTCAGGTGGAGCTCGCTGCGTGTCTTGTCGAACTTTGACTGAGGCACTGACTGTTAAGTGACCGTTGAGATCAAACGAGTAGAATTCAAAGCGCTGACACGTGGCGTGATCCACGCGACCGAACGCTAGCGCGGGCGCGTCCGGTCAGTACAGAGAGCGGCCTCCCTTGGCTCTAACAGCTCTATTCATTTAGGGAGATCTATAAATAGTGTTTGGCTGGCTCCAAGGCATCTCTCTTGGCACTTTGGCATACTTGACATTCTTGTGAGCCTAAGTAAACACCTCCCTGTCGATGCAGGACCCACGGGATACCCTGCAAGGAAGAGAGAAGATCTAGTCTAACTAGGTCTCTTTTCATGTAATCTTAGTAGTATTATTATTCTGTAATTCTACTAGGAACTCTCATTGTAAACCGACTAGGACTCTGACCTCCTGACTATATAAAGGAGGGTAGGGATCCTGGAAAGGGGACTAGAACTTTACACAACAACACAACAACACTTCACAATCAATCTAACACAAGGCTAACGTCGACTGGACATAGGGCTATTACTCGATCAACGATCGAGGGCCCGAACTAGGATAAATCGACTATCTCTTGCGTTCACCGTCGAGTTCTACATATGTCGAAGCCCGAACAAAACTACCCTGGGGACCCCCGTGGTAGGCTATCGGTGGTAAAACATCGACAGCAAGCGCGCCAGGTAGGGGCTTTCGGCGAATTTGCACCTGAGAGCTCGATGGACCTCGACAACATGATCTTCTCGACGGGATCAACCTTCATCTTTGGCTCATGGATCTGTGAGGCAGGCGACGATGGTAAGCTCCAAAGCCATCTCCTCGAAGATTCGGTTCACCAGGAAGACTTTTCTATTTCAGCAACGAAGATAGATCAAATCACCGGAACATTCGCGCGGCTCGTGATGTCCGATTCAACTCAGGTTTCGTAGCTTTGCGCATCCGACTCGAACTCGGGCTCCACATCCGAGATGGAGTCTGACCCGAGTTCTTTCGAGAATCCGAGTTCTTTTTCGATGGGGCTCTAGAATGCGGCCTCGGCATATCAAGAATACAACATGGAGAACACTCAGAGTCTTTTCAAGAAGTCAGATCCTTTTCCGTTTGGACTCAACAAAATGGCAAAGTCTTATCAGGCACAGCTGGAAGGATCCCTCAATCCGGTGCTTAGAATGCCACTCAAAGGAGCTCAGGAAGGTCTCGTGCTAACTATAACATCTCAAGACTGCATCGTCCACTGGCCAAGTTCTATTCCTGAGGATAGCGACACCCGACTAGTCGGCACGATGACAACAGCAATTCTACCCTACCAAGGAGACTCGATCTGCGACCTTGAAGCCTCTACTAAAGTTATCAGCAACTCTGATAGTGTGGAAACCAACATTGATAACAGAACAGTTCATGCACGGGAAGTACTCATGGTTTGCCATCCTCAATCACCATTGATCCCCCCAGAAGCACCCGACGTCAGGTCATCGGATGAATTAGAATCCAACATATCACCCTTTGCCCAGGGCTACGATGGTGAGACCGAGAATCAGAGGCAAGCTAGAGAAAGAAAAAACAAATTGAAACAAGGACGCCAACGCCATGCTAGGCAGTGCAAGGAAGCTTGGATCAGATATGAGTCAGATCTGGTCGAGTACAACAGAAGAAAATCAGAACAAGAAGTCGAAGAAAGATGTGCAGCGAACACACCCTACAAATAGGATCCGAGAAGCACTAGAAGAACTTGGAACGACATCGCATCCCAGTGAACAGCAAGAATAGCTTCGGGAACTTCTCCGGACAGCAGCCCTAAAGACACACGATGAAAGAACCCGTTCAAGACTACCTGCCAGGTCAGCATCTCATAGGAAGGAAGATCAAAATCAAAGGAAGTCCGCGTTCGAGAGACTTGGACCAAGTGGAAGTCACAACAGAGAAAGTAGAAGGGACCACAGTCAAAACTACCGAGTCGAACAAACAAGACAGATCAGAAGCGAAGTACCCATTTGGACAGCTCCACAGAACTACTCCCACCAAAATGATAGTTGGCTGGAAGGAGGTGCTGAATCAGAGTACAGAGAAGCCAGGACACACGATAGATTCCCCTGTTTTGCAAGCAGACTTGCTTCGATATGACTACCGCACAAGTTCAAGCCGTCCAACCACTCTAAATATGATGGCAAGACCAAACCAAGGCAGTGGCTCAGAATCTACTCACAATCGATTGAACTGGCTAGGGGACAACGATATCAAGACCCTGTTCTTTCCCATGGCCCTGGAAACCATGCCCCTCCAATGGTTTGACAAATTGAATCCAGGGTCAATCAGAAAATTGGGAGGACTTGCAAAGAGTTTTCTGTCAAAATTTCACAGGTATCATTACGCACCCCATCACCCACGCAGAACTAAACAGACTCAAGCAGAAAGGAGGTGAAAGTCTCAGAGATTACTATCGATGATTTGGCAAACTACGTGCCCAAGTACATGACATCACCGAACGAGAAGTAATCGAAGCTTTCTCTCACGAAATCATGGCTAGGTGGCAATTTTAGGATTTCTGCAAAGAGAACCCAAGAAACAATGAAGAATTCAGACGCACAGTAGAAAAGATGATTACTATAGAGGAGAAGACGTGAGAAAGGTTCTCGGAAAGAAGCAACCGAGACAACCCGGATAGACAAAATCATCGAAACGGTAGACATCAGGAAAGGAAACGTTGATCAGACAACACCGTAGCAGTGGCTGACAAGTCGAGGAAGTTTTCCAAACCCAGAAGATATGACGACATTGAAAATATGCAGTGCATCTTGCACCCTAAAGCAAATCACACCATCGGAAATTGCTACACCTTCAATGAATGATACATAAGAAAAGATAGTAAGGGAAACACAAAAGAAGACAATCAGAAAAAGACAAAGACAACTACGAAGACAAGGGATTCCAAAAATCCAGGGGGACAATAGTAGTGATCTTCGCTGGGGTCCTAGATTCCAGAAGCAAACATCAAGAAAAGCTAGCTCTACGAACCATCATGGCAGCAGAACTGGCTACTCCAAGATATCTCAATTGGTCACAATATCCAATCCAGTTCTCAAGAGAGGACCAATGGACTAGCGTGGGAAACGCAAGCCATTACCCACTGGTTCTAGATCCAACTATCGCCGGTATGACTGTCACAAAAGTGCTAATTGATGGAGGAGCTGGACTCAACATCATTTTCTCATAAACACTAAGGAAAATGGGACTTCAACTCGCCGGAATGATTACACCAACAAGCACTCCTTTTTATGGGTTAGTACCTGGCAAGGCAGCCATGCCACTTGGGCAAATCACTCTACCGGTTACTTTTGGAACTCCCTCAAACTACCATACAGAGTTCATCAAGTTTGAAGTTGCAGACTTCAATTCATCATATCACGCAATCCTCGGGCGCCCAGCACTAGCAAAATTCATGGCAATACCGCACTACCCGTACTTATTGCTCAAGATGCCAGGGCCTACCGATGTACTTTCCCTCCGAGGTGATTTGAAGCACGCTTTTGACTGTGACGTTCAGGCAATCCAAATTGCAGCCAAAGCACAAGCCGCCAATGGCAGAAAAGAAATAGCCACTATTGCTACAAAAATGAACCCAGAGGAACTAGAGATACCGGCTAAAAAGCCCAGCATCCTTGCACCACCAAAAGAAGCCGACGTCAAGCAAATCGACCTAGGCACCGGTGATCCCTCCAAGACGGCAACCATCAGTGCCCACCTCTCGGCAAAATAGGAACTCGCGCTCGCCAACTTTCTTCGGGACAACAAAGATATCTTCGCTTGGAAGCCGGCAGATATGCCAGGTGTCCCAAGAGAGTTGGCTAAGCACAGAATTGATATCAATGAAGGCTCCAAGCCTGTGAAGCAACGGCTACGTCGATTCTCACCTGACAAGAAGGCAGCAATTAAAAAAGAAATCACGAAGCTATTGGCAGCCGGGTTGATTAGAGAGATCATCCAGATTAGTTAGCAAACCCAGTTCTAGTACAGAAAAAGAATACGGACGAATGGCGCATGTGCGTCGACTACACAGACCTCAACAAGCATTGCCCAAAAGATCCATTTGGCCTACCACACATTGATCAGATAGTTGATTCAACAGCAGGATCTGCCCTATTGTCCTTCCTTGATTGCTATTCAGGATACCACCAGATCGCATTAAAGGAACAAGACCAGAGCAAGACATCTTTCATCACTCCATTCGGTGCCTATTGTTACAAGACCATGTCATTTGGACTCAAGAATGCTAGTGCCACTTACCAAAGAGCTATCCAAACGTGCCTTGGTGATCAGATCAGCGAAAACGTAGAGGCATACGTGGATGATGTGGTAGTAAAAACGAAGAACCCGGACACACTAATTGAAGACTTAAAGCAAACCTTCGAAAATCTAAAAAGGTGGAGATGGAAATTGAACCCAAAGAAGTGTGTATTCAGAATTCCTTTAGGACAACTACTCGGATTCTTGGTCAGTCGTCGTCGAATTGAAGCCAGCACCAAGCAAATTCGAGCAATAACAGAGATGGGCCCTCCTCAAAGTGTCAAAGATGTGCAGAAACTAGCAGGCCGCATGGCTGCCCTCAATTGTTTCATATCAAGACTCAACGAAAAAGGGTTACCTTTCTTTAAACTACTAAAGAAGACAGACAAGTTCGAGTGGACAGAAGAGGCCGACGAAGCCTTCAAAAGACTCAAGGCATACCTCACATCCTCACCCGTCCTCACACCTCCAAAGAAATATGAAGACATGATGCTATACATTGCGGCAACTTCTACTGTGATTAGCACAGCGATTGTTGTAGAAAGAGAAGAAGAAGGGCGCGTATATAAAGTACAACGTCCCGTATACTACATCAGCGAAGTACTATCAGAATCAAAAATCCGGTACCCGCATGTGCAAAAATTACTCTACGCTCTCCTGATCACTTCACGCAAGCTCCGCCACTATTTTGAAAGCCACAAGATTACTGTGGTGACAGATTTCCCACTCGGAGACATCCTACACAATAGAGACGCAATAGGGCGCATATCTAAGTGGATAGTTGAACTTGGTGCTCTCAATATCGATTTCACCCCGTGGAAGGCAATTAAATCTCAAGCCCTTGCCGATTTTGTTGCTGAGTGGACAGAAATTCAACAACCTATGTCAAATACCATCCTTGACCATTGGAAGATGTACTTTGATGGATCACTCAAGCTAGGCGGAGCCGGTGCAGGCGTACTCCTAATTTCTCCAGACGGAAAACAACTCAAGTATTTCCTTCAGATATTATGGCAAGCTACAAACAATGAAGCAGAGTATGAAGCCCTCATCCACGGGCTTTGAGTGGCAATTACCCTCGAAATCAAGCGGTTACTCGTGTACGGAGATTCGGCAGTAGTCATCAACCAAGTCAACAAAGATTGGGACTGCACCAAAGAAAACATGGGCGCCTACTGTGCTGAAATACGAAAGTTCAAAAAACATTTTCAAGGATTAGAAATTCTACACATCCTGCATGATTCTAATATTGTAGCAGACGTCCTCGCCAAGCTTGGATCAGACAGGGCGAAAGTTCCACCCGGCGTATTCATAGAGGAGTTATCAGCTCCCTCTATCAAACAACCCGGTGAAATAGCCCCTCAGCTTCAAGCTAAAGACAACCAGATCTTGGTAATCAACACCTCATGGACCCAGGTCTTTATTGACTATATCAAAGAGAACAAGTTGCCAGCAGATAAAGAGGAGGCTACCAGAGTTGTTCGCACAAGCAGGAACTACGTCCTAGTAGGGGAAAAGCTATATAGAAGAGCCGCATCATCAGGAGTACTCCTAAAATGTGTCTCGTTTGAAGAAGGCAAAGAGATCTTAGATGAAATACACTCAGGTTGCTACGGAAATCATGCCACTTTAAGAACACTAGTCGGCAAAGCTTTCCGCACCAGATTCTACTGGCCAACAGCTCTGAAAGACGCAGAAGAACTCGTCAGAAAATGCAAAGGCTATCAAATGTTCGCAAGACAAGCTCATGTACCAGCTCATAATCTTATATGCATCCCACCTGCTTGGCCTTTCTCCTGCTGGGGGCTGGATCAAGTAGGACCTCTCAAGAAAGCAAAGGGCGGTTTCGAGTACATCTTCGTAGCAATTGACAAGTTCACCAAGTGGATTGAATACAAACCACTCGCAAAATACAACGCAGCCAAAGCAGTAGAGTTCATCCAAGGCATCATGCACAGATTTGGCATGCCTAATCAAATAATCACATATTTGGGCTCTCCCTTCACAGCTACAGAATTCAAAAGTTGGGCACAGGATTGCGGCTTCAGCATAGATTACGCATCAGTCGCACATCCAGAAGCCAACGGACAGGTAGAAAGGGCTAATGGACTCATACTAGCCGGATTAAAGCCAAGACTATATGAAGAACTAGTAGACTATGGATCCAAATGGATTGAAGAACTACCCAAAGTAGTGTGGGGGCTATGAACTCAAATAAGCAGAGCCACCGGTTACTCACCCTTCTTCCTAGTTTACGGGTCAGAAGCCGTACTACCTGCCAACTTGATCTGGACATCACCAAGAAAAGAACAGTATGACGAAGGAGAAGCAAAACACACCAGAAGATTAGAGCTCGATAGTTCAGAAGAAGTCAGAGTAAACACTACCCTGCAATCAGCTAGATACCTACAAGGTTTAAGACGCCACTGCAACAAGAGTACACAGACTCGATCACTCCAAATCGGAGATCTAGTACTAAGAAGAATACAAAAAACTGACGAACGCCACAAACTACTCAGTCCATGGAAAGGTCCTTTTATTGTCACAAAAGTCACCGGACCAGGCACATACAAGTTGACAACTGAGGATGGAAAAGAAGTCAGCAACACATGGCACATCAGCCAACTAAGAAAATTCTACGCGTGAAAACAACTCAAGGAAGAATATATATTCAAGCCACAAGGGATCAACGTTCATGATCAATATAGATAATGTTCATCGACAACATATGTATTATTATGGCTTATTAACGTTCATGATCAATAAAGATGGTCCTTCTACACAACATATGACTTATTATGACTTTCTCCGAGTTGTCTTCATTAAGCATTCCGGCCGAGAGCAAAAGAGCTGAAAATATGCTTGAGCCCGCCGATAAGGGTAGCTAATAAGCTGACACCCGGAACAAAAAGAAAAATGGCTGAAACATGCCTGAGCGTACCGGCCGAGAGCAAAAGAGCTAAAAATATGCTTGAGCCCGCCGATGAGGGTAGCTAATAAGCTGACACCCGAACCAAAAAGGCAAAATGGCTGAAACATGCCTGAGCATACCGGCTGAAAGCAAAAGAGCTGAAAATATGTTTGAGCCTACCGATGAGGGTAGCTAATAAGCTGACACCTGAACCAAAAAGCAAAATGGCTGAAATTATGCCTGAGCATACCGGCCGAGCAGCAAGACCTGAAGGAACAAGACGAGGCTTTCAGAGCTCAACCATGAAGTGGTTGGGGGCTTGTCGAAGAGGGTACCATGAAGTGCTCGGGGGCTTGTTGAAGAGGGTACCATGAAGTGCTCGGGGGCTTGTCGAAGAGGGTAGCTGGTAAACCAAAGATGTTTTTGCAACCAGGGAAAGGACCAGATGCTGGCCACATCTCGAGTTAAGCAAAAAAGCCAAAAAGAAGAAGCTGAGAGTACTCGAGATCGCCGGACCCAAGTCTTTTCAGTACTAACAAGAGCAAAAAGGTTGTCAAGACAAAGATATACTCACCCCGAGTTGTTTACACGGCACAGACGAAAGCCAGACAAGCACTCGGCAAATCAAGAAAATTTGTCAAGACAACGATCTACATAAACCAAGTGGTTTACACAACGCAGATGAGAGTCAGAACAAATAACAACTCGAAGAAAATTCTGATCACTTGGACAACTCATTTAAAGAATAAGCAAGGCTTAGACATCCAAACAAAGAAAACATCAACAAAGATAAAGGATCTTCATTCAAAAGGAAGTATAGTATCTTGTTACAAAAGCCGGAGTACAAAGGTCGATTACATCAAGCATTATCATTTGGATAAGAAACTTTAATGTTAAGATTGTCCACAATCCTACTGGCTAAATCATCGATTTCAGGCTCCAACTTCTCAACAGCGTCCACATATTCTTGACTTTCATCTTCATTAGCAATCTTGGACAAAGGAAATTCCGGAGAAAGAACCCGAACCTGGGCAAGAACATTCCTGGTACATAAGCGGGCGCACCTCTTCATGAACTCCTGGAAATGAGTCAGAACTTGGGGGAATAAATTGAGCCCAAGGTTGACCATCATCTGCCGGAGTCCGGAGAAGGTCGGCTACTGACCGAAAAGATTTCCACAAGGCATTCTAGTTCTCAGTAGTCGTCGCCAACTTACCTGTCAAGTCTTGAACAGTTTTTAGGACTACACAAGATCCCTGTCAGCTCCATGCCTAATCAACTTAGCAAGTGCGAGTTCTTCTTCAGCTCGAGTAATTAACTCCTCAGCCCTGTTGTGGTTAGTGCAGACGAGTGTCTTCATCTCCTCGATACCCTCCGAGAGCTTCTACTTTTCAACTCGGAGAGCTAGGCCAGGCAACAAAAACAAGTCAGAGGAAAGGGAAGTCAGAATACAAAAGGAAACAAAAAGAACCCACAATACCTTTGCACTCGTTCTTCATGGACTCCACCGCAGCATCCTTCTGCTTCTCCGCCTCTACCACCCGGGCACAAAGAGCCTTCTCCTCCTTTTGGTGCATTTGGCGCTCAGTCTCCATCTCGGCTCGGCAGAGATCAAGCTCTGCCTTCAGGGCGCTTACCTCAGAAGACAATTTTTTCTCATTTTCGGACGAGAAAAAGAAGCCAGTATGATCCCAAGAAAAAGACTGAACAAAAAGAGAGAGAGAGAGAAAAGGCATAAGAACAAAACAAAGACGAACATCCAAAGAAAGAACTCCAAAAAAACTTACCTGGAGCTTTTCACCAAAGGAAGTCGAAAGGCCCCCAGGGCAGCAGTCAACTCTAACAAACGATGAGTGGCATCGAACTGCAGCAACACATCATCGTCCAAGCGCTGACTACTGGTTCCAAGGGGAGCAGAGGGAGAAGCCGGCGCAGGCAAAGAGGGCAAAATCAGGGCCGTATCCTGGGAAGCCCTGGCTACCTCCTTAGAAGTACCCACCGCCGTGGCCACGGTCACCTCTAGAGCAACAGGATCAGCGGCAGCAGGGGACCCAACTTCCCTCACAGCCACCTCACCGACCGAGCATTCCAAGTCCCAAGACTCAGCGCGCATAGGCAGCTCAGAGGACTGAGAAGAAGTTGGTGGAGGGTTAAGGGAAGGCGAGGGTCTACAAGATGATAAGAAAAATCGACGATAAGAATATGAGTCAGGGAAAAACGAAAAGAGAAGCAAAGAAGCATAACAAGGAATCACTTACTCAGCTATCTTCTTCTTCATAAAACCAAAAGAAGACCTTACAGGAGGAACTATGGCAGCAAAAACTGTCACCGCCACTCGGCAATAGGAGCGGCATAGCCGGTACCGGAGCCCCAGAAGAACTCGGTACCGGAGCTACCGAAGAACTCGGTGCCAGAGCCCCAGAAGAACTGGTACCCAATGACCACTTACTACAAAGAAATCAAGACCAAAGTCAAAACAAAGGAGGGGTTCAACAACAGGAAAACAAGAAAAGAACTCACCAACGCGTAACAAGGGCCGCATCATCATCCTCTTCTTCCTCACTCTCGACCAAGGTCGCCAAAGCACCAGCTGAAAAAGGACAAAAGATCTCGGTTAAAGACAAAAACAAACAACAAAAGGATAAAGCGTATTAATATGCTCACCTAAGAGCATGCTAGCTACAACTGGAGTACCTAGACGAGTACTCGACCGGTGAGACTTCTTGGCAGAAGACAAACCAGAAGAACTTTTAGCTTGCCCCCTCTTGCCGATAGTACGAGGAGCTCGAGGAACTGGACGAGGAATATACTCAACATATACATCACGGTTGGCGGAAGAAACACCAGGAAACATTGTGGCGGTTAGAGACTTACTGGTTAAGGATGCCCCAGCAAGACTATCCCCAGTTCCCATAATGGCAGGGCAGTCATCAAGGGGGATCGGGTCAACAAAGTTATGCCCCAATTCCTACAAAAAGAATAAAACAACAAGACAAGGAAGATTAAGCAAAAAAATGGATAACAACAAAAGAAATACAAAAAGTACCCGCACAAAGAGAAAACAACTTACAGCTAGAGGCGGGTTGTTTGCACAGTACTCGGAGATAGTAAGCGGAACGACGCTTGCCCCTTTCAGCATCTTCTGAAGACGCTCAAGTACCTCCTCGTCAGTCAACTCAAGCACAGGGACCATGCGAGAAGGATCCTCAGCCCCAGAGTACTCAAAACCAAAGTTCTCTCGCTCCTTTAGAGGCTGAACACGACGACGAAGAAAAATCGAGATGATACCGAAGCCGGTCAAGCCCTGCTGTTTTAGAGTACTTATCCTCTCAAGAAACGGCTGGATCGCCTGGAGCTCGTCTCGACGTCAGAGGGTTCTTTTCCCATCGGTCATTAACCGAGGGACCAGATCCAGAATGAACAGCGAGAGGAGGAATCAAATTGGCGGCATAAAACCAATCGGCATGCCAATCCCTCACATAATCAACCAGGTCATAGTTAAAGAATTTGCTTTTAAGACCCTAGCGAAACTGAATCCCACAACCGCCAAGAACATTGGTGTCTTCACGGCGGGGTTGTGGCTTTAGACAAAAGAAGTAACGAAAGAGAGAAAGAGAAGGAGGAATTCCAAGGAAAGTTTCACAAAGATGAACAAAGACAGAAAGATAAAGGACAGCATTCGGAGCAAGATGGTTCGAGCTAACCCCAAAATAACCGAGAAATCGATGAAGGAAGGCGGTAGCAGGGAGGCAAAGTCCAGCATGAATAAAGGAGAAGAAAAGAATAATCTCACCAGGACCTGGAGCAGGGACCCGATGCTCGCCTGGAGCCCTCCATTCAGCAATGTCCTTGCTCTGGATCAGACCATCGCCAACAAGCTCACGAAGCTGGTCTTCAGTCATTGTTGGAGCCGGCCAAACCTTCTGGGCAGCCCTCATGGCCATGAACTCTTGGTTCTCGATCATGGAAAGTGATGACTCCTCGTCCACAAAGGCTGCCTGGGACTTGCTCGTGGCTTTCTTCCTACCCATGTACTAGTGGAAGCAAAAAGGCACTAGGGAAAGATGAGGCTCAGACGGCGGCGCTCAGATGACGGCAACAATGGCGGCGGTGGATTTCTGAAAACTAGGGTTTCAAGGCAAAAGCGGAGCAGTAAAGAAGAAGATGATGAAAGGCCTTTAAATAGATTTTATAGCAGTAAAACGTGGCCCACCAGGCCCATTAAAACATGGTGTGAGAACGCAACGGTCCATTTACTAACACAGCAAAAATGACGGAAGGCACAAATCCACACAACGGTACAGTTCAATGGGCAAATTTCGGACTTATCCATCCAGCAAAACAGCAGAGTTACCATATTGCTACAAAAAGAACTCATCAGCCATGAAACAACGGAAGGTTACCTCACAAGGAACATAACAACCCAGTCCTTACAGAAAGAACTCGGGAATCTCATAGACAACCGGGACATCAGCAGAATAAAGAATGACAACTCAGAAGACAAGATTCTTTCTTGTTACAAATGACTTCAAAAGATACAAGATTACACATCTTACAAGATCCAACAAACTCAGAACTACGATAGGCAAGGTAGCAAAAAGGAACCCGGAAACAACTAGGCTCTGGAACGACTACGTGTTCCAAATTGCTACTCGGTAGAACAAACCGCACTCGGCTACAATGTTTTCTTCAAAGGAAGAAAGCAGCACATCCAAGGCGGAGATCAGCGGCACGGTGGGACAACATGGACCAAGAGGAGCCTACAGGCATCTGTCTACCCAAGTCTGATGTGATATCGGATATGGTGTTGATCTGCACTGGACAGTCTCAAGACAAGCGGCGAGGATCAACCCAGAACTGTTGGATAAAGGAACGTATCCCACATCACAAGACTTCCTCCAACTACCGCCACGTACTTCCCGGAGCAATGCCACTATGAGATTAGTCTACCTCTAATCCCTATCACAAGACTTCCTCCAGCTACAACAAGGCATACTAGAACTACAAAATGCGCCTGGAGGCTGCTCTACTTCATAAATAATCATATTCATGGCTACGGAGATTTTAGACCACACAACAAAGTGCTCGATGAATCAAAACAGCACACAAGGAGGATATTTATAGACCAAAGAAGCGGTGCATGTGGACTAGGAGCACCAGTGGAACAAACCTAACAAAGGACACGGTGAAAAGATAGAATTCAATGAAAGAGAACTCAGGCATAAATGAACAGTACTCAACAACAAGCATATTCGGGAGAATATACCAACACTGTACAACCCGTGAACAAAAGGCATTTACATTCAACCACCACCATACAACTACATCTGACAACAGCAGACTCTACATCTGAAAGCAGCAGACTCTACGCCTGAAAGCAGCAGACTCTACATCTGACAACAACAGACTACCAGAGAATATGCCAAGATTCTGTATCCGAGTTCTTTTTAAACAATGCTCGGGGGCTACAACAGGGGAAGTTTTCCGTTCTTTGAACAACTCAGATTCAAGACCCTCCAACTCTTTGTTCCAAATAGCAAGAGGCTCGGGGGCTACACTCAGTGAGTGCGCTTTTTCTTCAAAAAAGCGCACATCACTCAAGAGACTTCTTCAAGACAAAAGTTGTAAAACAAGATAGGATTCAAGACCCCCAAACTTTTTGTTCCAAATAGCAAGAGGCTCGGGGCTACACTCAGAACCCTTCGGCGAAGACTCAAAGCAACTCCAAGACATGACCCTCTAGCTACTTGTTCCAAATAGCAAGAGGCTCGGGGGCTACACCTAGCTGGATGTGTTTTTTTCTTCAAAAAGGCACGCACCACTTGAAGATCCCAGGAAGCGCTACATGGTTTTACTCAAGAAAGCACTCGGACGACGCTTGTTTCTACTCGGCAAGACCTGAAGGAACAAGACGAGACTTCCAGAGCTCAACCATGAAGTGCTCGGGGGCTTGTCGATGCAGGACCCATGGGATACCCCACAAGGAAAAGAGAAGATCTAGTCTAACTAGGTCTCTTTTCATGTAATCTTAGTAGTAGTATTATTCTGTAATTCTATTAGGAACTCTCATTGTAAACCGACTAGGACTCTGACCTCCTAACTATATAAAGGAGGGCAGGGATCCTGGAAAGGGGACTAGGACTTTACACAACAACACAACAATACTTCACAATCAATCCAACGCAAGGCTAACACCGACTAGACGTAGGGCTATTACTCGATCAACGATCGAGGGGCCGAACCTGGATAAATCGACTGTCTCTTGCATTCACCGTTGAGTTCTGCATACGCCGAAGCCCGAACAAAACTGCCTCGGGGAGCCCCGTGGCAGGCTATTGGTGGTAAAACATCGACACTCCCACTCATCTCCATCATTGATTCATCATCATAGTGAGATTAGGAGTGATTCCATGTGCATTTGCTTGAGTGATTGCATCTAGTGGCACTTGGGGATCGTTGTGGCTGCGGAGTTCTTGTTACTCTTAGTGGTTGCCGCCACCTAGATGGCTTGGAGCAGCGGAGGAGGATTGGCATGAGTTGGTGATTGTTCATGGCCATCTCTCGGTGATTGTGAGGGGTCTTGTGCCTTTCCCGGCGGAGAGCTGAAAGGTAACTCTAGTGGATTGCTCATGCCACCGAGTTACCTCACTTGTGGGTAGGTTCTTGCAGTGTCCAATTGTGTGGATGAGGTTCGTACAACACCTCTGAACCGCCGAACCACCAAGTATTGGTTGACACAGCGGGGACTAGTGTGCCTGCAAGCACGTGAACCTCGGGAGAAAAATTGGTTGTCTCTTGCCCCTTGTCATTCTTCTAGTGATTGAATTGGTATTCATCTTATGATTGGTTCAATCCTCTACGCGGCGGTATAATCACCTTACTCACTCATTTACATTCCCGCAAACTAGTTGTAGCAAGCTGTTTAGTGTAGCTAGAATTGAGAGCTTGCTTTATAGTTTAAGTTCATCTAGTGGAGCTCTTTAGTGTAGTAAGTGTGAGAGCTCTTAGTGAGTAGTGACTTAGCAAATTGTGTGCCTAGTGATCATAGTAACTAGAATTGTTCGATAGGTGGTTTGCAACCCTTGTATGCTAGAGCAAGTTTGCATTTCGCTATTTGTCATACTAATCAAATTGCTCTAGTGATCTTATAGATTTTTTAAATAGGTTGTTCACCCCCCTCTAGCCATATTAGGACCTTTCATAGGGTCCGTGACAGACCTTGTCTAGTTTATCCCTTGAGGTAGCTAGGTAGGTTGTGCCCCGAAGTAAACAACTTTGGTATAACAACCTTGTTCTTGTCTAATATCAGATATCCCATAGGAATCCTCTCTACCTATATTTATCAACCATATAGCTTTAGGTGTTCATAGTCCTTATTCTCATCACTTCTTATTCCCTGTGGAAATTCTATACCTTCGAATACTCTCTGGTGAAAGCTACCTTGACAGCCGTACACTTGCAATTTATCCTGTGTGCCACCTCTGGTGTCAAAACATGCCAAGCAGTGGATGAAGAAGCAGGCAAATGAGCGCCATTTGAACTCACCTTTTAGTTCGAGAAGAGTGGGTTTTCCTCAAATTGCAGTTGTACGTTCAATCGTCTTTGGCGGATCATGCATATCAGAAGCCAGCTTTCAAGTTCTTTGGCCCGTATCGTATTGTTGAGTGAATTGGTTCGGTGGCCTACAGGTTGGATCTCCTAGCCTCATCTTCTATTCATCTCGGACTCCTTGCCGCCATCTTCGGTTCATTGGAGCATACCTAAAAGATATTGCAGTGTCGGTGCGGCAAGGTTCGGTGAAATGGACTAACTTGCCAGTTTCTCTACGTGGGGAAGACCTGGAGTATCTTTGTCGATAAGTCCCTCGTGTGGTTGTCTGGGTCATCGCACGCAAGGGGGAGGGAATGTCAGGACTGCTACCTCTCCAACAGCTGCGTCTGAAAAGCAGAGCTGAAGTGCCGGACGAGATACAGGAAGCGGCGACAATAGGCTCCCAGTGTGGAAGACCATCCCCCGGGCCGTGACCAAGAGTAGCCGCATCTATGGGCTGGAATGAGTGAACGTGTGAGGCCCAGCCGGCAAGCATGAGAGCTATGTGATGTATAAATATACTAGCACCTTCTTGGGGGAGTATGTCTTTCTAAAAAAATATGTACCATCTTGCTACTTGCTAAAGCAGACCTCGTCTATTTCCTTCCTAGCCTCAATTCCAATTCCTCTGTATCCGATAGCTAATGCAACATCTCCACTAGTGTACAGTTGCTTCTATATCATGAGAACTAGTAGATTCTTGACCGGGCTTGTGGCCTTATGCTTCCACCTCTTCTTTTGAGGCCCTGAGTCTGAATGTGTAAATATTAGTAACGGTCTCTGATGAGCTGAAGCCCCGATGTTTTTTTTGTAAAGTATATTTTTCAACCTTCAACTCACATTGAAGTTCGATTTTCAACCTTCAACTATGAAACCGGGTAACAAACATCCTCCAACTGTCAAAACCAAACAAATTTTGTCCTCCGCTGGTTTCAAAAGCGGTTTTCTATTTTCTAATAATAATAAAATCTGGTTCGATCTCTAAAAGTTCGTAATTAATTTATTTTAAATGATAAAAATATGAACTAGTTCATGTTTTCTTCTAAAAATGTTCACAAAGCGGTTAGCTTATTATGCAAGTAAGTTTAAGTGGTAGACACTATGTAAGCATGGTGCTTAGATATTGTTTGTCTGCGGATGCCCTATGCACTCTAGGTCATGTGGTAGATCACGGATGTGACACTCCCGTTGAGTCCTTTGTAGTCCACTCCCCGTTTGTAGAGCACGTAGAACGTGATTGCGAAGGTAGATAAGCTCTGTTCTTGATCTTCCTTAGTAATCTTCCTTATGCATAGATCCAGAGTTAGTTATACTATAGATGAGAGTGTATATATTAGGGTGTACAAAAGACTTAATAGATAAGTAATGACTTAGGAATCTTTTGCTTTTAATGAATCTTCTCTTAGCTATACTACATTTTATGAGTCTCTAATTCTATCTCTGGAATACCACTATTACCTTACACTTATTATTTATTTACCCTTTGACTTACCCCTGCAATAGCTTGAGAGTGATTATTATCATAAGTATACACATTTATCAATATCTCTATGCCAACACCACTCCATAAGCTCCTCCCTGTGGTAAAAATAAAAATAACGATACCTGGTATACTCCAGAGTGAAATGCTACAATGTGAAAGTGCAATCAAGCCGTAATTGTGGGTTTTGGTGATAATGACCACGCAATTAGAGAACTAATGAGATTTATTGAGATGACAAGTAGGGAATTTATATTCGAGGATGCTACACGAAATGGAGGAGCCCCCAATTACAAATGTTGATAGCTTCAAACTCAAAGGAGGTTTAAATTCTTTTATATTTTGAATTTGAGTATAGGAAAAGCCGTACTATAAAGGGGGACACAATGCTTAAGCTAGCATGTGCTTCCAAGTGCTCAAACATACACATGCATCCTCAGATTCACAGTCAAGACAACCTAAACTTCACTCTTACCCTTGCTGTCTTAACAGGTGCGGCACTACCGCACTTGAAGAGAGGCACTGACACATTTAAGCTGTGGCAATGCCATGACTTAAGTGACCGTTTGGGGCTGAGGGGGTATTTATACCCATCCTCTTCCTCCCCAATGGCTATCTTCTTCCTTCTGCTCATTCTAGCTCGTCCAAAATATAAAAGGAGCTCTCTCTCTCTCTCTCTCTCTCTTAGTGACCTTGAGCCCTAAAGCAAATTCATTGATTTCCCCATCAATTCTTGAGAGAAAAGGGTCCAAAACTCAATCAGAGAGCAGCCCATTGATTCCTCAACTCAAAAGAGCACTTGGTTGGAGCTTGGCTTCTAGCCTGCTAGAGCGTTGCCCATGGAGCTTGCCAACTTGTGTGGCAGCCCCGGGAGGATTGTAACCATCTCTTAAAGCTAGTAAACTCACCCCTCATCTTAAGAGTTAAGTCTCTTGACTTGAGAACGAGGAAGGGTTGGAAAACCCTAAGCCTTAGTGGCTAACCTCAACAACGTGGACGTAAGCAAGCCTTGGTGGCGAGCCAAACCACGGGATAAATCATTGTCTCTTATGCTTGATTTACATTACTTGCATGTCATATTGTTGTTGAGGTGATTTCTAGGGTTTCTAGTCGATCTACTTGTGTGTGGTGTTCCTACTACTTCTAGTTCTCGATCTGTGACTATTATACCTGTAGTAAGCTGAGAAATTTCTTCGATCTAAATTTCCGTTCACTGATTTTGAACTGTGACTCAAAGTTGTTGGTAGGTGCGGCAGTGCCGCTGTTCTGGCCCGTCAGTGCCGCAGTCCGACAGTGCCACCCGTCAGAGCGGCAGTGCACAGAGAGTGAAATTGATAAAAGTTTTGAGTGTTTGTTTTGACAGGTCTATTCACCCCCCTCAAGTCCAACCAGAGATCCTACAAGTGGTATCAGAGCGAGGTTACCTCATATACGCTTCACCGCATGAGGTATGGAGCCCGGAGGAGGAGTTAGTGGCATGAAGCCGATGGATGTCGACATGGACAGCAGCGAGCTGAGCACGTTGACAGCAAGCAACACCACACTACCACATCTTGAGGCTACTAATGCCGAAAGAGCTGTCAATGATAATGAGAGAAGAAGAAGGAAGGAGGCAAGAAAGATAAAAAGAGAAGCAAGAGAGAAGGAGGAGGAGCGGTTAGAGGAGAAGAAGCAAAGGAAAGAAGAAAGAAGGCTCAAGAGAGAAGCAAGAAGAAAAAGAAGAGAAGTTAGGAAGAAGAAGGAAGAAGACGAGAAGGCAACAAGTGCATCATCAAGTATTTCAAGTAGTTCCAAAGATGGAGATGATGATGAGTCATACCAAGTGTCAAATGGGAACAAGAAGGAGAAGAAAGCAAAGGGCAAGGCCAACAACAAAAATATGCCACCATATCCTTTAACTACTCTTCTATTCCTATGACTAACCATGATCGGAGGTCTTTCATCAATGTGCCTGCAGGCAAGTTACCTCATTTCAATGGAACTAACTTTGCCAAGTTGAAGCACTTGATGAGAGCCTATCTTATAGGTCTTCACCCCGGCATTTGGGAGATTATTTGCAATGGATTTGAGTCTCCGGTTGATCCCAAAAACCTAACACTAGAAGAGATGAGAATCATTCACCTCAATGGTCAAGCCACAAGTGTGTTGCTTAGTGCCTTGGATGGTGATGAGTACAATAGAGTGATTGGAGTTAATGTTGCCAAGCAAATATGGGACACTTTGCACCTAGCACATGAAGGGGTTGACAAAGTGAGAAAGGCAAGGATTGATTTGTTGATGTCAAAGCTCAACCGGTTTGTAATCTTGGATGGAGAGGGGCCACAAGAGATGTTTGATGGGTTGATGACAATGGTGGGCAAGATTAGAGGCTATGGTTGTGATGAGCTAGATGATCACAAAGTTGTCAAGATTATGTTGGAAGCTTATTCACCTAGAAATGAGATCGTAGTCACTCTAATTAGAGACAAGAAGTTTGAGTACTTCACACCAAATGATGTACTTGGGAGGATCTTGACCTTTGACATGCAAAGAGAAGAAGCAAATGAGAGGAAGAAACTTAGAGAATTTCAAGCAAAGCTAGAGGGCATCAAGATCAAAGATGTAGCTCTCAAGGCCAACAAATCAAGCAAGCAAGGCTCTACAAGCAAGTCCAAGATCAACCAACAAGCTTCAACTAGCAAGCCCAAAGCAAGCAAGCAAGTTCAAGAAAGAGTAGAGACCACATCATCTTCAAGTGAAAGTGAAAATGATGATGATCAATATGAGAAGATTAATGATGTTGCTCTCTTTATGAAGAGATTTCACAAGGGGCTAAAGAAGCAAGGCTACAAGGTAGTGAAGAGAAACTTTCCAAACAAGAAAAAGAGGACATGCTATAATTGTGGTAGCACCGTGTGGGGGTATTAACCCCTATACCCTTACGGCTAGGCTTGGGCTAGCCCAGATCAGAGGATCCGGTCCACCAAAAGACGGCGCGCGGCCTGGTCAACCTGTTTAGAGTCCCGCACAAGGAGTCAAGACAGATTTGGCGATCATGTGAGATCATGGTCGGTTAGAATAGGAATCCTTATCCGACCACCGATGGCAATTGTAACTGGCTAGGAATAGTTTCCAGATCTGTAACCATGCCCCCTGAACTATATAAGGCGGGCAGGGGACCCCTCTAAAAGACATCTCTCATTGACATACAGCAATACAATCAGACGCAGGACGTAGGTATTACGCCTTATTGGCGGCCGAACCTGGATAAAACCTCGTGTCTGACCTGCGTCGCCATCTTGTTTGTGACTTGCACATCTGTCTGCCAACAATCTACTACCTTGGGCATACCCCTAGGTAGACTGCCGACCATATTTCGTCGACAGTGGCGCGCCAGGTAGGGGGTGTGCGTACTGCTCTCCAAGCGAATAAGATGGTCATCATCCCCGGCTCCATGGCTACACCAAACGGCCACATGTTCACCGTTGGTCAGATCACCTGGACCACCGGCTCCGATGACTTCATCGCCATGATCACGGAGGAGGTGCGGATTCAATCTGCGTCGACCGCTGCTTCACCTGCATCGGCTATGGCTCCGACCACGGTGGATCTGGCTCCGACCATGATGGATCTGGCTCCGACCACGCCCGCATCGCCTTCAGCCACACCGACAACATGTCGTCCGCTTCCTCGCTACAAAGGGAAGTAGATCGACAACGCCGACCTGCTCGACTCCATCGATCGGGTCGGCACCAAACTTGCCGAAACCCTAGCTCTGGTAAGTTCAATTCAAAGTCAACCTAATGAGCAAGTAACCGCTACCCACAATAGATCTACCCGACCAGCTCAGGCCAGTCGTCCTGCATGACTCGGTATAGATCTCGTGGTCACATCTACTCCTGAAGGGCGCTCCGTTCGTCACCGGCCAGCCCCTGCGACAGGTCTCCGGCTCTCCGAATACAAAGCCTCCATGGAGAACTACCAGGCCCAGCCCTATGGCCTGTGGAACGCTGCCTCCAACTACGCTTACAACATACAACGCTGCTCGGGTCTACGTTCTATACTCTGACCTCGGCCAAAGCCACGCAACTTCGTCAACATGGTCTGGATTGAGGATTGTCAAGAAGGATCGGTCCACACAGTTCAAGAGGGTGGCTCAAGCTCCTTGTTCAGCACTGCATCCAATGCCTCTGTTCGCACTGAGCTCCAGAATCACGATGATGAAGGCGTCGAATACGATCTGGATATCCCAGACCACGCCCCGAGATACCCGCGTTTCCCATCCTTCCCACCAAGGTGAGGAGGCTTGATCAACGTTGTCAGTAATGATGAACCACCGGCAGTCGGTGAGATAGAGCAAGAAATCTGGCACGTGAAGCATGCAATATTAATCGGTTTAATCGCCGACAAATTGAAGCCGAGGCGGAAGAAGCATGACGCATAAGGGTCCAGCCACGCGACCTCAACAATGCCTTCGATAGGGTGGGGGATAAACAGGTCTTCAGGACTCCAAGCGCCAACATGGCCGTTGCTATGGCGACAATGCAACAGCTACCCAATACCCCGAAAACCCAGGCAATTCACGACGATATACAAGCTTACCTGACGGCTGCTATGGCCCAGACCGCAGAGATCGTAAATCAAGCCTGGGCTCCATCCGTCTCAGTCGAGTCAAGCCACAGCCACCAATACTCAAGTCGCTCACAGCCACCCAACCAACATGGCTCGCGCAACAATGACCCATCAGACAACTGTCAAGGCGAAAACGGTGGCCATGATGGTGGTCGGGATAACAACCGCCGTCGGGAGGACGACCGCCGCGACGTTCGGGACGACAACCGCCGAGACAACCGCAATAATCGCCGCAAAAACCATGGTCGCAGGGCTAATCTGGATGGCAACCGAGATCGCCGTGATGGCAATAACGATCTCCGCCATTACCTCGGAGGACGTGATCTGCGCGATCGCATCAACCAAAGAGCCAACGATCGTGCATCCCATGAAAGCTATCGCCGTATGGAATATGATACTGTCCATGGCCCACCGGGTTTGAAGCAGTTTACTCCGCACCTTTGCCAAGTCATATGGCCCAAGAACTTCAAGCTCAAAAAACTTCAGAAGTATGACGGCAAGGAGAACCCCGAATTATGGGTCATGCTCTATGAAACCACGTGCAGATCAGCCATGGCTGATGAGCACGTCATGTCTAATTACTTCCCAGTCGCTGTGGGTCATGCAGGTCACCAATGGCTGGTCAGCTTGCCGTCAAACTACTTCGACTCCTGGCAAGAACTCAAGCAAGCTTTCATCGACAACTTCATTGCCACTTGCGAGCAACCCGGCAACAAATATGATCTGCAGCGGATTCGAGATCGGAAAGATGAGCCACTGCGTGAGTACGTCCGGCGTTTCTCGGAGATGCGCATCAAGGTCCCGTCAATCTCCGACAGCGAGGCAATCGAGGCTTTCATCACTGGCCTCCGCTTCCACGACGCTCTAAGGGACAAGCTCCTCCGCAAGAGACCTGAATCGGTCACAGTGCTCCTGGCCACCGCTAAGAAATATGCGGACGCCGACGACGCTAAAAAGATAATTATCGAAGAAGCAGCAAGGGTCCCGCGCTCCGACCACCCCCCACACCATGATGATTACTGCGGCAACTGTGGTCGGAATGATAATTTTGACCGCTGCAACCAGCGCAATGACTCCCGCGACCACCGCGACCAACGTAATCAGCGGCGTAACTACCGTGATGATTACAGGGGCAAGCGTGCTTGGGAAGACGACGGCGAGGTCAACACCGTCAAAAAAAGGTGGCAGACGTCCTAACTACGAGGAAGACTATGCCAAAGCATTGAAAGGGCCCTGCCAGCTCCATCCCAAGTCAAACCATACCATGGAGAACTGTCGCATTCTCAAGTCTATCTACATGCGTCAACAGGCTCTGGATACGTCCGACAAGCCTAACGACACAGGGGAACAACGCGACGACGACAACGACGATGAAGATGCAGATCCCCGCCACAAGTATGTCAAGCCAACCGATCGCGTGCACACCATCATTGGAGGCAAAGTGTCCATCGAGACCAAACGAGAACGCAAGCTGCTCGCCCACGCCTGCTTAAACGTGGCCTACGCCGACAACCTCATCACCGATCCGTGGCTCCCTCCTTGGTCTCACCGCGAGATCTCCTTCAGCAGAAAGGACCAATGGGCCGCAATACCTGAGCCAGGACATTTTCCTCTGGTCCTCGATCATTGTATCAACAAGGTTCAGTTCGACAGGGTGCTGATTGACGGCGGCAGCTCCATCGATATACTATTCAAGAACAGTCTGCCAACACTGAAGATAACCCAGGCGGATCTCAAGCCATACGAGGAACAGTTATGGGGTGTTCTCCCCGGACAGAGCTCTACACCTCTCGGGCAGATCACGCTACTTGTGCAATTTGGGACCCCGGACCACTTCCGTACCGACTACGTCAACTTTGTGGTCGCTGACTTCGACGGCACCTACCATGCTATCCTGGGTCGATCATCGCTCACCAAGTTCATGGCCATACCTCATTACAAGTATCTGGTGCTGAAGATGCCTACCGAGAAAGGAGTTCTAACCCTCAGGGGCAACGTATACGCAGCTTATACCTGCAAAGACGACAGCTTCAAAATAGCAGAGGCTCACGACCTCTCTATTCGCATGGCCGAGACCATGCTCGATGCTAAGAAGACCTCGATAGACCACCTAGAAATCCTAGAACTCGAGGCTCCACGCAAGAACACCAAGTCCAAGGAGCACAAGGTGATCCAGCTGGTCTACGGCGATCCCAGCAAAACGGCCCTTATCGGGGCCAACCTGGATCCCAAATAGGAAGACACGCTCGTTAGGTTCTTGAGGAGCAACGTGGATGTGTTTCATGGAAACATGCTGACATGCCTAGTGTACCTCGAAACTTGATCGAGCACTCCTTGAATGTCAACGGCAAGGCCAAACCTATCAAGCAGAAGCTATGACGGTTCGCTCGTGACAAGAAGGAGGCGATTAGGGTAGAAGTTACACGGCTTTTGGCAGCCGGATTTATTAAAGAAGTGTATCATCCGGAGTGGTTAGCCAACCCGGTTCTTGTACGCAAAAAAGAATAATGAATGGAGAATGTGCGTTGATTACACTAATCTCAACAAACACTGCCCTAAGGACCCCTTCGGCTTACCTCGCATAAACGAGGTCATAGATTCAACCGCCGGTTGCGAGCTGCTTTCATTTCTCGATTGCTACTCTGGTTATCACCAGATCGCTCTCAAAAAGGACGACCAGATCAAGACATCTTTTATCATGCCTTTCGGCACCTACTGCTACACGACTATGTCATTTGGGCTCAAGAACGCCGGGGCTACCTACCAACGCGCTATACAGGCTTGCCTCAAAGACGAGATAAAAGATGACCTCGTCGAGGCTTATGTTGATGATGTAGTTGTCAAAACCAAGGAAGCACATACCCTTGTTGACAACCTAGAACGCACCTTTGCAGCTCTTAACACATTCCAATGGAAATTAAATCCAAAGAAGTGCATCTTTGGTGTTCCTTCTGGCATACTACTTGGCAACATCATTAGTCACGACAGCATACGCCCTAACCTGGAGAAAGTCAAAGCTGTCTTGGACATGAAGCCGCCCAAAAAGGTGAAAGATGTTCAGAAGCTTACCGGATGCATGGCAGCTCTCAGTCGTTTCATATCAAGATTAGGCGAAAAAGGATTACCGTTCTTTAAACTGCTCAAAGCATCCGAAAAGTTTGAGTGGTCGGAGGAAGCAGACACTGCCTTCACATAGCTGAAACAATACCTTACATCACCTCCGGTCCTCACTGCTCCCAAAGAGGACGAAACACTCCTGCTTTACATTGCGGCGACTAATCGAGTGGTCTCCACTGCCATGGTGGTCGAGCGCGACGAGCCCGGCCACGTCTACAAGGTACAGCGACCAATTTATTTCATCATTGAGGTACTCAATGAATCCAAGACCAGGTACCCTCAGATTCAGAAATTGATCTACGCCATACTGATAACATCCCGAAAGTTGAAACATTACTTCGATAGATATCGTGTGGTGGTCATGACATAGTACCCTCTGCGAGACATCATTAGCAACAAGGATGCGAACAGGCGCGTCGTCAAATGGGCAATGGAGCTATGCCCCTTCTCGTTGGAATTTGCAAGCCGTACTACAATCAAGTCTCAGGCACTTGTCAATTTCATCGTCAAGTGGACAGACTTAAGCACGCCTATTTCTTAGGGGCCCGACGAGCATTGGAAGATGTACTTCGACGGCTCCCTCAACATCGATGGCGTAGGAGCAGGAGTCCTTTTCGTGTCACCATCCAAGGAGCAGCTCTGGTATGTCCTCAGGATTTATTTCCCAGCATCTAATAACGCCGCCGAATATGAAGCATGCCTACATGGTTTGCGCATTGCGGTTGAGCTTGGTGTTAAACGTCTCTATGTCTACGGAGATTTGGCTCTGGTCATCAACCAACTCAACAAGGACTAGGACACGACCAGCGAAAAGATGGATGCATACTGTAAATCGATCAGAAAGCTGGAAGGCAAGTTCTATGGCATAGAGTACACACACGTGGTCCGAGACAAAAATCAAGCAGCAGATGCGCTGTCAAAGTTAGGATCATCCTGAGCCAAAGTCCCACATGGCGTATTCGTCCAAGACCTGCTCACGCCTTCCATCGAAGAGAAAGATCCCACGGTCGACAAGCCTCCAGACCAGCAATTGGTGGCTACGGTTCCGGCATCGAGCACCACCGAGCCACCTCCGACCACCCATAAGCCCGACTGGAGAGTACCTTTCATCAAGTACCTAACAGATGGCAGCGGTTACACGGATCGGGCAGAAAACGAACGCCTGATGCGTCGTAGTAAGCAGTACTTGCTCGTAGATGGCAAGTTATGGCGCAAGAACGCAAAGGAGGAAATCTTGATGAAGTGTATAGCCTAGGAGGATGGCGCACACCTCCTGGACCAAATCCACTCTGGCTCTTGCAGCAACCACGCGGCCTCGAGAACGCTGGTCGGCAAGGCTTTCCGAGCAGGATTCTATTGGCCGTCAGCGGTAGCCGATGCAGAGAAGCTAGTCCGCCACTGTGGGGGTTGTCAGTTCTTTGCCAAGAGAATCCACGTACCAGCAAATGAGATCCAGACAATACTAGCCTCTTGGCCCTTCGCATGCTGGGGACTGGATATGATCGGACCCTTCAAACCGGCTCCTGGGAAATTTACATGTGTCTTCGTGCTGATTGACAAATTTTCTAAGTGGATAGAGTACATGCCTCTGGTATGGGCATCCTTAGAAAAGGCTATCACGTTCCTCGACCAGGTCATCCATCACTTTGGCATACCCAATAGCATCATCACTGATCTGGGTACTCAGTTCACCGGGAACGCTTTTTGGGACTTCTGCGATGAAAGGAGCATAGTAGTAAAATACGTCTTGGTGGCACACCCTAGAGCCAATGGACAGGTCAAACGGGCAAACGGTATGATTTTGGACGCATTGAAGAAGAGGATGTACAGAGAAAATGACAAAGCTTCCGGAAGATGGCTCAAAGAATTACCAGCCGTGGTCTGGGGCCTCAGAACTCAGCCTAGTCGTAACACTGGTGTCTCACCATACTTTATGGTTTACGGCGCTGAGGCAGTCCTCCCAGCAGATATAGCTTTCAGATCAGCACGGTAGAGAACTTCGACGAAGGCAAGGTTAATGAAGTACGGGAGCTAGAAGTGAATAGTGTAGAAGAGAAGCGGCTCAATTCTTGCGTACGTACAGCCAAATACCTTGCTGTTTTGCGCAGGTACTACAACAAGAACGTTAAAGAGCGGTTCTTCATGGTCGGGGACCTGGTCTTGAAGTGGAAGACGAATCAGACCGGTGTCCATAAACTCGCAACTCCATGGGAAGGGCCCTTCATGATCAAGGAAGTCACACGACCAACGTCTTACAGGTTAGCTCACCTGGATGGTACGGACGTACCCAATTCATGGCACATCGACAAGCTTAGGCATTTCTATGCTTAACTACTAAGATATGTACTTCTCTTGTACTTTTGAATTAATTCAATAAAGCTATTATGATCTCTCCGACCACTCTGATGTGTCACTTCGAATTTTACGGTTATTCAAACTTAGCCAATCAAAGCCGACCACCATTCCTTCCTGGGTTCTCGGAGCAGGCCCTGTCTCTGGTTCCTCCCAACACGTGAATGGGATCCGCTCTCTACGCTATGGGTGATCGGTAGGTCCCCCCTAGTTTGACTTGTCCGCGTCTACGTGTGCACAGGTCACGCACCTCACACTCCGACCACATGCCAAATCAGGGCCGTACAGACTATTCAGGATGACGTGTCGACTACACTGGTACAACTAAACAGAACGCTAACATGTTCTCACTTAGTTACACCAACACGAGTTTCAAGCTTAAATACGTTTTATACAAAACAAACAAGTTTATGATGATATACAGTTACGTTATTACAAACTTGCTCGAAAAGGTACAGGTTTACAATAACACAACTACATCTTCTTCTACAGCTACAGCCTATCCTATTGGCTGGTCGGAGCAAGTGGCACCTGCTGCTCGTTGCTTCTGACATCCTGCTTGAGTCTCGGAGACTCTTGTACTGGTCGAGCTGAAGAAGATGGCCCCGTCGATGCCTGGCTGGTCGAGACCGTAGGCTTCATCGGTTGGCTTAAAACTGATGGCGTTTCCAGCTGACTCATTGATGGCATACCCTGTACAGGCGTTGTCCCGCTTCCGCACAGGTTAATATTGCAATTATTTTTGTTGACAAGTCCAGCTAAGTCATCCGAAGCTCCTCAGCCTTATCTGGATCTACCTCTTTTGGGTACCCAGCCTCCAGGCGCTTGAGATCGATTAGGGGGTAGTGGGCACGCACCATGCTTAGCACATGGGCGCCTGTGTACTCACCCGCCTCCTTCACGAACTCTTGGAACCATCCCCATGCCTTTCGGCACCTCTCGACCAGTCCGAGCTGTGGTGTCCTTGGCACTTCCTCTATAAGCGCTGGGTCGATAAGGTTGAGGACAGGCAAAATGCCAGTTGCCACTTCCTGGCATCGGTTCTTCCATGTGTCCCGATCCTCGGTAATCTCTAGGCATCGCGCCTTCCAGCCGTCATGATCTTTCATCACGGTTTCTAGATGCTTCTTGGCATTGACTTTTAAAACTGCAAACCGCACAAGGCATTAAAATGTCATGCCATGATAAGATAAGGCGGGCAACAAAGTGAGCAAGGTGGTCTAGAACACTTACTTTTCAGTTCCTCCTTCATCTTGGTCATGCGGTCCCGGAGTTGCGACTGGTCGTGCGCCAATTTCTTGTTGTCCTCTTTCAGGAGACCACACTCTACGGCCACATGGCTATTCTCCTCTTGGAGACAGATTACTTTGGCTTCTAAGCCTACACTTAAGTTGTTATTACCAACAATGCAACAACACGTGTCATGCACTCGTTGTGATAAAGTGCCAACTTACTTGTTTTTTCTTGCTCTTTGTTACTAAGCTAGACAACCAGTTTCTATTTCTATGCATCTTGCTCCGTCCTCTCCTGGTTGACGGCTTCAAGTTGGTGGCAGAAGCATTCCACATCGGCCGCTAGTTCTTTGTTGCTTGCTGTGATTCCCTCAATCTGGTCGAAGCACTTTTTTCGGTACCGAGCGGTCTTCATTAAGTCTTGCATGTAAAAAGCTAAGTCAGATAGTTTGACTGGGTAGCAGGATCAGGTGGTCAAGCAAGACATACCTGGACTTCCGTCACCAGACGTTTCACTGCTCGTTCAACTTTCATGGTCTCTTCGATCTCTAGGATTTCTTCATGAACAACCCATTGGTCGTTCCACCAGCGTGACACATATACATGTTGTCGTTTGTCTTGGGGATGGCCCAGGACCTCCTCTACTTCGTCCTCTTCGGCTTCATGTTCAGGTAGCGGCGCTGGTCCGGAGTTTGCAGCCTTTGCGATCACTATGGCCTTCCCGTGGGCTATAGCATCAGCAGACGCGTTCTGTGCCACCTCTGGCTGCTGCTCTTCTATTTGGCCTATTATCCTTGGCGTTGACGTGTCACCCTCAGCAGGGTTAGTGCTCGGAGAACCTGTATTTGGCTCAGCTCTCCCCTCAACCACCCTGCCGGGGACGTTGTCCGGCCGCTTCGTCTCACGAGGCTCGTGGACTTTCTCTCGCTATAGGTTCCTCCATAGCCATCAATGTCTTTGGCGCTTTTCTCGACATTGTCAAGCGGAGTCATGCTGCACCCGGCTAGTTGGTCTAGATTTTCAGTGGACGCCGACCTGATATATCCGAGATAAGTTCAGAAGACGACATTATTCAATTGTAAGCTTACATCAAGGTTACAAATACTTACAGCTGGGAAGCACGGAATGATGTGGCGAAGGCATGTCTCTTCGGCCGTGCTTGCTCCGTGTGCTCCGCGGGTGTCACCTGGTTTCCCTCTACGACCAGCACTGGCACCGGGGCTTGATGCTCGACCCCTTTGCCGCTTGTCCTCTATACTTCAGTGGTCGGCGATGTGGGTCCCACTGGCACGGAGGAGCCACTTTGATCCATCGGCTCTTGTTGCCTCCTCCTCTTTCTAGGGACGAGTCGACAGATGTCCGCATCCTCTGTTTCATCGTCTGACAATGTGAAGATCGCCAAACGACGCTTGCTGGCTGCTGGCCGCTTACCAGTAGCTCTGGCCGTTGCCTCCTCCCTAACTCCAAGCATGGCCTAGTCGACATCTTCGATGCCGGCACTGCTCTGCGTGGTTGGGCCGGCAACTTGCAGCCAATCTACACCAGGGGGTGGAGACACAAACACTGTTGCTCTATCTCTACCATTAATCTGGGAAACATAAAGGAGATAACACAATAAGTTTTTGTTACAGCATAAGACTACAGGTACAAGGCAGAATGATTTACCTTTGGGGGAGGTCAGGCGAGCTTGAAAGCGTGCTCGATGTCGCTCAATCTCACATAATTTGGATCAGCTAAGTTAAATAGCTCTCCAATTCTGGCTTTGACTTCGGTCTTGTCAAGCGCCTCTTGCCTGGTCCTCGTTGGGTCTGCGCTACCCTAGTACTCGTAGCCAGGATGTACCCTCCTCTGGCAGGGCTAGATCCTTCGGCTGATGAAGTTTCCGACCACGCTCGGACCGTCCAGTTTCCTCCAATGGATCATCCCAAGTAGTTCTTGGATCTGTTCTAGGTGCTCGGGTTTTTTCGACCAGCTGTTCTTCTTCTTCGGAAAGAATACCACATCGCACAGTGTGATTGTGCTCGGCTCTTCGTGGATGTAGAACCACTTCTTGTACCATTCGTCCAGTGATGTGTTCCAAGGGCAGTGCAAGTACTGGGCTTTCATCCCGTCATGCATATTAAGGTACACACCTCCGGCTATCTTCGAGCCGCCGCTTCCTTTTTTCCACAGACAGAAAAGATGGCGAAAGAAGTCGAAATGGGGCTGGAAGCCACCATATGCTTCGCAAAGATGAATGAAGGTGGAGACAAGAAGAATTGAGTTGGGATGCAGATTGCAAACCCCAATCTCGTAATACAAATAGAGCCCCTGAAGGAAAGGGTGCACGGGAACGCCAAAACCCCGCTTGAAGAAATCTTCGAATACCACAATCTCACCTGGTTGTGGATCGGGGTACCTTTCTCCTTCCGGCGCATGCCATCCTCGAGTGCCTTGTTGTGGAGTACTCCCATGATGATGAGGTCTTCGATGGTCTGTTCGTTGCTTCTTGACTTCCACCACTCCTTCGCCATGACTCCGGCTTTCTTCTGGGCGTCACTTTTCGCCATGAATCCGCCCTTGTTGATGGAGGTGGATATGATGGAGGGGTGATTAGTGATGATTTCGGGGGTATTAGGGTTGGCAAGAGGAAGAAGAAGGCTGCGGCGGCGAATGGTAATGGGGATCAGTAAAAAGTAACTTACCAGTTCTATATTATAAATAACCAAGAGTTCCGCCGTTTTGACTGCCCGAGATTCTTGGGAGACGTGCGCACGCACCGCAGAAGGTTGTTTTCACAACCTCGAGATCTATGCCAATATACACCCCCCTATGTTACCAGTGTACGCGCCTCTTCGTTGCTAGTGTGAGAGGGCCCACACTGACGCACCTCCTTACAGGTGCCAGGCGACTGTTTGCTTGAAAGGACAAGAGGGCAGTATGATGTGCTATACCAGATGTGTCAGACTTGACTTGACATAGTAAGAAGATGCATAAATACACCAAGTAATAAGTACAAGCGACATTTGTTTCTTTGCTGCAATACTTGTGCTCGGGGACTGCTCCGACCACTACCGTGCTCGGATACTGCTCCGACTACTACCGTGCTCGGGGACTGCTCCGACCACTACCGTGCTCGAGGACTGCTCCGACCACTATTGTGCTCAGGGATGGTCAAGACCACTACTCGTGCTCAGGGATGGTCCAGACCACTACTCGTGCTCAGGGATGGTCCAGACCACTACCGTGCTTGGGGACAGTTCTAAAGAATGCTCGGTGATTGTTCTCCTTGGCTACATGTGATTTGCACTCACATACAGTTGAGAGACATTTATTTCGACCTTGCTGCAAGGTTTCTACTTCGCCTTTCCAGTAAGCTCGGGGGATAGATCGGTATGATGCACCTGCCGGTGCATCGCGTATTGATTGTACGATGACTGGATTCTTAACTTCAGTGTAAATTCTTTTTAGACCCTGGCACCACATGCTTGCGTCACCTACTACCAGGCTCGGGGACTAAGTGGGCACACTTCATCTTGTGGTGAATGTGTTTATTTAATCGACCCCTATGCTTTGACTGGTTGTCAAGATTATTATCATGCTCGGGAACTGTCCCGACCACTGCTCGGAGATCGCTCTCCTCGGCTACATGTGATTTGTACTCACATACAGTTGAGAGACATTTATTTAAACCTTGCTACAGGGCTTATACTTTGCCTTCCAGCAAGCTCGGGGACTACATCGGTACGATGCACCTGCCGGTGCATCTCGTATGGCTTATATTACGATTGGATTTTCGACTTGACAGAGAATTCTTTTTAGACCCTGGCACCACGTGCCTGCATCACCTACTACCAGGCTCGGGGACTAAGTGGGCACACTTCACCTTGCGGTGAATGTGTTTGTTTTTCAACCCCTATGCCTCTGGTGATCAAGGACGCTACGCTTCAAGACGCACTTACATTTCTTTTTAGAAATACAAGTGGGCACACTTCCCAGGATGGAAATCTTTTTTTTTTCTTAAGAGCACCATACATTCTTCGGACAACCTACTTCTCCGGTGACAACGGTGGTCAGAGATGTCAAGAACTCAAGCCTCACTGTTCGGAGAAGGTTAAAATGGCGTGTCGCAGCATAATACATGGTGCTCGGGGACTAGCTGTGGGGGTATTAACCCCTATACCCTTACGGCTAGGCTTGGGCTAGCGCAGATCAGAGGGTCTAGTCCACCAAAAGACGACGCGCGGCCCGGTCAACCTGTTCGGAGTCCCGCGCAAGGAGTCAAGACAGATTTGGCGATCATGCGAGATCCTGGTCTGTTAGAATATGAATCCTTATCCGGCCACCTATGGCAATTGTAACTGGCTAGGAATAGTTTCCAAATCTGTAACCCTGCCCCCGAACTATATAAGGCGGGTAGGGGACCCATCTAAAAGACATCTCTCATTGACATACAGCAATACAATCAGACGCAGGACGTAGGTATTACGCTTTCTTGGCGGCCGAACCTAGATAAAACCTCGTGTCTGACCTGCGTCACCATCTTGTTTGTGACTTGTGCATCTATCTGCTGACAATCTACTACCTTGGGCATACCCCTAGGTAAACTGCCGACCATATTTCATTGACACACCGATCACTTCATTGCCAAGTGTCCATATGAGATCAAGGACAACAAATACAAGAAAGAGGACAAGGCCGACCGGAGGAAGAGCAAGAAGAACATGGGAGAGGCTCACATTGGGTATGAATGGGACTCAACTAAAGAGAGCACAAGTGAAGAGGATGAGAAGATTGCAACCGTTGCCATTCACAAGTCATCCCCTACACCAAGGCTCTTCAACAACATGTCCGATGATGACTACTACTCCCCTCACATTTATCTCATGGCAAAGCGTGAGAAGGTAAAATCCAAATCAATGGCCAAATCTCCTCCATCTCCTAGTGATATCTCTAGTAGTGATATTAGTGATAGCTCTAGTAATGATAAATCTAGTGATGAAGAAATAAACATGATAACTAAAAATTTGGATCGAAAGACCAAATTATTCATCACTAAGCTAATGGAGGATCTAGAGAGTGTCCAAGCTAAGCTAGAATCTAGAGAAGAAACTCTTATCTAACAAGAGGATCTCTACATTGCTAGCAAAGAAACTCTTGCATTAGAGAGAAGTGAGGTGAAATCCTTGTGCAAAGCCTTGGCCAAAGAGCAAGAGGACCATGCTATCACAAAGAAAGTAAATAAAGCTCTCAATAAAAAGTATTGTGACTTGGATGAAAAGCACAAAGAACTTGAGATGCAATGTGGCATTCTTTGGGATAGCAACTCACATCTCTCTAAGGCAAAGGAAACCTCTACTTCCTCCACTAGTCAAGGTTGTGGAAAATGTTTTAATCTTAATTTGAATGCCTATTCCACTAACCTTGCAAACATGGAGGCTATGAGAAAGGAGATTGCTAGGCTCAATGAAATCATTGGAAAAGGGTGGATGAGTGTGACCCAATTCAATGACAAGAAGAATGATGAATCAAAAGGACCACAATTTAAGCAAGGAAGGCATCCCTCAATCAAGCATGGGCTCGGCCACACAAAAGGAGCCAAGACAAATGGAAGAAGGATAGTGAATGGCTATGAGTGTGTGCAGTTTGAGATGAAGGGAAAAATTGGTACAGATTAGCCTGCACAGACCGCGATAGTGCAGCGTCCTAGAGCGGTAGTGCCGCAGTGAAGGGCGGTAGTGCCGCGCCCCACAAAAATGGGAAGGCTACCAATTCTGCTCCTGATCAAACTAAGCCCAAGAGGAAGGTGTACTAGGAGAAATAGGTTTTCCAGAAGCCTAAGGAATCATTGTGGGCCACCAAGAACAAGTATGCCTATCAACCAAAGACTTATGCACCTCGACAAAGCTTGACATCATGCATTGTTTTGAAGAACAACAGCAATGGGAAAGTGGTTGCAAAATATGTTGGAAAGGAAACCAACATATATAGGAATACTTCTATTTGGGTTCCTAAGATCCTTGTGACTAACATGCAAGGCCCTAAGTCAAATTGGGGACCTAAATCTAGCAACTAAACTTGTTTTGTAGGCATACTCCTCCGGTGGATCAAGTTGGGTGCTTGATAACGGATGTACAAATCACATGACCGGAGAAAGGAGTATGTTCTCATCATATTCCCCGATGACGCACTCAAATAAAAATATTGTCTTTGGAGACAATTCAAAGGGGGATGTGATTGGTCTCGGTAAAGTTGCTATAACCCTTGAGCATTCAATTACAAATGTATTACATGATGATTCGTTAAGTTACAACTTGTTGTCTGTTTCTCAATTGTGTGAGATGGGCTACAATTGTCTCTTTACGGATAAGGATGTGGAAGTCTTTAGAAGAGAGGATTCCTCTATTGTCTTTACTAGTCGATTAAAGAACAAGCTTTACTTAGTTGATTTCAACAAAAGTGAAGCTAAGCTTGAGACTTATTTAGTGGCAAAATTTAGCATGGGTTGGCTTTGGCATCGCCGACTAGCTCATGTTGGGATGAGGAACTTGGCCAAACATTTAAAAGATGAACACATCCTTAGACTAACAAATGTTCACTTTGAGAAAGATAGGATTTGTAGCGCTTGTCAAGCCAGAAAGCAAGTTGGCGTACCTCACCCACCAAAGAGCATCATGACCACCAAGCAACCATTGGAGCTAATACATATGGATCTCTTTGGACCGGTCGCCTACCTAAGTATCGGAGGTAACAAATATGGTCTTGTTATTGTTGATGACTATTCCCGTTTCACTTGGATATTTTTCTTGCATGACAAGTGCCAAGTTCAAGAGAAGGTGAAGATATTTGTTAGAAGAGCTCAAAAGGAGTTCGGTCTTTCCATCAAGAAAGTGAGAAGCGATAATGGGACCGAATTCAAGAATACTCTAGTTAAGGAATTTCTTGATGAAGAGGGCATCAAGCATGAGTTTTCAACTCCATACACCCCTCAATAAAATGGTGTAGTAGAGAGGAAGAATCATACACTCATTGATATGGCAAGGACAATGCTAGATGAGTACAAGACGTCGGAAATCTTTTGGTGCGAGGCCGTCAACACCGCTTGCCATGCCATCAACCACCTCTACCTACACAAGAAGTTGAAGAAAACTTCATATGAGCTTCTAACCGATAACAAGCCTAAGGTGTCTTACTTTAGAGTGTTTGGGTGCAAGTGTTTCATACTTAACAAGAAACTCAAAACCTCTAAGTTTGCACCTAAAGTTGAAGGTTTCCTTCTTGGTTATGGATCAAACGAACATGCCTACCGTGTCTTCAACAAAACCTCCGGGAGAGTTGAGATTGCGGTAGATGTGACATTTGATGAATCTAATGGCTCTCAAGTGGAGCAAGTTGATTCAAGTGTTGTAGGAAAGGAGGATCCACCATGTGAAGCAATCAAGCAATTGGCTATTGGTGATATTAGACCCCAAGAAGATGAAATCACTGAAGTGGTGGTTCCTCAAGTTGCTACTGCACCTATTTCTTCTGACATACCTGATGCTACACTACAGCAAACACCTGCTACAACTCCAGCATGTGGCAGTGCCGCACTTGAGGGTGGCAGTGCCGCACCTACACAGTCAGTAGCAGCTGATTCAACTCTAGCTTGTGGATAAAATCTACAACCCATATTTGAGCAAGATGATGATGAAGATCCAGAAGATGAACAAGAGGCCATTGAGCATCCAAGGCTAAGGAAAATAATACAATGGGATCATCCCATTGACAACATCCTTGGAAGTCTTTGAAAGGGGGTAACAACTCGTTCATATTTAGCAAATTTTTGCCAATATTACTCATTTGTTTCCTCTTTGGAACCTCTTAAGGTAGAACAAGCACTTGGAGACCCGGATTGGGTGATGGCCATGCAAGAAGAGCTCAACAACTTTGAAAGAAACCAAGTGTGGACCTTGGTGGAACGACCAATACCAATGTCATTGGCACCAAGTGGGTTTTCCGCAACAAGCAAGATCAAAATGGAGTGGTGACAAGAAACAAAACAAGATTGGTTGCTCAAGGTTTCACACAAGTAGAGGGCTTAGACTTTGAAGGAACATATGCACCGATGGCAAGGCTTGAAGCAATCTAAATGCTTCTAGCCTATGCCGCTCATCACAACTTCAAGCTATATCAAATGGATGTGAAGAGTGCATTTCTCAATGGCCCTATTCAAGAACTTGTCTATGTTGAGCAACCACCGGACTTTGAAGATCATAAGTTTCGCAACCATGTCTATAAACTCCAAAAGGCGCTCTATGGGCTTAAGCAAGCACCAAGAGCATGGTATGAATGCCTTAAGAAATTCTTGCTTAAACAAGGCTCTGAAATAGGCAAAGTCGATCCTACCCTTTTCACTCACAAAGTCAACAAAGATATATTTATGTGCCAAATATATGTCGATGACATAATATTTGGTAGTACTAATCATTCTTTTTGTGAGGAATTTAGTAGGATCATGACCAAGAGATTTGAGATATCCATGATGGATGAATTAAAGTTCTTCCTCGGATTTCAAATCAAGCAAGTGAAGGATGGAACTTTCATTAGCCAAACAAAGTACACCCATGATATGCTCAAGAAGTTTGACATGATGAATGCCAAGCCTATCAAAACTCCCATGCCAACCAATGGACATCTAGATCTCAATGATGAAGGGAAAGCCGTGGATACTAAGGTATATCACTCCATGATTGGCTCTCTACTTTATTTGTGCGCATCTAGGCCCGATATTATGCTTAGTGTGTGCATGTGCGCTAGATTTCAAGCTAACCCAAAAGAGTGCCACTTAGTGGCCGTTAAGAGAATATTGAGATATTTAGTATACACTCCTAACCTTGGCTTGTGGTATCCTAAGGGCTCTAAGTTTGATCTACTTGGGTATTCGGATTTCTATTATGCCGGTTGCAAAGTAGATCAAAAAAGCACCTCGGGGACATGCCAATTCCTTGGATGGTCCCTAGTGTCTTGGAGTTCTAAGAAGCAAAATTGTGTAGCCCTTTCCACCACTGAAGCCGAGTATGTTGCAGCCGGTGCATGTTGTGCTCAACTACTTTAGATGAGGCAAACCCTTCAATATTTCGGATGTCACTTCACCAAAATCCCACTCTTGTGTGACAACGAAAGTGCCATAAAGCTCACCAACAATCCCATAAGCCACTCAAGAACTAAGCACATAGACATCCGACATCATTTCTTGAGAGACCACGAAGCCAAAGGAGATATCGAAATTCGCCATGTGAGCACCGAAAAGCAACTAGCCGATATCTTCACTAAGCCTCTTGATGAGTCAAGGTTTTGTGCTTTGCATAGTGAGCTAAATATACTTGATTCTCATAACATGGTTTGAACTATAGCACACCTTGATTGATGAACTAGCATGGATAGGAGAAATGAATTGGAAAGGTTTAAATATTGTGCTTCAAAATGATTTATCACAGGAAACAAGTGCATTATGATCATTGTTTGTATTGATTAATTGATGTTGATCATAGTGTGCTTGAGATATGTGTCCATATCCAACATGTATATAGCTATTTAGTTAGTAGTTAAATCTTGCTGTTCTGGAGAGTGCGGTAGTGCCATGCCTACCTTGCGGCAGTGCCGCGTGTGCCGAGTGGTAATGCCGCACTTTGAATTCCAATCGGAATTTGGCCCACAACAGCCTATTACTGCGGGGGCCCATTCTTTACTCCTTTTACCAACTGGTCTGCGGTAACCCTCTCTCTCTCTTCCTCATTCTACCCCAGTAGCCACCGCCTCTCTTCTCTACCGCCCGCGCAGAGCAGCCACCGTCGCCCACTGTCCAGTGCCGCGCCACCGATTCCGACACTACCGGCCCTACTGCTGCCTTTCTTCCTCATCGCCAGCAGCAGTCCTAGCTTGTGGACGGAGCCATTTCATCTCTTTCCTCCTCAATCCGTGTAAATAAAGGTGAAACCCTAACCTAATTCCGATCTATGTAATGTGTCGATTCTAGCTGTCTTGGATGATTGATTGGAAGGTATATAGTAGTCTGGATGGTGTATTGAGGATTGATTGAAGTAGGAATCGTGATTCAACTTTGGAACCAAACTAACTGTTGCGGCAGTGCCACACCTCTATGGCAAAGATGGCAATGCTACACTCCAGGTTCGATGGTTGACTCATTTTATCTATTTTACTCAGCTCTCAATGCTAAGATTCATGATTACTAGGCTTTCTCTCAATCATATCTAGATGAATCGATGACATAGACATGTGTATGCTTGCTGAGATTGTATAGTGAGCTGGGAGTTAAATTATGAAGTAAGTTCAGTAGACAAGAAGATGCAAAATGCAGTCTTGGTGAAACAGCTGGTGTGGTAGTGCCGCTCATCTAGGGGCAGTATCTCATCAGCTACTTTCCTTGCTTGCACATTGACTCTTCTTGAGTACTTAACTTACTTTATAGGGTAACTTCTACTCTCCTTATGTATAGTTTCTCATTTGGACCTATATTTGTCTACATAGATGGCCTCTGGAGGTGATGATGACCGAAGGGGAAGAGGAAGATGACTGAGCTTCGGGATAAGCAGATGCCTCGTCGTGGTCATGGCAGGACCATAGGGGGCAGCAACAGTGCAGCAGGCAGAGATGTTGCCAAAGATAGAGGGAGGAGAGATCAGATGATCTAGGATGAGGAGAACCTAGAGAGGGCTGGACGCACCATTCCTCTAGGTGCTTGCCCAGATACTCCACCTCATCTTAAGGAGTTTGACAGGAGCTACATCAGAAAGTATTCTAAGGATGTAGTTATGAGGCGTCCTGTTGACACACGTCCTCATCCCATGCTCAATTATGCAGGAAAGCTAAAGATGGTGGAAGAAGCACGGGAAAACAATCCCTATGAGCAGCCAAAGGATTTGGAGATTGACTATAGGTTTTGGAATGAGTTTTATTCCAACTTCTATGCATCTATGAACTTTAACTCTAAGAAATCCAAGGTTGTCAAGATGCAGTATGTTGATTGGGAGGAGATGAAGGGAAATAATGAACCTAAGTTCAATAAGGTGATCAAGGCTTGTGAGTTGTTTGGCCTCACTGATATTATGAGCTTTAGATATAATTGGAATGAAGAAGTGCTAGCCCAGTTCCATGCCACTTTCTTCTATAGCATCTACACTGATGAGATTAACTGGATGACTGAGGGACGACATTATAGAGTTGATTTTGTGACTTTCAGCCAGATCCTTGGTTTTGGAGAGGAGGAGCGGGGTTTCACTTACATTCATGATGAGGCTAGAGCTGAGATCCATGATATTGCCTATATGTGGATTGACAGGAGAAGTGCAGATGGGAAGGTCAGTGGCCTGAAGAGCTATTATTACATTCTGAACAATTTGATTAGGCAAACTATCAATCCCAAGGATAGAGCAGCTTCTGATCTTAATGGATATGTGAGGAATGTGCTTGCTAGATTTGCTCCTGGAGGTGACAGGTTTAATGTCCCTTGCTTCATGTGGCATGAGCTAAGGAATGCCATGGAGGATGGGAGAAAGGGGATACCCTATGCCCCATATCTCATGTTTATGATTGAGAGGGTCACTGGCTACAGATTTGAGAAAGATGGTCTTCACACCGTCTACAAGATTGAGAAGACCCGAGGAGCAGGTGCTAACAGGGTAGTGAGACACTCTCCATTAGTTGTGGATGTGCCTGAGTCATCCCGCTCTAGGCCTCAGAAGGAAAAGAAGATGGAGAAGTTTGGGAAGTGGATCAAGGCTATTTTCACCACATACACCTATGCCGCGAGGACCACATATCAGGACCGGTTGGAGAACCGTGAAGCCAACCAGGAGGCTAGAGAGCGTGCAGGGCTGCCACCTCTTTCTCCAGTTCAGTCAACACCGAGGTTTGATGACCTCCCTAGCCTTTCTAAGACAGATTCAGATGATGAGGAGGAAGAGCCAGATCTTGATCCTCACATGAGTTTGAGGTCCACCTTGCAGTCCATGAGGAAGAGCACTAGGCGTGAGCACCACACTTTGACCACTTATCGCCAAGGGAGGGCGGTGGTGTCTTCTTCTTCCTTCGATGACGACGACGACGATGATGATGGTGGAGAGGAGGACGTTGCTGGTGCTAGTGGAGCTGCTAGTGGGGATGATGCTGATTGGGACACCATCCAAGAGGATGAGGAGTGAGTGTTGGTCTTTCTTCTTTTCTTCTCTATTTGGTGCTTTATGCCAAAGGGGGAGAAAATTAGAGGGGTCAACAACTTTTTTGATGCCATGGAGAGAAGGTTGCTGCAGCTAGAGTCATGTTCATATCCGTTTAGAATAGTCTTCGTTAGGTGAGAGTTTGAGAGTCCATTAGAAACTCTATTTATGTAATAATGCTACTTAAGTACTTTATATATGTGTAGGATATGGACATATATTAATCTATGTTGTCGCTTGTGATACAATTGTGCTAGAATGTATATCTTTATATGTATCACATGTTGTGTGGCATCTGTTTTGATCTGTGCTATTACAGCAAGTGCGGCAGTGCCGCACTCTGGTGCGGTAGTGCCGCACCCAGCTGTAACAGCAAATCATGTTGTGCATAAACTATCATTCGCATCATGTTTTACATACCTGACACAGTATGTAGCACCCCATAGGAGCATGGATGTAGGGGAGCCCCATCACTTTCACTAAAATGTGAATCTTGGCTTCTTATGCCAATTTGAGAATTCAATTCTCTATTCACACATTTAGCGGGAGGCTCTACACCCATGGCTCGAAAAATCTCAATATTTATTTTATATCTTTTGTAAGCTCTAATTGGGTTGTCATCAATCACCAAAATAGGGAAGATTGAAAGTGCAATCAAGTCCTAATTGTGGGTTTTGGTAATAATGACCACGCAATTAGAGAACTAATGAGATTTATCGAGATGACAATTAGGGAATTTATATTCGAGGATGCTACACGAAATGGAGGAGCCCCCAATTACAAATGTTGATGGCTTCAAACTCAAAGGAGGTTTAAATTCTTTTATATTTTGAATTTGTATAGAAAAAGCCATACTATAAAGGGGGACACAATGCTTAAGCTAACATATGCTACCAAGTGCTCAAACATACACATGTATCCTCAGATTCAAAGCCAAGATAGCCTAAACTTCACTCTTACCCTTGTTGTCTTGATAGGTGCGGCACTACCACACTTGAACAGAGGAACTGCCGCACTTAAGCCATGGCACTACCATGACTTAAGTGACCGTTGGGGGCTTTAGGGGTATTTATACCCATCCTCTTCCTCCCCAACGGCTATCTTCTTCCTTCTACTCATTCCAGCTCATCCAAAACAGAAAAGGAGCTCTCTCTCTCCCTCCATTAGTGACCTTGAGCCCTAAAGCAAATCCATTGATTTCCCCATCAATCCTTGAGAGAAAAGGGTCCAAAACTCAATTAGAGAGCAGCTCCATTGATTCCTCAACTCAAAAGAGCACTTGGTTCATGTTTTGGCCAGTAGTTGTGTTTGTTACTCTTGGAGCTTGGCTCCTAGCTGGCTAGAGCATCGCCCGTGGAGCTTGCCAACTTGTGTGGTAGCCCCGAGAGGTTTGTAACCATCTCTTAAAGCTAGTAAACTCACCCCTCATCTCAAGAGTTAAGTCTCTTGACTTGAGAACGAGGAAGGGTAGGAAAGCCCTGAGCCTTAGTGGCTAACCTCAACAACGTTGACATAGGCAAGCCATGGTGGCGAGCCGAACCACGGGATAAATCATTGTGTCTCTTGTGCTTCATTTATATTACTTGCATGTCATATTGTTGTTGAGGTGATTTCTAGGGTTTCCAGTCGATCTACTTGTGCGTGGTGTTCCTACTACTTCTAGCTCTCGATCTATGACTATCATACTTACAGTAAGCTAAGAAATTTCTTCGATCTAAGTTTCCGTTCACTGATTTTGAACTGTGACTCGAAGTTGTCTGCAGGTGCGGCAGTACCGATGTTCTGGCCCGACAGTGCCGCAGTCTGGTAGTGCCGCCCGTTAGAGTGCAGTGCCGCAGGGTGAAATTGATAAAAGTTTGAGTGTTTGTTTTGATAGGCCTATTCACCCCCTCCCCTCTTGGCCAACCAGAGATCCTACACAATGGTATATTATCTGTGTGCTTGTGGATACTTTAATATATATTTTTTCCTCTAAAGTTTACAAGTGTCATTAATAATTACCAACCACGCATTCCTGGCATTATGCTAGAGATGGCAACCTAATAACAAGTGATGCTAAGAAATGCCAACAAGCATTTATGGCGTCGTTGCCGCGGAGGGGCACATGGCTAAAGAGAATTGACCAAATAAATACTTATTAATAAAATCATAACCTTTGCTTTAGCAGGCTTACCCTTGTTTGCCTTTGTTCATATCTTATACAGGGTATTGCAGACTTGGTTGTGATTCACCAACAATTTCCAATCAGAATCAACCGAATCAAGAAGAAGCTCAACACCAGTTCCTAAAGTCATTGCTGAGAAGACTCTACGTGAACTCTCTGCTCCAAGCACTGAGAACCTCCACACTGGACCAACACTCAAAACCAACAATCTAGAGTTTGAGCTCAAGCCAAGCCTCATCAATATGGTGCAAGCTACTCCATTTAGCGGAAAGGCACATGAAGATGCTAGTGCTCACCTTTAGAATTTTCTAGAGATAAGCCGCACAGTCATCATCAAGGACATTGCTCAAGACATCATACTACTTTGCCTGTTTCCATTCTCACTAGTGGGAAGAGCAAAGCAGTGGTTCTACATCAACAAAGATCACATAAACACTTTGGCAAGATGTTCAAAGGCCTTTCTAGAAAAGTTCTTCCCCGTAGGCAAGACCAATGCCTTAAGAGGAAAGATTTCAAACTTCCAACAACAAAAAGGAGAAACCATTCGAGAAGCATGGGAACATTTTCAAGAATACATTTCAAATTTTCCTCATCATGGGATGGAAGATTGGTTGCTCATGCAAAGTTTCTACCATGGATTAACTCAAAAAGCTCATGAACAACTCGATGCCACTACTGGAGGATCATTTATGTCACTCGCCCTTAGAAAAGCTGAGACTCTTATGGAAAAAATAGCCTCTAATCAAGGCTGGTCGTCATGCAACATTCAATTATGCAATAAGAGTGAAGAAGTACCAGAAGAGGTGTGTGCACTGTCAACCAAGATGGACGTACCATTGAATTGGCTTGAACAGCGAGCCAAATACAAGAAAGATCATCAGGCTATTCAAGATGCATTCAATGCTCAGAATGTATGTGGAGAATATTTGGGGGTTGAATTTCCTGAATATCAGGAGGATGCAAACATCATCATCAACTCTACTATACAACAACAGAGACAAGGGTGGAATCAACAACAACGGTCGACTTACCAAGGTAAGTGTGGGGGTATTAACCCCTATACCCTTACGGCTAAGCTTGGGCCGGCCCGGATCGATGGGTCCGGTCCATCCGAAAGACAACGCGCGGCCCAGCCAACCTAGTTGGAGTCCTGCGCAAGGAGTTAAGGTGGATTTGGCGATCAAGCAGGATCCTGGTCGGTTAGAATAGGAATCCTTATCCGGCCGCATATGGCAATTGTAACTGGCTAGGATTAGTTTCCAAATTTGTAACCCCTTTCCGGACTATATAAAAGGCGGGCGGGGATCCTCTCTAAAACATCTCTCATTAACATACAACAATACAATCGGGCGTGGGGCGTAGGTATTATGCCTTCTTGGCGGTCAACTCGGATAAAACCTCGTGGTCTGCCTTGCGTCACCGTCTTGTTTGTGGCTTACGCATCATCTCGCGATAATCTACTACCTTGGGCATACCCCTAGGTAGACCGCCACCATATTTTGTCGACGGTGGCGCGTCGTAAAGGGGTGTGCGTCTTTGCTCTCCAAGCAAACAAGATGGTCATCACCTCGGCTCCATGGCTACGCCGCGAAACGGCCTCACGTTCACCGTCGGCGAGATCACTGGACCACCGGCTCCGGCGGCTTCATCGTCATGACCACGGAGGAGGAGTGGATTCGATCTGCGCCGACCCACCGCTTCACCTACATCGCTACGGCTCCGACCATGATGGATCCGGCTCACCACCACGGATGCGTCTGGCTCCGACCACGCAGACGTCCGCTCCGACCACGATGGATCGGGCTCCGACCACGGTGCGTCGGCTCGACCACGATGGATCGGCTCCGACCACGGTACATCCGGATCCGACCACGCCTACATCATCTTCACCACGCCGAAGACTTCGTCATCCGCTTCTTCCGCTACAAAGGGAAGCGGATCGACAACACCGACCTGCTCAACTCCATCGATCGGGTCGGCACCAAACTCACTGAAACCATAGCTCGGTAAAATACGATTCAAAGTCAACCTAACGAAAGCGGTAACCGCTCCCCACAATAGATCTACCCGACCAGCTCGGACCAGTCGTCCTGCATGACTTGGTACAGATCTCGTGGTCTTATCTACTCCTGAAGGGCGCTCCGCTCATCACCGGCCAGCCTCCGCGACGGGTCTCTGGCTCTCCGAGTACGCAGCCTCGACGATGGAGAACTACCAGTCCAACCTTATGGCTCATGAACGCCGCCTCCGCTATATGCGTATAACCCACAACGCCGCTTGGATCTATGTTTTATGCACCGACCTCGGCGGCCGCGCGACTTCGTCAACATGATCCGGACTGAAGATTATCAGGAAGGATCCGTCCACACAGTTCAAGAGAGCGACTCCACCTCCTTGTCTGGCATCGCATCTAAAGCATCTGTACACACCGAGCTTCAGCATCACGAAGATGACGGCACCAAGTACGATCTGGATCTGCCAGACCACGCTCCAGGGTTTTCACAATTCCCATCTTTCCCGCCAAGACGAGGGGATTTGATCCATGTTGTTAGCAATGACAAACCGCCGACGGTTGGCGAAACAGAACAAGAAAAGACCACGCGCGAAGCGCGCAATATTGACCGGTTCAATCGCCGACAAATTGAAGCCGAAGCAGACCAGGAGGCGCGACACATCAGGGTCCAGCCACGCGACCTCAACAATGCTTTCGACAGGGTGGGGGACAAATAGGTCTTCAGGACTCCAAGTGCCAATGTAGCCGTCGCCATGGCAACAATGCAACGGCTACCCAACACCCCGAAAACCCAAGCGGTTTGCGATGAAATACAAGCCTATCTGATGGCTGCCATGGCCCAGACCGCAGAGATTGTAAATCAAGTCCGGGCTCCATCCGTCTCAGTCAAGTCAAGCCACAGTCGCCAGCTTCCAAGCCGCTCACAGCCACTCAACCCACGTGGCTCACGCAACAACAACCCGTCAGACAACCATCGAGGCGGAAACGGTGGCCATGACGGTGGTAACCGCCGTCGGGAGGACAACCGTCGCGATATTCGGGACGATAATCACCAAGACAACTGCGACAATCATCGCGATAACCGCGGTCGCAGGGCTAATCCAGATGGCAATCGAGATCGCCGCGATGGCAATAACGATCTCCGCCATTACCTCGGTGGACGCGATCTGCGCATGCTCGCATCAACCAGAGAGCTGACGATCGAGCATCCCACGAAAGCTATCACCGTATGGAGTATGACACTGCCCACGGTCCGCCGGGTTTGAAGCAGTTTACTCCACACCTTCGCCAAGTCATATGGCCCAAGAATTTTAAACTCAAGAAACTTCAGAAGTATGATAGCAAAGAAAATCCCAAATTATGGGTCATGCTCTACAAAACCATGTGCAGATCAGCCATGGCTGACGAGCACGTCATGTCTAACTACTTCCCAGTCGCTGTTGGCCATGCAGGTCACCAATGGCTAGTCAGCTTACCGGCGAACTACTTTGATTCTTGGCAGGAGCTTAAGCAAGCCTTCATTGACAATTTCATCGCTACTTGTGAACAACCGAGCAACAAGTACGATCTGCAACGGATCCGAGATCGAAAAGATGAGCCACTGCGCGAGTACGTCCGGCGTTTCTCAGAGATGCGCATCAAGGTCCCATCAATCTCCGACAATGAGGCAATCAAGGCTTTCATCACTGGCCTCCATTTCCACGACGCCCTAAGAGACAAGCTCCTCCGGAAGAGACCTGAGTCGGTCACAGCGCTGTTATCCACCGCTAAGAAATATGCGGATGCCGACGACGCCAAGAAGATAATTATTGAAGAAGCAGCAAGGGTTCCACGCTCCGACCACCCTTCACACCGCGACGACTACCATGGCAACCGTGGTCGGAGCGACAGTTTTGACCGCCGCAACCAGCGCAACGACTCCCGCGACCACCGCGACCAACGTAATCAGCAGCGTAACCGCCGTAACGATTACAGGAGCAAGCGTGCTCGGGAAGACGACTGCGAGGTCAATACCGTTAAAAAGGGTGACGGACGTCGTAACTATGAAGACGACTACGCCAAAGCATTGAAGGGGCCCTGCCAGCTCCATCCTAAGTCAAACCATACCATGGAGAATTGCCGCGTTCTCAAGTCTATCTATACACGTCCAACAGCTCCGGATACATCCGGCAAGCCTAACGATGTAGCGTAACAGCGCGCAACGAGAGGATAACGAAGACGGCGATCACGAGACCCACTCGTCACAAGTCGTCAAGCCAACCGATCGCGTGCACACCATCATCGGAGGCAAAGTGTCCATCGAGACCAAGCGGAACGCAAGCGCTCGCCCATGCTTGTTTGAACGTGGCCAACATCGATAACTCGCTTTCGCCGATCCCCGGCTCCTCCGTGGTCTCACCGCGAAATCTCTTTCGAGGGAAGGACCAATGGGCCGCAATACCGAGCCGGGACGTTTTCCCTGTCCTCAATCCTTGTATCAACAAGGTCCAGATTCGACAGATCTTGATCGACGGCGGCAGCTCCATTGATATACTGTTCAAGAACGATCGCCCCCTAAAAGATAGCTCAGCGGATCTTAAGCCACACGAGGCACACGCCTTAAGGGTGTTCTTCCCGGATAGAGCTCTACACCTCTCGGGCGATCACGCTACACCATGCGATTTGGGACCTCGGACCACTTCCGCACCGATTACGCTCAACTTTGTGGTCGCTAACTTCGACGGCACCTACCATGCTATTCTTGGTCGACCGTCGCTCACCAAGTTCATGGCCATACCTCATTATAGGTATTTGGTGCTCAAGATGCCTACCGAGAAAGGAGTCCTAACCCTCCGAGGTAACGTGTACGCCGCCTACACCTGCAAAGACGACAGTTTCAAAATAGCAGAGGCCCACGACCTCTCTATTTGCATGGCCGAGACCATGCTCAATGCTAAGAAGACCTCAGCCGACCACCTGGAGATCCCAGAGCTTGAGACTCCACGCAAAAACATCAAGTCAAAGGAGCACAAGGTGATCCAGCTGGTCGACGGTGACCCTAGCAAAACGGCCCTTATCGGGGCCAACCTGGATCCCAAATAGGAAGACGCGCTCGTCGGGTTTTTGAGGAGCAACATGGATGTGTTCGCATGGAAACCTGCCGACATGCCCGGTGTACCTCGGAACTTGATCGAGCACTCCTTGAATGTCAATAGCAAGGCCAAACCTATCAAGCAGAAGCTTCGACGTTTCGCTCACGACAAAAAGGAGGCGATTAGGGTAGAAGTTACACGGCTTTTGGCAGCCGGATTCATTAAAGAAGTGTATCATCCAAAGTGGTTAGCCAACCCGGTTCTTGTACGCAAAAAGAATAATGAATGGAGAATGTGCATTGATTACACTGATCTCAACAAACACTGCCCTAAGGACCCCTTCGGCTTACCTCGCATAGACGAGGTCGTAGATTCAACCGCCGGTTGCGAGCTGCTTTCCTTTCTTGATTGCTACTCTAGTTATCACCAGATTGCTCTCAAAAAGGACGATCAGATCAAGACGTCTTTCATCACGCCTTTCGGTGCCTACTGCTACACGACTATGTCGTTCGGGCTCAAGAACGCCGGGGCTACATACCAACGCGCCATTCAGGCCTGCCTCGCAGACGAGATAAAAGATGACCTAGTAGAGGCCTATGTGGATGATGTAGTTGTCAAAACCAAGGAAGCACATACCCTTGTTGACAACTTCAAACGTACCTTCGCGGCCCTCAATACATTCCAATGGAAGTTAAACCCAAAGAAGTGCATCTTTGGTGTTCCTTCTGGTATATTGCTAGGCAAAGTCGTCAGTTACGACGGCATACGCCCTAATCCGGAGAAAGTCAAAGTTGTCTTAGACATGAAGCCACCTAAAAAGGTGAAGGATGTCCAAAAGCTTACCGGATGCATGGCCGCTCTAAGCCGTTTCATATCAAGATTAGGAGAAAAAGGGTTACCGCTTTTTAAACTACTCAAAGCATCCGAGAAGTTTGAGTGGTCGGAAGAAGCGAGCACGCGCCTTCACGCAGCCTAAACATTACCTTACATCACCTCCAGTCCTCACTTGCCTAGAGAAGACGAAAACCTCCTACTTTACATTGCAAAGAACCAATCGGGTGGTCTCCACTACCATGGTGGTCGAGCGCGACGAGCCGGGCCACGCCTATAAGGTATAGTGGCCAATTTATTTCGTCAGTGAGGTACTCAATGAATCTAAGACTAGGTACCCACAGATTCAGAAACTGCTCTACGCCATACTGATAACATCCCGAAAGTTGAGACATTACTTCGACGGATATCGTGTGGTGGTCATGACCGAGTACCCTTTAGGGGACATCATTCGCAATAAGGATGCAAACGGGTGCATCGTCAAATGGGCAATGGAGCTAGGCCCCTTCTCCTTGGAATTCGCAAGCCGTACTACAATCAAGTCTCAGGCACTCGTCGATTTCATCGTCGAGTGGACAGACTTAAGCACGCCTGCCTCTCCAGAATCCGATGAATATTAGATGATGTACTTCGACGGCTCTCTCACAATTGACGGTGCGGGAGTAGGGGTTCTTCTCGTGTCACCATCCAAGGAGCAGCTCCGGTACGTGCTCAGGATTTTTTCCCAGCATCTAATAACGCCGCCGAGTATGAAGCATGCCTGCATGGTTTACGCATTGCGGTTGAGCTTGGTGTCAAACGTCTCTACGTCTATGGAGACTCGGCTCTGGTCATCAACCAACTCAACAAGGACTGGGACACGACCAAATGAAAAGATGGACGACATCAGTAATCGATAAGAAAGTCGAAGCCGTGTTCTATGGCATCGAGTACATACACGTGGTCCGGGACAAGAACCAAGCAGCCGGATCTTGCCATTTATCAAAGTTAGGATCATCTCGAGCCAAAATCCCACATGGTGTATTCGCCCAAGACCTGCTCCACGCCTTCCATCGAAGAGGAAGATTCCACGGTCAACAAAGTTCCGGACCAGCAATTGGTGGCTACGGTTCCAACGCCAAGCACAACCGAGCCGCCTCCCACCACTCATGAGCCGACCGAGAGTACCCTTCATCAAGTACTTAACAGATGGTAGCGGTTATCTTGATCGGACAGAAAAACGAAGCGCCTAATGCGCCGCAGATGGCGATATCGCTTCGTCGATGGCAAGTTATGGCGCAAAAAAACAAAGGAAGAAATCTTGATGAAGTGTATAACCCAGAAGAAGGTGAACATCTCTGGACCAAATCCACTCGCTCCTCTGCGCAAACCACGCGGCCTCAAGAACACTAGTCGGTAAAGGCTTTCCGAGCGGGTTTTATTGGCCGTCGGCAGAGAGTCGACGCAGAGAAGCTAGTCCACCACTATGAGGGTTGTCGGTTCTTTGCCAAAAGAATCCACGCATCAAAGACACGAGATTCGGGATGATACCGACCTCTTGGCCCTTTGCATCTTTGGGATCGGATATGATCGGGCCCTTCAAACCGGCTCCTGGGAAATTTACATGTGTTTTTGTGCTGATTGACAAATTTTCTAAGTGGATAGAATACATGCCTTTGGTACAGGCATCTTCAGAAAAGGCTGTCATGTTCCTCGACCAGGTCATCCACCGTTTCGCCATACCCAACAGCATCATCACCGATCTGGGTACTCAGTTCACCAGGAACGCTTTTTGGGACTTCTGCGATGAAAGGAGCATAGTAGTAAAATACGTCTTGGTGGCGCACCCTAGAGCTAATGGACAAGTCGAGCGGGCAAATGGCATGATCTTGGACGCATTGAAGAAGAGGATGTACAGAGAAAATGACAAAGCCCCCGGAAGATGGCTCAAGGAGTTACCAGCCGTGGTCTGGGGCCTCCGAACTCAGCCCAGTCGTAACACCAGCGTCTCACCATACTTTATGGTTTACGGCGCTGAGGCAGTCCTCCCATCAGATATAGCTTTCAGACCAGCAAGGGTAGAGAACTTCGACGAGGGCAAGGTCAATGAAGTACTACAACAAAAATGTTAAAGAGCGGTTCTTCGTGGTCGAAGATTTGGTCCTGAAGTGGAAGATGAACCAGGCTGGTGTCCACAAACTTGCAACCCCATGGGAGGGACCATTCATGATCAAGGAAGTCACACGACCAACGTCTTATAGGTTAGCTCGCCTGGACGGTACGGACGTACCAAACTCTTGGCACATCGACAAGCTTAGACATTTCTATGCTTAACTACTGAGATATGTACTCCTTTTGTACTTTCGATTTATTTCAATAAAGCAATTATGATTTCTCCGAGCACTCTAATGTGTCACTTCGAGTTTTATGGTTATTCTAACTCAGCCAGTAAAAGCCGACCACCACCCCTTCTATGGTTTTCGGAGCAGGCTCTGTCTCCGGTTCCTCCCAATACGTGCATGGGATCCGTTCTCTACGTTACGGGTGATCGGCAGGTCCCCCTTGGTTTAACTTGTCTGCGTCTATGTGTGCACAGGTCACCAGACCTCACACTCCGACCACATGGAAAACCAGGGCCGCACAAACTTTTCGAGATGATGTGTCGAGCACGATGGTACAACTAAACAGAACGTTAATACGTTTTTACTTAGTTACACCAACATAAAGTATCAAGCTTAAATACGCTTTATACAAAGCAAACAAGTTTATAATAATATACAGTTATGTTATTACAAGCTTGCCTGAAGAGGCTCAAGTTCACAATAACACAACTATGTCCTCCTTCTATAGCTCTAAGCCTATTACATTGGCTGGTCGGGCGCATGGCACTTACTCGCTCACGCTTCGATACCCTACTCGAGTCTCTCGGGGACTCTTGTGCTAGTTGAGTGAAGGGATGGCCTTCACGGTGCTGGGCTGGTCGAGACCGCAGGCTTCGTTGGTTGGCTCGCAACTGATGGCATTTCCAGCTGACTCGTCGATGGCGTACCCTGTACAGGTGCTGTCCCACCTCCACACAGGTTAATATCGCTCAATTATCTTTGACGACAAGTCCAGCTGGGCCATCCGAAGCTCCTCTGCCTTGTCTGGGTCTACCTCCTTCGGGTACCCAGCCTCCAGGCGCTTGAGATCGATCAGGGGGTAGTGGGCACGCACCATGCTTAGTACATGGGCACCCGTGTACTCACCAGCCTCCTTCACGAACTCCTAGAACCATCCCCACGCTTGTGCTGCATCTCTCGACCAGCCCGAGCCGGGCGCGTCCCTCGCTCTTCCTCCGTGAGTGCCGGGTCTATAAGGTCGAGGACGGGCATAATGCCAGTTGCCACTTCTTGGCACCGTTTCTCCCACGTGTCCTGCTCCTCGGCGGCCTTGAGGCATCGTGCTTTCCAGTCATCATGCTCTCTGATCATGGCCTCTAGGTGCTTCTTGGCATTGACTTTCAAAACTGAACACAGTACAAGACATCAAATGTGAAAACACGACATGGCAAGGTGGGCAACAGAATGAGAAAGGTGATCTAGAATACTTACTTTTTAGTTCCTCCTTCATTTTGTTGGTGTGGTCTTGGAGTTGAGACTGGCTGCGTGCTAGCTTCACGTTGTCCTCCTTCAGGCGACCACACTCTGTGGTCACACGGTTATTTTCCCCTTTGAGGTGGGCCACTTCAGCTTCTAAACCTGCCTTTACAAACTATTACTACCAAGAATACAACAACACAAGTCCTGCACTTGTTATGATAAGATGAAACTTTACTTGTTTTCTCTAGCTCTTTGTTGTTGAGCTGGCCGACCAGGTTTTGGTTCTGTGTTTCTCGATCTATCCTCTCCTGGTCGGCGGTTTCAAGTTGGCACCGCAAGCGTTCCACTTCGGCCGCTAGTTCTTTATTGGTCGCCGTGATTCCTTCAATCTGGTCGAAGCACCTCTTTCGGTATTTTGCGGTTTTCATCAGGTCCTGCGTACAGACAAGCTAAGTTAGACAGTTTGACTATATAACAGGGTCAAGGATTCAAGCCAAATGTACACGGACTTCATCACCGACGCTTGGCCGCCCGTTCGACTCTTGGGGTCTCTTTGACCTCTGGGAATTCTTCGTTCATAACCCATCCGTCGTTCGATAGCGCGACACATATACATGTTGTTGCCTATCTTGGGATGGCCTAGACCTCTTCTACTTCTTCCTCTTGACCTCCTGTTTGGGAGGCGGCGGCTGGTCTGAGTCTCAGACTCCACAACCACTGTGGCTTTTCCACGAGCCGTCGTCGTCGGCCGTAATGCTTTGGGCCACTTACGCCGCTTGCTCTAGGCTAGATCCGGCTCCCTTGGCGCCATGGTATCCGCCTTTAGCGAGGTTCATGCTCGAGCACTTGTACTATTCTCGGTTGTCTTCTCGACTAGCCGCTTTCAGGGATCGCGTCGTCGGTCGTCTTTCTTTGAGGTCCAAAGCGGAGTTCCTACTACTGAGCTCCTCCACGGTGGTCATCAAGGGCGCGCTTTGTCCCGCCATCATTGGCGAAGGTTGTGCCGCACTTTACGGCTAGCTGGTCGGGGTTCTTGGTGGACGCCGACCTAATATATCGAGACAATTTCGAAGATAATAGTATCTAATGCAAATTACAAGCTTACATCAAAGATATAGATACTTACAGCCTTGATTTGCGGAATGATGTGGCAAAGGTGTGTCGCCTTGACCGTCCCCTCGCCCGCGGCCTCGGCGGCTCCACCGGTCTTTTTCCACCTCCGAGTACAGGCGCCGGGTTTGATGCCCGATGTTTCCCTCGCTTGTACTACGTGTTGCGAAGGTCGGTGATGCGACCACTGCTGCACGGAGGAGCCACCCTGCTCTAAAGACCCCATTTGTCTTCTCCTCTTTCGAGGGATGTGCCGGGAGATGTCCGCATCCTCTCCTTCGTCGTTCGACAGGGGGAAGATAGCTTGGCGTCGTTCTTTGGCAGCGGACCCTTGCCAGCCGCTCTGGGTGATCGTCCTCCACGATCTCGAGTGCCGCCTGATGGGGCGTCGCCGGTCCCGCGCTGATGCTGGTGGGGTCGGGTCGGCAGCTTGCGCCAATCTACACCGGGGAGGCGACACGAACATCGCTTGCCGGTCACGACCATTACACTCACGACACAAAGCGGGGCAACAAATAATTTCTTGTTACAACATGACTCTACTGATTAAAAGGAGGCATCAATTACCTTTGGGGGAGGTCGGGCCAGCTTGAAGGCGTGCTCGATGTCGTTCAGCCTAACGTAATTGGGATCGGCCAGGTTGAATAGCTCCCCAATCCTGGCTTTGATTTCTGTCTTGTCGAGCGGCTCCTTCCTGGTCCTTGTCGGATCGGCGCTTCCCTGGTACTCAAAGCCTGGATGAACCCTCTTTTGGCAGGGCTAGATCCTTCGGCTGATGAAGTTCCTGACCACACTTGGGCCATCTAGCTTTCCCCATGGGATCATCCCGAGCAGTTCGGCGATCTGCTCCAGGTTCTCGGGCTTTTCTGTCCAGCTATTCTTCTTCTCTGGAATCAGTCCCACATCACACAGGGTGATGGTGTTCGGCTCTTCACGGATGTAGAACCACTTCTTGTACCACTCATCTAGCGAGGTCTTCCAGGGGCAGTGCAAGTATTGTGCTTTCATGCCGTCGCGCAGATTCAGGTAGGCACCTCCGGCTATCTTCGAGCCACCGCTCCCTTTCTTCCGAAGACAGAACAGGTGGCGAAAGAGGTCGAAATGGGGCTGGAAGCCACCATAAGACTCACAGAGATGAATGAAGGTGGAGATAAGGAGAATCGAATTGGGATGCAGATTGCAAATCCCAATCTCGTAGTACAAGCAGAGACCCTGAAGGAAAGGGTGCACTGGAATCCCGAAACCCCGTTTGAAGAAGTCTTCGAAAACCACAATCTCACCTGGTTGTGGATCGGGGAAGCTTTCTCCTTCCGGCGCACGCCATCCCGCGAGTGCCTTGTTGTGGAGCACTCCCATGGCGACGAGGTCCTCGATGGTCTACTCATTGCTCCGCGACTTCCACCATTCCTTTACCATGACCCCACCTTTCTTCTGGGCGTCTCTCTTCGCCATTAGTCTGTCCTTACTAAGGGGGTGGATGTGGTGGCAAGGGGATTGGCGACGATTTTCGGAGGAATAGGGTTTGGCAGGAGGAAGAAGAGGGTTGCGGCGGTGAATGACAATGGGGAACGGTGTGAGTAACTTACCAGATCTACATTATATAAAACAAAGAGCTCCATCGTTTCGTCCACCCAAGATTATTGGGAGATGTGCGCACGCGCGCCGCAGATGGTTGTTCACACAATCTCGAGATCTACGCCAATAAACGCGCTCCTTCGTTACCAGTGTACGCGTCTCTTCGTCAATAGTGTAAGAGGGCCCACACTGACGCGCCTCCATACAAGTGCCAAGTGACTGTTTGCCAGAAAAGAGTAAGAAGACAGAATGACGTACTATACCCATTTGCTTTTTTGACCAGGCATGTCAGACTGGACTTGGCAGAGAATAGAGATAAATAAATACACCGAATAAATACATCAATGGCGTTCGTGTTTTAGATGCCCGTTTCGCGCTAAGGATGGATCAGGGACTGCCCAGACCACTGCTGTGCTCGGGGATTGCCTAGACCACCTTTGTGCTCGGGGATCGCCGGACCACTTGCTGTGTTTCGGGACTACCTGGACCACTGCTGTGCTGCTGGGACCGCCCCGGACCATCTATGCGTGCTTGGGGACTACATAGACCACTGCCGTGCTCGTGGACCGCCCAGACCACTGAAGTGCTCGGGGACTGCTCCGACCACTAACATGCTCGGGGACTACTACGACCACTATCGTGCTCGGAGACTGCTCCGACAACTGGTGTGCTCGGGGGATATCCCGACCACTGATCGAAGAATTGTTCTCCTCGGCTACATGTGATTTGTACTCACATACAGTTGAGAGACATTTATTTAGACCTTACTACAAGGCTCATACTTCACCTTCTAGCAAGCTCGGGGACTACATCGGTACGATGCACCTGCTGGTGCATCTCGTATCGCCTGTACGACGATTGGGTTCTCAACTTAATTGGGAATTCTTTTTAGACCCTGGCACCACATGCTTACTTCACCTACTACCAGGCTCGGGGACTAAGTGGGCACACTTCACCTTGCGGTGAATGTGTTTGTTTTTCGACCACTACGCCTCTGATGATCAAAGATGCTACGCTTCAAGACGCACTTACATTTCTTTTCAGAAATACAAGTGGGCACACTTCCCGGGACAGAAATATTTTTCTTTTTTCTTAAGAGCACCATACATTCTTCGGACAACCTATTTCTTCGGCGACGACGGTGGTCGGAAGATGTCAAGGACTCGGGCATAACTTGTCGGAGAAGGTCGAAATGGCGTGTCGCAGCATAATACATGGTGCTCGGGGACTAGCTATGGGGGTATTAACCCCTATACCCTTACGGCTAAGCTTGGGCCAGCTCGGATCGATGGGTCTAGTCCATCCGAAAGACGACGCGCGGCCCAGCCAACCTGGTTGGAGTCCTACACAAGGAGTTAAGGCGGATTTGGCGATCAAGCAGGATCCTGGTCGGTTAGAATAGGAATCCTTATCCGGCCGCATATGGCAATTGTAACTGGCTAGGATTAGTTTCCAGATCTGTAACCCTGCCCCTCGGACTATATAAGGCAGGCAGGGGATCCCTCTAAAAAACATCTCTCATTAACATACAGCAATACAATCAGACGCAGGACGTAGGTATTACGCCTTCTTGGCAGCCGAACCTGGATAAAACCTCGTGTCTGTCTTGCGTCACCGTCTTGTTTGTGGCTTGCGCATCTGTTTGCCGATAATCTACTACCTTGGGCATACCCCTAGGTAGACTGCCGACCATATTTCATCGACAGTAAGTACCCAGGTAATAGCTATAATACTCCTAAGCAACCATCCTTGAGACACCTGATCTTAGAACAAGCTAGGATTAATGAGAATATTTCTAAGAAGCTTGCTTTTAATGATAAGGTCCTAGAAAGCATAAATACTAAAATGGATAGTTTTTCTTCTGCTATAAAAGACCAACTTAGCTATAATAAAAAGATAGAATCACAATTAGCCTAGTTGGCTGCTGCTCTACCTATTGCTACTAACCTTGAGAAGGTAAATGCCATAACTACAAGAGGTGGCAAGTCTACTCGTGATCCACCATATCCGACAAGGACAGGCAAGACACCGGTGGCAGTGCAGGAAGAGGAGAAAACAACCGATGAAGTTGAAGAATTTGGGCCACAAGAGCAAGAATTACAACAAGATTTTCACGACATGACCCTCCTATGGTTTCCACGTAGAAATCAAAAAACCAAAATGGATGAGCAATTTGGTAAGTTCATAGAGGTAGTTCAAAAGTTATATATCAATATTTCGTTGCTAGATGCCATACAGGTTCCTACCTACGCGAAGTATCTCAGAGACATCCTCAACAACAAAAGACCACTACCTTCCACTGAGGTAATTAAGTTAACGGAGGAGTGTAGTGCGGCCATCCAAAATACTTTACCTATCAAGAAGAAGAATCCAAGGTGTCCCACTATCGATTGCTCAATCGGGAGCCAGAACTTCGAGAATGTGTTATGCGATCTTGGAGCAAGTGTCAGTGTCATGCCCAAAAAGGTCTTCGTAAAGCTCAACTATTCAACACTCACGCCAACATCAATGTGTTTGCAACTAGCCGACCAATCGGTCCGCTACCCTGCGGGAATCGCCAAAAATATACCGGTAAAAATATGAAACCTTTTTGTTCCCGTAGATTTTGTAGTACTTGATATGCAGGAAGACATGAAGACACCCCTCATTCTTGGGAGACCCTTCCTAAGCACTACAAATGCTCACATTGGTGTTGGAGCTGGAGAAATCAAATTCCATATCAATGGAAAGGAAGAGCGATTCGCCTTCAAGCCAAGACCAGAACAATGCTCTAATTTGGAGTGTCATGAAAAGCAAGTGCAGCCATTAAGGTCTCCATCTCCGGGACCGATGGATGCACACGAAGAATAAACCTAACGGAGGAGTCCGGTTCGGAGGACTTAAAATTCTTGAACCCTAGCCGGGAGGTAACTCGGTAGTTATCATATTTACTTTTTCGTATTGCATTAATCATTTTATCTTAGCATATCTACTTTTCAACATTTGCATCATAAAATATAAATTCTCATCATGGCATTATAAAAATCTAAGGCCCATGTAAATAATTTTTACGGCATAAAAACTCATAAGAAATATTTACCGTGGAGGCGTAAAAATTTAAAAATACCATTATTCATCTTGTTATATTTCATAGTATCATAAAATATTTTTGCATTGCATTGTTATATATATATGGTAGAAATACGAGCACCGGGACCCATAGACACATGGGGCCCACTCAACCACCACACATCACTTCCACCTCCATTTTCCACTACCTTCCACTCTACTAGCCATTCTGTCATATCTCCACCGAAATTCTCCACCGACGGCCACCATCACATGCTTAAGCACGAAAGAAGGGTCAGGAGAAAGAGGAGGCCATTTGGCCACTATGTGGGGCCGGTCAGCCCCACCACTAGGCCGGCCGGCCTCCTGCTTCCCCCGCTATAAATCCTAGCCCCAAACTTGCTACTCTCGGCCATCACACAACACAATCCTAGCTCTTGAGTTCAAAAATCTAGAAGAAAATTTTGTAGTTGAATTTCCTTTGGTAGAAGTAGTGTTGGAAAAAGAAAGAGAGAGGAAGTTTGAGTCTGGAAGTAGTGTTAAAATCTTGAGAAAGAGAGGAAGAGGTGCTACTGAAATTTAAGCAAGAAAATTAGAATTTAAGAGTGGTAGTGCTGTCCAAATCAAGAGAGGAAATTAAAAAGAATTAGGGTGGAAGACATACCAGAATATTGAGTAGAATATTCAATAGGCAATCTCAGACGACTAACCTTTGGACGACTGACTTTTGGAACGGCTAACCACTAACATTTTTATTTTCCAAATCCTGTTCCACGAGTTGTGTTGTTTTTGTCTATTTTGCAGGAAAATGAGCAAGATCGCTGACAAACTCAAGAGGGCGATATCATTCTGTTCAACAAGAAGTTCTTTGTCCCGAGCAAGCACCAACATGGTGGTTGATCCTCCATCTCCCGCTTTTGGAGCACCGTCCCGATCAGCCCCCATGGAGAGGAACATTCTTCTACAAGGAAAGCAGCTCAAGCTCCAGGATGAGAGGGAGACAAACATCTACAAGAAGTTGAATGACCAGGATTTCGTCCTCACCCCTGCCTTTGATCTAGCCCTACTTCAGTCCACAGGTATGGACTCTGAATTTGAACTTATTTTCAAGGACGTAGGATGGGAGGATGCATGGAAAATAGATGAGTCAGGGTGCAAGCTTTTGACTATTGAATTTTTATGCACTTTACAAACCACCAACTCGGAAGTCTCATTTAGGTTCTTTGGGAAAGAATTTTATTTTCCTTGAAAGAACTTTAGTGAGCTTCTAGGATTCTCTGCTCAGTGCATAATTGATGTAGACTCAGTTATACAAGATTTTGATAGGACAAAGTTTTGGAGGGAGATATCAAAAGAAATTGTTTGCTACTGCCCTCGCACCAATGACATTCACCACCCATGACATTCACCACCCTACTTTCTAGAAATGACTTCATGCACAATGATGAACTAGGATTTTTATTTTTCTGTGGACTAAAGGGTCTCATGTTGGGTTTGTGATGGCACTTTTTGGTCACCCGTTGGGTGCACTTCTTTGGTCACCCGCATAGCTAGAAATTTGGGTTTACTAGCAAATGCTTCTATTACATACATTGATAGTCCCCGATGGATTATTGATTATGGCTATTTTAATCATGCACACATGTTAAAAAAGGGAAAGGATGGGAAAATTGTCATGATGTATATGGACTACATAAATGAATTTCCGCTACCAGACCAGAACCTCGGTCTGTATGTGGTAGATTCGTTTGTCTTTGATTTGCAGAAAATAGAGCAAGCACCTTGCAGGAGTGCCTCTACAAGGATCACTCGCAACCCGCAGCCTCGTTACCATGGAGACAACCCCATTCCAGAAGGCCCTGCCTTCACCGGCTACACAGGATTTGATCAAGCAGGACCTTCCCAGGTTCACCTTCCTCGGCATGCAGGTTGGGACCAGCCAGGATCTTCCCGTATGCACCAACCCGAGCATGCTAGGTCAGAGCAGCCTTCTCCGCATCATTCAGAGAGTTCCTAGCAACAGGGCTCAAGTGGGCAATGGCAGGACGGCAATTTTGACTATTACTAGCAGCAGTCTTATGAGGAGGTTTCTAGGTGCCACTAGGGAGGACGTATGTCCTTCTCTGCCCGTGGCTACCATGACCATCCCACAAGTTATCATGAGTAGTAGATGGAGTACGCTCGTTTCGACACCAGGCTCACCACCATCGAGGAAAACCAGCAGGAGATCCAGAACACTCTTCACCAACATTCCCAATGATAAGAAGAAGCAGGACAACGCCTCCTTGTCACGCTTGTTATTTATTTAAAAAAGTAAGATCTAAATAATTTTAAACATAGCATCCACATATATATATCATTTTTAGAAGAAAACATGAACTAGTTTCATATTTTTTATCACACCCCAAAATTCCTATTTTGGATTGTGAATAGAAAACACTAAATAAAATAAAGGATTTAATGATTTTTCTAAAATTTTCCAAGATTTATTTAATTGTTGTCAATATAAAATGAGAAAAATGTGTTTTTATAAAACTTTTATAAAGCTAATATGATTTGTTTGTTGCTTTGTGCTTTGCTTTGGTTTGGTTATGTGAGAAAAAAATGAATTTCTAAAATTCGATCCAACCGCGATAGGCCATTTCTTGTTTTTGAAAACTATTGACGATAGTTACCGACCATTCTAAACATCAATATAACCTGAGATAAAGCATGAAAATAATCACCAACATAGACTTAGGGGTTTAAACTGACAAATTCCATGAGTTTTGGTGAATTTGTGTTTTCAGCAGAGTTTAATCAAAAAACCGTCAAGAGGGATCCAAACGTCAAAGGAAAAATCAGAATTCCGACGCGAAACCATCTCCAGAAGGTTTCAGAAGACTCAGGAGGACTCCACGCCAAAGCGGAGGCCAAGAGGCTACCAAGTGCGGCTGCCCGGCCCCACCTATAGGCCGCCCGGCCCATCAGGGGCCCACCTGTCAGCCTCGTTACTATGTCGGTTTCCCACCGCCTCCTAGGATGCATCTAAGCCGTTGCTTAAGTCAGTTTGATCAAGGGCTCATGTTGTATCCTTAGGGCTATATAATCTAGCCCCCCTCCCTCTAGGAATCAAGTCATCAGATCATTAGTCAGGGTTAGACAGAAAACTAGGGTTTCCAGAGATTAGATATTAGAGCTCTAGTTCTTCAAGTTTCTAGTATAGATTAGCTAGCAAGGTTCAAGAACAGTGTGGGCTATTGCTCAGGATTCTAGATCTACCATCTAAAGACTGGTATAGCCATTGTATCTCTATATTTATGACTTTGTGCTACTTTAATATCATTATGTTGCTATTTATTATATTCCTAGTTTGCTCTAGTTGTATGCTTGATATAGTTATGATTAATGATGAGTTTATGCACATGTTCGCAAAGCGCTTAGCTTATTATGCAAGTAAGTTATGTGGTAGACACTATGTAAGCATGGTGCTTAGATATTGTTTACCTACGGATGCCCTTTACACTCTGGGTCATGTGGTAGATCGCGGATGTGACACTCTCGTTGAGTCCTTTGTAGTCCACTCCCCATTTGTAGAGCACGTAGAACGTGATTGCGAAGGTAGACAAGCTCTGTTCTTGATCTTCCTTAGTAATGCTCCTTATGCATAGATCCAGAGTTAGTTATACTATAGATGAGAGTGTATATATTAGGGTGTACAAAAGAGTTAATAGATAAGTAATGATTTAGGAATCTTTTGCTCTTAATGAATTTCCTGCTTAGCTGTACTATATTTTGTGAGTATCTAATTCTATCTCTAGAATACCACTATAACCTTACACTTATTATTTATTTACCCTTTGACTTACCCCTGCAATAGTATGAGAGTGATTATTATCATAAGTATACACATTTATCAATATCTCTATGCCAACACCACTCCATAAGCTCCTCCCTGTGGTAAAAATATAAATAACGATACCTGGTATACTCCTAGGTGAAATGCTATAATGGTATATTATCTGTGCGCTTGCGGATACTTTAATATATATTTTTTCTCTGAAGTTTACAAGTATCATTAATAATTACCAACCACGCATTTCTGGCATTATGCTAGGGATGACAACCTAGTAACAAGTGATGCTAAGAAATGCCAACAAAAACAAAACTTTAAAAGCTCTATTTCAAAATCCGTTTTTATTTAGAAAGGAAAACATTTTCTTTGGTTTTCTTTCTCCTTATGGGCTTCAACCTAACCCTAGCTAACTCTAGCCCACTCTAACTAACCCTGGCCAGCTCCTAGCCACTCCAACCAGCCATGGCTTGCACCTAGCTAGCCACAGCTTGCCTTAGCCGGCCGCAGCCAACCCTGGCCAGGCCACAGCCAGCCAGCCAGCCTGGCCAGCGTCGCACACAAGCTGCAAACCCACGCAGCAGCCTAGCCGCTCAATGCTCCCACGACCTAAGCCACTGACTCACAGGCCCCTCATGTCAGCGGGAGCCCCCGTCGTCCCCAACCTTCGCATCAGGCGGGTGCCATCACCGCCGAGCCTAAGCGCACACCCTGAGGACCCCTGCCAACTATAAAGGGCCTAGCCCTAGTACGTCATGCCGCTTTGGAACCCCAGCAGAGCCCACGCCGCTACCTTGAACCCTAGCAGCGCCAACCGCCATAGCTGACGCCGTCGCGCTTGGGTGCGCCATCATCGATTTTTGCCGCCGCATCATCTCCATCAACGATACAGCATCCCTGAGCTTCGCACGTAGGTGAGGATCCTACCGGTCCTGTCTTGCCCTCCCTCTTGCTCTCATTTGCGCCGATTAGTTCGCCATAGGAGCGCCGTCGTTTTCGATCCGCCGCGCAGCGTGCGCCGTCACCTTCGGCCGCCATACGTCGTCGTGAACCCCGTGGCCGAGTTAGCAAGGCTGCGCTCCACCTTCCCATGCCCTTGCATTGCTCGGCCTAGCCCTATAGCCGCCGCCACTCTGCCCCGGTGACCCAAACCAGCCCCGCCGAGTTTGGCATCCCACGCTCTCTCTCCGTGCAGGTCGCGTAGGCTCTATGGCCCCATGGCGACCGCACCGCCGCTTGCCGGCGATCTTTGGCCGGCATCCATGTTCGTGCCACCACGCAACTCACGCTGACCGCCCCGCCGGCTAGTCAACCCTAGCTGAGCCCATCCTGTGCCGTCTAATCTCGGTTCGACGGCCCAGATTCGATCTGGAGCCCAGGCAACCGAGGTCAACCGTGCCTCGTCAGCAGCTGATGTGGCTACCACATCAGCGCCACGCAAGCACTGACAAGTCAACTGCTCAAAGCCCAGGTCAGCCCTACCGGTTTTGCATAAGCACCCCTGCGTTTTATAAAAACTAACCCGCGGTCCACTGTAGTTCAAAAGTAATTAAAATTAGGCCCCTACCTTTTCTGTTTTAGCCCCTAAGCTTTTAGAATATCGAACCCGTCGTCCAAGCCATGTCGGTTTTGCGAGTTAGCCCTCAGTAGTTTGGTTTAATTATGTTTAGGCCCCCAAATTTATCTGTTAGGCCCTGAATTTAGTGTTTCTTCGTAGATAAGTCCCTAGACCTAGTTTTAGCCATAACTTGCGCGTCTTAGCTCCGTTTAAACCCGTTCTTGTTGCGTTAGCTTCGTAACGATGTAAGCTACGTGTTAACAGCAACATTTACCTTGTTCTATGCTTTTGAATTCCAACATAAATATTAAATTGATTAATGTTTACTTGATGTCTTTTGAATTAAAAGCAATTTAGGGTTTAATCCCCGATCTTTTATAAATAAGTGTTAACATGATTAATATCAACATGAATGCCTTTTTAACTATGACATGCTTAGATCAACCTCAAAACATGAAATGATTCGATTAGTTGCTCTCGCATGTTTTATGTTTTCTAAAATATAAATGTTTAAATGACCTAAATATTATAGAAATGTTTAAAAATAAAATATGATTACGGTTAACTCCGACTTTAATAATTTAATAGATCTGGTTACTTGCACTTTGGGATATTTCTCTGCGATATCCATCACCTTATTTCATTAACTAAAATGAACCTAGCTTATAGTCTGTCTTCTTCGTTATGTTGCAAACACCTCGATAGTCGTGTCCTTTTAATGATAGCTCCGTTCTTAGTCGTTCTTGTGCCTCGTGACCGTAGCAGCAAGCCATGCCGTTTGGTGCACTCTTTTCAAGCGTCTCTTTTGTTTGATGTCTGTTCTTAGTTGTGCATGTTGTTTGTCTGTTTGTGTTGCTTGGTTGCTACGCGTAGAGAAAGCGTGGTTCGTTAGCGCTGAAGACCAGGAGCTGAGGACTGACAGGTGAAGCAGAAGCTAAAGACCAGAAGGCAGAAGCTGAAGACTTCTGAGCAGCTAAACTCTGGGAAAAAGGCAAGTGCAGGCTCCCTTTGATCATACTGTTTACCTAATAACTTACCTAATTACATTTATTTTTCATGCATGTGTCTAATACTGTGAGCCCTAAGGACTTGCCTAGTCTTTGCATTCCATCCTTGCACCCTAGGTTTATAAATGGGTAGACTTGCTTAGTTGCTCCAACCCACACAGGGCCAAAATATATGTTGATACTGGATATGATATATGATATGTGATACTGGTTAATGGCTCATGGAGATGAGTTTGATGAGGAGATGTTGGCAATGATGATGATATGATGTTGGCTCGGGTCGTGGAGCGGCCACCTGGGACTTACCGTACAGCTTCAAGCTATATGGCTCTGGCTTGACGTATTAACAGGACCTCTACTAGTAGGGTGCGGCTTACTGGGTAGGCGTAAGACAGGAAACTAGGTAATAAGATTAAGACTGTGGTTGTCCGGGTCCCATGGCTATGGGGACAGCTGCCGGGCGCTTAGGCAAAACCTTACGGGTTGCACTCTTTTAGTTAGAACATGTGAACAGTCTCGTAGTGAAACCCTACCTGCTCATCTTGGGAGTGCTTTGGGAGTAATTAACCCGGGCATATGGGGGTCACGACTTAAAGTGAAAATGTACAACCTCTGCAGAGTGTAAAACTGATATATCAGCCGTGCTTACGGATACGAGCGGCCTAGACCCTCACATGATTAGAGCATTGGATTTCTTATGGAAGTTGATGGATTATCTGGACAGATGGATATCTGTTGGAGGTGACTTCCTCGTATGATGGTTGTCTCAATGATAATGGCGGATCCTCTGTTGGAAGTGGCTACTTCAGATGTTGGTTATGCGCAGTAGATGCGTGCTGGATCTTGTTGAAGATGGCTACCTTTAATATTGATTAATCTCTTATGCAACTTAACTAATGGGTTGGGTTCTTTTACTCACCATAGTAATCAAGTTGTTCAAATAAAACTTTGCCAACTAAAAATGCTTATCGCAGTTAAATAGAGTCAGCCTTTCTTTTGTAATAGCCTTGCATGTCATTTACTTTCCGCCTATACTGAGTTTGACATGGACTCACCCTTGCTATTTCCCCCTACACCTCCAGTCTGTTAGCAAAAGCTGCTCAGAAGAAGCACAAAGTTGTTGTGGAGTTTCCAGTAGGCTACTAGAAGTGCTTGGCGTACAGAGCCCCAGTCAGCCGTCCCTAAGAAGAATGGAGCCCGAGAAGAAGAATAGCAGTCGTTTCTCATTAGTCTGATAGTTGTAAGTGTTAAATATAAATATGTTTTCCACTATATAACATTGTTTCTGATATTTTCTATTCTGTTGTTGTACGTGTGGACTTTCTAGGCACACACATGACAAGTGCTTGGTTCTCTTTGAAAAACCTATATACTTTTATAATTTAAAATAAATTAATTATGAACTTTTAGAGATCGAACCAGATTTTTATTATTATTAGAAAATAGAAAAACCGCTTTTAAAACAGGCCGACGACCAAATTTGTCCAGTTTTAACAGTTGGAGGGTGTCTGTTACCCGGTTTCATAGTTGAAGGTTGAAAATCGAACTTCAATGCGAAGTGGTGGTTAAAAAATGTACTTTACCTTATTTTTTAGAACGCGCGCTGTATTTCATTAAGAAGCCCTGAAGGTGAGAGAAGAATCGAACCGATGACGCGAACGCTCACCTCCACTTGTTGTTGCAATTGCAACCTAGTCTGCTTTTCAATTCCTGCACGCGGCCGGTCTAGGGCAGACGCATGTGCGTGCACTTGTTTGTTCTTGGAGACGGACAGCTCGATCGAGCACCTATACAATCATCACAGAGCTCCTCAGCCACTCACTCACTCACTCCTCTCTAGTTTACCCTCGTGCCGAGTTTCCTGTTTCAAGCATAGCTCCCGAAATGCCGGATGCCCACTTCTACATCTGGCTATATGTGCATTCCATCACCAACTGGGAAACTTGGGATAGAAAAAGACTAGCTAAGGCACGTGACATTGACACATCGTGACGAGGAAAAGAACGGCCAGATGAGCACTCTGCTCGCCGCTCGCCTAACAATTGAATTGAATTGAAGCAGCGGCCATAGATTCTCTTGGGGCAGCTGGCAGCTCTATCTTCAGCCAGCACGGTATGAGACGACAGTGAGCACGAGGGCGAGGCGAGAGGTCCATCTCTCGATCCCTATGGTTGACGATTTCAGAGTGGTCAGAAACCATGTTCAGTTTTTCACTCAACAAATGCTAGCAACAAGCCAACAAGAGCATCATTTTATCGTGGTTCCATGAATCGATGACCATGGATATATGATATGGAGTTTCATTCGACTAGTACTGCATAATACTCCTATAAGAACTCAGATGTACAGAATGCAGGTGCTACGTACACATATGAAACACTTGTATATATACTGAACGTGCTACTCGATCAAAAAGTCAACTCAGAAGTGCAGACTGCAGAGGAGCTTAACCTCATCCAATGCAAGAACCACAATAATGAAAAACAAAGTGAGATCGTCATATCAAGCATCACACATAAAGTACTCTCTATAGTACAAGGTATATATATAAGGCTTCTATAGTTCTATAGTATCGATCAATATATACTCTTCCCTTTTCTTGTCCGTTCTAGCTAGTATCAGAAGTAAGCACGATGTATAAGTACTTCAGAATGCATCCGTAATCGGTTTGGTCTCCCAGAAATCGTCCACACCATTGGTCCAAAAGCTGGCAGTGAAGTGCGACGACAAGAACTGCATCGTCAGAGCGTCCAGACCGGCCGCTTCACCGTGGCTGCCGGCGACCAAGCTCAGCTCGGAGCAGTAGGGGTAGGTGGTCTGCTGATACGTGTACCAGTCTCCGGCCGCCGTGGAGCTGTCCTGGCTCGTCAGCGCCGCCGGCGACGTCGCGCCCTCGCTGCTGACGACGACCGCGTTCGTCGTCGCAGCTGCCGCCATGGCGGCTTTCTGGCAGTAGTACGCTTGCTGTTGCTGAAGATCGGAGTCGGGCTTGGTGCACCAGTAGTAGTCCCCGGCGGCGCCGGAGCTGGTGCCGGAGCTGACGGTCGTCGACGGCTCCTGCTGCTGCGTCGACGTCGTCGGCTTGGCTGCCTGCGGCTTCTTCTTCTGGATCCTGGTCCTCCAGTAGTTCTTGATCTCGTTGTCGGTCCTGCCGGGGAGGTGCTTGGAGATCTTGGACCACTTGTTCCCCCACCTCGCGTGGAGCTCCCGGATCACCGTGTCCTCCCCCGCCGTGATGCTGCCGCGCCGCACCCCCGGCCGAAGGTAGTTGAGCCACCGCAGCCTGCAGCTCTTGCCGTTCCGGTTCAGGCCTGGATAAATCAAGAAATTAATCAAGTTGTGCTTATGAAAGCATGCATGCAAAGGAATGGCCGGAATTGGTGGATCGAGGCTAGCTTACCAGCTGCGCGCGCGAGGTTGTCCCAGGAGCCCTCCCCGTGCTGGGAGATGTAGCTGACGAGGGTGAGGTCCTCCTCCAGCGTCCACGGCCCCTTGCGCACCGCCGGCTCATCGTCGCTGCCGCTGCCGCGGCCGCACGACCTGCTGGCCACCCTCGTAGTCGAGCTAGTCATCTATCGCTTCTTTGTGATGTGATTTTGTGATGTGATTTGAACAACCCCGCGATTGGTGGCTTGGTCTTGGTGCGCTGTAGTAGATCGTTCGGCGCCGGTGGTTATATAGGCGCGCCGGCCGGTGCGGCGGATCGGTACGCGTGTACGTGTTGTCACGCACATGCTCTTGTTTACGGCTGCCTTGCAGTTGCGGCCTGTGTACCGCGAAGTGCAAAGCCTGGCTCTCGATTGGGAAAGGAGAAAGGCTGCTTTCGTTTTGAGGCGCTTCCATTTGCGGAAGCACGCGTAAAAGTCTGACGGACGGTATTAAACGATGACGTGGCCTCGCGAGGAACAAAAGTGGCAGAAGCAGGACAAGAGAAAAAAATAACCACGAGAAGCTGAGAAGCTGCTCCCGATGAAAGCCGCTCCAAGTGATCTCAGCCGATAGATCGGAGATTGGAGGAACAGGATTAAACGATGACGTGGCCCCGCGAGGAACCAAAAGTGGTATACGAGTCTGTTGTGCTTGAGTAATAAACAGAACTGTGAAAAAACTACAGTGAACTATGTTTTATGAAAAACTATAAGCTGTTTGGTTAAAACAATTATAAAACATATTATATTTCTTTATCTCCTTTGAAACAGCTGTAAAACATACTTCCTCCGCCCCGAAATATAATGTAATGTTACTTCTAAAATTTGTACTAAATATAGTACATTCTACCGGTGTTAATACCTAGATTTGACAAAGTTTACTAAAAAAGAAACCATAATTTGAGGAGAAACACATTAATCGGTATTAATCTATGGGTACATGCGTCATTTGAGAATTCCTTTAAGTTGTCTTAATTTTTGGGCCTGTTCACTTGTCTAAATTCTGGAGGAATCTGGATGGTTTGGAGGAATTTGGAGGAATTTGTGAGAAAAAACATTGTTCCGGATGAAAAAAATAAGCGGATCAAGCCAGGTTTAAATGCACTATATTATAGGACAGAGAAATTATATCTATTTTTATCTATTTGGAAAAGCTGAAAGCTAAAAATAGAGTCTAATGCCTTCGACGGTATGATGATGCCAAAAAAAATAGATCCTACCTATAAAAATAGGAACCTCTCTCTTAATGCCACAACGGGAAGTATCACTTTGGGGGCCCACCACACGCTGTTGTTTCTCTCCACGGTTCTATCGTGCATGCCACTTCTCTGCTCTTTCTCTCTGTTCTGCGGTACAAACAATTATTGTTTACTAAATTGGAAGCGAATCCTCAACTTGCGCCGCTCTCCGTTTCCTAGCTTCTGGCACATCAGTATTTGCAGTGTGCAGAGTGATGCTCCAATCTTCTCTCTATTCTAGCATCACTTCGCAGCACATTATTAAGGAAGGTCTAAGTGCTGCGAAAATTATACTACATACAAGCAGTTGTTTTTAGAAAAACAGCTTCAGGTTCTACTTGTTTAGTTGTTGTTTTGCTTTTTAACAGCAGAAGCATTTCCTAGAAGCCAAACGAAACATAGCCTAAGCTGACTCGAAACCACATATCACATAGGGAAGAAGTACGAGATCGTTCTAACCCTAGTTTTCTTTTTACTATATCTGTCCTGTAATACACTGCATTCCAAAAAAACTTAACACAACTTAAGAATAATTAAATAACACAAGTACCCATAGATTAAACCTAATTAAAATGTTCCTTCTTATAATAGTTTTCCTTTTAATAAACTTTGTCAGTCTAAAAATGGAAGTTTAACTTTTAGAAGTCGTGATGCACTGTATTCGAGGGCTAAGGCAGGTAATTATATAACAAATCAACCGCAGAAAAGCTTGAACTACAATTGTTGTAGTTAGCTATCAGCTGTGAATTATCCAAGCCAATCCTCCCAAAAAAGAGTTAGCCAATTCAAGTTCTTAATATTAGGACGAAACAAGACTTTTGTTTGTCGTATATATCTTGTGTAGTAGTCAATTTTTTTTTTTTGGGTGTGTGTGTGAACTCAGAACTACTGTACAGTACTGTACTAGATAGCATCGGATGAGATGAACACTCCTTCTCGCAGCATGCCAGTGGAATGAAGAGCACAGCTGTAAGCCTGTAATCTTAGCTCGTGCATGCAAGCGCAGCACGTGTCAGTGATCGTATCCGATAGTAGTAGCATAGGCTCCGTTCACTTCGTAAAAAAATAAGTTAAAATATTGTTTCGGCTAATTTATTGTATAAGAAAAATACTGCTGAAAACAAAGTTAAAAAGTATTATAGCACGCGTAGGCTGTCGCCTTCGGTGCCCGACGGATCGGCGCGCGCGGTGACTCCTCATCTGCTCCCATGATCGCCACGTGCATAGCGCCCTATGCCCCTATCCCATACAAATGCGTAGGCGTAGCTCTCCTAGCCTGCCAGCCTCGCATCGCTCGATTCGATCACATCTTTGGTGCCTGGAATGATGGGCACTGTGCATGTTACTAGCGGGGGCGGGAGCCTCGTGCGATTGCATGCCTGAAACGGAAGAGTGACGCCGCCTAGCCTAGCCAACCCTTGGAGCTGGGTAGGCCACCTGCCCGATCCGGATTCCGGAGGCGGATGAGGAGTTCCACAGCTCATCATCAGCTCCGGGCGGATCAGCATGGATGGATGGATATATGTCGACTGAGACGTGCACGTTTTATGGGTTCCTATACAAGTCCAATTAAATTGGATGGTCACGGGCGGAATCACTTTTCACAAAAGGCCCCGTTCGGCTGGAGGAATTCCGGATGAAATTGGATGAAAAACAATTTTTTGGATGAAATGTTATGAGAGAAAAGCACTGTTCCGGATGGAAAAAAAGCCGAACAAGCCGGTTTTAAGGGCACGCGAACCGAGTGTGAAATCACTTCACCGTCAGTTTTACCCTTTGACGGTGAAAACGAATAGTAATAATAAGTCTCATCATTTTCCTTCTATATTAATAGAATTGGTACACAGTTTTGTGCCCGTTTGGTCTAAAAAAAATAAGTTTCATCAAGGCCGATTTCACCATTGACGAACCGGCGATGATAATGAGAAAAAGAAGGGCTAAGGCGATGATAATCATGATGGCTGATTTTAATTTGGAAGCTCAAGTGGTTTGAGTTCGCTTTTTATTTAAACTTGAGTTGGTAGATATACCGTATTATTAAGAGGGATGCAACATGTTGATAGTTCACTGGTTCACAGTGCTCAAGTTAACCCATGTGAGGTTTGAGAGAGGAGGGTCAGTTGGAGCTAACTTGGTGTGTTGATGGGGGCCATACCGGAGGGTCCAGTACGGCATATAGGAGGGTCCGGTATGAACCCCAAAGTATTGTTCCCTTTTGGGCTTGTGTGCAATATCCATCGGAAGTTTCGATGTTTGTCGAAAGTTCCATTGTTGAGCGCAAGTGCTTGTGTCGGAAGTTCCAACATTGTGCGCAGGTTAACCTTGTGAGCTAACAAGTGGACTACCAGTTCATACCGGAGGGTCTGGTATGACATATCGGGCAGATCCAATGGCTAGAAAACGGCTAGTTTTGAGAGTGGGGTTATAAATACCCCCAAGCCCTCTCTTTTGAGGGCTGCTGATTCTGGTGCTTCCCATAGACATTCTAAGCCTTGTGAGACACTCCCCACTCCTCTCTTTGTGTGTTTCAATCCTTAGTGCAAAATGCAAGTGGTGGGTTCAATAAGATTCAAAATTGTGAGAAATTAAGAGCAAGCAAAATCTTGAACACTCGTGGCATGTCAAGGATCTCGTGATTCAAATTTGTTACTCTTGGAGCTTCGCTCCTAGATAGCTAGGAGTCGCCGCACTGCAACCAAGGATTATTGTGGTGTGCCTCAGCAAGTTTGTGAGGGCCTGATCTCGCCTCCGCAAAGGAAGAGATCAAGCTTAGTGGATCAAGGAGAGTGGTTGAAAGAGACCTAGCTAGAGTAGACCTTTGTTAGGTGACTCACAACTTCTTCAACGGGGACACACGGCTCATGTGGAAGCCCGAACTTCGGTAAAACAAATCTTGTGTCTCCTAGCATTTGAATTGCTATATTTGTATCTCTTTAGATCTACTCGGATCTTTGGTGTGCAGGATATAATCATATTTTAGCTTCTGAGAACTGCCTGCACCTTTGGATCCAAGGAGAAAGAAGTTTACCAAGGAACTTCCATGGCCCGTGAATATCGGACCATCTCGTATTGCATACTGGAGCATCCGGTATTGCAGGGTCCAACTGCATTTGTGCATTTATGTGATTAATCAGTTTGTGTTTGTAGGGTGGTGGTGATGGCTTCTTTACCTCTGTGGTATTTTTTGTACTCAATGTTTTAACTCAAGAGGGGTTTTGATCTCTGATTTGGAAACCTATTCCAATAGTTCTGCATTTTAAGTTGTAAATTTTTGGATTAGCCTATTCACCCCCTCTAGGTGACATCCTTGTTCCTTTCGCACTTGTTCCCCAGTCCCCACACTTGCATAGAGCTCCCAGATAACCGTCTCCTCCTCCAGCGTCATGCTATCGCGATGGCGCCGCACCTCCGGCCTCAGGTAAGGGCGGTGCTACATATAGAGTTGTGGGTGTGAGCGACTATTGAATCCCGTTGTGCAGTGCTCCGCCCGCCCACCCGTCTGCCAGGGTTTGTTGAAAGCGCATGTTGTAAGCGTATGTTTCAACAGTTTCAGAGGTATGTTGCAAGTGTTTCAATTCATATGGATGTTGGAAAAGTAGATCAGGATGTTGCATATGTTGCAACGGCTATACATGTATGTTGCAAGCGTCTATTTCAAATGTTTCATTTATTTTTTTCAGATGTATGTTGCAATGTGTTTCTTTGGATGTTGCATATGTTTCACACATATGTTGCAAGCGGTTTATCTAGATGTTGCTATGTTTTGTAGTGGCTTTTCAAGTGTTTTCAGGTGTTTTTGCAAGTGTTTCAGACGCATGTTTTAAGTGTTTCATCTATCTTCAGATATATGTTGCAAATGTTTCATCTGAATGTTTCAAAAGTAGAACGGGTGTTGCACATGTTGTAATGACGCCGATGGCTGGCAGACAGCAGCTTGTCGCAGGGCTTCGGCTCCTACCTCGCGCGGCGCACCTTGCCCTCTCCTCTCCTCTCCCTCCCATCCCTTCCCTTCCCTCCATCTCGCCGCGGTAGTTTGAGCTCGACCTGGACGCGGAGTTCGGCAGCACTGGAGCAGGATGGTATGCGGGGCGGGGGCGTGATGTGATGCAGGCGGCGGTGCTGCGTCCGGGACGCATGGCGCTAGACGCGGGAGGGGCTCACTTCTATATTTTGGGCGGGGCGTGGGAGGTGCGTCTGGACGTTCGCGCGCTAGCCCTTCCGAAAAATATATGCACCTAAAAAACAAATGCACTCCCCTCAGAATTTGTTACTCCGTCACTGCCCTCACGTAGTTGAGCCACCGCCGTCTGCAGCTCATCCCGTTCCGGTTCAAGCCTGATGGAGTCCACCGGTTAAGCCCATGCAATTTTGGATAGATGTGTGTATGCTCTCACGCACACCGGCACACGTTTGCGTTGGAACACATGTTCTCGCTTTTTCTTAAAAAACCTCCAATATATTAATTAAAACAAAGAAACCAGATTATAAAAGCATGGGATAACCAATTCCAAAAGACACATATGTACCATTAAGGGGTGTTTGGATTCCATGGTAAAACTTTAGTCCTGCACTTTTAGCCTATTTTTTTGCCATGTGAATCCAAACATGTGGGCTAAAAGTGAGCAAATGGGGTGGACTGAAGTTTTGCCCATTTACTATTCGTTTTGAGGGACACCAGATAGCCCCCACCTACCCACCTGTGCCCCCCTCTCTCCCATGGCTTAATAAATGAGGGCAAATCAGTTATTTTAGGATGAATGACTAAACTTTTGTCATGAATCCAAACACTCCATGCTAGGCTAAAGTTTAGCAACAAAAGTTTAGTCATGGCAAATGGATCTAAACATGGTTTAAAACTACGACTAAAGAGTCATCACAGTGACTCAAACAGAGGCGTTCCCAAACAAATAAACACAACGGTCCAGAAAAACATAAACATGCACTTCCACTGTATAGGACATAGGGAATGTCTTCATCGGGGACACCACCGGACCTGAAGAGAGAACTGGCCACGACGATGACAGCTTGGATCCTCGTTACTGCACTCTGATTATTGTACAACCGGAGTTTCACTCGGCTGTCTGTTCGGCTTGTGTGTTCGAGGATTTACAGCCTTTGAGTCATAGATGTCGATCGAGCGTCGTCGCACACACAAGATAATGGTTTTATCTCTCCAAACGTTAAATCGAAGGATCAGCAACAGGTGGTGGTCAACCCGAACGCTTGAAGAAACTATACCATTTCCATATCGATTACCAACCGAAGAGCAGCGTGTTAGTTTAGGCTTGTAGCCTGGAACCTTGCATTATTGCCTGGTTTAGGTAAAGAGAAAGGCTGCTTTCGTTTGAGGCGCTGCCATACCCGGAAGCACGCACGCGTACAACTGGTACAAGCCTACCAGCTCGGAACTCGGAAGGAGGTAACTAACTAAGCGATCATTTCCCTTCTCGCAGCTTACCAGCGAAAGAAGAACACTCAACACTAGCTGGGAATCTCATCGATCGCGTGCACCGTGCAGGTGGAGCAAGCAAGCACATCAGTGATCACTGATCACATTCATCCGAGCGTGGTGCGCCGTGGGCTCTCGCTTTCGGTGCCCGCGCGACGACACGAATCGGTTTATCGTGCACAAGTCCATACACATACACGCGTAGCTCTCCCAGCCAGTGTTACCCTCGCATCGCTTGATCACGTCGCAGCATCCTACTCTTGCCTCGTGCCATAGCTTCCTGAAAATGGAAGTGATTCCGCCTCGCCTACTCTACTCATGGAACTGGTAATAATATTGGTTAGGCCACTGGCAAACAGCCCGATCCGTGGACTCCCTACGGTTCCAGTTCCAGAGGAAATGAATGATCGATCGCCGAGAGTGCTGATTGTGACTTGAAGAAGAAAGTCTGAACGTGGCTGCCTGGCTGGGCCCCTGTGCTATATATCGGCGTACGTAGTGCACGTTTTCTTGGTGGAAGAAAGCCGATTAGCATTTTCCACAAAAAGGGATGAACGCTACTGCCTCCGTCCTTAAAAAAAGTGGAGTTCTTGTTTACCGAGAAATCAAACTATTTTAAATTTAATCAAATTTATATGAAATACTCCATTCATAAAAAAATAGAGTTCTTACTTATTGAGAAGTCAAACTATTTTAAATTTAACCAAATTTATATGAAAATTACTTAACATTTATATTACCAAATAAATATTACTAACAAGCGAGTCCGTGCGTTGCAACGAAATGTACATACTATGTAGTCAGTCACCTAGATTTGTTAATAATCATGTCATGTGTTCTAATTCGTCTTGGAATTGGACTCCCAACTGTGCCTCGACGTACGCTAGCCACTCTAACTCGTATGAGCATGAGAGGATTAGAGGTTTATCTAATGACCATATTCATTTTGGGATCTGCAATGCATCGTGGCTAGCTAGATACGTTGCTCTAACTTATATAAGCATGTTAGTGAATGACACACCAATAAAATGTTCTATGCTTTATAGATAATACATACATAAATATAAATATAGATTAATTAACTTTTGAACGATGGAAAGTTTGAAACATGGTCAAGTGTTCTAAATGACTGTAGTCAGATGAACATGCCATAAATTTAATTTAACCCGTATAACTTTGATGTCGAGTTTGTTTGGATCACGCTCATAGATGCACATGTACACCAGTTGGCTTGTAACTATTGTCCATGATCATACGAACTTGCATCTGTCGACACATGGCTAGGCAGAGCCGTAGCTAGTCCTTCCTTCTATCTGCAATGGGGAACCAGATTTTCTAATGTGCTTGTTTTTTTTATCTATTATTGAATTTGTAAGAATTAATGTTTAAGCGGGGATTAGTTCTTGGATGGGACGAGGATGGGGAAGAATTTATCCCCGATGACATTCGTGGGGACGGGGACAGGGATGGGAACCTAACCCGACGGAGAATTCACCGTTGACATCTCTAGTTACCGCATTCACAAAATTAGTTAGGGGAGAGGTGGATAAAAAATATTTTCTTTTGCTCTCTAATATTAGGTGTACATTAAATTAGTTATGAGATATATTTTCATATTAAAATTATTAAATAACATAAATATCAATTTTATTTTTTTATAAATTTAGTTAAATTTAAAAAATTGATTCAATCAAAACTTAAAATTGCATCTTTTTGAGGACGCAGGGAGTACTGTTACTATGTACGGACTTGCTAGCGCCCTATCCGAGGCGTCGGTGTACGGACACCTACATAGCGAGCGAGTGAGCACCCTAGCACGTCGGGCTCACGAGCAAGCGGCCCAGCAGCAGGCCCGCACTACCCCGGACGTCGCCCACGCCGCCCCGGACGTCGCCCGCGCCACCAGCCGCTTCCCATGCGCATCCCATATGCAACACTCGATCTACTTTTAAAATATCCAGATACAACAATTGCAACATTCGAAAGAAGACATATGAAACATTTGAAACAAGCGTCTAAAGCACTTAGGAATACGCCTAAAACACTTGAAAACCATTGCAAAATGTATACAACATCCAGATGAAAACACTTGCAACAGACGTATGAAATACTTGAAACATACGTTTGCAACATGCATGTATATGCAACATTCAGATGAAAACACTTGCAACATACGTCTGATACAGATTAAACATTTGGAACATACACTTGAAACACACGTGCATAGCCATTGCAACATGTGCAATATCTCGATCTACTTTTGCAACATCGGTACGAAACACATGAAACATACCTCTGAAACACCTGAAATATATGTTTGCAATATGCACTTTCAGCGCAACATCTCCTTGCTGCATGGGAATGGAGGCTCGTCGGCATGTGGAGTTCACCGGTGTAGAGCTCACTGGTGGCGTGGAGCGACCGGCCAGGGGGGCGCGATAGCCGTCGAGCGCAGTAGTCGGAGCGGAGCCGCCCTCCGTTTCTTCGAGCTCAGGGATGGAGCTTCGCGTCGTCGCGGACCAGCTAAGGGACACTGCGGCCTTGGAGCAGACCGGGCAGGGGGTACAGCTGCGGACCGGACTAGAGGGGCGCGATGGGGCGGCGGTCGGAGCAGAGCAGCCCTCCGTTTCTTCGAGTCCGATGATGGAGCTTTGCTTCTGGAGCGCAATCACGATGGAGCACGATTGAGGCTGCGGTAGAGAGTCTTCTAGAGAATACAAACAGTGAGATAAAGTTAGAGGCAAGTGGGCTGGTGCAGCGACCCACGAACACAACCGTCCGGACGTCCTGAGAGCATTTTCCTACTATCTATCACCTGCGACTGCGATGAGCTGTTCGGTTGAACTGAACATGGAGAATTGGAGATGTGTCCTAATTGGGCTGTAAATTTGTAGAGCCCAACAAACGAAAATTCACCTCCGGGAGTATATTGGGCCTGGCCATGTTTCACATCTTATTAGCCTTTATAAATCTGTCGAGCCCAACGAAACGAAAATGGACTTTGGCCTGACGAGGACGAACGACTGGGAGTCTGGGACCGGGCCCCACTTGCTCAGTCACACTGGGGCTAGTCGGTGGCCGTCCGATGACGATCGTTCGGCAGTCAGAGGTGTCAGGCGCGAGCCACGAGCACGATCCACGAGCGCGTCTTACCTCTCACGGCGTCCTCGCTCAGCCCACCCTCCGGCTCCGGCCACTGCTCATCACCGCCTCTTGCTGGACGCCCAAAAAAAATCGAAGCCGAAGGGAGAAGGCGCCGCTCCCATGGCCGCTGGCCTCTGCCCGCGCCTCCGCGTCTTCGTGGCCTCCTCTCGCCCGCTCCTGGCCGCGCGCTCCGGAGCGCTGCCCCAACCCCTGCGCCGCGCCGGCCCGGCCATGCCCCTCGCTGCCCGCGCACGCCGCGGCTTAGGCTCCTCCACCGCCGCCGACCCGCTCGCCGAAGACTTCGCCACGGGTTAGCCGCCGCCGCCTTCTCCCCCTCACCTCAAGCCCTCCGGCTTCTAGACAACTTCGCGTTCGCTCTCTTTCGGCTTATTAGTTATTACTACTTCGTTGATGTTCTGTTCACTGTGTGTAGCTTCTGACCTCCGGTTCGAATCGCCACTCGAGGTAGTCAAATACCCCGACCCCGTCCTGCGCGCGCGCAACAAGCGCATCAGCACGTTCGATGCCAACCTCCGCGCCCTGGCCGATGAGATGTTCGACGTTATGTACAAGTGAGTGTGCGGATTCTGAGCCTTGCACCACTTCTGTTTTCATGGTCAAAATGTGTTGCACCAATTCGATTTTCTACTGTTTCAGAGAAATATGAGTGCCTATGCTTTCATTGGATGCATGCTATAATTTACTCAGCTAGTGCTTATTTTCACTGAATTCCCATATGACTAGAGAATTGAGGGTAAGGAAATGCAAATTTGTCTGGGTAGTTTCTACGTTGATGAGAACTTGATTTAATGAAAAGCCGATTGCATAGGGCATATTTCATATATGGGCAAAACATCCAATAATAAGGGTTGCCTGTGGTGATTTGAGATATAACTATGCCGGATTTATTAGAAGCTGTACTGGTTCAGTTAAATAGTTGGTTTCTGTACAGGACCGATGGCATTGGTCTCTCAGCACCACAAGTTGGAGTCAATGTGCAGCTTATGGTATTCAATCCTGCTGGGGTGAAGGGCGAAGGAGAGGAGATTGTTCTTGTCAACCCAGTGGTATACAAGTCCGCGAAACGATTGCTTGTGTTTGAAGAAGGGTGCTTATCATTTCCTGGAATATATGGCAATGTGTTGGTAAGAATAGTTTGCCATACCAATTCCTTTATACATTGTAGAAGACCTTAGCTGTCCTTTATCTGACCTTAGTGTGATGCTTACTATAATAATATTTTGTGTAATTTGTCACATTTATGATTTATTTTTCCACATGTTAATGGTTTTAACATGCCAACTTAGTATGTGATTTTGGAAGTTTGTATTCCAATTTCCAATTGTCAGCCTCCGTATATATGCCAACCGAAGGGTGCACAATTGATAAACAAAGCTAACTTTGTGGCCATTGTGCTCTTGCAGAGACCAGAAAGTGTGAAAATTGAAGCTCAAGATGTTACAGGGGCAAAGATCAAAGTAAAATTATCTGGTCTACCTGCAAGAGTTTTCCAGCATGAGTTTGATCATTTGCTGGTATGTGTTTAACCATTATCTGAGCGAATTGTCAGGTCCTTGCACATAGGTTTTCCAGCAACTCTTTGAGTTAGGGTATCCTTTTGTCTCTAGCATATGCAATGGTCCACAGCAAACTGATGATTCATGATTTGTTGATTGCCATGATGGAGGGATATGTTCGTTCTGTTTAAATGAGAACTCAATGGACTTTTAGTTGACGCCAAATGGAACTATGGAAGTACACTTAATATCATAATCAATCTACTCATTTTTTAAGAAATACATCCATGTAATATTCGTATATGCTAATTTTCATTTGCTGTCGCATACTTCCTCTGGATGCAAATTTAAGTCATCCTAGAGTTCTTTCCTGTCAGGTACTTTCAGATTTAACCATCATTACATAAAAGAAGCCTAGATTGGGCATGCAAAATTGATATTACTGCAATTTATTTTTTCTGTTGCTTTTTAACATCTAATATGATAGAAGTTAGTGGTTTAAGTTGTAACTTGCATGCAAGGGCCAATACTGTAGTTTCAGATTAACAAAATGAAGGGAATATGTCATCAAGCTATGCATATTTGACCGGTGGCTCATCACCATGATTCTTAATAATTGTTTGGGATTTGCAGGGGATTCTTTTCTTTGATAGAATGACAATGGATGTTCTTGAAACCGTATGTGAGGAACTGAAGGTTAGCAGTGGTCTTGAGTGCATTTAAGTTGATTTTTTTTTTTTTTGTATTAGCTGTTATCATTGTGGGTTCTAATTTACATTTTTAGCATATATCATTCCCCTTGGCTGTAAAATGCATGATTTTGAACCTTCAACCTTAATACTCAGAAGATTCCTAGTCTGCATGTATACCTCATCCATTTTAATGACACCAGCTTAGGTTGCCTTTCGTATAACCATAAATTAATATTTATTTTACTAATTTTGGTACATTAACTCATAGCTCTTTCCTTATTACTTCCCTTTTTTTACAAAAAAAAAAAGAACCTAGAGAAGAAATACGAGGAAAGAACAGGACTAGCGAGTCCTGAAACTGTTGAGAACTATGAGGGTGCAAAAGATGTCTTTAGTTTTTCAAGATGATGGCTGTAGCAGGTTTGTTTCATCTCAATACATTTCTACTTTGTTGACTTCTCATGCTGTATTTGGTGGTTCTAAGAAAAAAATGTTTTCTGTTTTATGGACAGACTCGGAAATTTTGCAACTGGAACACATCGTCTAGCTGAGCATTGGACTGAAGAGTTTCTGGGACAGCTGGTTATACCAGTACAACACACGATGCTTTAGTTGCGGTGTTGGCAGTCTTGCTATGTCTAATTTCTTGCAATATCACTGGAACTAGAGACAGCAAATTTATTAGTTACAAATGAGGTTTTATGTTTGATGCTTATGTCTATAATGCTATAATGTATTTTCTCCTCATATTTGTGACTCTTAGGATAAGGAGATATTGTACTGCCTGTTTTATCCATTTTTGAAAATATTATGAGTTCTTTGTCGCCCAAATTTCTTAATAAACGTATCACAGAGACATGCAAAATTTCTAACAATGAGATAAATCTGTAGCTGGCCCTTACAGCATGTCGATGCATCATGTATCAGTGACTGGATTAGTTAGGCTGCATCTTTTACTGGCGGCATACCTAGGGTAAATCACCCCTTCCCCTCCCTGGGATCAACATATAAAGATTTATCATCTGTTTGATTAATGGGATGCAAACAACGGGTGATGTTCTTTGTGAAACTGGCATTGCTAGTATCCCAGAATCATAGTTAATGGATGTGGTTTATTTTCATGTTCCAGTTCATGGTGAGAGCTTGCATTTTTGTACCTGATCAGTTACACTTTTTTATGTATATGATATAATCTTCACACGCCACATCTATTTTGTTGGCTGGTTGACTGTTGGACAAGCATGCAAGGGCAGTATGGACTGCAGATGACATAGTCCATTAACAAATGGTCATCACCAGCTTCCCAAAACTTTTGAATTATGACCATCAGTGTTTAAGGTATATAGAACGTCCACCTAACAATTGTGACCTTAGATTAATCAATAGGAACGCTTTCATTGCACTAGACCTACGATTATCTAAGTTTTAAATATTGATTGATGGATTAGAGCTTCAAGAATTTTGGCAACCAGTGCGAGTGGAGACAATAATATGTATGGTAGAAGGAAAATTCTCCACCAATTCATACTTTTTTCCTGATAATAGACAGCTGGTGACACATAGGATATACCATGTTTAGTTGAAAAAATTAAGAAAGGCAAAGAGATATGCTATGTTTTATCTTTTGTTTAACTGGTATAATATCTTTTGCAATTCTAAATCCTGCTTTGAGTTTCCTTTTTCCTCATTATCTGTCAACAAATGGTGAAGTTAGTAACCCATTGCAGGACCTTACATATTTTCTGTTTTTACACTGATTTGCTTTATTATTTAGCTGAGGTTCTAGAAAACAAAGCAAAGAATATGTATGCATATGCATGTTGTCTACATCGGAATTAATTTCTAAATACCATGTTCTTTTGATTAGTTATTTCCTCTTTGTGCATATTTATAGAACATTTTTATCGCCATTTTTCATAATTATTTAAGCTAAACCCATCAATACCCCCTTTGCTAAGTGTTATCTCTATGGTATATCATATTTGTGCATTGCAATATGTCATATTTGTTAACTAGAAACTGGCTATATTACGCTTACTCATTTTTCGAACCATTGTCTAGTTTTTTTCGAGCAATCATTTTCTTTTCGTATTTGATCCAAGAGATTTTTCTGGTTGGTAAACTATTGCTTTTTATATATCCTTAGGCATCGACTTCTAATTATTAATCTCATTCTTCAGGATTAGGTATCAATATTGTAGATGAACGGCCCGGGTTACTGTTGTTTATCAATTATCTTTGGGCCCTTTGCCGTAGCCCTGTTTACACTTATTTAAACAAACAATCTTTGTCATTGTGTTTACTCATTTTTGGAGATCTCAAGTACATACTCTTGCTGTATGACCATTTCGGATGAATATATTTGTGTTACTTTGATGAAAAGGTTAAAATGTTGTAATAAGATGACCTCAAAATAACTGTATATGTGCACATCAACAAGCAATGGTGCAAATGGGGTCGCATGTATCACAACGACCACTCATGTATAAGCACCAATCAACAGACAAAGGCACTTTCAGCATATGTCGTCATATGACTGTAAGTTGTTTCCAGCAGGTTTTCCAATCTGCAAGCAAGCTATGGGAGGGACGGTTGGAGTGTAGAGCTCCCCAAAAGCTTGCCAGCAGAATGGGTTATTCAGGTGGTAGTGGGGTACTTGCACTGGTCTGAGTTGCACACCGGTAAGAGAGATTCCTGAACAAGGTAAGCTGTCACTGCATGCAAAATGGACAGGCTTGATTGTAAATGTTCCTCTGATATTCTCATATTGAACTCCTGATACTGCCACTGCTGATGTTTGATTTCTGCAAGTGCTTCTGTCACAATAAAACTGATCTATGATAATGGGTGTTTGAACCTCTGAGACTTGTATATTTGAAAACCGTATGTCTTGAACCAATCCTACACCACCCTGCGAGAAATGAGTTCACTTTGTTTAGTTCAGTAGGAATTGTTGTTTTGGCTGGCATCATCATTTTTCTTCTTGGAACTTTCCAAGGTTATTGCTTGTATAGATATCAAATGATGACATATACATATTCTTTCCTTTTGCAGTTTTTTCCTTTGTGATGTTATTATGTACTAATGTCTGATGTTGAATTAGAATTTTGTTTGTACTTATGTTCTCAAGCTTACCTGCCAGGTCTTGATTCTGACACCATTCATGGTTCTGAACATGTTGACATCTCTTACTGTAACATTTGATACACATGCTTTTGTGTTGTCTCGGCCTAGTCCACCTATGCTGATTCCATGGCCTGGTCCACAATTCACGTTGTGTATATTTATGTTGCTGCATCCTGTCTGGATGGAGATGCAATCGTCACCTGCATCGAATAGGACAAAAGGATGTTATGCTACTTTACAGCAGTTTTTCAGTTTACTCTTAATTCTGAAACATGTCCTTCGATGTGCAGAGTATACAGGCGTAACAGAACTGAGGTGCAGGCTTTCAGTTGACCCTATGTAATTCTTTTTTTTTAGATAATGTCTTTTTTTTTAGAACCTTGATTGCTTCTGCTGGGTTTCAACTCTAGCCTACCCCAACTTGTTTTGGGACTTAAAGGCTTTGTTGTTGTTGTTGTTGTATAATGTCTTTTTTTATTTAGTGTTCTTGATGGAAATGTGTCTTTGTTGTAAAGCTTTGCAAAACTTTTGAGTTTCATGAATATAACCCAGATGCCTCTTGAATTGAGATATACAGTAATTATTAAGGAATTACCACAAGCCAGGTTTGTATGATGAATGCTGACATCTTTGGAGTTCTGCAGGTGTATTCCGTCAGTGTTGAGGCTGTTCTCAGGGGAGGATATAGTCACGTCATGGACCATCACTCCTTGACAGTTGTCAAACTTAAGATGGCACTGTGAGCTGTTGACAACAGTGATACCAGCTACTACAACGTTGAAACTACCATAAAACCTCAATGCCTGCATCAGGTATGAAATCAGAGTTGTCATTACTTCATTTCAGTATGGTATGGTAATAGTATGCATAAAGATAGTGATTCTTACTGTTGGTTTAATCTGCGGCATTCTTTCAAACTCCACATCGTACTGCAGGAAAGCATCCAAAGTAAGCACTTAACATGACCAACTTTTCTTTTGAGTACTTAATAGAAAATTATACACTTGGTGGCCAGCTCTCACCGTGTCATCATCATCCTCATCCTCTGGGTCTGAGTAGGTCCACCATTGTTGCCCTCTGCCATTTATAATGCCACTCCCTTGAATAACTATTCCACTTAATTTGGTGAACTCGAGCCACTGGAGCAAGCCAGAACCCCAGGATTTAGCACTGGTTGGAGCTAGGATTGTTCCTTCCAGCTGCAAAGTGAGTACAACATTAAACAACATTTCTCAATGAACTTATTCTTCCATTGGTGTGCATCTCAAATTAGATGAGATACAGTCCTGTCCTACTTTCTGTTGGTCAATTCAAGCTATGTTGAGAAAGCCCTTTTGAGTATCTTATCATTTGGGACATCATTTGGGATTAAGAGCATGATTACCTGAAAGACAATATTCGGTTTGCAGTAAGGCCCAGAGAACGAGATTGGCCCAACAAGGAACTCTAGTTCTGGTGGTACGAGAACTGTAGATGGCCCCTGGTTGCAGGCAGCAGCCCACGCTCCTTCAAAAGCCTGTATGCAAATGCACGTACAATTATTAGCTCTAGATTTCTGAGAAGACAGTCCTCTGGAATCTAGCATCACAAAATTAGCTGAGAAGGGGGTAAAAACACACTAGTCCAGATCCCCAAGCAGGGGTAGTCAGCTGTTGCACTATGTCTTATTTCTTTTTGGGCGCTGTGCCAAAACAAGAACCAGTTTATGACCACACACACAAAAAAAAAAGAAACTGAAAAAATGAAGTTATTTTACTCCAAATATAAAAAAATATATAGGATTGATAGAGCTTTCAGACAATGAGACAATGCATATTGGAAAACATTGTTAAGTATGGCTTATTTTCTTGTTAACCCGGTACAAAAATTCCATGAGCTTTATTTTTTTGTGCTTTGTAATAAAAACAAAAAATGGCGCTATTGGTTCATGCAGTGTTTTCTTGGAAAAGAAAGAAAATTGTGCTCTGTTAATGCCATAGAGAGAAAGTTCGCTATTCTCTTATCTGTAAAGCCTGAGAATCTCAAGATTACAATTGGTTTTGTTTGTTTTCTCTGTACACAGAAACGTCTTGTAAGAGCTGTGGAAAAGGTTCTGCATTTGTGTATCCTGATTTGCTTGGTGTCTTTGTTCTCTTCCCTGACTTAAAAAATAAAAAATAAACTTGGCCAGCTAGATTTGCCAATGGATCTGTTTATGCCGCTATATGCAACAATCATGTGAGAAGGAAAGAACAAGCCAAAGCAGGGCAGATCGAAACACATGCAAACATGCAAATAAGACTCCAGAAAAATATGGCGCTGGTGACAACTTTTCAGGCTCTGTACTGCAAATCATGTGAGACAGTGAGAGTAAAACTGGTATGATCATAGGCACATTGAAAAGCTCACCATCATAAGCTGTGGTGGTTATGGCAAATGAATTCAGGCTAGCATCCATGCTAAATTCCAATTTCTAAGCATTCCTGAGAGAAAAATATGCATGGCAAATTCGAATCTCAAGATGTCACTGGGACGACAGGTCCCTTGGATGGAGGTGATCGGCATCATTGAGTCCTCATGCAAGTCATGCAAAGATCAGTTTGAAACAGAGCATCTAAAGCGCAAACTCACGAAAGGAACTTGAGAATTCTGGCTCAGAGAGTGCATGATGCTTGACAATTTTATAATGGAATTTTGTTTGAAACAGAACATTTGCAGGGCAAAGCTATTGACCTTAGTATCATCTGTAACTCCGTCACCCTTGGCTCCAAAATCAACCACATTGAATACTGCAACCTGCGAGGTTGCTGGTGGCGGCTGTGATGGCTGTTGATGACCCTTCCCACAGCTTGGAGTCGGCGGCTTGGGAGTGGAATGCCTACTGCCATTGGCGGTGCTTGGCCTCGGGATGTCAGGGGCATTCGGGCTTGGTTGGTACGGACTCTGATTTCCTTTGCCAGCACCAGAGCTTGGTGTGGAGCTGACCGGTGGCTTCGGACTTGGGCGGGTGCTGCCGTGTTGCCGGCGGGAGCTACTCTTCTTTCCTTTGCCTTTCTTCAGCTGAGAGGAGCCTGGTGAGCTCCTTGACGACCTCCAATGCTTGCCTCTTCTCGCCTCGCTGACTTCAATGGTGGAGCAAAGAGCAAGCAGGACAAGGAGAAGCAGGAGGCCGAGGCCTTTTGCTCTCAGCTTCATCCTTCTGTCCGTATCTATTGGCTGTGTGGAGATTAGAGTGTGATTGTGTGCTGGGTAGTAGATAGAGAACACAGAGCGGGAGGCCTGTGATTGTGAGCAGGGAAAGAAAGAAAGGGGTTTAAATAGCAAACCCCAGAGCCGGCCATGCTCCCGTTTGTCAGGATTTTTGGTGAAAGTGAAATGGAAAATGATTGGGATATGTGGCCCCAACTCACGTGCACGCAAGGGAGACATGTGTATCAATCTTACATCTGCACAGTGAAGTTGTAGTGTCCCCCTTTTTCTTCATCACCCTAGTCGTTTGTAGCGTTGTTTTATTTCTTTTGTTGTGCTATTACACGAGAATCTGCCGGTGGCCTTTTTCTTTAGGTGAGGGATTAGCCCGGCATGTGTTTAAGTTCACGGCCCTGATCGAGAGGGCACATACGGACGCCGTGGAGGCCGAGCGGCTACGGAAGGAGCGGGACGATTTGCTCCGGGCCGTAGAGGAGCTCCGCACGGGGATTGACCTGGCTCGCCAGGAGAGCGCCGACGCTCAGCCGCGGATCGATCACCTCGAGGATGAGCTTCAGAGGGAGAGGGACCTGAAGGTTGCGGCTGAGGGAATGTCCATCGGGCTCGCCGCGGAGGTCGGTCAGTGCCAAGAAGAGGTCCGGCACCTGGAGGCCGAGGTGACCCGGCAGCGCGATGAAGTGTGCAAGCTTCGGGCGGATGTGGACGGTAAGTCTCCGGTTTCCCTTATTGTCTTTTTCCCTAGAATCCGTGGTAAGCCTTTTGACACGATCGGTACGTGACTTGGGCAGGTCTAGACGACAAGCTCGGGGCGGAGGTGGTGAAGAGCTGCGGCCTGGAGAAGGAGCTTAGCGAGGTGAAGGACACCCTCCAGAAGGAGAGCGATGAACATGACAACCTGCGCGTCGCCGTCCAGCTGGTCTGCGACGAGCTCGAGCTGGCCCTGAAGCAGGAGACAAGCTCGCTCGCGGTTCGCGCCTCCCGGATCACGGACCGGGCATGTGATATGGCAAGGGGCGCGCTTCGCTTTGGCGTTCACCGATCGTTCGCGATCGCCCATTTTTATTATGAGAACATCGATCCGGCGACGATGAGCCAATGCTTCGCGTCCGTCTATACCGATGCCGAGCTGGACGACATCGAGAGGGAGGTGGCCCCCCTGGCGCATGACCTTTCTACCAAGATAGAAGATGAAATCATCCCCCCGAGGGGTTAGTTTAGTCAGATAGGTCAGGCGTGTATTTGTAATAAGCGGACAAGTTCAACCCTCATGTTTTGTTTAAACAAGCTTGTTCTTTTGTTTCGGTTGAACAAATTTATTCTTTCTCCCTTTTTATGTGTAAAAAGGGTTAATGCGTTCCGACCCTTCCTGTTGTTTAAGACTATAGAGCTCGAGGTGTGGACGAGAAACTCTGGTCATGCTGGTAAGCAAGAGTGCCATAGCCGCTGGGGCGTATGTTTCTTGCAGTCCGACCAGTTTTACTCGGCGTTTGTTTTCACAAACCTTGCCTCTAAGTTTTTAACGTGAGAAAGGGTCGGGCACGGCGACTGTTTCAAAAAGGGTATATATATGCCCTTATCAGCCCCCGAGTGAGACCCGACCCCTTGCCGTTGCCAGGGTCGGGTTTCACTAAAGATCGAGGAGACGATAACGAAACTGGTAAGAGAAAGCGTTTTTTTTGTTTCAGAAACATTATTCTTAGTTTTTGTGCGTACCCCCTCTCTAGGATCCGAGCCATCGTTCTGCGACCGCGCATTCGGTCTCCTTGAAGTCCAACTTCCCTCGAGCCCCCGCACGTTATAGGGGTCCGGTCGAGGGGTCAGCTCGTCTTTGTGATCGTCATCCCTCAAGCGTTTTTTTGATAAAACGGAGGGCTGAGCCGTGCCACGTTTTTCCTCGATGGACAAAACATGGTGCTCGGTGAGTTGTTAACGGGCTAGTCCGAGTGGGGCCCCGCTTCCCGTTTGTGGGGGTCCGGCATGGGTCAGCTGGTGACTAACTCCATATTCTCAGTGGCTAATCCATATAGTTCTCGGGTCCGTTTGATCGGTCCCGAGGGCTCATTGCCTTTCTTCGAGGAAAAACCATGGACTGGAAAATGACTAAAACTCGAACATGGGCTGGGATGCCCACGGCGCTCGTGTGCCGGGATACTAGCCGCTAGTGGGCCCCGAAGCGGCTGTGAACTCGTCGGAGGGCCAGCCTTCGAACTCTTGGGCCTGAATGGGTCGTAGGAGCGTTTTCAACTCCGTATCCCACCTTACATGTGACGGTTCTCGCGCCGAGCTGGGTGGCGTCGAGAAGGAGGTGGCCCCTCTACACAGGACTTACCTGCAGAGATAGATGATGAGATGATCCCCCCAAGAAATTAGTTAGGCAAATAAGCTAGGCGGCAAACTCATAATAAGTAGACAAGTTCTTAAATTTTGTTATGGCCAAAAATATTTTTAGCCCTTCTTCTGTTTTTTGTATAAAAAGGTTAATGCGTTCCAACCCTTTCCGTCGTTAAGGCTGTAAAGCTCGGGGTGCGGGTGAACAAACTCTGATCACGCTGGTGAGCAAAAATGTTGTAGCCGCTGAGGCGTAGGTTTCTTGCAATCCGACCAGTTTTACTTAGCGTTTGTTTCTACAACCCTTGCTTCTAGATCTTAACGTGAGAGAGGGTCGGGTACAGAGAATGTTTGCTAGGTGGATATACTCTTAAATGCGTTCGACTCTTTTCGTAGTTAAGGCTAAAAAGCTCATGGTGTGGGAAAAACTCTGATCACGCTGGTGAGCAAAAACGCCATAGCCGCTGGGGCGTAGGTTTCTTGAGGTCCGACCAGTTTTACTCAGCATTTGTTTCCGCAACCCTCGCTTCTAGGTCTTAACGTGAGAAATGGTCGGACATAGAAAATGTCTACTGGATAGATATGCTCTTATCAGCCCCCGAGTGAAGCCCGACCCCCTACCGTTGCTGGGGTCGGGTGTTACTAAAGATCGAGGAGTTGATAGCGAAACTGATAAGAGAAAGCGTGCGTAAATTAAGGGTAAAAGCGACATAGCTATTCGATGTTCCAGGCGATGATGAAGACTTCGTCGTCGATGGTCCTGAGCCCCTTGCCATTGCTAGGGTCAGGTGTCACTAAAAATCGAGGAGTCGATAGCGAAACCGATAAGAGAAAGCATGCGTAGATTTAAGGGTAAAAGCAATGTAGTTGTTCGATGTTTCAGGCGTTGATGAAGACTTCGCCGTCGATGGTCGCGAGCTTATAGGTGCCTGGTCGGAGCACCTCCACGACGACATACGGTCCCTCCCATGGCGGAGAGAGTTTGTGGCGGTTCTTGTTGCTCTAGACGAGGCGGAGTACCAGGTCCCCGACGTTGAAGGCCCGACCCCGCACTCGACGGTAGTGGTACCGGCGCAACGCTTGTTGGTACTTAGCAGAGCGAAGGAGGGCAACGTCGCGCGCTTCATCTAGCTGGTCCATGGCATCCTCGAGGGACGCCTCGGCTCCCTGTTCGTCGTACGCCCTGACCCTCGACGCTCCATAATCGAGGTCGGTTGGGAGGATAGCCTTGGAACCGTAGACCATGAAGAATGGTGTGTAGCCAGTGGCCCGGCTGATGGCCATCCTTAGGCTCTAGAGCACCATGGGAAGCTCCTCAACCCATCGTCTGCCAAACTTGTTCAACCGGTTGAAGATCCTAGGCTTAAGGCCTTGTAGGACCATGTCATTCGCACGCTCGACCTGCCCGTTCGTGCGGGGGTGCGCCACGGTGGCCCAATCGACGTGGATGTGGTATTCATCATAGAATCGGAGGAACTTCTTCTCGGTGAATTGCGTGCCGTTGTCCGTGATAATGGAGTTCGGGACCCCAAAGCGATGGACGATGTCAAGGAAGAATAGTACGGCTTGCTCAAACTTGATCGCGGAGATCGATCGAGCCTCTACCCACTTTATAAACTTGTCTACGGTGACAAGCAAGTGCGTATATCCGCCAAGCGCCCTCTTGAGAGGTCCGACCAGATCGAGCCCCCAGACCGCGAATGACCACGTGATTGGGATTGTTTGGAGTGCTTGGGCCGGTAGGTGGGTCTGCCGAGCGTAGTATTGACACCCTTCACAGGTGCGCACAATCTATTCAGCGTCGGCTGCTATGGTCAACCAGTAGAAGCCTTGTCGAAATGTGTTTTCGACCAGGGTCCTAGGCGTGGCATGGTGCCCGTAGACCCTACCGTGGATATCACCCAGCAACTGCTTCCCTTGTTCAATGGGGATGTAGCGCTATAGGATCCCGATGTGGCTTCCCCTATAGAGCTCGCCCTCAACAATGATAAAGGACTTGGCACGACGCGCGAGCCGCCGAGCCTCCGTTTTGTCCGTCGACAGCGCCTCATGGGGGAGGTAGTCGAGGTAAGGCGTCCTCTAGTCGGTGAGAGGGTCGGGCTCTGTCGCTGGATCCTCATCAAGCTCCATGACTTCGGGTCGGATGGAGCCATCGACTGGTTAACCCCCGAGCCTAGGGCCGTGGCCCATCACCGGTCTATTCTGGCTCCTCGTAGTGGACCGAGGGCTCGTACTGATCACTGGCGAAGACGCCCATCGGCACCGGCTCTCGGCGAGATGCCATTTTCGTCAGCGTGTCGGCCACCTCATTGAGACGTCTCGGGATGTGATTGAGCTCGAGACCATTGAACTTGTCCTCCAGCTGGCGGACTTCTTGGCAATATGCATCCATCTTGGCATTGTGGCAGCTTGATTCCTTCATGACTTGGTCGATGACCAGTTGGGAGTCGCCCTGGATGTCAAGCCGTCGGATACCCAACTCGATAGCGATGCGTAGGCCGTTGATGAGTGCCTCATACTCGGCCACATTGTTGGAGGAGGGGAAATGGATGCGAACCATGTACCTCATGTGTACCTCGAGCGGCGAAATGAAGACCTGCCCCGCGCCGGCGCCTTTCTTCATCAGCGATCCATCAAAGTACATCATCTAGTACTCTTGGTCGATGACTGCTGGCGGCATTTGGATCTCGGTCCACTCCGTAATGAAATCAGCTAGCACTTGGGACTTGATGGCTATTCGGGGGGCATATGAAATGCCTTGACCCATCAGCTCGAGTGCCCACTTTGTGATTCTTCTCGTGGCATCCTAGTTTTGGACGACCTCGCCGAGAGGGAAGGATGTCATGACCGTCACCGGATGCGACTCTAAGTAGTGACACAACTTCCTCTTGGCGATAAGGATGGCATACAGGAGCTTTTGGATTTGGGGATAGCGGGTCTTGGAATCGAACAAGACCTCGCTAATGAATTACATGGGATGCTATAGTTTGAGGGCGTGTCCCTCTTCTTCTCGCTCTACAACCAGGGCGGTGTTGACCACTTGTGTGGTGGCCGTAATGTAGAGCACAAGTGGTTCCCCGTCGTTTGGGGGGACTAAGATCGAGCCCTTCATCAGGAGCTGCTTGACCTTCTCAAGTGCCTCCTAGGCCTCAGGCATCCATTCGAAGCGGTCGGCCTTCTTTAGAAGCCAATAGAGGGGAGACCTCATTTGGCGAGGCACAAGATAAAGCGGCTAAGCGCGACAAGGCACCCTATAATTCGATGTACCCCCTTTATGTTCTGAATTGGGCCCATCCTCATGATGGTCAAGATCATCATCTCCGGGTTGGATTCGATGCCATGCTCGGAGACGATAAAACCCAGCAGCATACCCCTTGGGACCCCGAAAACACACTTCTCGGGGTTGAGTTTGATGCCATTTGCTCGAGTTTTGTGAATGTCTGCTCTAGGTCGCCTACAACCTAGTCAGCCTGTTTGGACTTGACCACGATGTCATCCATGCAGGCCTTAATAGTCTGCCCGATGAGACCCTCAAAACACTTAAGCATGCAACATTGGTACGTAGCCCCCACGTTCTTCAGGCCGAACGGCATTGTGACGTAGTAGAACAATCTGAATGGGGTGATGAAAGATGTCGTGAGCTAGTCGAACTCTTTCATCGCTATTTGATGGTACCCGGAGTACGCATCAAGGAAGCAAAGGGTTTCGCACCCTGAGGTCGAGTCGACTACTTGGTTTATGCGTGGCAAAGGAAACGGATCCTTTGGACATGCTTTGTTGAGACCCGTGTAGTCAACACACATTCTCCATTTCTCTTTGTTTTCATACAAGAACGGGATGGCTAACCACTCTGGGTGGTATACTTCCATGATGAACCCGGCCACCAAAAGCTTTGCAATCTCCTCGCCGATGGCCCTGCATTTCTCCTCGTCGAAGCGACACAGGCGCTGCTTCATCGGCTTGGAGCCTGGCCTGATCTTCAAGGTGTGCTCGGTGACTTCTCTCGGAATGCTTGGCATGTCCAAGGGTCTCCACGCAAAGATGTCTCTGTTGGCGCAGAGGAAGTCGGCGAGCGCGCTTTCCTATTTGGTGGAAAGCGTGGTGCCGATGCGCACCACTTTGCCCTCGAAGCTGCTAGGGTCTATGAGGACCTCCTTGGTGCCCTCTATAGGCTCGAGAGACCCAATCGACCACTTGGGGTCGGGCGCTTCTTCAATGACCTCCTCCCTGATGGCCGTAAGCTTTTTGGAGGCGACAATTGCCGTGGCGTGTTCGCAACATTCGACCTCGCAATCGTAGGCGCGCTGGAAGGTGTCGATGGTGATGGCCCCGCATGGACCCGGCATCTTCAACTTCAGATAGGTGTAGTTGGGGACAGCCATGAACTTCACGTAGCATAGACGTCCCAGGATGGCATGGTAGGTTTCGTGGAACCCGACCACCTCGAAGGTAAGGGTCTCCATCCTATAATTGGTTGGATCCTTGAAGGTGACGGGCAGATCGATCTGCCCAAGTGGCACGGCCTGCTTTCTAGGCATGATGCTGTGGAAAGGCGTCCTAGTCGGTCAGATGCACGCTCGGTCGATGCCCATGGCATCGAGCGTTTCAGCGTACATGATGTTGAGGCCGGTGCCTCCATCTATCAGCACCCTAGTGAGCCGCTTCGTGTCGATGATCGGGTCGACCACAAGCGTATATCTTCTCGGCTACTGGACACTTTCCGGGTGGTCAATCCGATCAAAGGTTATGGCGGATTCCTACCATCGAAGGAAGGAAGGTGTGGCCGGCTCAGCCATATAGACCTCGCGACGCGCAAGCTTCTGGCGGTGCTTGGAGTCGTAGGCCACCGACCCTCCAAAGATCATGAGGCAGCCATCCAGCATCAGAAATCCACTGTCCTTCCACTCGGCAGCGTCTGCGGCCGGCTTGGGCTCCTTCCAATGCCCCCTTGTTGGAGCCTTCGGACAAGAACCGCTTCATGAGGATGCAGTCCTTGTATAGGTGCTTGACGGGGAAAGCATGGTTTAGGCATGGCCCTTCGAGCAGCTTCTCGAAGTGGTCTGGGGTATCCTCGGCGGGCTTCTAACCCCCCCTTGCGGCCGGCGGTGGCCATGAGCGAGCCCTCACGCCGTTACTTGTTCTTCTTCTTGTTGGGATGGTTGGAGGTGCTTTCGCCGACGTCCTTGTCCCGCTTTGCCTTGCCTTTGAGGCCGTCGAAACCGCCTCCTCGCCCGAGGCATGGCTGGTGGCGATGTCGAGGAGCTCCTTGGTGGTTCACGGGCCCTTACACCCTAGCTTGTGAACCAGGGACTCGTAGGTGGTCCCAGACAGGAAAGCTCCTATGACGTCGATGTCGGCGACGTTGGGCAGCTCGTTGCACTACCGAGAGAAGCGTCGGATGTACCCACGAAGAGTTTCCCCAGATTTCTGTTGGCAGTTTTTGAGATCCATGGTTTCCCTAGACACGCATATGTGCCATGGAAGTTTTCCACAAAGATCTCTTTTAGGTCCGCCCAACTTTGGATTTGGTTGGGCGGAAGGTGTTCCAACCACGCTTGTGCTGAATCGGCCAGGAACAATGGAAGGTTGTGGATAATAAAATTATCACTATCCGCTCCACCGGCTTGGCAAGCAAGCCGATAATCCTCGTGCCACAGTCCGGGGTTTGTTTCCCCAGAGTATTTCAGGATATTGGTCGGCGATCGGTACCATGGTGGGAAGACGGCGTTGAGGATGTGTCGGCCAAAGGCCTGAGGCCTCGACAAGTCAGGGCTCGGGCTTCGGTCCTCACCACTATCATAGCATCCGCCAAGACAAGGGTGGTAGCCACAGTTAGCCTCCTCCCTCTCATCGTTGCGGGCACCCCAGGGGGCATCCAGGGTGTTGCGCGTGTCATGGTGGAGGCTGAGACGCTCATGCACTGGGACCGCGGTGCGCGGCCCATCGCCTTGCTGCGCCTGGTGGACTGATATGTCCCTGTCGGGTCGCTCTGAGGGCATGCGCTGGCTAGCGTCGAGCTCGTGTCGTCGGGACAGCGAGCTCAAGTAGCGTGTGAATCTCGTGATGGGCTCAACGATCCTCTGGTGTCGCGAGCTCCGGAAGTCCCCAGAGTAAGGCTGCTACGGCAGCGACGTTCTGGCTTGCTCGGGTGAAGTGTGGGAGGGCTTCGTCGTCCTTGATGATCCTCTGGTTCATGTCACGGGCCACGACATGCGCACGCCCACCGTCTTCGTGGTGCTCAATCTCTTGCTCGAGCTCTGTGCGTTCCTGCTCGAGCTGGAGTCATGCTTCTTCGAGCTCTTGGTGCCGTGCCCTCAGTTGCTCTACCCGTAGGCGAGGCGGGGCCTCTGCATCCCCCTTGACCTCGTCGTCGAGGTCGTCTGTTGGGGTAGCCCCTCCCTCATGGATACTTTCGACGTATCCTTCGAGGGTACCTGCCATGAAACATTCTTGTCAGGAGTGATGGCTCCCCCTGATGGAGTCAGAGTTGGAGGACGACTCTGATTCTCCCGCGAGGAGGTCATGGAAAGATTCCGCGACGTATTCGATCATCCCCATGAACTCATCGTTCATAGGGTATGGGGGCGTGCGCTGCGCCACAAGGTGGCCAACGGTCTCTGCGGTGTTACGCTGACTAAACGGGAGCGCTGTCGGGGCGCTCCCAATGAGGCATTCTAGGGAGAGCGGCTCTCCTCCGGCAAGCTATGTGATGACGTTGGTGAACGAAAAGGTGTGGCGGCGCAGGTCCTCCTAGGACGGTCGGGGTCCCGGGAAGGTGCCGAGCTAGCGCTCTAGCCTCCCGTAATCGAAGCCGAGGAGTTGGTCGCTCCCGGGTGCGTGGGCCTCTGGTGCGTGCAGCTGTAGCTCCTCAAGCGCCTTGGTGATCGCATCGAGGCCGGCGGAGTGGAGAGGCTAGACGGTGGTGGGAACCTGTGCCAACTCTCCCTCCGTCGTAACGATGAAGTCTAGGTTCCCGAAGCGCATGCACGCACCCGGGACCTAGCTGGCGCCATGACTAGCCATCCGAGGCCTGATGTGGACGTCGAGAAGCACAAAAAGGCCCTACCTGGCGTGTCAACTGTCGGTGTTTTTGGACCACAGACAAGTAAATTTATATTTGCGCGTCTAGCTCGGATGGTGTGCTCGGAGGACACAAGGGTTTATACTGGTTTGGGCAGAACGTCCCTATGTCCAGTTTGCTTTGCTCGTGTTACCAGCACTTGGTTTGCAGTAGGGGTTACAAACAGGCGAGAGAGGGAAAGGATCCCAAGTCTCTGGTGGAAGGAGTGAACGGGTCTTGAGAGCTCGATTGCCGCTCAGACGTGTGCTTGTGTCGTGCTCTTTTGTTTTTATATCATGGTCCGGCCCTATTTCATGGGGCGTTCTGCTTCCCATTTTATAGGCGAAGGAAAAGCGCAGGTTACAACGGAGAAAAAGGAGAAGAACAAGATAGAGAGAGAGAGAGAGAGAGAGAAGAAGACTTCTAGGATTGTCGGGTCCTTCTTCTCCTTCGTGTGGGTCTCGCCAATCCTATAGATGTCAATAAGGATGACTCCATGTCGTGGCCATGTTCATCACTAGCGCCCTACGCAGGCGTCATCTGCCGGTCATGGCGTTCCACTCCGTCCCGGCGAATGTCGTGGTGAACTGACGCCCCTGTCAGCGTCCATACGAGGATTAGGCAGAACAGTACCGGCACGCCCAACACTGTTCTTGATGTGAATCGCCAGGTCTAGCCCGTCATGGCCACGGGTTACATCGAGGCGTGCCAGCCTCTTTTCTGGTGTCAGAGTTTTGACCCAGGCCCATACGCTTGGACCTAGAGTGGTTGGCGGTGGTATGGGTACTCATCGGACGAGACAGAACCCACGTCCTTGGGGTTGGGCGAGACAGCATGAACCCAAGGGGTCGGGCGAGACGGAGCCCGCACCAGAGGGGACGGGCGAGATAGAGCATGAACCCAAGGGGTCGGGCGAGACGGAGCCCGTGGCCTTGGGGTCGAGCGAGATGGAGCCCGCGTCCTCGCTGTCGGTCAAGACAAAGCCCACACCCGAGGGTCGGGCGTGACGAAGCCCGCACCCGAAGGTCGTGAGACAGAACCCACGACCTTGGGCGAGCCGAGCCCACGGCCTTAGGGGTCACTCAAGACCTTTTAATACGTTTCGAGCCATCCGGGAGAGTCAACGTGGGCGCTAACCTCCTTGCTTTGGGTATCCCTAATAACGATACCCGACAAAGATATAACCAAAAGTTAGCATCCCATCACGGCGACACAATCATCAAGCACCACCTTTTTCGCTACTTCGCTCGACTCCACGATCCATCGTTTCCTATTATGATGTTCGCAGATGCAACGCAAAAACATAATTAACCAACGGCAACCACAATTCTAAAAACACGACTATGCCTCACAAGCTAACGGGCTAGTTCTAATGACTAACGTACTAGGCTACGTATCCATGTCGTCAATTAAGACCTCGTTTCCGAAAAATGTTTTAGTTCTACAACCCTAAGGTGCTTTGGTATTTTATTGATTAAATATATATATTCGAACTAGGGCTCATTTAGCTACCTTAGCAAACTAATTATTATGGAGCTACAAAAATTACAGTGAGCACCTAATAATGTTAGGAATTTACTGTGAAAGTTTTAGAGCCAACACTATCACCAATTTATCACAATATTTTCTACAAGTTTGTGTCTTAACCATATTAAGCATCTCGAATTAATTAAATAGCGCCTAAAAATGCTATGACACTATTTGAACAAGATATATTGGCAGATAGAGCACGATTTTAGGGACCTAACAAAATTAGTTTCACAATTTTTGGTTAACTACACAATTTTATATTGAATTTACAAGTTTACCTTAGAAACTAAATTAGAAAATGCTTAGAAAAGAAAAAGAACCGGTGGCGACCATTCGTCCCAGCAGCCCAGCGTGGGCGCGGTTGCGTGCGCATCGCGATGGCCCAACGCGGCCCAAGGCCGAGGGAGCCTACGCGCGGCGGTGGCTTTGCAGAAAAGCTCCTGAGCTTTTAGATAATAACATGACTACTATGCACACTATTCCTACCGATAGCGGTTTTGCAAACAAACCCTCGGTTGTTTCCACCTTTACCACGGGGAGGTCCCTGGGGATCCACGCGCTCGTCGTCGCGGCGGCCGACAGCATAGGGCGATTACGCGGGGCCACCTAGGCGTGCTACGACGGAAGTAAGGGTCCGACCACCATCTACGAATAAACACGCAAGGATGGGTGGCGGTTAGCAACTTGGAGATGTACTGGCGCGAGCGGCAGCGGCGAGCGGCTATCCGCGGTGGCGGCATGGCCATTCCGATGACCTAGGGCACTAATGGAGAGGTAGAGACGGCGGGGAAGCACTAGAAACTCACTGAGCACCGAGCTGCGGTGATGGTTGAAACCGGTAAGTGCTGAGGTGGTCCCGCCACGTGCGCCCGCACCGCGCGGCGGTGCTCCGAGCCGGTCATCGATGCGTCACCACATCGCCGATAGGTTCTCTGGCTAAAATGGTGCAAGCACCGGATGGAGGAAGTCAAGGTGAACTCGGGTTATGAGCAATTGAACTATTACCACTCCTACGGGCCTTACCCCCAACTCTATCGGCTCGGCAGCGCACCTGGCCGGCAGCGAGCAAAACGCTGAATTGGCCGACTACAAGGCTTGTCTGCGCCTTAGTGCGGGCGGTTTGCTAGCTAGCTTCTAATCCTAGCCGCTAGAGGTGGGATATGATGGACTACGTTTTAAGCTTGCGAAGCGGCGCGACTCCTTCGGCGGCAAGGGCAACAGGGCAGCGGCTTCCAGGCCCGGCCAACCTCGGCCGAGGTTGCGTTTAATGAGCGAGAGCATCCGCACGGTGCGGCTCAGAGGGAGCGTGTTATGGGGTGCCGGGATGGGACTGCTCGGCCTTGGCGGGACGCGGGCGGCGGCAGTGAAGCAGCGATCGCGCGCGGGGGCCATCTCGTAGGGCCGGTGCAACAAAACGATGCGAGGGAGGGCAATGACATCACGACAAGGGCATTAGTGCGACATGACTATGGAGGCAGGCAGCGGCTCGGGCATTGATACACACCATCGTCATAGTTTGTTGAAGGCGATGGGTGGATTGAGCGGCGAGACGAGCGCCACGACGGCCAGACGACAACTGCCACGGCGTCGGCTTGGCCCCACAGATGGCGGCGGCTGCGTGGCGTGCCACGCCAGCGAAGAGCAACACCGCACCGCCCGGACCCACGGAAGACGGTTAGGGTCAACACATAGCCCGGAGGCGCGGCGGCGAACGAGGTTGGCCAATGACAATGGCGGCCAGCAACAAGGCGGCGTGCTCATGTGGTGACTACGGGGCTCAGCCGAGAGACTGGGAACGACGCAACGCACGCTTTTCAAAGCAGACCAAAATCTACTTACTAATTCGTTGAAAGCTCAACCAAGTCCATGAACCCAAAATCAGCACTAACAGCTAGCTAACGAAGCAATTCCTACCACCAGAGGATGACCAGAGAGGAAGTTGGAGAGACACCAAGATAGGTTCGCCGCGCCGAACGCCGGTTCACGAACAAAGCATCAACAACATGGTTTACATCGCGTTCTGACAATGTTTGGATAATTTTAAATTTTAAGTGGACAACGCGACACCCAACACATCTACAACCTACACCATGCTCACGTGCTCAGTTAGAAGCAACCAACAATGCAAGAATATGAAGCTAGTGTTTAAATATTTTTGTTTGAAATTAAATGTCAAAATAGCATTGTCTTACTACTTTTTTCATACTTAGAAAGGTTAAGGTTCACTTCGAACTAACAACCATTAACACTTTTGTTACAATTTTTAAAAGGTCTAAACCCTATTAACTCCAACCCATAAGTATTTCGTGCAATAGTACATACTTCATACTAACCTATAGGAACAAAATATTTAAGCATTAATTAATTATTTCACCCATAATAAATCGTCAAAAATAGTACTTTAGACGTAAGTTCAAGTGTTTGCCGTCTTAACGAAAAGAGCTTATCTTAATTTCAAATTTGATTTTTGAGCTCCCAAGAGCACTAGTTAACAATATTTATTTTGATTTTTCTCAACCATAAAAGTGAGTCATATGGAATTTGTTTATTATTTCAGGTAAGTTTTAAACTCTTAAACCCAGCGAACTTATTTTGCTAATCTCTTATAGATCTTAATCTTGGTGTAAGCAACGTCACGCGGGTTACACAAACTGCCGCAACCGGACTACCCCGCCGGGGCCCCACACACGCAGCCACCACCACCCCGCTCTGTGCAAGTCTGCGTCCTCCAGTCCAGTCCTCATCCAATCACCCATCCATCCGCTTGCAGTCGATGTCGACCCCCCGATCTCTCCGTGCGGTGAGAGGCTCCGTCCGGACCGTCCTTCCACGAGACACGGGAGGCGCCCGGCCCGCCGGTCCGGCTGCGGCTGGCCATGCGCCCATGCCCTGCACGCGCCGTTTGGCTGGTTGGCGTTTCGATGCTGGAACAGAACCGAGGTTCGAGGAATTGTATGTCTTCTGACGATAGGAGACAGGGACCAAATCAAGAGGCTCTGAACCCAGCTCGCTGTTCTGTTCGTTCCACATGTCGAGGTCAGAGCTCGAACACACCAGCGCAGCACAAGGCGCTGCAGAGCTCGCAGTCGGAGAGGCTGACACGTACGTGCCGAGCCACACTTTGCTTCTTCCTCCCGCGGTGGTACATCACATAACTTGTTGGTCCACTATTTAATTTCTGCATGCTTGCATCCGGCAAAATCGCATATTTTATACTCGTCATCAGGTGAAGTCCTAAAAGTGCATGAATGCATGCAGTAATCAGATAGTATATTGCGAGTACAAGCCATGCTGTCATTCGGCATTAGTATACTCCTAGACATATGCAATGTGGCCTTGTTTAGATATCGACAATTCCAATTTTGCGTCACTCACGAGATGCTTAAATGTAGGTAAAAAATCTAATTGCATAAGCTTTTTTGAGCTTTTGAACAATATTTACAAATAGGGTTTGAATTTTTTTTTCAATCTAAACAAGGCCTGTGTGTCCGACAATAATGCTGCGTCACTCACGAGATGCTTGCTGTGAGATCCATGCAAGCTTTATTTGACAATATCACAGCAGGGTCTTGTTTAGATAGCTATTAGGAATTAGTATTTGTTACTGTAGTACTTTCGTTTGTATTTGACAATTATTGTCTAACTAGGCTCAAAAGATTCGTCTCGTAATTTACAATCAAACTGTATAATTAGTTATTTTTTTATCTATATTTAATATTTCATACATGTGTTTAAAGATTTGATGTGATGGAGAGAGTGAAAAAATTTGGAATCTAAACAAGTCCCAGATTGACATGTAGCAGCAGCATCTGCTCGGTGAAATTAAAGACAACAAGTACACCGACAGGTCCGAAGATTAATTGAAGACATGGCAGCAGATAGGAACATTCACTATTAGAGAATAGATCTTAGAACCATGTCTTAATTTGGTATTATTTTTGGTATTTTTTGTCGTTGGGATTAAATGACCCTTTAGTTCCGGTTCGTAATATCAATCGGGACTAAAGGTCTCTGCCAACGGTCGTCCACGTGGCAGGGATCTTTAGTCCCGGCTGGTATTATCAACCGGGACTAAAGGTTTTAGTCCCGGTTTGGATGATATCCCGGGAATAAATATTAATCTTTAGTCCCGGTTTGGCCACCTAACCGGGACTAATTATGCGGGCCTATACAACGGCTCATTTCTTCCTCCCCGAGCCCGAGCCATTCCATTTAAACTCAATGCCTCTGTTCTTCAGCTTGCTGTTGTTCTTGCTCTCTCCCCCTCCATTGGTGTTGCTCTTCGATTTTGGAGGTAACAAACTTAATCCTCATATGTTTTATCAGTAGCTTATCTCATTTTGCGATGTAGATGCATGTGTAACTTTATATGTTGGACTTTATTATGATTTTATATGTCATTTTTAGCTCAAAATCACATGATGATTTGCATATATGTTTGGATAAACAAAAGTTAAATTAGTTCATCAAAATCACGCCTCGCTTTCGTCCTCATTTGGAGCACGCGCCATCCTCGTCTCCCTGCGGCTTACGTGATCTTAGAATTAATTTTTCCATGAAATGAAAAACTTAGAAAATAGTTAGAAAATTATAGAAAATCCGTACTAGTTGAACTTGCGGACCGTGATCATCTCGTGAGTATTTTCTCTGCTTAGAAGCGGTAACGGACGTCAAGGAGGAGTTTGATTCTCGAGGGAGAGCAAAGGCAGCGGTCGTGGAAGACCGTGTTCCCTTCCTCGTAGAATCGGAGCTCTTCCTTGGCCAAGTATGGTGCCGTCCGGTGGAGAAATGCTCGCCGAGATTATCACGTAAGCAAGGTCAACTAGTACGGATAGTTATTTATTGAAACATGTTTTTGAGCTATGTGATTTCTATGTCATTTTTAGCTCAAAATCACATGATGATTTGCATATATGTTTGGATAAACAAAAGTTAAATTAGTTCATCAAAATCACGCCTCGCTCGTCCTCGCTGGAGCAAGCGTCATCCTCGTCCCCGGCGGCTTACGTGATCTTAGAATTAATTTTTCCATGAAATGAAAAACTTAGAAAATAGTTAGAAAATTGTAGAAAATCTGTACTAGTTGAACTTGCGGACCGTAATCATCTCGGCGAGCATTTTCTCTGCCGAGCGGTAACGGACGTCAAGGAGAAGTTTTGATTCTACGAGGGAGAGCGGCCACGGTCGTGGAAGACCGTGTTCCCTTCCTCGTAGAATCGGAGCTCTTCCTTGGCCAAGTACGGTGCCGTCCGGTGGAGAAATGTTCGCCGAGATGATCACATAAGCAAGGTCAACTAGTACGGATGGTTATTTATTGAAACATGTTTTTGAGCTATGTGATTTCTATATCATTTTTAGCTCAAAATCACATGATGATTTGCATATATGTTTGATAAACAAAAGTTAAATTAGTTCATCAAAATCACACCTCGCTCGTCCTCGCTGGAGCACGCGCCATCCTCGTCCCCGGCGGCTTACGTGATCTTAGAATTAATTTTTCCATGAAATGAAAAACTTAGAAAATAGTTAGAAAATTGTAGAAAATCCGTACTAGTTGAACTTGCGGACCGTGATCATCTCGGCGAGTATTTTCTCTGCGCCGATATATGAGACATCAAGGAGGAGCTTTGATTCTCGAGAGGAGAGCGGCAGCAGTCGTGGAAGACCGTGTTCCCTTCCTCGTAGAATCGAGCTCTTCCTTGGCCAAGCACGGCCGCCGTCCGGTGGAGAAATGCTCGCCGAGATTATCACGTAAGCAAGGTCAACTAGTACGGATGGTTATTTATTGAAACATGTTTTTGAGCTATGTGATTTCTATGTCATTTTAGCTCAAAATCACATGATGATTTACAATAGTAAAATCACTTGATAGTTTGGTATTTTACTATTATACATAGTACATATTTTATGGTTTAGTTAGATAAATAAATAATTTTAGTTTTGTTTAAATATATTATTTTAGAAAATGTGAAATTTACATGGTTTGCAAAAATAAGTATAGAAAGTAGATGACAACTAGTACCGGATCCTCGGCCTCTCTCGTTCGGTTCTTGAAAACGATCGAGGCGAACTCCATCTCATTATCTGCGGCAAGTGTAAGCGTAAGATTGTGATGGAGTACCGAGTCAAGAGAGGGGGATCCAACAAGGTCGTGTGTTTTCTACAAGTGCCCGGATCGCGATGTGAGTTTCTTACGTATTTGATTATTATGGCTAATTGACTGCTTTTCTTGAATATTTTTGACTAAATATTTTTGGCTTTAATTTCGATTGGGAGGACAATGGATGCGATGGTTGGTACTGGGAGGAAGATTATGCTACATACGTGTGCAGAATTTAAATTTGCTTCTTGATGAGAGCGATGAGCCAAATGAGGAGAAGCTTATTGATATTCAACGGAAGAATGATTTGTCTATTTTAGTTGCGTCGATCACAAAAATAATTATATTCTTGAAGTGCATTGTAGTTTTAGTTTGTTTAGTGATAGTTGGGATTGCTTATGTTGTAGCCAGCTTAGTTAATTAATCAACGTGTGTGTGTCATCTATGTTGTGTAATACTTAATTATGTTCAAGGTTTTCATAATTTATCGTGTAATCTGATTATGTCACGCCATTGGATGTACAATGCCGATCGCCGCTCCTCCCAAGACTTTATTGAGGGCTTGCACTATTTCTTAGGTGTGGCCGAGGCAAATAAGCGGGATGGTTTCATGTCTTTCCCATGTGCCCTATGTAAGAATTTAAAGGAATATTCAAGCTCAATGAGTCTTCATTCACATTTGCTTAAGTCGGGTTTCATGTCAAACTATATATGTTGGACTAAGCATGGAGAAAGCGGGGTCATGATGGTAGAAGGTGAAGGAGAAGATTTAGACATTGATGACATTATTGCTCAGTATGGTGCCTTTGATGATACTACAATGGGGGGAGATGAAGAAGAGGTAGCGGTAGAAGATGATCTCGGTGATGCTCTTGGCGATGCCATTCGTGATGCACAACAAGAATGGGAAAGTGAAAAAGAGAAAGTTAAGTTCGAGCGCATGCTTGAGGATCATAGGAAGTTGCTATACCCGACGGACGAAGAGGGGCAAAAAAAGCTGGGTACAACACTAGAATTGCTACAGTGGAAGGCAGAGAATGGTGTATCCGACAAGGCATTTGGGAATTTATTGAACCTCATAAAGAAGATGCTTCCGAAGCCAAATGAATTGCCCACCACTACGTACGAAGTAAAAAAGGTTGTCTACCCTTTGGGATTAAAAATCCAGAAGATACATGCATGTCCTAATGATTGCATCCTGTACCATGGCAATGAATACGAGAATTTGGATGAATGCCCGGTATGTAAAGCATCATGATATAAGATCGGTAGCGATGATCCTCCCGGTGACATCGAGGGTGAACAACGTCCTAGAAAAAAAATCCCTGCCAAGGTTATGTGGTATGCTCCTATAATACCACGCTTAAAACGTTTGTTCAGAAATAAAGACCATGCAAAGTTGTTGCGGTGGTATAAAGAAGACCGTAAGGTAGACAATATGCTGAGACACCCAGCTGATGGGTCCCAGTGGAGAGCGATAGACAGGGAATTTCTAGAGTTTGCAAATGAGGCTAGAAACTTAAGGTTCGCCTCAAGTACAGATGATATGAATCGTTTTGGGGAGCAAAGCACTAGTCATAGCACTTGGCCAGTTACTCTATGTATCTACAACCTTCCTCCATGGTTATGCATGAAGCGGAAGTTCATTATGATGCCGATCCTCATCCAAGGTCCGAGGCAACCTGGCGACGATATTGATGTCTATCTGAAGCCATTAGTTGAAGAACTTCTAGTTTTATGAAACAAACCAGGTGTACTTGTCTAGGATGAGTACAAACAAGAACACTTTGATCTACGAGCAATGTTGTTCGTAACAATCAATGATTAGCTTGCTTTAAGTAATCTTTCAGGTTAGACAAACAAAGGATATAATACATGCACACATTGTTTTGATGACCTTGATAGTATATATTTGAAAAGATGTCAAAAGGTCGTGTACCTTGGCCATCGTCGATTCCTTCCTTTGAATCACCAAGTAAAAAAGAAAGGGAAGCATTTTAAAGGTAAGCCAGACCACCGAAAGAAGCCTTATAACCGAACCGAGGAAGATGTACTCGCAATGGTCAAGGATGTGAAAGTAGTATTTGGAAAGGGATAAGGCAGTGAATCTGTTCCCAAAGATGCTAAGGGACACGCACCCATGTGGAAGAAGAAGTCTATCTTTTGGGAGCTACCCTATTGGTAAGTCCTAGAGGTCCGCAACACAATCGACGTGATGCACCTAACAAAGAATCTTTGTGTGAACCTGTTAGGATTCATGGGTGTGTACAGGAAGCCAAAGGATTCACTTGAAGCACGCCAGGACTTGCAGGGCATGAAAGAACGAGACAACCTTCATCCAGAGAAGACAGATGATGGACGTCATTACTTAAGTCCTGCTAGCTACACGCTTAGCAAAGAAGAGATGGACAGCATGTTCGAATGTCTAAGCAACATCAAGGTCCCATCGGGATTCTCCTCCAATATAAAGGGTATAATAAATGTGCCAGATAAGAAATTCCTAAACTTAAAGCCCCACGACTGCCATGTGCTTATGACGTAATTGCTTCCAGTTGCTTTAAGAGGAATTCTACCTCCACATGTACGTCTAGCCACCGTGAAGCTATGTGCATTCCTCAATGCAATTTCTCAGAAGGCAATCAATCCAGTGGAACTAGCTACTCTACAGAATGATGTGGTTCAATGTCTTGTCAGCTTTGAGTTGGTGTTCCCTCCATCCTTCTTTAATACCATGACACACCTCCTAGTTCATTTGGTGAAGGATATTAGTATTCTTGGACCTGTGTTCTTATATAACATGTTCCCCTCCGAGAGGTTTATGGGAGTCTTAAAGAAATATGTGAAAGTCCGTTCTAAGCCTGAAGGAAGAATCGCCCAGGGCTATGGAACAGAGGAGGTCATTGAGTTCTGTGTTGACTTTATTCCTGACCTTGCCCCGATTTGCGTTCCCGAATCACAACACGAGGGGAGACTCAGTGGTAAAGGAACTTTAGGGAAGAAAACATATATCGGCATGGAAGACAATTATTTCAATAAAGCACACTACACAGTTCTTCAGAACTCGTCATTGGTGCATCCGTACATCGAGATACATAAGGAGTTCTTACGATCCAAGTTTCCAGGGAAGACTGAAGCTTGGATTAGGCGTCAGCACATGGAAAGTTTTAGTGGTTGGTTGCGAAAAGAATGTCAAGGAGATGACAATATTGATGAGCAACTGTACTTGTTGGCTAGGCAGCCATCGTGGCATATCCTCATGTACCAAGGGTACGAGATAAATGGAAATACATTTTACACAGTTGCCCAAGATAAAAGGAGCATCAATCAAAATAGTGGTGTTCGCATAGATGGCACAGATCCAAATGGGAATATACAAACATATTATGGCCGCATAGAAGAGATATGGGAACTAGACTACGCACCTAATTTTAAAGTCCCTTTGTTCCGGTGCCAATGGGTGAAGCTGACCCGAGGAGGGGCAACAGTCGACAAAGAGTATGGAATGACAACAGTGGACCTCAACAATATTGGGTACAAAGAGGAACCATTCGTCCTTGCTGCCGATGTGAGTCAGGTGTTCTATGTGAAAGACATGTCTACAAAATCAAAAAGAGGAAAAAACGAAGACATCAACTCAATGATCAATGAGCCAAAGCGCCACATAATTTTTTCTGGGAAAATAAATATAGTGGGAATTGAAGACAAGTCAGACATGTCAGAAGATTACGAAAGAAATATCCGAATTCCACCCTTCATAGTGAATAAAGATCCAAGCATTATGTTAAATGATGAAGACACTCCATGGTTACGACAAGATCATAACTAAGGGTCATACGTCAAGAAGAAATTCACTGTTGTGCCCGCATGATACAACGATGCATGTTTAATATATTATGTTTTAGAGACGGATATTATGTAATATGTTATGACTTCACAATTGTAGATCTTGCTGAGATGATCAAACTTGGTATTCAGAGTTTTTTCATCTGAGGTCATTTAGTGTCTCATTTGAGCAAGTTTGACCAAGTCAAATTTGGTCAAATGAAAAAACAACACTTTGACTCTAGTATTATGAACTCTAAATGACTTCAAATTGAAAAGTTTTGAATACCAAGTTTGTTAAACTCAAAAAGATATACAATTGTTGTTTTGGTCAATTTTCCATTTGAGAAAGTTTGGACGGTTCAAATTTGTGATTTTTAAATTTTGACGCCTACAAACTAGTTTTCGGAACCCTAGATTGTCTCAAATTGAAAAAGTTTTGAATACCAAGTTTGTTCATCTCATCAATATATACAATCCTTATATAGGCCATTTTTTCATTTGAGAAATCTTGAACAAAATATAGTTTAAATTTCACAAGTGTGTGACATAGTTTTAGAAAGTCTATATGAGATTCAAGAAGTTGTGACTAGTGTTTGATAAAAATTTCTCAAATGGGAAAATGAGCTATGTAACAATTGTAGATCTTGCTGAGATTATCAAACTTGGTATTCAGAGTTTTTTCATCTGAGGTCATTTAGTGTCTTATTTGAGCAAGTTTGACCAAGTCAAATTTGGTCAAATGAAAAAACAACACTTTGACTCTAGTATTATGAACTCTAAATGACTTCAAATTGAAAAGTTTTGAATACCAAGTTTGTTAAACTCAAAAAGATCTACAATTGTTGTTTTGGTCAACTTTCCATTTGAGAAAGTTTGGACGGTTCAAATTTGTGATTTTAAATTTCAACGCCTCAACTTTTTCCATTTCTCAAATTGAAAAGTTTTGAATACCAAGTTTGTTCATCTCATCAATATATACAATCCTTATATAGGCCATTTTTTCATTTGAGAAGGCTTGAAAAAATGTAGTTCAAATTTGTGTGACATAGTTTTAGAAAGTCCGAGATTCAAGAAGTTTGACTAGTGTTTGATAAAAATTTCTCAAATGGGAAATTTGTAACAATTGTAGATCTTGCTGAGATTATCAAACTTGGTATTCAGAGTTTTTTCATCTGAGGTCATTTAGTGTCTCATTTGAGCAAGTTTGACCAAGTCAAATTTGGTCAAATGAAAAAACCACTTTGACTCTAGTATTATGAACTCTAAATGACTTCAAATTGAAAAGTTTTGAATACCAAGTTTGTTAAACTCAAAAGATCTACAATTGTTGTTTTGGTCAACTTTCCATTTGACAAAGTTTGGACTTCAAATTTGTGATTTTTAAATTTCGGACAAACTTCATTTGAACCCTAGATTGTCTCAAATTGAAAAGTTTTGAGTACCAAGTTTGTTCAAAATCAATACTACAATCCTTTATAGGCCATTTTTCATTTGAGAAAGTTGTAGAACAAAAAAACTACATTTTCTTATTTTTGTAGGTTCAATTTTCTATCAATTTTGGTCAAAATCGAGAAAAATTGAAACATTGACGTTACAATAATGTGATAATAAATTTCCTATCGAATAATATTAGTTTTATTAATTTTAAGTTACAAATATATTTTTGCATTAACAAAATACTTAGTATTAGTAACATTTATATTCTATATTTATAAAAGAAATTAAAAACTTTAGGTTACAAAATTTTCCTATTTACAATAAATAATTAGTTAATCAATAGTTTTTTTAAAATAAATATTGCAAAGTATTGAAGTGGCTATGGAATTAATTGATTAACCTAGTATTAAACAAAATCAAAATCCCAAGCCTTTCCAATTACTGTTTGGCGGGTTGCCAAAATTTTAGGCCTTGATCCGGCCCAAAGCCAGAACCGGGACTAAAGGGTGGGCGACAATTTCGGTGCCACACCAAAATACTTTTAGTCCCTATTTAACACCAACCGAACTAAAAAAAGCTTGAGTCCCGGCTTGTAAGGCGAGCCGGGACTAAAGGGTTAGACCTTTAATCCCGGTTAGTCTTACCAGCCGAGACTAAATGTCTTTTAGTCCCGGCTGGTGTTAAGGGTCCCGGCCTATATATATCGAACGGTTTCATCTTCTACTTTTCGATCTACACATCGATCATCGCCGCCGCCGCCGCCATCTTCGATCTCGCCTCCGTCGCCTAGCCCCGCCCGGCCGTCGAGCTCGTCTCTCTGCCAGCCATTGCCGTCGTCTTCTACCCTGCCTTGGCGCCATCCGCTTGCCCAGCCCGCATCGCAGCGTCGTCTCTCTCCGCATCCCGTCTCTGCCGCCGCACCCGAGCCCACCCTCTGTCGCCGACCGTACCGCTTCCCGCCCGGCCTCGTCGTCGAGCCCCGCCTTCTCCGCCGTATGTCGTCCTCACGTGAGGTGCTCAGCTCGGCCCCGTGGCCGGCCCAAAGACGCCTCGCCTGCCTGCACCGCCATCCTCCTCCGACTGCTAGTACTGCTAATTGCATGCTCTCGACCATATATATGTTAGATTAAAATGTTAGATTTAATTAATAGTTTAATGTTAGCTGCCCTCATTTTATTAAAATGTTAGATAGTTTTTGATATATATGTTAGATTAAAATGTATTAAAATTTAATTAGTAGTTTATTGTTAGTTTTTTAGTTAGTTTTTAGATAGTTTTTTATATATGTTAGATTTAAATGTATTAAAATTTAATTAGTACTTTATGTAGATAGTTTTTTTAGATAGTTTTTATTATAGTTTTTATATATGTTAGATTAAAATGTATTATCTATTACTAGTTTAATTATCTAATTTCATGTTAGATTTATTTAATTGGATTTAGTAATTATATATTCTATCTCTCTATATATATCTAGAGAGAGATTATTCTATATGTATACATATGTACTTAATTATTTCTATATGTATATATACATGTACTTATTTTCATGTGTTGAGAGAGAGAGAAAATTATATCTAGAGAGACATTCTATGTGTTATCACATGCATATCTAGAGATATAGACATATGCACTTATTTCTATGTGTTGAGAGAGAGAGAAAATATATTGTATCATTCTATGTGTGTATATATACATGTACTTATTTCCATGTTTTTGGATCAAAAGTGTTTTTGATTCGATTCCAAAGCCTATACCTTATTATTGTTTATCCTTATGAAATATTATGTGTTATTATATTTAATTGGATTTAGTAATTCTATATGTGTTATCACATGTACTTATGTTATGTACCATAGTAATTCTATCTATATGTTATCTTGAAGATACAAATGGCTGCTCCGGATGATGACATAATGGCGGATATTATCAACGCCGGCACCAATGTGGATGTAGATGACATGAGTCGATGATTTTTTGATTATGAGGATATCCCGAATATGCTTGGTGGTTGAAGATCAACAAATTGTCGCGCAAGAAAAAATACTAGCAAGGTATATTCGATTATCTATCATCTCTTATAGATGCATGCGTCGTATATTTGTTGTTAATCGTTGTGTTTCTACTCATGTAGCCGGTCTCGGATCTACATCAACCACCGACAAAAAAGTAGGAAAGTCCGAGGGCCAAAAAAGCCATTAGAGGGCCGTTTCATAATATCAGAATTCGACACCAACACCGGCAAACCATTGAGACCACATGCTCAGACATATGTCAATCAATGTGGGTTCATTGTAAGGGATAGGATCCCAGTTAGTGCTCGTGAATGGAAGCAGAAGATATCCGCTCCTAATGTTAGTTTTGTATCTGATCGTGACAAGAACCTAGCTTGGAGAGATATCACTCAGCATTTCACATTACAAGCAGATGATGCTTTGAAGGAGCTAGTGAGGGATTGGACAATGAAGAAGATGGCAACATTGTTCCAGAGTTGGAAGAAGACATTGTATAAAAAGTTTATCTTGAAGAATGCTACGCCGGATTTCAATGCTAAGGCGTTTGTCAAGTTGGAGTCCCATTGGGATGCCTTCGTAGAATACAAGACATCTCAAGACAGTGAGGAACGTGTGATGAGGAATCGGCAGAATGCCCGATAGAAGCAATACCATCATCGCATGGGATCAGGTGGTTATAGGAGTGCTATTCCCAAGTGGCAGAACCTAGAAGCAGAGATTACTACCAAGGGAATCATACCTGAAACAATAGAGAAGAACTGGCCTCAATCGCGTGAAGAATTGGTTCTACGCTCATGGGGAAGCCTAGATCCGGACAATCGGCAAGCTAATTTTTGGGCCAAAAATTGAGAGAGCAACACGAGACTAGCTCGTGCTAGGGAAGAAGGCGATAGTGGTGTTTTCAAGCCCAACAGAGAGAATGATGAATTGACATATGCCCTAGAGAATCCCAAACACGGTGGTCGAACAAGAGGCTATGGGGCGGTTCCGTGGCTACACACGCATTCCCAAAGCAGATAAGGATACCTCTGAGTATCGAGAGAAAGAAGGATGAGGAGGCGAATCGAATCCGTGCATTGGAGCAATTTGTTGATGAGTCACGACAAGCATTGCTTGAATCACGTGAACGAGAAAAATCTCTTGAGGCAAGAATGTAGGAGGAGATCAAGAGGCAAGTGCAGCTAGCAATGAGTCAAATGCAATCGCAATCAACGCCGGGAGTCACCATTAGCCTCGTTGGTCAGATGAAAAGCAGTTGTGCTTCTACGGAGCTGCCAGTTATTCAAGACGACGCTGGGTTGCGCTTCCCTGTTGATGACATTACCGAGCCTCTAACAACATGTGAGCTGCACATTCCAGATGGTAATAATGCATCAATCATGGTGGCTGTCGGGGTTGTATCTCCAATAGACCGAACGAAGACACCAAGAATCCATGGGTCAGTTATTCAACCTAGATATGCTAGCGTCTCAGTCGATAGAGTCCTCAAAGGTTACAGCAATGTTCCTCTTGATATTGAAGGCGGTGATGGGGAGAAGATACTAGGAGAAGCGGAGAAGACATTTATTCAATGGCGCAAACGCTTCATCATCATTCCTAGGGCGCCACCGCTTCCCCTACCTCATCCTAGGTACGAATGAAAGTGAATGAAATATTATTTTCCATTAATTTTCTATTGGCTTTAAAAATAATTGACACACAACTTGTTTTTGTACGAGGGTCTCCCCCCAGCCTAGCCTAATCATTCATTCCCCATCTCATCACAGCGTCACGGGGGGCGAGACGACTTCATCCCCACGGCGATTGCCAACTCCTACACCGGCCCCATCGCCTCCACAACGATCTCCAACTCTTACACCGGCCCCACCACCTCCACAACGATCTCCAACACCTCCACGCCGGTCTCCACCAACACCGGCCTCATCGCCTCCACGCCGGTCTCCAACACCGCCCCCCCCCTCCACAAATGACCTTTTCAAAGAGGCGTCTAAGGTCCCACGCAAAGAAGAAACCGAGAAAAAGAGTTATTTCTCAAGAAATACTTCCTGAAAAGACTGATGAGCAAATAGCAGCTGAAGAAGACAAAAAAGTGAAAGATTTTTTTTATAGATATCAAAAACAAGAGTCAAGCGAAGCTTAAGGAGAAGCCGTACTTTTACATACCACGAGATGTCTTTGAGGCGGAAGGTCGATGCTCACAAGAAAAAATGATTGAACTTCGTAAGCCTTCGCCACTATCATACTATGACCGCCTCCTCGTGAAGTCACATGATGCGATAAGAAAAGGAAAAGAGCATCGGGGAAGGATGTCCCACACACTCGGACAACGAAGCAACCAATGCAAAATCTTGTTGTTGCTAATGAATATGGTTCCAACATAAAGTCTATCGACCGGACAACTTTGGAGAAGTGTCGGTTCAAGCCCTTAATGCTTTTTTGAAGATCTTGGTTTAACCTTGGATCAATTAACGGGCAAAACTCAATCCGAAACCTAGAAGTTGATACACGGAAGACTTATAAATATGGCAAAAGTCTAACAACCCTATGGCTCTGAATGAATTAGAGTACATAAAATGTACTTGCTCAACAAGTGGTACATGCAAAGGCGTGTGGCGGGGGGTGAGCAATGGATCTTTGTCGATTTAGAGACCATCATTACTTCGTGGTGATGACATCTTACATATTAGTTTCGAAGAATTGCATCAACTATACCACTTGGATGCTCTGGACAAATCAATCATTAGCTCCTTTTGTTTGTAAGTGATTCTTACTTTTATTTAATAAACTCACTTCCATGCGTACGTGTATATAATTATCCTCACATGTAACTTATATTTATATACAGATTCCAGATGTTAGAGCTCCAAAGAATACAAGACACCAGTGTTGGCTTCATTGATCCTTATATCGTATTCAAAACCGATATTATTATCAAGGAGCGGTGGGTATCTGAAGCACAGGAGAATATCATGATGTTCTTCGTGAAGCAGCACGACAAGACAACAATACTTTTCCCGTACAACTTTGAGTAAGTGTTAATAATAATGTAGTCTACACATTTTATGTAATATCAATACAACTTATATGCATGTACGTGTGTGTATAAACCAATGCAGTTTTCACTGGATACTCATTGTCATTGAGTTAAACTCAAGTCGGTTAGTAATCTTTGACTCGTTGAGAAAAGAGCGGACACTATACCAAGATATGATAGACATTATCCAGGAGTAATTTTGATCTCTCACGCACAACTATTATTGAATAGACTTTGCCATAATTTATTAACGATCGTACATTATTGGTCACACAGGGTTTGGAAATAGTTTATTCGGCAACATCGCAAGGATTGCAAGGCACCACTTAATGTAGTTCAAATACCAGTAAGTTGTACTATATACACTTCCCCACGTGTTTAATTACTATATCGTACTTCAATTTACGTGTGAGATGATGAGAATAATCTTCTTCTCGTACAGTGGTGTTTGCGACAGCAACCAGGTAATAACTTATGTGGATACTACGTTTGTGAATTTATCACTGCGCACATAAGAAGAACTCCTAAAGATGTCCTCAGAGTACGTATATATCAATTTATTTATTTATTTTTAAATGAATATATATATATATATATATATATATTAATACTTTTCCTTTTATTTCAAATGCAAGACTGAATGGTTGAAGCGAAGGGTCATGCAAAAAGACCATCTGAAAGCAGTTCAAGAGTTAATAGCAGGATTTCTTCTAGAAAAAATGCTAAATCCCAACGGCGAGTTTTACTTTAATCCTAAAGAATAAATGGTGTAAATTAAATGTTTATTGATATCGTTATTTTCGAGAACAAGATTACGAAAGTATTGTATATATACATATATATATAATATATAGGTTCATACTTTATTCGAATATAATAATGTTCGAGATGAGAATTAGATGTAATTATATGCGTGCGTGTATTTATATTAGCAGCGTAGAATACGTACATAAAAATATATTATATATTAAACAAATACGTGTAACTGAACTGAAAACAAATTAAACAAAAAAAAGAAAAAGAAAAGGAACCTTTAGTCCCGGTTAGAGTTACTAACCGGACTAAAGGGTGCGGCCACGTTTGCTCGGCTGGAGCACCAACCGAGACTAAAAGTCCCTCTTTAGTCCCAGCTCGATGACCCGGGACTAAAGATGGCACCTTTAGTCCCGGGATCGTTGTCCCGGCGCGGTAACTGGGACTAAAGACCGTTACCGCCCGGAACAACAAGTCTATTCTGTAGTAGTGATTTTGCTTCTACAGGCAGTAAACTTACAAAACGCAACTGGAACGTACTCCATAATAATGCTACGATCCGGCTAGCGTCTAGCGACCTGCAAGAGTCGCTAATACTACGTACGTACGTAGCGTACGCTTCTACGCTCTGTTGTTTCGGTAGCTGTCGAGGCTCACGAGCGCATGCATGCCTCCAACTGGATCAATCTGACATGCATGCAGATGCGGCTCCAATCCGTCGTTTGTGGGCCTGTTCGGCAGGACTGAAAAATACTGTTCCGGCTGATTGTTGTGAGAGAAAAATACTGTTCTGGCAGGATGTAAACAGTGATTTCGTGACTCAGGAAACCAGCCAGCCCGCTGGCATCCAGCCAGCCGAACGGGCTCTGTGTCAGTCAGTTTGCCCGGCCGGGTAGATCGCCTGGGCCCCCAATTCTAGGTCGTAAACATATGTGGTGGTCAAGGCCCTTGGCGTATGGTAACCGGCTTTAGCATGTGACTCTTAGTTATATGTGAATTAATGCAGAGACCATAAGACGACACAGCCTCACCACTTTGTCCATTTGGACACGCGTGTGTCGTCGTATTCTGGTTCTTCGACAGCGCTACAGCATGCAATTCTTGTTGGGCGCTAGACAGGTGTCTAGTATTTTATTTTTCTGTCGATCAACCTTATATTTATACCGTAGCTGATATATTTTTTTGGCAAGAAAATAGGTCATATGCAACCACCCTTTAAAGAGTGTGTAATAGCTCAATGATCAAGCGCCCTTGCGCCAAAGATGAATGAGGCTAAGCGATCTGCCGAAGCTGTGGGATGTCAAACTGCATCCGTTGCGGAGTGTTCAGGGAAGCAAACACAAAAATAGGGGTGGACACCTATATATAGTAACAAAAGATTTTCCTATATGGAACTGTTATACAACTTTGTAGCTGACATCTTTTTTATAAATGAAATCATTTATCGAAGGAAAATCATGTTTGAATTTTTCAATTTGAAATTCAAATTTTCAAACAACATAAAATGCTTTTGCCCTTTAGTCACAAGTAATATTGGGGTAGAGTGAAAAATCATGCATTGCTGCCTGGTGAGTGTTTCTCCAAATTTAAAAATTATTTTTGCTACTTTTTGTTTCAATTATGATTTATAGAAAACTGATTTGTTGAGACAGCCGTCTCTATAAGTTGTTTATTTAATTTCTAGCAACCTAGACATAGCAGACACCTCTAAAAAACATCTACAACAACCGCCTCTAAAAAGTACTAGTACCTGGCGACAGGTATTGATGTCCTGTCTGTTCAAAAGACGTTGACATTAACTGTCCTATCTATAGCACCATAATATTAAATCATAGATTAATTAGATTTAAAAAATTCATCTCATAAATTAGTCGTAATCTATGCAAAACTTTAGGGAGAGAAAAAACAAGGTGTCGGGAAAACGCGATCGCTGCTCTGGCCTCTCCTGGGGGATGGTGGTTATAGTAGAAGAAAAATAAGGCGCGCGCGTGGTGGTCTAGCGTGAAGCCTCGTCCACCTAGGTAGCTAGCGCTGTCCGCTTGCGCGCGCTCGTGAACCGGCAGAGGGACGCTCGTGAACTCGATCCTCCCTGACCCTCCCGTTTGCTTTGTGTCCTCTTCATTCCCAGGTACGTCGTCCTGGCCCTCGTCGGCACATTGGTTTCGGCCGGCGGTACGCCTGTGCTAGTTAGCGGTGTGATGTCACTAGTACTAACCCCTTTGTCTTGCAGCTCAGTGATCGATGGCTATCCGTGATATCGATTAGCTTTAAAACATTATGTATCCTAGCTGCTTTTACGGGTGGGGAGCACAGATCGAGGAGGATTCTCAGGTCCGTACTCGTCAACGATCTTGGACCTGGCTGGGGACGGTGGTTCGGGGGATGGCTTTCCCATATGATGATGGCCAGTGAATCGATCCGGAATGACAGCAATTTCATGGGTTCTCAGCAATCAGCATAATCATTGGAAGACACATGCCAAAGTTACTGTACAATGTCCTAGTGGTGGGTTGCATTGATCGCCAAGTTATCGATTGTAGTTACCACCAGGCGCAAAGGGTGGACGCGGGAGCATCAGAGGAAAGCCGACGATGTGCACACCTAAGATGGGCCACGAAGGACATCAAGGCCCAGGTCCGGCAATGTGCGTTTCTCAGGTCCAGAATGAATTCGGTCCATGTAACAACGCCGTGTAGAATGAATTCGGTCCATGCGTGTCCGCTCCCGAATCGGTCGTTTCTTCCACACGCTTCTTTCCCCAGGCTACAGTAGATCACACAGGCGAATCCCAGGTGATTTCCAACTCCCGGCGTCGATTCCTTCTCGTCACCGGTGGCCACTTTGGCGCCGGGGATGGGGAGGAGTTGCGGAATCGATAGTCGGTGTATATACCCTTCCTTTTTAGCTTATGTTTGTGTAGGTTAGGGTTAGGGTTGGAGTCTTTCCCAAGCTTCTCCAGCGTCAGCTATGTCGATGGTTGGCGGGTTTCAGTGGTGGTCTGTGGGCGGGAGGACCACAGCGTCAGTATCATCTGCAGGAGGTTTGGCATCGACGATTTTTTCTTTGTTTCCTTCTTCTGCGTTGGTGCTCGAATCTTCTGTGTGCTTCTTTGGGTTGTTTGTGGCCTTCTCGTCAGTGGCAACGCCGAATGCATGACCTACAACATGACTGTTGTTCGAAGGAGACTTGGTGCTTTTACCGGTGGCGTTTTCATCGGGATTTTGTCCCTCCAAGGAGGTTTCCCTCGGAGGTTATGGATCCACTTGCTCCTGTATGCGGGCTGGTGTTCTTGGATCCCCTCTGTGGGATTGTTGCTCGTTGGCCAGAGCTTGTCGGTGATGCGACTGGTGTCTGTTTCCAGTGAAAGTGGGGTTTGCCCGGGGTGTTCCACGGTAAAACAGCACGGTGTGCTGCTGATGGGCTTCAAAAATCAAGACTCGTTGTCGAATCGGGAATCGTCCGGAAGCTTCATTCTGGATCTTCTTCATTGCGGGAGATGGAGGAGGACCAGGCTGTGGCAGCGATGGTCGGCGATGGTGACAAGCACTGGATGCTCCTGTAATGGACTTATGTGTAATTTTATTTTCTTTCAGGGGTACCCGGTCAGGGGCTTGGTTGTAAGCATTCAATATCAATAAAATCCAACCCTTTCTCAAAAAAAAAAATGAATTCAGTCTATATGTTTGTTTTGTTGGTACAACAGTAGCACTGTAGTACTCCCTAACAAAAAAAAATCAAAGCGACTTATAGTTTGAAACGGATGGAGTATATATATTCTTTGCTGTCCATAATCTACTTTAATGCGCGCTCATCGCTGTCTGCTGCAGAGGTGACATTGACACCGTTGTGCAACCGGCTCACAGCCCCGATCGGACGTGTTTATTCTTCTTCTTCGGACTTCGCGTGTGACGGTGTGAGCGCCTCTCAAAAATATGTTCCATCCGAAACGTTGACCAGAAAACCTGCAACTGCTCGAACGCCTTGAAGAGTCGAAGGTTTTTTGGACTGGTCAACACTGCGATATGGTAATTGGCGAACATGAAGCGGCAGCTGCGGCACCGCCGCACCGTCTCAACTACTCGCACTCGCCGAGAGTCAGCTCCGGAGGTCCTCAAACCCGTGCATGTCGCGCGGCAGTGGCGGCACCTCTAGGCTCGCTGCCTCGCTGGCACGAGCGCGAGGGAGAAAAAGACTTGGCCTTGTGCCGCGGGAGACGTGGCCTTTTTCTATCTACCTGGGGAATTGAGAAGCGAGCGGTCGATTCGTCGTCTCCGCGACCGCGCTCAGCAGTGCACGCAAAGGCTACCCAGATGGCGTGTGAGCATTCGGTTCCAATGGTGGTAGTTTTTGGGTAGGCAGGAGCTGCTCATCTAACTCCACACACAACAGTTGAATTATAGTACTACTACTGCTGCTACTACTAATATAACACGACACAACGACGGGATTGATGCTACGTGGAACCTCTCCCGATTGACCGGCCACATAGCAGTAGCTAGCTAGGGCTACCAAACAAATTCTTTTGAGCTTTTTGACAGTACAACTTGAGCAATCAGCAGTCGAGTCCAAACTCCATGTCCAATGATACTACTCCAATCTCGTTAATTATATTGTCCATGGATTATAAATATATCAGTAGGGGAATTTTAAGCTGGACAACTCGCGCGCGTTCCTTTCCGGCAGCAGCCCCCACAGAATTCCCATGTGTACTCGTTGCGAATGTGAGCTCATGTATGAGCGTGGTTAGTTTACCGATCCATCTATCGAAATCTTTCCAACGCTGTGATGAGATCATGGATCTTACCATGATGCCAAAAGGTGGCCTTTTTTTTGTTAAGGATGCATGCAGTGACATAGGCATCCAAGTTCAGGGGCAGTCGGCAGATTTATTAGAGGATGCATGGTGCTCCAGCCCCTCTACCTGCATAAAATACAATGGAGCCCCACCAAGACAAAGGTGAAGTAGAAGAAGAAGAGGAGGAGAACAGGGAGGTTGAAGAACGAAGGAAAGAGATGGATGAGCCTCCTATGTTGTGCTGTGTAATGTTGTATAAATGGTCGATCTAAGCCAATGTCATTCAAGTTTTTTCCTCCTTTTCTTTTCTTCATTTTTGAAACATAGGACATACTCCCTCCATTCCTTGTTAACTCTCACTTTCTGATAAGTCAAACGTACTCAACTTTGACCAAATATATATAAAAATATTAATATCTATGGTATATATTTAGTATCAGTGGATAGATTGTTGCATCTATTTTTTTAAAATAAACTTATTTAAAGATATAAATGTTACTAATATTTTCTACAAATCTAGTCAAATTTAAGAAAGTTTGAACATCACGAATATCGTAGCGACACTTAAAAAGGGACAGAAAAAGTATATAGCATGAATACACATGCACTCTCCTTATATATACCGAGCTAATGGATCTTAAATTGAGAAGTCGTCATAGGCATATAAATAGTATGAGCACATTGCCTACTACTACTAATTAACCTAAAATACGAGCGTTTGTGTTGAGTTAGAGCAACTCCAGTAGGGGCACCCAAATCAAGGCTGCTACTTTTGATTTGGGTGATCTCCCTATTTTTCTTGGCTCAAATTTTTGCTTCTACTCCAATAGCAGCACCAAAATTTGCCACTCATCATTGTCTCTTTCTTCTTCCTCCTTCCTCTATACAGGGACCGATCAATCAACTTCTTTGCTGGCCAGTGGATCTAACCGCGTGGGTAGGGAGAGGGAGAGACGCGCTGCTCTGGAGGTGGCTGTCTCTGCCATGCGCTCACCCGCGGCTCCCACCTCTGCTGGCCGCGTGTGCTCAGTGCCTCCCGTGCCTCCTCTCCTGGGGCGGCACGTGTGTGCCTAGCTGCGGGCGGGACCTCCTCATGCGGGTGAGCGCACAGAGGCAATGACCGCAGGTGAGCGCTCGAGCCTTGGCCAGGCGACACGCTCGCGTCAGGGGAGCGGTGAACCGCGCTCACGCCATGGCCGGGCGGCGCGCCCGCGCCGGCCACGTGCGCCTGTACGCGCGCTGAAGTGATGAAGTCCACTTCAGCTGCCACAGTGGCCTGTCCACGTAGATCCAAAATATAAAACGACGGGGTATGGACTCTTTATGCCCCACTAATCCAGATTTTGGACCCAGAAATGTACTTTCAAACTTGATGGACCAAACTCACACAGCCTCACTTGACTAACCATGGGTTTTACTCAATATACAAATAGAGTAATCCAACATGTTCTTATAAAAAAATATGTAAATATAGACACATGAATCCTAAAAAAAATATGTGAGTTTAGCTACTCATAAAGAGCTAGCTTATCTTTCTCTTTTATTTTTGTTAAATAAAATATCATATAAGGTAGCTTTTGAGGTACTATTGGAAGCAGTCAAAGACTCAAAGTCGGACTAGGCTGCCAGTGCTCAGTGGCTCACGTTCCGCGCGCAGAAAATGTTTATCCTCCTCACGCTGAAACGGAACGGTAGGCTGAGCTGAACAACTCACAACCACCACCACCCGGGAACAATTGAATACTCCCTCGATCCTAGTACGCGGGGAGCGGGCAGGCGGCAGCATTCCCTCGTCATGTCGACCGACGCAGACACCCAGCAGCTAGCCTATATAATAACATCGCCACCGGCACATACAGCACACACAGCGCAGCATTTTGCCGAGATCCAAGAGATTTTTCTGTGTTTCCACGCACAAAGATTGTGCCCCGGTAGCGTTGCCTCTCGATCTTGCGATTGTTAGAGCTTGCAAGGCCAAGGACGATGGTGAACCTGGTGGCGGCGCAGAAACCGCTGCTGCGCTTCCTGGTCAGGATGGCCGGGCTGCGCCAGCACACCGTCGACGTCGATGGCGCCGGCACGGTGATCACCTTCTGGGTGCCCAAAGACAAGGTTCCCAAGGAGAAGGGCACCGTGCAGGACATCACGACGCCGGCACCGGCGGCGGCCAAGGAGGCCAGCAGGCCCGCCGTGGTGCTCGTGCATGGCTTCGCCGCCGAGGGCATCGTCACCTGGCAGTTCCAGGTTCGCTACCGTGTACAGATTCATATACATGTGTACGTTGGTTGGGTTCATTCGTGCTGTGCAGATTAATTAATACATGCATGCGCACGCAGGTGGGCGTGCTGGCGAAGCACTACGACGTGTACGTGCCGGACCTGCTCTTCTTCGGGGGCTCGACGTCGCCGTCGCCGGACCGGTCCCCGGGGTTCCAGGCGGAGTGCCTGGCGACGGCGCTCCGGAAGCTGGGCGTGGGCCCGTGCACGGTGGTCGGGTTCAGCTACGGCGGGATGGTGGCGTTCAAGATGGCGGAGGCGCACCCGGACCTGGTCCGGTCGCTCGTGGTGTCGGGCTCCGTGGTGGCCATGACCGACTCCCTCAGCGAGACGACGCTGGAGGCCATCGGCGTCAAGTCGTCGGCCGAGCTGCTGCTGCCGGAGTCCGTCAAGGGGCTCAAGGCGCTGCTCTCCGTCGCTGCCTACCGGAAGCTCTGGTTCCCCGACCGCCTCCACAGGGACTTCCTTGAGGTAATCAGCCGGAGCAGCGAGTGACGTAGTGAAGCTGTGCCTCTGATCGTCTGATCTGTGGTGGTTTGTGCACGCATCGGCATCGCAGGTGATGTTCACCAACCGCAAGGAGAGAGCCGAGCTGCTGGAAGGTTTGGTGGTCAGCAACAAAGACGCCACCGTGCCCGTCCTGCCTCAGGTTTGGCCACCGCTCCCGCTCTACTACTACTACTACTAACCTCTCTCTCTCTCTCTCTCTCTGGGTGTGGTCATGTCGCCGGGATGGTCGTCGTTATATTTTCCACGAAATTAATGGAACATGGCTTCCCTGGCATGGTCATGGTCATGGGTTTCCATTTCAATCTTAGGCCTTGTTTAGATTTTAAGTTTTTTCACTCTCTCTTTATCACATCAAATCTTTGAACACATGTATGGAGCATTAAATATAGATAAAAAAAATAACTAATTACACAGATTGATTGTAAATTATGAGACGAATCTTTTGAGCCTAGTTAGATCATGATTAAACAATAATTGTCAAATACAAACAAAAATGCTACAGTGATAAATACTAATTTCTAACAGCTATCTAAAAGGCCGACAGTGAAAAACATTTGATTAGCTAGTAGCTAGGAGTACTGTACTGGCTAGGCTCATCAAGTAAGCATTGATTGTCTCCAACGAATCCCTGTACGCGGAACAGTGGAGTTTTCCTCAGCAAGTGCATGGTGCTGTACGCAGCGTTAATAAGGCTTCCGCGTGCCTTCCTTGTTTGACAAAGTGATGAAGTGAAGTGACTGCTACAGACCTGGAAATGGCTACTGCGCCGGCCCCGGCTGCACTGCACGTGCACGTGCACTTGAACGGAGTGGAAACAAGCGGACCCCGTTTCAGTTTCTAGCCTTCTAGGCACACCAATCACTCCCTTGGCAGTGGCATGACCAGGAGTAGAAATTAATGATCTAAATATTAGCAATATTTATATGTTTAAATAATTTTATTATAAAAATATATATTAAATAGTTCATACGGATACTAATTATATATCATAAATATTAATATTTTTTTATATATATTTGGTCAAAGTTAAAACGTTTGATTTTTTCTATCGGAAAATGTGAATTGCACTTATCTTCGGATGGAGGAAGCATGTATAACAGGAGTACAGGCGATACCGATACTGTTGTGTGCAATACTGTACATCCGAATTTCTTTTTCATTTCGTCCGCTTCAACCTCACAAAGTCACAAGATGGTGATGAGATCCCCGCTTGCTCTGCAGAAAATACTTCTGCTGTGGGGAGAGAACGACAACATTTTCAACATTGAGCTCGCCAAGACGATGAAAGAGTAAGTCTGAAACCAGAAGCATTCCACCATAAAACCGCGCGTGCATGAAGCATTATCTTTGCTTTCATATGAGCCAAGATGGCTGAAACATCTCCGGATCTGTATATTTTCAGGCAGCTGGGCGAGAAGACGATGCTGCAGAGTATAAGCAAGGCAGGCCACCTGGTGCACCTGGAGAGGCCCTGCGTCTACAACCGCCTCCTCAAGGAGTTCCTGGCGTCCGTCACAGCAACTGAAACCCCCAAGGAGTGACAGGGGATTAGGAAGGAATTGGAACCGAGTTCGACTAAGTTGGTCGCCTACGTTTGCCATGAATTCTGATTAATTCCAACACAAGTCTGCTCTGTCGAAATAATTAGAGAGAACGGATAGCCACCACCCCAATATGTCTATTGTATTATTGTTGTTGTTTGAGAAAGATTTTTCTGGCACGAGCTTAAGTGTAAGAATCAACGCTTCTCCCTTGATACTTGTCTTGTCGCTCAGGATCAACATACTACTGTCGGCAGAATTATAAGTGCCTGCGTGCTGAATTATAAGTTCAGCCTGAGAAAGCTGCTTTAGGAGCTCTACCAAATATGCCATGATATAATACGTGATCCATCACCATCTAGAGTTCAGTTATATCTGTTCCGGCATTCATAATAGATTTGATTATTTGAGGAATTGAGATCTAAAATCTAAAATCGGAAGCCAAGGCTATTATCGGTCAATCTCCGGTCGATTTCCATATTATGGGAGTAATCCTTTATAGCACTAGCATTTATTAATAGTGTTATACAAGATAATGAAGCAACTTTAAATATTAAAGTTAACAATAAAAAGGAATAAAAAAAGAATGAGAGAGGAATTGATTGAACAACCCTGCCTTATTCACAACTATTAAAAAGAATAAAAAAGAATAAAAGAGGATCTAGAATACCTTATATTTTGCTACAATTTTTGAACCTTGGATCTCTTATATTTGAGGATGGAGGGAGTGGATTTTTTTGACAAGTCCCTGAGGGGACGATAGTCCCCACAGATACGAGATACCGGCAAGACCGGGAATAAAAGGTTACAAAACGGAGTAAACTTCCAAGGTACATAACAGGTGCAAAACAGGAACACCAGCAATAGCAACACAGCACAGAAAAAACAACCACAAACATGATACATGAGGTGGAACAACAAAGCTACAGGCTTCAACATAACCTCCCATGACCAAGACTGAGGAAGCAGTATGTAGTTAAGGTTGGACAAGCCCAATTAAATTCAACAAAATACCTATCTAATCATGGATATTATAAAAACCACGTACACGCGGTCATGTACGCTAGTCAAGAAATAACCTAGAGCCGTACACCTGGTGCATGTGTTGTGCCCTCGAGGAATGTCGGGTTGGATTATCGAATATACTTAGCACATACGAGGTTGAGGTTATAGCAGCCACTCTGATTTGTCTTTACATACACAGCACAAGCACTCCATATGAGATATGCCCTCCGACAATAATGTTTTCCAGCGTTCTTTTCCCTCGGCATCAACGGCGACGTATCTTTCAAACGCTACCCACCAGCAGAGCACATCACTAATATCACCAGTTCAGAGCACGCCCAATTAACAAATCATTCTTCTGTGGAATGGCAAGTTCGTTCACGCTGCTCATACTCAGAGCCATGATGTCACCAAAACTAGACGTCTCTGCGCCAATGGCAACTTGTGTTGTGCTACCTGAGTCACTATCATAGCGAGCCTGGATGGAATAACTGATGACACGGCATCTTGCGGATATGCGCCTCAATGTCCACCGTTAGCTTCGTTCGACACGAGGGCTTTTTGCCTCGTCAAGTGCAGGTCAATTTCTCCCCCTTCGCTTTTATCCATAGTGTCATTTTTTTTATGGCTTCACAGATTTTACCGTTGTGAGTCTGCCACGCGACCTTTCGCTGTGCTGAACGTATCCGCCCCTAAAGTGCAATCAGGAGTGACGACGTTCTCGGTGTAGTACACCCAATAACCTGGCCAGCTTCCACGGTGTATTGTACGTAATGTGACGCAAGACACTCTACTTTTAACCCACGAAAAATCCGGTTCAATTTTTTTTCTCCTTTTTTTTAAAGAAAATTCAGTTCAGTATTTTGGCTCACTTCTAGTACCACTGAATGGCCAGCATGACAGTTGACAGGTAGCGAGCAAATGCCGGTAGTTTCGATGCAGCTTTCCTCTCGATCATGCTGGGGGATGCGTCGGGAGAATTAGACGCACATGACATGACTGCAAATGCAAACACACCAATCATGTACCAGAATTAGACGTACACGCCAAGTACATTCGGTCAGCAGCCACCGCCATGAACCCTATAAATACGGGACAGATGCATTGTAGGGGCCTCCACAGCCATCACATACACATGCTCCCGAACAACAAGCACAACGCAGCAGTCCTCGCAAAAAGAGTGTGAGGCCATGTCCACGGAGAACTACGACCCCTACTACCCCGACCAGCCGGTGGTCGACCAGTACCTCCCGGTATGGGCCAGGCAGCCGGCGTTCGGCCCCAAGCCCGCCTTCGTCTGGGCCGACGACGATGACCGGCGTGCCGGCGGTGGTGGCACGCCGTCGTACACCGCACTGACATACTCCGAGCTGAACGCCGCCGTGGAACGCATGGCTCTGGCCCTCCTCGAGACAGCACGCAGGGGGGACACCGTCCTCCTGCTCGGGTCGCCGGGCCTCCGCCTCGTCAAGCTCATCTTCGCGTGCCAGCGCGCCGGCCTCGTCGCCGTGCCCATCGTGCCGCCCGACCCGTCCAAGCTCGACACGTCGTCCGCACTGCAGGGCGCGGCTCACGGCCATCTTCTGCGCGCCGTGTCGCAGACGAGGCCGGCCGCGGCTGTCGCCGACGCCGGGTACATTGACATGATCATGGAGTCACCAGTCGCCGCGCTGAAGCGTCTGCGGTGGGTGTCGGTCGCCCACTTGGAGAGGGAGAGCCGTGGTGGTTCGGGTGACGTGGCCGCCGATGATGATGAGCCGCCGGGACGACGGACACGGACGGCCTATAGGGGCTGCGCGCCGGGCGAGACGTACCTGATCCAGTACACGTCGGGCGCGACCGGCGAGCCGAGGCCCGTGGTGGTCACCGCGGGCGCCGCGGCGCACAACGTGCGCGCGGCCAGGAAGGCGTACGACCTCCACCCGGCCAGCGTCATCGCGTCGTGGCTGCCGCAGTACCACGACTGCGGCCTCATGTTCCTCCTCCTCACCGTCGTCGCCGGCGCCACGTGCGTGCTCGCCTCGCCCGCGGCCTTCCTCAGGCGCCCGCGCCTCTGGCTCGAGCTCGTCGCCGAGTTTCAGGCCACGTGCACGCCCGTCCCGTCCTTCGCGCTGCCGCTGGTGCTCAAGCGCGGGGTTGGCTCCGAGCACGGCACGCGCCCGCTCGAGCTCGGGAGCCTACGGAACCTTATCCTCGTAAACGAGCCGATCTACAAGTCATCGGTCGACGAGTTCATGGAAGAGTTTGGCCGCGCCGGCCTGGACGCGTCGTCCATCTCGCCGTCCTACGGACTGGCCGAGAACTGCACATTCGTGTCCACCGCATGGCGCGGAACGGAACCGAAACTTTGCGGTGGACGGTTGAGCCTCCCGTCGTACAAGAAGCTACTGCCATCCGCCAGGCTTTCTTCTTCTTCCAGCGAGGAGACGGAGATCGATATCGTCGTTGTTGATGGACACACCGGAGAGCCTGTGGAGGACGGCGTCGAGGGGGAGATATGGGTTTCCTCGCCGAGCAACGCGTCGGGCTACCTCGGGCACCCGTCGTCGGCGAGCCGCGAGGTGTTCTGCGCGAGGCTGCCAGGGCGAGCCACCGGCCCGAGTTTCGTGCGCACGGGCGACTGCGGCGTGGTGCGCGGAACGGAGCGGTATCTCTACGTACTCGGCCGGAGCGCGGATGCCATTGCCATCGATGGGCAACGGCGGCGCGTGCACGCGCACTACATTGAGACGGCGGCTTTCGGCAGCTCACCGGATTCACTGCGTGGCGGCTGCATCGCCGCCTTTGCCGCGACGCCGTCGCCTTCGTCGTCCGTGGTGGTCGTCGTGTCAGAGCTGCAAAAGGGGAGAGGCGGCGGCACCGTGCATCTTCGTAGCATCTGCGATGGCATAAGACGAGCCGTGTGTAAAGAAGAAGGTGTAAATGTCGGGTGCGTCGTGCTGGCCGAGAGCGGTGGCGTGCCCAAGACTACGTCAGGGAAGCTGCGACGAGGCTCCGCGAGGGATATGCTCGCCGGCAAGCTGATGATCCCCAAGGTTTTCGAGGTGCTCTACGACTATGACGAAAATGCCAAGGGCCGTGCCACGTGGGTACGAGGTGGCGACAAGGAGACGGAGGTGCGTGGAACGAGCACTAGTTGGGTACTGGGAGACGCCGGAGGGGACACCGCAGGCATGGTCATCATGGCCAGATCAGGGAATGCAAGTCACCGCCTGCGTTTGCAATCATCTCTCTGAACTGAAGCTTAGTTGCTTGTGCAACTGACGAGACTGCAGTCCAGTGTGAATTGTGCGGCCATTTTAATTTTATCCTTTTGCTTTCTTGCATGCGGCGGAGAAAAATCTTTCTACGACCAATATACCAAACTACGTAAATAAACAAAGTAATATACAGACGCAGCTTCGTTTTTTATTGTCCATTCATAAAGAAGGCAGATGAATGGATGCATGGCATGGCTTCTCCACATGATGCGCAAGACCACCCTCGCTTGCTCCGGGCATTGTTCTCGTCCACAACCATTCCATCCGTTCATATTTGTAAAAGAGAACCGAAAATAGGAGGCAAGTCCCTCCTATATAAATGCGAGCGCTCAATCGATCATATTCATTCAACAGGGATCACATCCTCAATAAGTCAGCAGAGCGCCGAGGAGAGTTAGAAAGATCAGCAATGGCGAAGTTTTCTAATAGTGCCATAGTTCTCCTAATGCTGCTCATCGCAGCATGGAGGACGACGCCGGTGATGTCCCATGCCAAGCCGACCAAGCCAGCGGAGCCGGAGCTAGACTATGGACCCAGCTCCGGACGCCGGTAGGCACCGTGAAATATTCTCATTAATCCCCCATTGCCATGCATGTAGATTGCTCATGGCTTGAGCTGCTCTTGGTTTCTGCTTCAGATATATATATATATATATATATATATATATATATATATATATATAAGTAACTAATCTTTTCTTTTTCTTTCTCGGGGTTTGATCAGGGTGAAGAATGAGAAGGCGGCAAGCACGCCAACACCAGATCCGGACTTTACCAAGGCGGCTGGTGAGGCTACACTTTTGCTCAGGGCCAAGCAAGAAATGTCAAAGCGCATGGTGAAGCACATAGAGGGCATCGTCGCAAACGTGAGATTCGCGCTCCATCTGAAACTGATGCTGCTGATCAAGTCGGCGGAGTTCATGAGGGCCATGGCCGGAGAGGTCGCGGAGCAGATGACCATACTTGGCAAGCAACACGCTAGTGTTGCCGCCGCCGACATCATTGCAGCGCTCAGGCTTCAGCAGGAGATTCTTAAAAAGACCACGGAACGTTGCAAGGCTATCTCCACCGATGCTGCAATGGCACAGAAGGCCAAGATTGAGATGTTGAAGGGCGTGGCGCACAACCTCTGCACGGTTGCAGGAGACATAGCCATCAGCATGTCATCGCTAGCTGAGGTTGCAGCAGGTAATAATAATGCTTAATTAATACCGCCTGTTGTCAATATATATATAGTCACCTCAAGGTTTAGATATATCCTCCATCCTAGTTAGTAACAGAAAATACATTAACTGAGAAAGGTAAACTATATCAATAAATCATGCCTTGATTATATAACATAGTACTCCTAGCCATATCTACAAAATATATATATATATATATATATATATATATATATATATATATATATATATATATATATATATATATATATATATATATATATATATATATATATATATATATACACAGAGAGAGAGAGAGAGAGAGAGAGAGAGAGAGAGAGAGAGAGAGAGGATGCAAACAGGCACAATTAAGCTAGCAGCATGGCTACAAATACACCACCGCTAATGTTTGTAGACTTTTAACATATAATGAAATGTAACATAATGTTTTTGCTTACATTGTAGGAGTGTCTGGTCGGGTAGTAGTTGGTGTCGATATCAATGTTCGTACTGATATTGAGGCTAAAGCTCTGGCTAAAGTTGAAGCTGAAGCCGTTGCCGATGCTCAAGCTCTGGATAAAGCTGAAGATGAAACCGTAGCTGCGGCTGGAGGAGAAGCTAAAGCAAGTAAGAGCAGCAGTGTCAGCGCAGGTGGCGATGCTGGAGGATATGCAGGCGGCAAAACTGATGCTGATGCAACTGCTTCTGGTGGCGGGAAGGCAGGGGTCGATGCCGGTGCTGGAGTTGGTGGTGATGCAAGCGTTTCTGGAGGCGCAAAGATTGGAGGTGGTGTAGCTGCAGGTGCAAAAACTGGCGCTGATATAGGAGGAAATATTGATGGGGGTGCTGACGCTAGTGCTGGAGCTGGTGCTAATGCCAAAGCCAAAACTGTTGCTAAGGGTAAAGCAGGTGCACGTGCTAAGGCTGGTGTTTCTGGGGGTGCTAGAATTGGTGGTGGCATCCACTTCTCTGCAGGTGCTAGAATTGGTGGCGGCGTTAAAGGAAAAATTGGTGGAAGCGGCAAAGCCAAAGCTGGCGCCGGTGGCAGTATCTCAAAGAGTGCTGAAGTAGGTGGAGAAACTGGGGGAAATGTTGGTGGGAGTGGCAAAGCTGAAGCTGGTGCCAATGCTGATATTGGTGCTACTGTGGGTGATGGTGTCTCTGGAGGTGCCAAAGTTGGTGGTGGCATTGGAGGAAAGGCAGGAGGGAATGGAAATGCATATACTGGAGCTGATGCCGGTGCAGGTGTTTCAGGTGGAGGATCTGGTGGCGCCGATGCTGATATTGGTGCTACCGTGGGTGCTGGTGTCTCTGGAGGTGCCAAAATTGGTGGTGGCGTCAAAGGAAATACAGGAGGGAGTACTGGAACTAGTGCCGATCACAGTGTTTCGGTGGAGGATCTGGTGGTGCCGATCTTTGGTATTGGTGCTACTGTGGGTGCTTGTGTCTCCGGAGGTGCCAAAATTGGTGGTGGCGTCGGAGGAGCACGGGAGTGTAAAAAGCCTATCTTTGAACTGATGCCGATCACGGTGTTTCGGTGGAGGATCTAGTGGCGTCGATCTTTGGTAGTGGTGCTACCGTGGGTGCTGGTGTCTCCGGAGGTGCCAAAATTGGTGGTGGCGTCAAAGGAAATGCAGGAGGGAGTATTGGAACTAGTGCCGATGCAGGTGTTTCCGGTGGAGGATCTGTTGGTGCCGATGCTGGTATTGGTGCTACCGTGGGTGCTGGTGTCTCCGGAGGTGCCAAAATTGGTGGTGGAGTCGGAGGAAATGTAGGAGGGAGTGGCAAGGCCTACACTGGAACTAATGCCGATGCAGGTGTTTCCAGTGGAGGATCTGGTGGCGTCGATGCTGGTAGTGGTGCTACCGTGGGTGCTGGTGTCTCCGGAGGTGCCAAAATTGGTGGTGGCGTCAAAGGAAATGCAGGAGGGAGTATTGGAACTAGTGCCGATGCAGGTGTTTCCGGTGGAGGATCTGGTGGTGCCGATGCTGGTATTGGTGCTACCGTGGGTGCTGGTGTCTCCGGAGGTGCCAAAATTGGTGGTGGCGTCGGAGGAAATGTAGGAGGGAGTGGCAAGGCCTACACTGGAACTAATGCCGATGCAGGTGTTTCCGGTGGAGGATCTGGTGGCGTTGATGCTGGTAGTGGTGCTACCGTGGGTGCTGGTGTCTCCGGAGGTGCCAAAATTGGTGGTGGCGTCAAAGGAAATGCAGGAGGGAGTATTGGAACTAGTGCCGATGCAGGTGTTTCCGGTGGAGGATCTGGTGGTGCCGATGCTGGTATTGGTGCTACCGTGGGTGCTGGTGTTTCCGGAGGTGCCAAAATTGGTGGTGGCGTCGGAGGAAATGCAGGAGGGAGTGACAAGGCCTACACTGGAACTAATGCCGATGCAGGTGTTTCTGGTGGAGGATCTGGTGGCGTCGATGCTGGTAGTGGTGCTACCGTGGGTGCTGGTGTCTCCGGAGGTGCCAAAATTGGTGGTGGCGTCAAAGGAAATGCAGGAGGGAGTATTGGAACTAGTGCCGGTGCAGGTGTTTCTGGTGGAGGATCTGGTGGTGCTGATGCTGGTATTGGTGCTACCGTGGGTGCTGGTGTCTCCGGAGGTGCCAAAATTGGTGGTGGCGTCGGAGGAAATGCAGGAGGGAGTGGCAAGGCCTACACTGGAACTAATGCCGATGCAGGTGTTTCCGGTGGAGGATCTAGTGGCGCTAATGCTGATATTGGTGCTACCGTGGGTGCTGGTGTCTCTGGAGGCGCCAAAATTGGAGGTGGCATCGGAGGAAATGCGGGAGGAAGTGGTAATGCCGTTGCAGCTGGAGGAGCTAAGGCTGGAGGGAGCAAATCATCAGGGGGTGGGTCGGATTTTGGCTATGGTGCATCGAGCAAGGAATTATAGATGGTGATGATGGCCACAGTAAGAATGATGCATTCAGTATGCTCGGTCCCAAGGAATTTATTCCTGTAATTTTTGTCACCGTGTGTTGTTTTACCACGTACCAGTCAATAGTGTGGAGGCAATATGGTAACTCCCCTTGACTGGACAATACAATAACCTTTTGTATGTTTTATTGTTTATTAATTAACATTGCCATGTATGTAAACCAGAACGGCTGAGGCTGATTCTCATGATAAATATGACATTTCTAGTTCCATGGCTTCATCTTGATATCGTTTTCTTCTTGATATTGTTTTCTTGAAAACGTCCACCCTCTTCAATCACCCCAAACGCACCACCTCGAAAATGTCAGACAGACTAATAACGTGTAAAAAGCAACTAAGTGTATTGTATATTTGTATTAGATAACCTAGCATACTACAAAATTTGAGTTCCTGACTTGCACCAAGTTAAGAGAAGAAAAAAGAATGTAGTACCGTTACCGGCCTTTTAGATGAAGCAATAGGCAAGCACAGAAGAATCGACCACCGAATATCAACAAGGGGTCGTGTCTTTAGAAAAAACGATCTATGTTGCACTGCTGCGATCAGGGCTACCCATGTGATCTCGTTACAAGGATGAAACTGGCAAGCTATAGTGGGATGTCATTGTCTTCTTGTTCCACACATAGAGTCGAGTGTGGGGGATCTGGAGGACATTATTGTTCCAACCACAGAGGCATTGGCTCCTCACTCCACAGTTAGGCCTCAAGCCCGCTAGAGCATTACCTCGAGTGCCCATACGTCTGCTTAGTGGAAGTGGATCCTTCACTAGTTTCCTGCAAGCTCGGCTTGCCCACTTGAAGGAACCTGCAATGTAGTTCTGCACACAGGTAGATGCTCAGTGCACGGAACGGAGGCACAGTAAGGTGCAGGAGGCAACGGATCACCATAGTAGCAGCAGTAAACATGGGAGGAGACAAGGTCCGCGACAACCTACGGTTGTACATCAAAGAGCAACTCCAGTAGGACCTCTACTTAAACCCACCATCAAACCAAATTTTAGGACTTCAGATAAAAACAGAGGTCCAACAGGACTTCTATTAAAGCCCTCAAATTTGAGGGAACCCTCAAATCTTTCTTTGGCCCTCGAATCGCGATTACAGTCGGTTTCGTGCTTGCGCTTGGTCCCGCTCATCTCCCCTGCCTGCCTTCTTCCCCTCCCACGAGCGCCGCCAGGTTTCCCAATCCCTCACGCCCAGCCCGCACCTCGCCGTATCTCCCACGCGTGCCTTCCTTCCTTGTGCGGCCTCCGGTTGCCAGTTCCTTCCCTCTCCCGATTCCAGTGTCCCTTTCCTCCCATGATGAGACAGGTTCCTTCCCTCTCCCGACGTGGCGCATGAGCCAGTGCTCTTCCACTAATTCACAGTGTTTTGGCCTCTCCCGACGAGGCGCATGTTTTGGCCAAGAAAGTCAATGATAAGTGGGTCGGTCCTAGGTATCATTCTCAGTTGGAATGGATTTGCGGCCTTTATTTTAAGGGCCACTGCAAGAGTGCATCTCAAGACCTCAAAAGTGGGAGAGCGCTTAAATATAAAGGGCTACTGTTGAATTTGCTCAACAGGAAAAATTTGGGACCGCAGGGGTGCCATTGTACAAAGGGAGAAGGCATGGGCTTCTTTTTGTGTACCCAAACTAAGAAATTATCTGAACAGTTAATTAATCAAGAACCCAGTGTTGCAACCGAGGATTCACTGGCACTATTTTACTTTGATCAATGGCTAATACGATCTAAAACGAAAGAGAACCTTAGCTCACTGTGCTACCCAACGCAGCATGACTGGAATTTGTTCATTTACACCCAGAAACATTTTTCGAGAACATGCCCGACCATATATTTTGTTCAGATGAAAGACAAATGACTGTTGCAATGAGCAACAGTACAACGACGCAGCCTCGATGAGGGCCTCGAAGCGCAAGGAGACACCAAATCACCAATACATTATACATGGAGGGACATGACCTTGCACCACAATCAAAGGAGATTTCAACGGATAGTCAAGCAACTAGAGAGCACGAAGAGAAATTGACTACCCAAGCTTCAAAAGCGACCAGCAGACCAACAAGCAGACGACTCGGCTCCAAAGAGCAGCAATGCCCCCCCGCCCAGCAATGGTTTCACAGCGTGGCCTGGTGGCGCTCACCCAGGAAGGTTGATCCAGCCGGGAGCTGCATGGCCCAGACACTTTTACCAGGGTTAGAACTTAGAAGCAAACAGGCCCTAGTGTAGAAGTTGCCCACTAAGCCCGAGGGGTGGCATTAGTGCACTTAGGTTTAGCTCTGGTGGTTTACCCAAGGACCAAAAAGATTTGGACCATACGGGAACAACATTGTTACGTATAACTTCCACAAACCTACTAAAAGAACCATTTTAGAAATAATCCACCGTCAGTGCACTGCCACCGAAATTACTTACAGCCAAACGACGCAAATGTAGTTGTTGTGATAAAGGATATGCTTTTAGTCTAGTGTATCAAGAAATACCCTAACTATCAGGAGAACCACTCATGCAAGTAATTAGCAGCAGCGAGCTGATTTGCTATGTCTACGATCACCAGTCACCAACTTATCATTGCTACGCCTACTTCTTTCCACGGGGCTTTCCTTTCACATCAGATTCCTATGAACCAAGACAATGACAATATAAGGAGAAACTGTTAGATAAGGAACAGAATAAAGGCAGCCTGGATATGTAATATTTTAAATTTACACATTCAACAGCTATCCTTTCTTACATTCAACATCATTATCTAAACAAAATCATTCAACGAAAACTTCTAATCATTCAACCCACAAGAGATTAACCAACGAAAACTTCTAATCATTCAACAGCATTATCTAAACAAAATCAAATGAAAATAAGCGTATAAAATTATACAAGGCATTTTGTAAAAAATCAAACCTGTACACTATGTAGAAAGATATTTGTCTTTGCAGTAGAAGGATTGTGCTTCTCAGCACCCTTGCTCCAATCATAGCATACCTAAACAAATGAGAGCATCAGCAAATTTGGATTTCTAGTCCACCTGTCTCAGCAAGAGGAAATAAACTAAAGCCTGAAAAATCATTAAATTTTCAGACTAATAACTTGAGGAAATTCAAGCCAAGTATGGTTGACAACTACTATGAAGCATGTGTATGTAGGAACCTCTCCACCTTGCACCCCCAATAGTATAGTGGTTTAACATAAAAAAATTATATTTACAGTAACCGTCCGGTCCCCTTCTTTTTAATATAGCGGGCAGCTCTCCTGCTGGTTCATTTTTTTTAAATATACTATATTATATATTTCCAAGAAGTCAAACCTATTTGGTAGGATTAAACAATCAGGACACAAAATCATTCAGCAGTATGACACTACTATAAGACTGGGAATGCAGAAGAGTTCAATTCCTATAGGAACATTAGGAAATTCTAGTGTTATATGTACCTTCATCTTAGCTACTACTCATTATAATTCTACCTATATAACAAAAATACCAAAAGTAACTAGGCGTATCTGATAGTCTACAGATGCTGACAACAACAAATGACCTACCGCATAAGCAAATATAGAGCCATCCTGATTGAATGTACTGCATGTGATGGGTGCTGGACACTTATTAAAAGCCTGTAAAAGAAAATGGCACATCAGAGGTACATATTTAAATGCATAGAAATTTCCTTAATAAGGTTCCGAATTGTTTGGCAATATCAAGTATAAGCACACTTTTTCCCTCTAAATGACCAATCACTATGATACACACTACTAAAAAAATCTTTTCATGGTGTGCATCATTTGCCAGTAATATTTAACACCAGGCAATGAAATATAAACATAATAATAAGCAAAGGAAAACATAGCATAGTAGAATTGGAATTTCATGAAGTGTTAGTGGTTTTTCTGCTGCTCGTTAGAAAATAAAGTACCCTTGACAGGCATGAGCAGTTTTACAACTGACTGTCATGAACAAAGAACTTCAGTCTGGAAAACTTCAAAATGTTTTCTGTTCAGGTAAATCTGACTTTTCAACAAATCCTAGCATTCAAAAAATGGATATTGCTGAAGGAAACTGATTTTACTTCGCAAATATATACCACCCTGTGTCCCAAATCATAGGTCGTTCTAGATATATAATAAATTGGAACGGGGAAGTATCATTTTGGGTTTCCAATGCAACACTTCCCAGAAATGCAAAAAGTATGTTGGTCAAAGACAAAATGTTTAACTGCATGCATTCTAGAATAAAAGTTAATTGACTGGATGCAGTAGCTCAAAAAGAACAACAGCCACAATGCCACATTGTGTGACTGTCACTATATTATTATTTACCTATTCAATTTCATAAAATAAGTTTACATTAAAAAAAATTATACGTTAAAAGCATGACAATAAAAGTACTCAGATCAATATAAAATGTGTAATGTATTTTTAAAGAATATTAAGGGAAACACGACCTTCAGCCTTTGCTTACTGTCCTTGTCCCAAAAGTTGAAACCTCCATCAGAGCCTGTAGTAGCGAATGTACCATGAACCTGGGTAGAATGCATACCATGACAATTAGAATTGCTCTGAATGGACAATGAAGTAGTTGTTGACTAATCTTCAGTTGGTTAACAAGTATTCAGTAGTTATAGTTTAAATGAACATCCAAGGAATTGTGAAGTTTCTACCCACAAAACTTTATTCAATATGATAAAGAGATTAAAACAAGACATTTGAATAATATATTATAGAAGGAAGAGGTCTTACAGGATGAAAGTTCAATGAGTTAACCGAGTATATATCATTGCCATCACGGTGACACTTGAATGTGAAGTTTTTTCCTTGCTGAGACTCATCCACGTGATGAACACCGACTCGTCCTTCTATAGACCCAACCTTCAAATCAAAACAAGTTAAGGGTCAATCAGATGTGCAAAATATTTTTAAAAGTAGTTGACCATTTTCCTTCTGCCACAAATAACTGATCCAATCACTTCGGAGAACAATACCAGACTAAAACAGTAAAGAAAGGATGATAACAACAGGCACAGACAAACAAGAAAAAGGATAATGTATATATCACAGAGTTAATAAGCTATATTCATGGCGGACACATTGGGAGAAATTTTTTCAACAAGGATTTGAAAAACCATACTGATGAGGAATTAAATGAATTTCTAATGGCCCTTGTGTTCAATTCTAAAGGGTCCGTATCTCCACCACTTTTTAAAAAGAAAGCAATGATATGGCAATAGTGACCTTCCAGTCTGGGATTGCATGATGAAAAAATCAACACAGGAGTCACCGTTAAAAAGTAGGTGTGATGCTTACAATGATAACTTTTAACTTGTATCTTGTTTTACGGAACAACCACAGTACTCTGTTCAATATTTACCTCCTTAAGATTATAGTAATTCTTTACAACACTGTTCTATCATGTTTCCAAAAAATAGAAAACAAAACACTATATGATATTATGAGATCAAAGCCCACTAGCTTTTTTTTCGTTTATCTTGTGCTCTTATTTTGTCAACCCATATTGCAGAGATGTACGCAGAAAAGCAAATGTAGGGCATTACCAAAAAACCTTGTTGATCAGGAAATGCAGCAAGACACCTTGTCTGGAGCTTCAAAGGTGATGTAATCCTCTTGAATTCAGCCTTTTACAAGGTTAGAGAATGTCAAAAGTGCAAATATGATCGAGATGTACAGAAGTAAAATATTTTAATGGATAAACCTGCATACTTCAGTTACATGAAACAAGGCAACATCAGTTTATTACTTGCTTATCTTTGCCAACAGAAAATGAAAAGGGACCATTTTGTATCCTCATGCTTTTTTTTTTTTAAAAAAACATAACACATTTGTGATTGAAAATTATATTACTTTTCTGTTTTTCACTAACAAAATTTTCAGCAAACGAGTGGCAGACTAATTTCTTCCACAGTTTCATATACTCCCTCTGTTCCAAATTATAATTCATTTTGGCTTTTCTAGGTACATAGTTTTTGCTATGTATCTGGACACAATGTATATCTAGGTGCATAGCAAAAACTTATACCTAAAAAAACCAAAACGCCTTATAACTTGGAACGTGGGGAGTACAATTGAATTGACTGAAAAATGAAATGGATTGAAGCACTGAATGCAAGGCCAAGGGTTACAATTGATATCTTCTGACCAGGGTAGAACTATACTAATGAATTGGTCTCAATGTAACGTGATACATTCAGAATTTCAGATAGTTTTAAGTCGAAATTCTCAAGAACGAGTCCTGATTATGCTCTCATATATCAGCGACCCTAACAGATAATAAATCAGTATTCATGAAACAAGGCCTGGTCACATATTTGATCAGGTTAGAAGTTCTAAATCCTTACAATTATTGAATAACCAGAATAAAGGCCAAAACATCTAAAGGGCCACAGAGGAGAAGAGAGCAACATTACCTGTGGATTCTGCAGATTGAAGACTATTATGTTGCGATCAGCAGTGCCAACCACCATGAGAGGATAAGAAAGCGACAGAGCATAGCAACGCTCAGGAAGTTGCTGAACATGCACTGGTTGGGGTTGCCTAATGTCCCAGTACCTTAGCAAATGGAAAAATGGTTGACAAAATGAGGACAACCATTATGATAATGACAGACTGACGATTAGGTTCTTTGCATTTGTAATTATGTAAGCAATTAGGACATCAAACTGCTGACCTACAACTACAAGTCAAGTCCTACGACACTATGTGGTTCTTGGTGATAAGCCCAATGTTAAGGTTCTCTGCAAATTATCTATGAAGAAATTGCATTACCGCTCCTCCATTATTATGCAATACATCACCATTCACCAGCAATAAAACATTGGACAGGACTAGATGTCAATGCACAAGTTGATTGTAGAGGAATATCAAATTTCAAGAAAGAAAATGTGGACGAATCTAGTGTGTTTTGTCGAATTTCCGCACCTCAAAGTCTTGTCCCAGCTCCCACTGACAAGAAGATTCATCTGTGGCACCCAAGCGAGTTCTTTAATAGGCGCCTCATGCCCTGAGAAAGCCGTGGGCTGGCCACCTGAGAGCAGAGGCCACATCTTAACCTGCTTATCACAGCCTCCTGTGAAAACAGTCATCCCATCATCCTTCCAAGCCGAGCACAGCACCTGCACGAAACAAAACCAGCCTGCAGGTCACATACAGAGGGTCCAGAATTAAGACCTCTAGATTCATAATCAGTTAATATGAGCAAATGCTAAGACCAATCACTTCTGGGGAAAAAGGTGCCAGGACAACACAATACCGGTTGATCGTGCGAAATGGAGGCCTTCGCTTGGCACGCCCCACCAGCCATGACCTCCCAGCACAGAACCTGCACCCAAGTCCCAACACCAAAAAGGCCAAGCGCATTTAATAACACAAATAATAAGTATATTTCCGTATATCTTCTGATGCCTACGGCGGCGACCTCACCTGGTTGTCCCATGAGGTAGAAACGAGGTGGTTCGCCTTGGGGCTGAAGCTGAGGCTGGACACCGAGTCCCCAGGCGCCGGAGTCACCTGTAACAGACAACGGAAACACCACCCGGTCAAATCGAACCCTGGGGATTGTTTTTTTCTTTTCACCCGGCAAGGCGGCCGCAGGAGCGCGCGCACACACCTCGACGGATTTGTTGGGGTTCTGGTTCGCGGCGCTGGCGCCGGCGGTACCGAAGCTCGCCATTGCGGTCAGCGGGTGGGGTCGGGTGGCGTTCGACGAATTTGGGAGCGGAGAGGTGGGAGGAGGGAGGGAGAGGGGAGGCGGGGATTTCGGAGGTTTTGGGGGAGGGTTTTGGTTTATAAACAACGGTCAGGAACGGAGTCGCGTGAGATCGACGCCCCGCGCGGTTGCGCCAGCCCGCGGGCCAAAAGCTGGTCGCGTGGGATGGACGCTTTGTGTGTGAAGCGCGGTTGGGCTTCTGGACCGGCAGTGGCCGCCGCCCGCCGCGGGCCTGGTGGGAACGTAGGACTATGCTAAGGCCGTAAGGCGTGTGATTCATTGGTACTTGGTAGGCCTTGTTGGGTTGGGTGACGGCGGCGGCCGGCCGGCTCATTTGGTCTTGGTCTTGCCGGACTGCGGGCCTGCGGCTCGGGGCTGGGGGCGACGAGCCGCCAGCCTGGCTCGGACTTTAGCGGCTGGCGCCTGCTGCTGCTGGGCGCGTGTGAAGACGCAACCTCGGCGCTGGACTCTGCTGAGTGCGCCGGCCTTGGGCACCCTTGCTCGACTGCTCCTCTGTGGCGGAACTATAGGGCCTGTTTGGTTACATGTCTATCAGAAAATAAGCCAGGCTAGTCTAACTGCCTCCAGCGAGACTTGTTTGGTTGTATAAGTCTAACTAGTAACTAATTTATTTGGTTTGGCTTCGATAGATTCACCTCTTCTTTGTGCAGGTGAGTTTACCACCTTTGAGTCAATTCATCGGGCATGTGATGAGCACCACCTTCTGCAGCGCGACATGGTCAATTGCCCAGCAGCCAAACGCCGCCGCAAGGCCAAAGAAGCCTCGGACGAGCACAACCAGATCGCAGACCGCAGTCCGGTTTGAAGAGGTAGAAGACGTGGCCATCTCCCATGGTCTCCAGACTCCATCAGCTTGACGCCGGCGCGATTCCCCCAGGTCGCGGCCCGCCTTGGCACGCGCGGCCGCGCCACCTGAGGAAGTCGCCCTCCGCGGCGCACACCATGACGCGCTCCTAGGGACGAGGACGAGCCGCGCTCCCAAGCATGGCCGACGGGGACGAGCTCACGCAGGGAGGGCCGCCGGAGACGGCGCAGCCGAGGAGGAGCTCACACAGGGAAGCCGCGGCTGAGAGCAGAGAGCGCAGGCCGCGGACAACGCCGTGTTCAGGCAGGCGCCCAGGGGCGGGACCGCTGCCGTCAACGAAGCGCGCGTTCCGGGAGGAGCATGGGAGGAGGACGAGCTTCCGGCGCGCCGCTAGGTGACCCGCCGCCCCTTCTGTCCCCCATCCGCGTGAGGTCAAGGCCGTGCCCCTGCTGCGCGAGACGACCACCGCGCCGTGCGAGGTATGGCTGGGCGACCCTGCCGCCGCGAGCGAGTAGGTCGATCTGCTTGTGCTTCGCCGCGGGCACGGGGAGGCTTGAGCATGGCGCCGGAATCGGGAGGACGGGAGGTGATGGGAACCGAGTCTTGCGCCTAGCCAAGCCTGGCCACGAGAAAACAAGATGGGCATCCGTTTCCAGCGAGCCAGGCCGAGGAGCGGTCGGTGGCTGAGCTGCACCTGGCTAAAGGGTCCTACAGGAAACCAAACTCTAAATCACTTCTTAGGGGTGTTTTTGATGCCTAGTTAGTCCATGCTCCATAAAAAGTTTATTAAATAGCAACGAAATGTAAAAAAGCTGGAGTTTGTGGAGTGCAAAAATTTGCAATCTCAAACCCTTTTTCAAGATGGGCATCCGAGTGTGAGCCAAAACCATTTGGCTAAAAAAAGTGGGGAGCTGAGCTGCAAAGGCGTGGGCGGGTCCCCAAACAACCAAAAGCAACCCATTAGTGCAGTGGGTTGACCACCTAGCCAAATAGACCCATGGCGCAGATCTGGTGAACTACGCCAGACTCTGCTGAATGCGCCGTCGAGAGAGCGGATTTGGTGGGTGGCACCGACCCCTGCGCCCTGATGGTGCTGGCGGCCCACGGGCGGACGTGGAGTCGCGTAGCGGATGGGGTGGGGTGGGCGTTGGCCGGGTGGGGTGAGCGAGAGGGTCCGAAGGTTGAGTTTCTGAGTATACGGCGAACATGTCCGTAAGTTGCAACAGAACCAACTACGTAGCAATGCTAGGACATTTGAGAGTCAAACTTTTTCAAGTTTGACTAAAATTATAGAGAGAAACACAAAGATTGATGACATCAAATAGGTATAATATGAAAATATAACTAATGAAGAATCGAATGATACTTACTTGGTATGATAAATATTATTATTTTGTTATATAAATTTAGTCAAACTTGAAAAACTTTGACTCTCCAAAATTCTTGGAATGACTTACAATTTAGGATGGAGGGAGTATTTTGCTATTTAATATTAGGTAAATAATAGTACATAATCTCTGTCCTAAAATAAAAGAAGTTTTGGCTTTTCGAGAAATCAGTTTTTTTAACTTTGACCAATTATATATAAAAGAATATTAATATTTATAATACATAATTAGTATCATTAGATAGATCGTTCAATATACTTTTATAATAAACTTATTTAGAGATATAAATGTTGCGCGTATTTTCTACGAACCTAGTCAAAGTTGAAAAAATTTGACCTGCACGCATCCCATAGCGACACAGACGGAGTATAGATTAACGTTGATATTGATGAAGGGTCGTTGAAATGGATATATTTTAATCTTTACTTTCTTATTTTTAATCATTGTAAAGCTAAAATTTTAGAGTTTTAATAAATTTATTTATTATTCTTAATTTTGTAGATGATTGATTGATGTGGCTAATGAGGTCCCTTGCCGTCTCACGTGAGGGCTTGTCCAACGCGCCAACGTGGCGTGCCCCCAAACTCCACCTCGGCTATGGGTATCCATATCATCTGAGCTAGTGGCCTCACGACCAACAGAGACGTCTGCAGAAGCAACATTGGGTTGGTCTAGAGAAAAGCTGAGGACAACACTGAAGCAAGCGTTGGAGCGAGAGAGTAGTTCCTTGGTGACGTACGTATGTTACAGCATAGGCTAAAGCGAAGATGCAAAATGGGTATGTGGTCCCAATGTAACATAATATATTAAGATATACAATTGAATTTTGAAGCTGCTCTTTTACTGCTCTCATTGGAAGATAAACTGCCTAGGTACACTAATCAACGCCTCGTACGATGAAAGCTCTAGTTTGATTTTAGTTAATTGATGAAATCTATTTGGATTAATCCTATGCTCTAAGTGTGGAATTGAGATTGGTTGGTCCAACTCAAATGAAGGAGCTAGATGGCACTCATGGATGGGGATGGCCACATGAAATGAAGTCCATGGTGGTGGTGTGGACATGTGATGATGATCAAGCTCCGGACTTGGAAAAGAAGAAAGGAAAAAACAAAATGGGCTCAAAGGCAAAAGTGATACTATAGGGTTGTTTTGTTTTCGGTGATCAAGACACTATAGAGAGTGTGATCACAGTTAGGATAGATGGTCGTACTATAAAGAGGGGACCTCTTATCGAACAACTTGATCATCTAGTGCCACTAGGTGTTGGAAAACATGCATATGCATTTTAGGCCTAGTGCACAATCGGTGAGCAGTGATTAACCTTTAAAAAATGATTGTGAAAATGTTAACACACTTGCACGTGATGGTGAAACACTTGGAGTATTAGCACATTTGCAAAGATGGTGAAAAAGGTGAAGAAAAAGGAGGCTTTGCCGGGCTCGGTGTGCTGCCCCGAAGGCACCACCATGCCTTGTCCGGTGCACCGCCACCCCTGTGGCGATGACTGGCTAAGGAGGCCGAGAGGGAGGTGTTCTCGTGGGGCACCACCACCCTGTCCGGTGGCACCGCCACCCCTAGGGCGGTGCCCACCAACGCCGTGTCCGGTGATCCCGCAGAAGCTGGCTCCAAGGGGTAACATCTCTATTTGCTTGTGGGCTTATAAATAGAGTTTGTGGCCGACCTTGGCCACTCTCTTGGCACTTCCTACACCTGTATACACCCTTTGAGAGCTAAGCACACCACTCCACTCACTTGCACACTTGATTTCATCATCTTGAGTGAGATTGGAGAGCCTCTAGTGCATTGCTTAGTGTTCTAGCATCTTGTGGCACTAGTTGGGCGATTTGTGCTGGTGGAGATCTTGTTACTCTTGGTGTTTGCTGACACCTAGACGGCCTGGTGATTGGTGGATCGTCGAGCGGAGGAAGGTGATTGTCTTCGGCTCCGATCATTGTGATTGTGAGGGGTTCTTGTGCCTTCCCCGGCAGAGTACCAAAGGCAACTCTAGTGAATTGCGCGTGGCTTGTGGATTCTCATCTTGTGTTGGTTGTGTGGCACCCGGTTGCGGGTTAGGCATGTGATTCCTATTAGCGCGTGAACCTCTAAGTGAGTGTATCGCCACAACAGGGACTAACTTGTCGACAAGCAAGTGAACCTCGAAGGAAAAATTAATTGTGTCATCATGGTCTCCTTGGTATTCTTAGTATTCATTATGATTGATCACTTGCCATGGTGGTATATCACCTCTACCACTCTCTTGCTTTACTTTGTGTATTTACTTGTGTAGAGTGTGTGGTAGTTGTAGCTAGTATAGATCTTTAGTTGTAGTTCTCTTGCTAGCTTCATCACCTAGGTGTAAATTAGTGACTTAGCCCTTGTGTGATATACTAGAGATCATAGAAATTAGAATTGGGTAGGTGGCTCAAGTGTAGTGCTAGCGCAAAATTCGCTTCGCCATCTTATTTACTAACATCTTAGCTTAAGTGTTGTTGTAAATTTTTAATATGCTATTCACCCCCTCTAGCAATTAGGACCTTTCAAGTGGTATCAAAGCCGTGGTCACCTTGATTCGAGGCTTAACAACCTTCGGTATCAAAATGGCTCAAATCAACAACACCAAGAAGCCACCCCAATTTGATGGCTCAAATTATCCATATTGGAAGGTGAAGATGACCACCTACATCAAGTCAATCAATAGAAAGGTGTGGAAGGTGGTGGAGACCAAGATTGAGATTACCAATGAGGAGGTTTCCACCGTCGGCGAAGAAGTACTACTCCAAAACAATGACGTTGCTCTTAGTGCTATTCATGATACATTGGATGAGAGGAAATTTGAGCAAATCAAGAACATTGAGATGGCTCATGAGGCATGGTAGAAGTTAGAGGAATCATTTGAGGGCACATAAGCCATGAAGGGTGCTAATGCATACATCCTCAAGGAGAAGTTTGCTAGCTTCAAGATGAAGAAAGATGACAGTGTGATGGAGATGTTCCATTGGCTTTAAGTGCTTGTCAATGATCTCAAAGCACTTGGAGAAGAAGTGAAGGACAAGGACTTCTCCCATAAGTTCTTGAGATGCTTACTTTCAAGATTTGGCATATTGGTCACTATTCTAGTGAGGAGCGATTTGGACACCATGACACCAAACCATGTGTAATGACCCGAGTTCGCTATAACCTAGACAACCATTTTGGTTTATCAAACGGAGACAGCCACCAACCATCCGTGAAGACTTGTAACATGCAACGCAATACTCGACATCAAGAACCCACTAAAGCACCTTGTGAGAAAACCCGGATAACCTTGGTCAGGCTCATGTTCGGATTGGAAGAGAACATCTACGTGGATTAGCAACCCTTCTATTAACATCATCAACACCGCAAACATTCCCAAGGACATACCTCAGTGTGATGCCATAGTCATCGATAACATTCAGTTAATGACTTAGTCAATTCAGCAAAGACAGGGAATATCGGACCGTCCGCTGGCACACCGGACCATCCGATAAAAGTTAGGACAGAACAAAGCTAAGTGGAAATTAAGTTGTTTCTTATTTGTGGACTTGGACCCACATGTCAACACGAGTTGGAATACTTCACCAGCTGAAGGAACACTCTTCCACTCACCCCTCTCACTTATCCATTCATTTGGAAACACCTCTCTCTCTCTCTCTCTCTCTCAAGAACAAGGAAGAACCCTAGAACTAGAGAGAGAAATGAATGAATAGAGGATTAGAGGAGGAGAGGAGGAAGAAGAAGAGAAGCATGAGCACCTTCCCATGGATTCCATCAACCTCTTCAACATAGTCATGGTGAGCTCAAGAGAGTAGCTCTCATTTTGTGGATTTTCCCTAAAGTGATTTATGTGTGGTTTTGGATGGAGGTTGGAGATGATGGAGACCTAGATGAAAGAAGAGTTAGATCTTCAATCATCAGGCTATGGAGGCTCTTAATCTCAGAGCCAAGGATCTTTATCTCGATCTCAAGGTTTATCCCTTATCTCATGAGTTTTGGTTTAATCCCTAAGCCTTAAGCCACACTTAGTGAAACTAGCTAACAACCTAGCCATAGTGAGCCTAGTAAGCCACCTAAACTACCATAGGAATGTTTGGCGTATGCAAGATGCATAACTCCACTAATCTAAGCTTGAAGCCTAGGATTTCCCAAGAACATAGGTTCTGTCGCCCATGTGATGGAGTGTTCGTCAACCCGATGGAGTGTCCGTCAGCTCTTAGGAAACCACTAAGGAACCTTATCCCCCGTCAACTTAGCAACAACGGAGCATCCACGGCACCGCACGGAGTGTCCGCTGACCCATGCAGAGATCCATGTAAGTACCAGAGAGTACCCAACAGCACCATGAAGCATCCATCACTCATGGTGGAGCATCTGTTGAATTATAGGAATAAATACCTAGCAACCCGAGAGTACCCAGTTCATACCGGAGCGTCCATCAGTTGATCGGACTATCCAATGTGGACAGAGAACCCTAGAACTACCTAAGTCCTAGAACCTATTAGAGTCTCCGTTAACTCCATGGAGCGTTCGTCAATCAGTACGGAACCTACAACCAAGAGAGCTTAGTCATGCCCAAAGCAGTAGTAGAGCCACAGTTAGATGACCGTCCCTAAGTTCTAAAGTAGTAACCTAATCCTATCCACCCATGTTCCTCCTCACCGTTCCGATCGTCGATGAGTCTTTTAGTCGATCTCTCGTATTCTTTTAGGACCGTCTCAAGTAAGGAATGTGCGTAAGTCTTCGTCGTCAGCCCCTAGATGTCTGAACAGCAACACCATCAAGCAGGCACCCCACTATTATGAACCCTACTTTAGATACTTATTAAGTTACATTATGAGTAATGCATTACATGTAGTCTTGGATAATGATCACCTTCACACTACACCTAGAGTAGCTTAATAATCTATAGAAGCCTCTCACCTAAACAATGGGAATGGGAACACTTAATGCTTATTGTTTAGTTGCTTGGGCAATGGTAGAAGTCGAGCATGAGAAGGGAACTCATACTCGTGCGTGTAGGATGCTACACCTAGACAATTAACTACTAAAACCAATGAGGGTACAACTTGACTTACCTAACTAATCTAGCTAAGGACTAATGTTCCTAATATGATAATCCTGATGATAACTTGGATATCTTGTTCATGCGAGGGGTAGGTCATCATGAGTGTGGGATCTCAGACGACATAGCTCATGGAGTAGTAAGGACCGTGCATTGGGATACTTAAGTCCGAGTAACCACCCATATAGACCACATGTCGCGGGTGGGGTCGATAAGCCAAGTAACTAATTGTGACTTGTTTATCTGTGAAACTAGCAAGGGGGTGGTGTCGGTCAGGAATGTCCAGGACATTGACTGGGAACCCATTCGAACCTTTCATCGAACATTCAGGCCGGATTAGGGAAAGGTTGGAGACATGAGGCAACCCTTATCTCTGGTGCATGAGATATGGAGGTTAGTCCCGTTTCTCCATGTGGGTACAGTTGTATACCTCTGCATAGTCTTGAAAGCCTGGAGTCCCTCAGGACAAAACTATCCAGTTGTTCTTACTGCTATTGCCTTGGTAAGGATCCATAAATACCACATATATTAAGAGATTTGAGAGAGTCATACAATGGAGAGATCTGAGTTTTATTTTGAAAACCTGTAAAAACTCCGGAATAATGGTTGAGCAAAGAACTTGAGACATAGTGCTTGACTTGATTGTTCTGTCTTTCAATTGCTCAAGACCCAAATGAAGGCTACAAGCCCCATGGTTAAAGGTAATATGGGTAAGTTTGAAAGTTAGATCGGTTTATTCTAATCCGGAGGAGAATTCTTGTTTGAACGCATATTACTTTTGAGGAGTTGCTTTAATGTTTTCAAAATTCTTAAACTCCAGATCCATTTACTAAGTTTAGTTTTGCTAAGGGACTAGCAAAAGGTAAGCTTAGGGGAGTTATTGACGGTAGTTAACAACCAACTTAAACCGTCAATGAAACATGCATAAGGGCATAAATATAATCACCAATGAAGGTTTAGGGGTTTAAACTAATAAATTCCACAAGTTTTGATGAATTTGTGTTTCCAGCAGGGTTTAATCAGAAAACTGCCAAGGAGAACCTAATCGTCAAAGGAAAATACGGAGTTCTGCCACGGTACCTATGTGGGAAGACTCTAGAAGGGTTCAGAAGCCATGTCACCGAAGCGAAGGGCCACCCCCTGACAGGTGGGGCCACCCGGCCTGCAGGTGGGGCTGCTCGACCCTCCTGGTCCCACCTATCAGCTAGCTTCATATGGTGGTCTCCCACCGCCTTTGAGGATGCATCTAGGTCGTTGCTTAAGTCGGTTTGATCTAAGGGCTCACGTTAGACCCTTAGGGCTATATAATCCAGCCCCTGCCTCCCCCAGGAATCATAAGTCATCAAGTCCTTTGAGAAGACAGAAACCCTAATCTTCTCAGAGCTCTTCCTCCTCCATAGCATAGCTAGTTAGGATAGATCTAGAGGGAGACAAGAAGGACTTCGCTTGGATTCCCGATCTTGTCAAGAGTGTGGTTCGGTATAAACTTTTTACCCCTCTCTCTTTTGTTTCTCCATTATTTTTATATGCTAGTTACAATTGTTATGATAATCTCAATATTGATCTTATTCATGTTCTTCATTATGATGTTCATCATCTACTTTGATTATATGCTTAGTATAGCTAGTTTATCATTATGTTTATGCATAAGTTCGTATAGCGCTCACTCCAAGGTACCATGGGTGGGTGGTCGACATTGTGTAAGCGTGGTGCTTATACATTGTTTACCTACAAATACACCCTATATTCTGGGTCATGTGGTAGATCGCGGATGTGACACTCTCGTTGAGTCCTTTGTAGTCCACTCCCCGAATATAGGCGCACATAGGGTCCGATTACGAAGGTACAACGAGCTCTACCCTCAATCTTCCTTAGTAATATCCCTTCTGTGTAGATATGATGATGCTCTTAGCCATGATTAGTAGGTGTAATTGCACTAATCAAATGTATGCTTTGACTTGTAATTAAGAATGACTTAGGAATTATTCCTCTAATATTCTACCTGACCATGCTAATGCCATAGAAAGGAGTGCTCTGAGTGACTTATCATTATCATTACTTATCATATATACATATCTTATCTTATGACTTATCCCTATCGTGAGTAGAGTATTTGTTATGGTTTACTTCTCCTTCAATAATATAAGTTATCAATACATGTCCATGCTAGACCTTCCCAGTGGTAAAAATATAAATAACGATACCTAGAATACTCTCAGGTAAAATGCTACAAGGGTATATTATCTATGCGCTTGCGGATACTCTTTATTCATAGATTTATATAGTCACATACTTTAATAAAGATCTGCTTAGTGATATTCTAGTAGTAATACTATGTAGTACCAACACATATCTCTGGCATCATCACTAGGGATGACAACCTAGTAAAGTTAGGAGATATAGGTTTATAATAGGTGGCTAAGTACTTCAACCAAGTGACACGTTTATAAATACCAATAAGCATTTCTAGGTTGTTGCTAGGGGTTAGGATTTAAACTTTGTTCTTAGTAGCAACACTAAGAAATGTTAACAACCATTTTTGGCACTGTTGCCGGGGAAGGTAGCTAGACAAAGGAAGTATTGATAAACTTATACTTATTGATGTGATCGAAATAACCATTGACCCCTACTCAAACAGGATTACCCTTATTTTGTCTACTTTCATATCTTATGCAGGGTAATGTATGATTGGTTTTAACCTTCTGACAAACTACGTTGACAATCCAGAAGCATTATTTAAGAGAACTAGAGCTAAACTCAAAAAGTTTCAGCTTTAGAGTCAGAAGACAACCATATAAGGCGAAGCTTCACACTAGAATTTGAAGCGATGGCCGACAGGACTCTCCGCAAATTCTCTACTCCAGCCACTACCAACATCCGGACTGGACCCACAGTCAATGTGGGAGACAATGGATTTGAACTCAAGCCGGCTCTCATCAATATGGTGCAAGCGAGCCAGTTTTGTGGAAAGGCACATGAAAATGCAAGTGCACATCTCCAACACTTCCTGGAGATCTACGTCACCTTCACCATCAAAGGAGTAACCCAGGATGCCATACTACTTCGTCTCTTCCAATTTTCACTTTTGGGGAAGGCGAAGCAGTGGTTCTATGCCAACAACGATAGAAACACTACATGGGATAACTGCTCTACTACCTTCCTAGCAAAGTTCTTTCCCACAGGCAAGACCAATGCTCTGCATGGGAGAATTTCAAGTTTTTAGCAACAACATGATGAATCTGTCCCTAAGGCATGGAAATGCTTTCAAGACTATATATCAGAATGTCCTCATCATGGGATGAAGAATTGGCTACTCATACATACGTTCTACCATGGGTTGACCAACAGTACCCATGAGACCATGGATGCTGCTGCTAGAGGTGCATTGTTGCCACTTACACTTCCACCTACGACCACTCTTGTGGAGAAGATGGCCTCCAACCAAGGCTAGAATGAAGAACGTGTTTAGACCCGCATGAGAGGTAGAGGTATGCATCAACTCAAGGAGGTAGACATGATATCTGCCAAGATGGACCTACTGATGAAGAAGCTCGAAGACCGAGCTAATGAAAAGCAAGAAGTCATGCACATTCATGATTCCCGCATGACATGTGAAGTATGTGGCAACACTAGGCATTCAGGGAACAGCTGTCCTGAAACCCAAGAGGATGTGAACTTTGTCAACAACAACTACTATCGTCCTCAATAGAATCAAGGATGGAACAAACAACAGAGGCCGAACTATCAAGGTAACTACCAAGGTAACCTCAAGGTAATAATTATAATAACTTCAATCAACCACCCTTGAGAGAATTAATTGCTGGTCAATCCAAAATTATGGAGGAATTATCTAGAAAGGTAGCTTCCAATGATAAAATTCTAGAAAATATAAATAATAGAATGGATAGCTTTGATTCCGCCATTAAGAACCAGCATAGCTTTAATAAAATGATAGAATCACAAATAGCTCAGCTGGCGGCTGTTGTTCCTCCATCCGACAAAGGTAAGATTCTGGGGCAGCTAGAAGATTTAGAAACTACAAATCTTGTCGATATTCACAATGTAGCTCACTACTACATAGAGCCATCAACGGGAAGGTGGATAGATTGACCTAGGGAGACCTATCATCCGCATCGCCATTGGACCTCACATTTTCTAAGAAGCAATTTGTGACTTCGGAGCAAGTGTCAACATCATGCCAAAGGTAATCTATGATCAAATTAATGGAGATGCTTTATTGTACACAAATATGCGTTTGCAGCTTGTAGATCAGTCACTCTGTTACCCCAAGGGAGTTTTTGAAGATGTCATTATTCGAGTGGGACAATCATATGTTCCCATAGACGTTGTGGTTTTGAAAATAGGTGGAGATGTAAGGGCACCCATTATTTTGGGCCGACCTTTTCTAAGCACCACTAAAGCCATCATCTACGTGGACATTGCCAAGATCTGCTTCACAATCAAGGATAGAAATGAGAAGTTTTCTTTCAAGAATCGTATCTTGCAATCTCCTGGACATCCGCAGAAGCCATATTTGCCCAAAGTGACAACAGTGACCAAGAAGAAGAACAACAGGAGAAGAAGGAAGAACAAAGCTAGGCAACCACATGAAGAGACAGTCAATATGATCAACACACTCAGATCAAAATACGACTACCTCCTCGCTTCACCATTTGGTGAAAATGGTTATGATAGTATCATATTTGGTGACAATGGCAAAGGCAAGGTCAAAGGGCTTGGTAAGATTGCAATATCTAATGACATGAGCATTTCCAATGTGTTGCTACTTGAGAGCTTGAACTTCAATTTGCTATCCGTGGCTCAATTATGTGATCTTGGATTCAAATGCATATTTGGGGTAGATGATGTAGAGATCATAAGTGTAGATGGCTCTAACTTGATCTTCAAAGGTTTTAGATATGAGAATCTATACTTAGTTGATTTCAATGCTAGTGAAGCTTAATTGTCAACATGCTTGTTCACTAAGTCTAGTATGGGTTGGTTATGGCATAGAGGGTTTGGTCATGTTGGAATGAAATAATTGAATAGATTGGTTAAGCATGACTTGGTTAGAGGCTTGAAAGATGTTGTGTTTGAGAAGGATAAACTTTGTAGCTATTGTCAAGCCGGCAAACAAGTTGGAAACACCCATCATAAGAAAAGCATAATGAGCACTAGCAAGGCATTTGAGTTATTGCACATAGACTTGTTTAGGCCAACACAATACACTAGCATCGGTGGAAACAAATATGGCTTTGTGATAGTGGATGATTACACTAGATACACTTCGGTATTCTTTCTAGTGGACAAGAGTGGTGTGTTTGCAACATTCAAATCATTTGTCAAGGACATTCACAATGAGTTTGAAACAATTATCAAGAGAGTTAGAAGTGACAATGGTAGTGAGCTCAAGAACACAAGAATAAATGAGTTGTGTGATGAATTTAGAATTAGACATCAATTCTCGGCCAAGTACATTCCACAATCAAATAGTCTTGTTGAGAGAAAAAATAGAACACTCATTGATATGACAAGGTTATGCTTAGTGAGTACAATGTGAGTCAATCCTTTTAGGCTGAAGCTATCAACATGGCCACCCTGTTCGGTGGCATCGCCCACCTGACCCTGGCCGAGCAGCAGCAAAGTGAGCGCGGGCACCAATGCGTCCGATGTACACAGCCATGGTGAGGGCGGTGCACCACCAGGTCACCACCACCGGAGAGGCGGTGCACCACCACTTTTTTCCAGAGAGATGGTTTTTTGGTGGTTTGATCGGGTGGTCACCACCACCCCTAGGGCGGTCCCACCGCCACCCTGTCCAGTGACATTGGCCAGTCAAACTAGCCATTGGAATCGACCGTTGGGGGGCACCGCAACCCTTAGGGTGGTCCCACCACTGTTGTGTTCGATGACCCCGTAGAAGCTGGCTCCAAGGGGTAACGGCTCTATTTGCTTGTGGGTTATAAATAAAGCTTGTGGCCGGCCTTGGCCACTCTCTTGGCACTTCCCACACCCGCATAAACAGTTTGGGAGCTGAGCACACCACTCAACTCAATTGAACACTTGATTTCATCATCTAGAGTGAGATTGCAGAGCCTCTAGTGCATTGCTTAGTGTTCTAACATCTTGTGGCACTAGTTGGGCGATTTGGGCTGGTGGAGATCTTGTTACTTTTGGTGTTTACCAACACCTAGATGACCTGGTGATTGGTGGATCATCGAGCGGAGGAAGGTGATTGTCTCTAGCTCCAATCATTGTGATTGTGAGGGGTTCTTGTGCCTTCCCAGGCGGAGCGCCAAAGGCAACTCTAGTGGATTGGATGTGGCTTGTGGATCCTCATCTTGTGTTGGTTGTGTGGCACCCGGTTGCGGGTTAGGCGTGTGATGCCTATTAGCACGTGAACCTCCAAGTGATTGTATTGCCACAACGGGGACTAGCTTGCCGGCAAGCAAGTGAGCCTCAGAGGAAAAATTGATTGTGTCACCCCCTCTAGCCATTAGGACCTTTCATACGCCTAGTATGACTCTACACAGCCGCTGCTTCCAACGCTCCTTGCTCCACTGCCACCACATCTAAGGCCCCTCTCCTTGCTCCTCTCCGATGTGTCTACCGGAGAGAAGGGGAGGGGACCCATCCTTTTTTCATAGTTTTTATCTAGTTAATTAGGGTTTGGTCTATGTGTATAAGTTGAAGAAGGCATTGTATGGCTTGAAGCAAGCATCTAGAGCATGGTATGAGAGATTGAGAGACTTTCTACTCTCTAAAGGGTTCACAATGGACAAGGTTGGCACCACTCTTTTTATCAATAAGATTAGAAAAGATCTATTTGTTTTGCAAATCTATGTTGATGACATCATATTTGGATCAACCAATCAAGATTTATGTGATGAGTTTGGAAAGATGATGGCTAATGAGTTTGAGATGTCCATGATTGGAGAGTTAAGTTACTTCCTTGGTCTTCAAATCAAGCAATTGAAGAATGGTACTTTTGTGAGTCAAGGCAAGTATATCAATGACATGATCAAGAAGTTTGGCATGAGTGATAGCAAAGTCATTAGCACACCAATGGGAACTAATGACAACTTGGATAGTGATGCAAGTGGAAACATAGTGGATCAAAAGTTGTATCGGTCTATGATTGGAAGTCTACTCTATGTGACCGCATCAAGGCCGGATGTCTTGTTTAGTGTATGCATGTGTGCAAGATTTTAAGCCTCACCAAAAGAAAGTCATTTGAAGGCTACAAAGAGAATATTGAGGTACTTGAAGCATACACCAAATGTTGGTTTGTGGTATCCCAAAGGAGCAAAGTTTGAGCTAGTTGGTTACTCTGACTCGGATTATGCGGGATGCAAGGTTGAAAGGAAGAGCACCTCGGGCACATGTCAATTGTTGGGAAGATCACTTGTTTCATGGTCATCAAAGAAGCAAAATAGTGTTGCATTATCAACCATCGAAGCTGAATACATATCCGCCGATAGTTGTTGTGCACAAGTACTTTGGATGAAGGTCACTTTGAGTGACTTTGGAATCAAGTTTAAGAAAGTGCCATTGCTATGTGACAATGAGAGTGCAATCAAGTTAACCAACAATCCGGTTCAACATGCAAGAACAAAGCACATTGATGTCCGCCACCATTTCATAAGAGATCACCAACAAAAAGGGGACATTTGCATTGAGAGTATAGGCACCGAAGATCAACTTGCCGATATATTCACCAAGCCATTGGATGAGAAAAGGTTTTGCAAGCTAAGGAATGAGTTGAACATATTAGATTTCTCAAATATGTGTTGATGCACCCCCACTTATATGACATGCCTCTACTTCGAGCAATCCAAGGTAAAAGTTGATTGGCATGGCATACATCCTTGCTAAGGACATATTTAGTGCATCTAGACATATTTCACATTTGAATAGGCTCATTCATGAAAATCAAATGAATTTGATGCTTGTATGGTACCACTATTGCTTGTATGTTTGAAATAATCTAGTGGTAGCATATGACATGTTTATGGGCTTGTAAACCTAGTGTTTGATCTATAAAATGAGCTATAAGTGTTTAACTCAACATGGTACAAGATAACCCTTATTTAGAGGTGTGAAGAAGCTTGTCCTTGGATCAAACCGAGTTAAATATCTTTTGCAAGTAATCTAGATTGAATCAAATTACGAAAATGATCCTCATCTCACATGGTTTCACCCTAACCTATCTATAATTTGAGCTCATCTTTTGTGCTAATTGTTGACAAAGGGAGAGAGAAACAAATATATGCGTGATAGGGGAGTATTTGACATAGGGGGAGAGATATGAGATATATGATAAAGGAAATAGATCAATTAAAATTTTGAGCACACAAGTAGGGGGAGCAAGCTCATAAACTTGTATGTTGCATTTGAATATGCATTTCATATATTTGCTTGCATGGCACAAGTTTCAAATTTCAATATCCATGCGTGTGTGGTGTATGCTAGTTATATGCTTGATTGATGAAATGAAAAACTAGCATGCATAGGTAATCTAATGATTGTATTTCCAAGTGGTATTGAGCTAAAGTAACTAGACTTAAAATTATTTTATGGAAACTAGACCCTTGCTTGCAATGTTGATCTCATGGGGTATTCTAGTTTTTTTTGTGTATGTCTAGTTACTAATGGTGCTAAGGATGGTATATTGGTGCACTCCGATTGGTCTCACGCTTCAAAGGTACATCTCTTATACCTTAGCATCATTTGGTAGAAATTGACTCCTATATTTCCTATCTAAGCATATGTGCAAGCTACAATCCAAACTCTTAGCACATATGTAGGGGGAGCAATTGCTACCGGAGTTCATGAAACTTGTCCATATTCTTTTACACATGGTAAATATGCTTGGGCAAGCAACGTGGATTCAATTAAATCTCAATTCATATCTTTGTGTAAGGGTTGTCATCAATTACCAAAAAGGGGGAGATTGAAAGCTCTAGTTTGGTTTTGGTTAATTGATGAAACCCTAAGTGCTAACCCACTTTATTAGGCTCATTCATGAAAAACAAATAAATTTGATGATTATATGGTACCACTATTGCTTTTATGCTTATTTTGATCTAGTGGTAGCATATGACATGTTTGTGGGCTTGTAAACCTAGTGTTTGATCTAGAAAATAAGCTCTAAGTGTTTAACTCAACATGGTACAAGATAACCCTTATTTAGAGGTGTGAAGAAGCTTGTCCTTGGATCAAATCGAGTTAAATATCTTTGGCAAATGATCTAGATTGGACCAAATTTGGAAAAATGATCCTCACCCCATTGATTGACATTGATAATCTCAACCTATCTATATTTTAAGCCTTTGTGGTCATTGATGACAAAGGGGGAGAGAAACAAAGATATAAGTGATAGGGGGAGAAATAACAAAGAAATTAGTACATGGGAGAGAAACAAAAGATATTAGTGATATTAGTGTACTAAGATGGTGAAAAGACAACAAAGGGGGAGAACTTGACATAGGGGGAGAGATATGACAAAGGAAAGGGATCAACTAAAATTTTGGGCACACAAGTAGGGGGGGGCAAGCTCATAAACTTGTATGGTGCATTTGAATATGCATTTCATATGTTTGCTTGCATGGCACAAGTTTTAAATTTCAATATCTAGGCTTGTGTGGTGTATGCTAGTTGTAGGTTTGAATGATGAAATGAAAATCTAGCATGTATAGGCTATCCTGTGATTTCATTTCTAAGTGTTTCCAAGTGGTATTAAGCTAACCATGGTGCTAAGGATGGTATAATGGTGCACTCCGATTGGTATCACGCTTCAAAGGTCCATCTTTTATACCTTAGCATCATTTGGTAGACATTGACTCCTACATTTTCTATTTAAGCATATGTGCAAGCTTCAATCTAAACTCTTAGCACATATGTAGGGGGAGCAATTGCTACCATTTGGGGTTCATGAAACTTGTCCATATCCTTTTACACATGGTAAATATGCTTGGACAAGCAACATGAATTCAATTGAATTTTAATTCATATCTTTGTATAAGGGTTGTCATCAATTACCAAAAAGAGGGAGATTGAAAGCTCTAGTTTGGTTTTGGTGAATTGATGAAACCCTAAGTGCTAACCAAGTTTATCAAGTGATCATGAGATAGGTAGCACACTCCAAGTGGTGAAGCAAATGAAGATCATAGCATGATGATGATGATGGCATGGTGATGATCAAGTGCTTCGACTTGGAAAGAAGAAAGAGAAAAACAAAAAGCTTAAGGCAAAGGTATAAACCATAGGAGCTATTTTGTTTTGGTGATCAAGACACTTAGAGTGTGATCACATTTAGGTTTGATAGCCGTACTATTAAGAGGGGTGAAACTCATATCGGAATGCAGTCATCAAAGTGCCACTAGATGCTCTAGCTCATTGCATATGCATTTAGGATCTAGTGGAGTGCTAACACCCTTGAAAATATTTGTGAAAATATGCTAACACATGTGCACAAGGTGATACACTTGGTGGTTGGCACATTTGATCAAGGGTAGTGAAGTTTAGGTGCAAGGGTAAGAAACTCCACCGACGGAGTGTCCACCCGTAGAGTGCGTACAGTCCGACGGTGCCACCGGCGCCCTAGACAGTAAAGACGGAGGTCACTGAGAGTGACCGGACACTGGCCTCGGTTGGACCGGCGTGTCCGGTCAGATGTAACAGCGAAGACGCTGGTGTTGGTCAAACGACCAGACGCTGGCAGGGTGCGTCCGGTCAGTGCTGACGTACGCTGACGTGAGGCGCTCAGATGAGACGTTGAGGGACCGGACGCTGGGTGAGTCCGGTCGGGCATGACCGGACATGTCCGGTCGTGAAAATTCGTTTATGGAAGCTTACTGGAAACGACCGGACGCTGGAAGCTCAGCGTTCGGTCAATTTGTGCGCTGTGTCCGGTCAACAGATGACCGTTGAAATCTGACGGACATTATTTGAAGCAGGGGACACGTGGTGTGGATCACGTGACCGGACGCTGGGGGCCAGCGTCCGGTCGATCGGATCGGAGCGTCCGGTCACCCCGCGTTGTGCCCAGTGAAGGGGTACAACGGCTCTATTTCGTGGGAGCTTCTATTTAAGCTCCATGGCCGGCTCAAGCTCACTCTCTTAGCCATTTGCATTGACATAGCAACCTTATGAGCTTAGCTAAAGCCCTCCCACTCATTTCCATCATAGATTAAACATCTTTGTGAGATTGGGAGAGAATCCAAGTGCATTTTTAGTGTTTCCATCTAAAAGCACTTGGTGTTCGTGTTTCGCTGTGGTATTTGCTTGTTACTCTTGGTGGTTGCCGCCACCTAGACGGCTTAAAGCAGCGAGGATCGTTGAGCGGAGGGTGGTGGTTGTCTCTGGCTCCGATCGTGGTGATTGTGAGGGGTTCTTGACCTTTCCCCGGCGGAGCGTCAAAAGGTACTCTGGTGGATTGCTCGTGGCTTGTGTGATCCTCATCTTGTGTTGGTTGTGCGGCACCCTATTGAGGGTTTGGCGTGTAATGCCAATTAGCGCGTGAACCTCCAAGTGAGTGAATCACCACAACGAGGACTAGCTTACTAGCAAGCAAGTGAACCTCGATAAAAAATCATTGTGTTCATCATTGATCCCGAGATGATTGGTCTTCATTGTTATTTATCCTTGTGATTGATTGGTTCCTTCATCTACATGGCGGTATAACTTTCTTGATCACTCTCTTTACATTACCACAAACTAGTTGTCAAGCTCTTTAGTGTAGTTAGTTGTGAGAGCTTGCTTGGTTGGTTGGTGTGGCTCTTTAGTTAGCTTTTGAGAGCACATTAACATATAGTAGTGTCATAGCTATTGTGTGGATATAAACTAAAATTGTGGTATGTGGCTTGCATTTTTAGTAGGCTAGCGCAACACTTGCTTCGCCTCATAATTGTTTAACCGTTTCGTTAAGTGTTGTTATAGAAATTTTTATTAGGATATTCACCCCCCTCTAGCCATTAGGACCTTTCAAAGGGGTGGCCGGGCCGCTGCCGGGCCGGCTGACTCGGGCCGGGCCGTGCCGGGCCGGCCCGGGCTGGCCACGTGCCGCCCACGGGCCGACGAAAGATGAGCCGAACCGCGGCCTTCTTTGCCTCGGCCGGGCCAGCCCGGGCCCGCATGGCACCGGGCCGTGCCGTGCTTGTGTCGGGCTAAAAAAGCGGGCTTCGTGCCGTGGCGTCGTGCCTCGGGCTGCATATGTACTGTAGGCCGCATGCATGCGCGTGTTCGATCCAGTTCCCGACCGTGCGGCCACCTCAGTCCGCTCGATCACCAATTCAACCATTAGCATACGGTAAGATGGACGCCACGTGCTCGTACGTTTCTTATAAAAAACATGTCCGTAGTTCCAGTAGGAATCACAATATATTAGAATCGGACCGCATCATTAGACACGAGTTGTTCTAACACATATGAGTATAGATCTAATATATTTTGGAATGGACTCTATATCACATTAGACAAGAGCTATTCTAATCTATATGAGCATGGGTGTACGGAGGAAGCTCTTCATTGTCTAGTAGTTAGAGGGAGACGAACCAAAAAATGGATGTACGAAAAAATAAGCTAAAATTTTGTCTTTTTATTATTAGATATAGATATAGATATAGATATAGATATAGATATAGATATAGATATAGATATAGATACAGATACCTAGGGTTATTAGATGGGCTGCTAATGTAGTGGGCTCAATGATTTCGGGGCTCCAATGGGGATCCGTGGGGAAAACTCAGATCCGCCCCAAACCTGCTACTATTCGGGTATCCGAACCCGAAAAACCATAGGTACAAAATTGTTTCCCGAAACCAAAACCATTGGATCCGAAACCCGCGGATATCCGCCCTCAATCCGCTCCGCTGCCATCCTTATACCTTTTGGTTCTTATGAAAAGACTAAGTTCCATCACCTCCACGAAACTAAGTAATACTCTCTATTGTCGTCCCTCCTTTCTGCGTTCCCATTCCAAGCTCCCATGTGCACAAGTGTTTGGAAGAACGGGCCTCCAGAACCACCGTCCACTATGACAGCTGCATAGGTAAGTGTGTGATAGGTTTTGGAGAGAGCTGGACGCGACTTCTCATGGTTCCCATTTCTAGAGATTTAATGGATGTTCCGGTACATGTCGAGAAGGTACTTTTGGGGGGAATGTCTGTACGGCATCTTTTTTGCACTGTGTCAAGCATTGCGCTATATGATCGGTGGGAGCAATGCTACAGGTGTCTTCAGCACGAGTCTCTTCTGTAGGTGTACTTCTATAACCTTTCCAGTTGTTTTGCTTTTTTATATGATCATTAAGTTCGTTAGCATGAAAGTAGCATTAGTCATTTGACAAACAAAATTACACATGTACATATTTGTGATGAATATTTTATTGGTTTTGTTTCGAATAATGTCTAAATTTGTCACACTATGTGTGAAAGTAGACATATATTGTCATAAAAAAGGTAGACATAGATGTAAAAGGTGACGGTGGACGGACTAGCTAGACGGATTGGATGAATACAGCACGTCGTACGTAGGATTCATCTCTAATGTACGTGTGTTGGGCTTCCTTAGAGCATCCCTAACAAATTATTTATCATACTCTTAATATGAAAAAATGCTATATAGGAGACCACCGGACTTATCCGATAACTGTCAATAGTAAAACAAAGTTAATTGGAGCGAAAGGAAAAGGGGCAGACAAGCTCCGGTGCCAACTCCGTTGGCCGGTGAGCGCAAAAAGCTCCACCGAGCTCCACTGACAAACCTTTTTTAAATAGGCTATCTCCAAAGAGTGTCCCACCGGACGGCAACACCTTTAGCACTAATTTAGTATTTTTTTAAATATTTTCAAAAGTTTGCACTTGTTTCCTCACCACATCACTAGATGATCTAATGAGTACCCACCTAGTGACACTTAGACAATCATATTAGCCAAAAAAAAAAAAATTCCTCTTTATAGTACGAGTATTCTATCCTAAACTCGACATTTCTCTTGGCCGATGAAACAAAAAAACTATAGGTTATTAATTACAACTATTTTGTATGTTAGTCCTTGTATAATGTATAATATTTGATTGAGATGTTAGTCGGATTTTTTTTTGATATTGGTAGGATATGTCCAACTAAATTGTCATATATCAGATATGAGGCAGATAATGGTAAAATTGAAACTATATTTGGTATTCGCAATAAATATCCGTATTTGTATTTGATATCCAAATTTTTTGATATATTAAAAAATATATCTAAATAATCTTGGTCAGAGGGTCGGTTAGAAAATATCCATTTCGTTGACGCCCCTATAGTCCTATGCACAACTCTAAATAAAATCTTTTAAGATTTTTTTTAGAACAAATTTTAAATCTTTTAATATTTGAACTAGCTTTAATTAATAGGAAAATTAAAGGTCCACGCCACAAACTAGTGAATATTTTTTAATTCACTTCTCGCAAATATATATGCTACAGACACTGAAATTTTACATAAGGTGAACACAGTACAATACGGGGAGATCGATTGATCTACATCCTATAGCTAGCTAGCTGCTAGTAGTTATTCACATGCGTGCTTGAACAGATGCTCCGACCCACTTTTGCTTGGCTTGCTTCCTTTTGTAGCCACACGTGCTACACTCACATGCATGGCGCGCGGTGTAGGACTCGTTCAGTCGTTCTCATGATGCTTGCCACCTAGATCTTCAGGTGCCTCAGCCTGCGGAGAAAGCAGAATCTGGATTAGCTACATGCAGACTGAGAACTCTTACGCAGGAGATTCTAGTAGTCTACAAACTGGAAATGATGTGGTAGTAACGCGAAAACCAATGGAATAACGGATAGCTGTCGGCGTCATAGCCGGCGGGGCACCTTGCCGGCTTCGATGTGCTCCACGTCCTTCACCAGCAGCTCGTAGTAGCGCTTGACCTCGTCCGCCGACTTGCCCCCGACGGCGCGCGCGATGTTGTGCCACCGGTCCGGCGTGTCCCTGTCGTACACCGCCAGCGCCTGCTCGAACAGCTTGTTCTGCTTCGCCGTCCACTGCGCCCTCGACGAGCTCAGCGACTGAGATGCCATCTGCTGTGTCGTCTGTATATATTTCAGCACAAGTTAGCGCGAGCTGAGCGAGAGCTGGGGACAAGGGAGCCTCGCTCTTGATCGTTGCAGCTGGCTTTGGCTTTGTGTGTGGCATGCATTCTGAGAAGAGAACCGTGAGATGCAGTGCTACTTATAGGGGCCCTGCCGGTGAAGCATAGCATGGCGCCTGTGCCAGGTTCCCCTGTGGGGCCGAGGGAAAGCAGGAAGAATAAGGCATCGGTGAGCTGGAGCGCGGAGAGCCAGGACGAGTTGTGTCCCTGGGAAGTGGGGGATATATCTCGGCTTCCTTTTTATCTCCTCCCCTCATCTCTTTCCGGCTAGATACATGGATGGATGGGCACTAGACAGTGGACACAGTCAGGTCGTGTCGTGACCAAACCATGCCCAATTGTACTGAATCTATGTCAACTTATGACTGGTCTCTCTGCTTAGGGCACTCGTAGTAGCTGCTAGACATGAGGTCCTCTGCAGACTGGCTAGCGGCGAGGCAGCTGATCACAAATAGTATATGCCAAGCTTCTATTTTTCTCCGTTTTCCGTCGCAAAATGTTTCTAAGTTGTATTACGAGACAGATTTTATCAACTACTCCCAGGCAGCAGGTTGGCCCCGACTCCAACCAAACCACCACAAAATATTTAGGCCCTGTTCAGTTCCTACGGAACGGAGGACTGTAATTATTCCTAGCCGTATTCCTTGTTAATTTGTATAACCATTGTTGAACAGGAATGATTCCTAGGCACAATCCTAACTAACCGAACAAGGCCTTAGGATTCCAATTCCATTTTAGAGGTGCATCACCATACCCATATTGACACTACTCATTTGAATTAGTTTTCTAAAAGTTCCATTTGCAGTGAATTTCCACTAGTTGCGATGGACTCTCAAATTTTGAACATGAGAATTTTGAGATATATGGCCATTTGGCCGTGTGTGTACTTCTCTTAAGTAGACATATTAGTATTGACGATAGATTGATAGCGAGACTACGTACCATACAAGTTAGTCAAAGTGACTTTTTTATGGGAGCGAACAATCTGTAGATACCAATGACAACAATGAAAAAAACAGCCTTTTCATAGTAGAGCCTACGTACAAGGTTTAGAGTGCGCAAGCACACACTTTATGGCGCGTGATAACACGTAAAGATGTAGCTATACTAACTTAACTACATTTTTAATTATTTCCTCCACCATGCACTTAGTTGGAATAATCTCCAAACAGCTAGTTGCAGAACAGTATATTCTCCATGACCAGAAAGATAGCTCTTGTATTAGAATCTATATATTGCCTTTTGATCTCCAAATAGAATAATATCACATTGAAGGGCCCATCCAGGATTCGGGTGTTTAAAATTTTTCTTTGCTCCTTTTTACAAACTTTCAGTTCGGTATTCTAGATTCTATGCCGCTATGCTGAATCTAATCTAGTATCCATTTCTCCCTTTTAGACTATTCAAAAGTAAGCGAAGAAAATCGAACTCATGTGGGCTTGGTAAACATCAACACTCCCCCCCTCACAAGGAGACTCATCATTTAGACCTAAAATGTACAAATATAACCCATAATTGTATATATCTGGATTTGAATTCAAGATACCTCTGTTTCTGATACCATATTTACCCACATGCATTGACTAATTCAACACAAAAGCTAAAAATGACAGATAATGCGACAATTCATCATACACATCAACATTTTAATTTATACCCAGTACATATGCTAGTAGACACTACTATGAAAATCTTTTAAACAAATGGTGGCCAAAAACAATTTTCATAGGTTGGGTGTTCATCCCACTACTACAGAATTGAACATCACTGTCGGCCTCATTACTGCCGGATTTTAAGAAACCGACAGTGATAGTCCATCACTGCCGGTTTTTGGCTAAAACCGGCAGTAATAGGATCAACCGACACTGATATTCGGATCTTCACTGTCGGTTCATATCACTGTCGGTTTTAACCAAGAACCGACAATGATATTGGGTCATCACTGTCGGTTTTAACCAAGAACCGACACCGATACTATCACTGTCGGTTCGTGGCTTGAACCGACAGTGATATGCTACAAGAAAACTTCCTAAGTTTCTCATATGATGTCTGATGAAGACGAACTTTATATCAAAGTTGTAGTACTCGACGAGATCTACAACTTTGTAGTTTAAACTTTTTTAATTTGAGATCGTTTGGATGTCCAAATATTTTTATTTGAAAGCATCTATCTAACGAAAATTACATTTGATTTTTAAAATTAAAAATTTGAATTTTCAAACGACCTTGGATGGAGAAACGCAAAAAACCAAATTTGTAGATCTCAAAAAGTTATGCAACTTTGTAATTGACAACTTTTTCATTTGAAATCATTTACTACTTCAAACTGCTGTTTGAAATTAGATTTTAAAATTATTGAAGAACTCTGATTTCTCTTTTTAATCTGTAGCTAAAACTTGTAACTAGTCTTTCTGCCTCATACTAACTTCAAATTTGGTGATTTTTTTCTAAAAAATTCTAAAATCATGCTCTATCAATTTATTGTGTTCTTACAGCTATTATTTTATCCATATTTTTATGTGATTGTATTTTATCTATTTGAATTTTGAATTTTAAAAAAATGACAACTTCAAACGTCATTTTGGAACACTAAATGATTTTAGCTGAAAAAGTCATAAACATAAAAGTTATAGAACTTATCAAGATTTACAACTTTTATTTTAGTTATTTCTTCATCCGATAAAGTGGTAATGACATTGTTCACAAAATTTACATCTCTCTTATAGTTTCATAAATAAGAGAGATATGTAACATTTATGAACAATGCTTCTACCATTATGTCGGATGAATAAATGATCAAATGACCAAAATAAAAGTTGTAGATCTCGGAAAGTTATGAAACTCTGTAGTTGACAATTTTTTTATTTGAAACCATCTTATCAAGGAAAACTATGTTTGAATTTCTAAAATTTGAAATTTAAATTTTGTAAACGACCTCGGATGAAGAAACTACCAAAATAAAAGTTGTAGATCCCAAAAAGTAATGAAACTTTGTAGTTGTCAACCTTTTGATTTGAAATAATCTTGTTAAGGAAAACTACGTTTGAATTTCCAAAAATTTGAAATTTGAATTTTTTAAATGACCTCGGCTGGACAAACAGCAAAAACGAAAGTTGTAGATATCAAAAAGTTATGAAACTTTATAGTCGGTAACTTTTTTATTTGAAATCATCTTGTCATGGAAAACTATATTTGAATTTCTCAAATTTGAAATTTAAATTTTGTAAACGACCTCGGATGGAGAAACTACCAAAATAAAAGTTGTAGATCTCGAAAAGTTATAAAACTTTATAGTTGACAACTTTTTTATTTGAATTCGTTTAGGATCCTAAATACTTATTTTAAAATTAGATGAACATAAAATGACTAGGACGAAAATTTCATTCAGACACAAACAACTTGCAGGTGGAGTGGTTAGGGGCTGAAGACATGAAGGAGGAGTTCAGGGGTTCGAGCGCCAGTGGCCACGAAGCGTGTATTTTTCGCTTGAAAAATCTTGTGACTTATGACTTGAGACGCGTGACCGTGCGGCTGTCCAATTGATCTCTCACGAAATTAAAAAAAATCTTTATTTTTTCCGCCTATTTTTGGATTTCCTAAAAACCACATCAGTGTTGGTGATGTCAACCCCACATCACTGTCGGTATGCCACTGCCGGTTCAAAATATGGCAGTGAAGGGGGATTTTAAACCGGCAGTGATATCGAAAACTGAGGTAGTCCGCATCTATATAATGGTTTGTTTTAATCATGCCCATCTCTAAAAATCATTTAAAATAAAAAAATAGGGGCTATTGAGCTTACTACCGAACCCACCACCGAGCTCATTGCCAAGACATTCCCGATCATGCACCACACTGTGTCCTCTACCATGTCATCTTCAATGCTGGTGCTCTCCTCCACCATGAAGACCTATATGGGCGTTGCGCTCCCCTCGTGAAACCCACCATGACCCTGCACCATGCACCCTACCATGAAGCCACTAAGTTAATCTAGCACATCGCACGATCACCATGAACAAGCAGCAAGAGATCCTATGCTTATGTGGACGAATAGGAAGATGATCGACATGAACCCTACCATGACGGCCGCCAAACTCTCCACATCGTCCCTGCCGGAGGCCGTCATGGGAGAGTAAGGTGTGGGAGCACCCGACGTTGTGGGAGATGTAGGTAGGTGCAGTTGGCATCACGGGGGACAAGGGAGTGGAGGCACGTACATGGCCTTGCGAGAGAATAAGAGAGACCGGGGGTGTTTTGCAGCAACGTCGGCATAGAGGCCCGACATAGCATTGTGGGGAGGACAAGGAAGAGAGAGAATGAAGAGGAGAGAGTTTGGCCAGCCGATAAATCTTTATAGGCCTTAGCTGGGCTTTTTTTTTTAGTGGCGGGTTTGGTAAGAGAGTTGCATATGAAAATAGGTTTTATTTTCAAAGATGTGTTTTGTCCACTAGACCTCTATGTTTTCTAGAGGCGATAGTTAATCTGCCATTCTATGTGAATTATACTATAAGTCTTTTGAAATCATTGTTGTAGTAGTGAAAATTTAGAAGTTACAATAAAATAAAAGAACACACGTTACACCCCGCTATTGCACCCATCCGTATCGGCCTACCGTTGTCGATCAGCTCAAGTATCAAAGGCCCATCCACCGATCCACGCAAGCTTGGAAGCCGACGCGGGCCAGGGTCGCTATCAACTTGTAGGTCTACTCAATGCTGATGCTGATTAGCATGAAATTTCTACGTTGCATCCCGGTGAGCGTGCAGCGTATGTTCCCTTAAATATGCATGGTGTGGTAGAAATGTTTCAGCCAATTTGAGAACAATATGGCCAGGAAAGATGAGTGACAGCAGAATATATATCGTGCATAAAGTAGTGATATTTATGCGGAAAATGGCCATAGATTTGATTCATCTACACGTACATCATCAGCTTAATTAGATCCTTACCCATTATATATAGGGCGTCGAATTATGAGAAAGGCACTACAAATAAATAAACAAAATCCTGGGGGCAAATGCTTGTTACAACTTGCTGCCGGCCGGTCCAGTCCAGAGCCCTGATGATCCTTGGAGCGGGCGAGCGGCCATGCGATCGATCATGAGAACTGCAGATTCTATTCCATTTTCTGGGCCAAGTTTGCGCTCGTACGTAGTACTGTTGTTGGTGTCTGCATCCATCCAGCGATGGAACTGTTTCGTTCCATGGAGTTTTTGAATCTCGAGTGCAAAAATTAAAAAACAGTAAGTAGACTCAATTTTTTATCATATTTATATCCTCGTGTCATAAATTCTTACATCCATAAAAGAAATGCACTCCCTTCGGATTTGCACTGGCTTCTCCTGTCCGGGATTTACAGTAGGGCGTGCATGGCAGACGAACTGAAACAAATAAACGCATCACTTCTGTTGCGTGACTTTTGCTTCCATTGCGTCACGTGCATGGCAAACGAAACAAAATGGCATGCAGCACGGTGATGGCTACTAGAACGAGTTGGAGACTGCGAGGAGGAATGTGCTGTTTTTGTCTTCACGGAGCAACATTTGTTACATTAAAAAAATGTTACACCAACTATAGGGTGTTTGGTTGTTCTTTAGTCGCTCCTAAAATTTATGTCACATCAAATGTTTAGAGGCTAATAAAGAGCATTAAATATAAATTAATTACAAAACCAATTACATAGATGGAGGCTAATTTTCGAGATGAATTTTTTAAGCCTAATTAATCTATCATTAGCGCATGTTTACTTAGCACCACGTTGTCAAATCATGGACTAATTAGTCTTAAAAGATTCGTCTCGTAAATTAGTCGCAAGTTATGTAATTAGTTTCGTAATTAGTCTATATTTAATACTCCATACGTGTGTCCAAACATTTGATGTGACATGAATTTTAGGAGGAGGGGAATGAACCAAACAACCCCTATGTATGATGCATGGATCCATGCATATGCATCTTAATTAATTTGTTATATCTAATTGTAAAATATCTCGCCTAACATTTTTCCTATTTTTCAACATAAGACTATATAAAATAATATTTCTCCTACTTACCTTTATATTTTAAAAAGTAATACTCCTTCCATTCTAAATTATAAGATATTTTGATTTTTTTAGATACATATTTTTTGCTATGTACGTAGATATATACTATATCTAGAACATAGCAAAAAGTAATATATCTACAAAAGTTAAATATCTTATAATTTTGAATGGAGGAAGTACGTGCTAATATCCATTTCACTGCTAAAGATAGGCTTTGTAGGGGCGGCTCATGGGCATTTGTAGGCGCGGTTTGGCCAGCCGCCCCTACCAAAGCGTGGCTACAAATCATCGATTTGTAGGGACGGTTCGGCCGCCCCTATAAATCGATTTGTAGGGGTGACTGTAGTACCAGCCGCCCCTATAATATCTATTTGTAGGGGCGGTTCAGTCTAAAACCGCCCCTACAGTATATTTTTTCACAAAAAAAATTTAAATTTATAATTTAAATTCGACCAGAACACACACACACATATATATATATATATAATTCAAATCTGACCACAAGCATAAGAGTATTATATAAACTACATTACAAGTTCAATTCACAAGAATATATACAATCCATCATTAAATAGACATAATTCACAAGTCTAATTCGTTCCACTTCTCCTCCCTCTCTCTAGCACACGGTGCACTGGGTGAACGGGACGACAGTGGCGCAGCAGCTCTCTCTCCTCTCTGTCTCATGGCGACGCTCCTCGCTGGCGGCGAGCTTGCGTGTTCTCGCACTAGGGTGGATAAGCAGGGCTGCTAGGAGGCTCTACGGCTTCGTGCGCTCACGGCGAGTTCACCGGTGGGCCAGGGGTGGCACCTTGGTGGCTATGGTGCTCAGCGTAGGTGTCGCGGCGGATGGTGGTGGAGTCCGCACCGCGGCGAGGTGCGCGGGGGAGCTCCCACAAGGTAAGACAAATGTCAAATTCCATACACATTGTTGTCAACGGCCTAGAGCTAGCCTTTTAGTCTCACAAAAGTGTTGGTACTGAGGATTTCTACCTAAGTCAGAATCTCGGTCATGGTAGGTGCCTTTGACATGTACAATCTGGTCCAATATGAAGTTGCAAAGGTTGCCAACAAACTCTAAGAGTTGGTCATCCTTGTATGGGTCTCTTTTCATTTCTTTCTCTTCTTTTCACTACAAGAGAACAAGTTTCGGTTTAGTATTTCATATCATATGCGAAGTTTTTATACTATGGGTGAAGAGGTTCAAACTTACCCTTAAGGGGTGTCTCCTGTAGGCACCGGTGTTACTCATCATAGAACATACATAATATCCACAATGTACACTCCCAGGCTTCTGCTTGGGGCACTGTGTGTTTTGCATATGAAAATGTTAAGTAATACTTTTGATAACCATGTAATGGAGTATTAAAGTAAGTTACACTTACCGCACATAGTATTTTTATAGCCAGCCTTTCCTTCTTTACTGGATCATGCCTTCCATGATGTTTATTGACATAGAACTTGAATGCCTGTTCGAATTATTTTAGCAAATGCATCTTGTTAGTATACAAAAGTGAACGTTACAAGTATGTATACAAACATATAAGCTAATAAGGATTGTCGATATGTATACGTCTTGAGAATCGATATGAAGTCTTTGTATGTCACTGGGTCCCTATCTATTGAATCAAAGACCCATGCCATGCTCCTCCCGACATCGACGCCTATACAAATCCAGTGGTTGCTGCATGTATTTAATCATAAAACTAGATAAGCTCTTTTGTATCGAATAAAATATATCGAACAAAGCTTTAAGTATAGAGTTGAACTTACTCGAAGTTATATGGTAGCCATATAGTAGAGTGCTGTTGGAGATTTTTAAAAGCCAGAGCAATATATGCCGAAACCTTAAGGGACTCTTGCCTTAGTTTCTTTGCACGGATGTCCTCTTTCTCCCAAATAGTCTTTCCAGCAGTTAGCTCTTTGGCATCCAGTTTCCACTGTCTAGGGTAATTAAAATTTGTTTGTGCTATAGCTTGAGAGTCTATATACCTGGCTTTCACACTTGGCATTTGTTTTACAATGTGCACTTGCATTCCACAAATCACGGCATGAGTTAGTTACAACAAAATCCAAAGATTACATTCATATCATATCGGGAGGGCAAGGACTTATAGGCACCACGTGTGAATTAGATTCATTTCCATTTCTCCGAGGTGAAAGCATGTCTATATGTCATTAAAGTCAAAGATAATTTTCCTGGCTGGGCTTCCAAATGTGCCGGTGGGGAAGCATGCTTGTACAAGGTCTATGCTCGTTAGGAGAACACGTAAGTACTGTAACAAAACCGCCCAATTTATACAAGATCAAGTACGGCTGTCCCCGCTAACACGTTGACACACACATACTTTCACTCATATAAACCCGGTAGTCCGCCGAGTGTCCCAATAGACCTCGGTAAATCAACATCACAACCAAGATCGCGTGATTAAGCAAATACACATCACATACGCAGGGTTGCAGCGGAAAATAATATTACAAATGAATTCAAAAATAATAGTACAAGTTTGGGTTTCAAAACCGATTAGTGAAAACAACATAGCTTTCAAAAGATTACATTAATATATGTTCCAAATACATTGCTAGCATAAGTGACATCATCCGACAAAAGCATATAGATGAGAAGTAACTATAGAATCACCGAGCCCATCGGCGGTTAGCCACCATCTTCACAGTGCCAAGAACTTCACCGCAACATGGTGGGATAAACCCCGAGTACTCGAATGTACTCAAATGACTTACCCGTCGGAAACCAAAACAAGTGACACCAAGGGTCATGCAAGGCTTATGAGGTGGGCTAGCTTGACACTTTTGCATAAAAGAGCTTATGAGCATAGTAACCAATTTAAACTTAGCATCAAGCTTATCATCATCTACCTATCCACTAGATTAGCACCTGTACTAGAGCACTCACTTATTAGGAGCAAACAATATTAACCACAACAGTATATAATAAGGCTGTCATCATCATATCATCATTTCTGAACCATTAGGTTATTTAGTGTATCTACATTGGAGATAAGCCCGTCAAGTTCTCACTAACCGGGAGAGACAAATGATTCAAATCGAATTACAACTCAGGTGAGGGGTATTCCTAACTCTCACCCCAGCATACTTTGCAAGGGTAGCCGTGGGTCACCTTTGGAACATCTCAGAACCAAATTGTGGGTTCGATCAACAAGACACTCTCGTGGATTACCCTTCTGCCAGACGATCAGACTTTTAAATCACCTGCCTTGGACTCACGCCTCGGCTCCCTTCCGAGGCGCACTTTATACTTTATCGACTCCCGGCCGAGGTGAGCTACTCGGCCATGGGTCGGTCTTGAGCCGGCCAACTAAGAGAGAGGCATGCGTTCAACATGAACAGGAAAGGCTCCAAGAATCAGTCCTTAAGCGACACAGACGGAGTCACTGCAAACCGACAAGCCTCCGTCCGGTCTTCATTTCAAATTAAGACTGGTTCTTTTCCACGATAGCAAATATAGCCAACCGTGCCATATGTATCTTCCTATCTCTCGCAGGTGACAGAAATCACCCGACTTCTACCGTGTTTGAGCAGGGCTAAGCACTACACGAGCCTGAGCTACATAGGATTCTGTGGTATCAATATCTCGGACAAGGATTGGATAACCAATGCAGCAAGTGTTTGCATCCAACACCTAAACTTAATGCAACAATATATATATGTAACAATAATATCAGAATCGCATTTCGGAAATTAGGAGGCTTAATATGCTCCGGGCTTGCACGGGATCCGACACAAGTCGGTGTTAGGTAGACGACACTTTCGCTAAGTGAGCATCTCCCGTTCTAGCACTTGTCCAGTCCTTCCACCTTCGGGATAGGTCCACCATACACCATCGCCTCTGTCTCCACATCATGCGCCCACGTCCACGTGCTGTACCTAGCGCGTACCTAGGATGAGATGCATAGATGCGTATGCATGAACATAAAGAATACACATGAAGGAATGCAACAAGCATACTAAACAAGCATATGTTACACTATACACACATAAGCATGTCATACAACCAGCTAGCTATACATGATCAAGTACTTCACAATTTAGCAAAACATTTTAGGCATGCTACCTTAACTCTAGGTGTCCAAGATAACCATTTGCAATCATACAAACAAGAGCAAGTAGAAGCAAACAATTCTAGATACAAGCAGATTTGGACAGCAGCAAACAGTCACTTGTTTCAAACATAACTTAAGCTACAAACATCCCACAAGGATGATCTAAGACTTTATGAAAATCCATAGAAATTGTATACAAGATTGATGTTTACATAAAAAGCTAATTACAAAGTTAAACAGGGCAAACATGTAGATGTTTCAGACCTGTCCAGACATGGACATAAAACTGATTGCAACTTCAGAGAAGCATAACTGTAGTTACACAAATCCAAATGACTTGCAAGAAGACATTTTGGAAAGCTTATGAAATTATCTACATTTCATCTGTAACCATCATAGCATGATTCACAAGTTAAGTAGGTCCAAATTATACCTTTACAGAAACTGGTTCATACAAAACAGAGAGCAACAAATCCTGTACTCTAACTTTAAACAGTTGTAACTCTTAAACTACTTGGCCAAATGACACCAAATTTTAACAGTAGCTAGATACATGAATTATCTACAACTTTTGTATAAACAAGTTTCACAACAAAGCACATTATCATGAAGAACTTTGCTAAGTTCTCAGATCTGTCCATAAACCACATCGGCAAGAAAATAATTATTAACTTATGTTGCAAACACATAATTGGGCAAAACCAACATTACCAACATGTCACACATGACTAAAGAACACCAGAAAACCTAGGGTCCATGACCAAATAAATTCTTTTAATGCATTTCTTAATTTATTTTAGATAACAAGGTGACTTAATGAACATATACCAAAAGTATACAATAAATTCTACAAAAATTACAGTGGCTCACATATCCTCTCAATAGTCTACTGTCCAAATTTCACTCCATTTGAATATGTATAGCAACCTCTATGAAAAGACAAGTTGCTAAAGCAAGAAATCATGTGAGAGAAAGATAAACCAATAACTCACTCATACTTCATCCAATACTCATGAAATTTTTACCACACATCAACTATCAAATGATTAGCATGCCACAAAAATTTCACTTAATTTGGAGCCCTAGATCTACAGTTATGAAAAAGACAAATACCACTAGCATTACAAACCTAGCTGCATAAATATATTTTTACAGCTAAAACTTTAAAGTAAAACATGTAATATTATAGATCTATTGCATAGAGAATTTCACAAGGATTCCAAAAAGTCCTCATTTGCTATTTTACGAATTTCCTATGAATTACTATGAATTTCCAAAGATTCAGCAAATTTACTACAAATAGGTCCTTATCGGCACTATTCATCTGAGTCACTGACATTGCAGCTAGGCCCCTGACTTACGTCGAATTCTAGTAAACAGTCCCTGACGGGATTAGGAAGCAGAGGAGGCACTGTGGCTCGTCGGTGACGGTCGTAGGGGGCTCTTCGGCGATGGTGGAGCGGCGGCGGAGCACCGGGAGGCCCGCGCGCACTCGCCGGTGGCCTCGGCTCGGCCCGAGGTGGAGCGTGGAGCCCCAGCCACGTGCGCGGCGGCCCACACAGCGGCGGCTCCGATGGCTGGGCTGCTGCGGCGGTCTCCCGCTCGGCCGAGGATCGCCGGTCGGAGAGGAGAAGGAGGCGGAGGCGGTGGTTCGCGTGGTTGGTCATGAGGGGGCTCGGAAGCTAGGGAACGGCGGCGACGGTGAGCTCGGCCCGCCGGCCATGGCGGACGCACGTCCTGCCACAGAGCGGAGCGAGGAGAGCGCGAGAGGGAGCGAGCAGGGAGTGGAGAAGGGGATGGAGAGCTCGGCCGGGGCTCTGGTTATCCGCATCGGGCGCAGGGGCACGCGGCATGGAGGTGGGGGCGCTCGGCTCGCATGGCTGCCACGCCCTGGCCACGCGTCGGCATTTTGACGAGCAGGTGGCGAGCGCGATCCAGCGCGTCTTGGAAGCCGTTTTTGGGCTGGTTCGGTAGGGAATTTGATGGTGGGCCTTTAACGAAGTTTGATCTCCATCCGATGCTCTACAAATTTTGTTAAAGGTTCATAGCCATTAGAGCAAAGGATTAAGAGATAAATAGGCCCTAATTTGACACTGTCAATGAATTAATGTCGATCAAAGTAAAGCTCGGTTTTTGTTCATTTTGGGAAGTCAAACTTGGTCCAATTGATCCCATCTTTGGGTATCCTCTTCTCCAAATAATTATCTCCAACTTTTATTTTTGGACCAACTCAAGTTGCTTAGCAAAATTTGGAGAACGCGGAATGCCAATGGCGACGACGATGAATTCCAGACTTAGAAAAATTCTAAGTCTGAAAACAGCCGCTGATTCAATTTTCGAGCCTCTGTTCGACTTAGTTCCAAGTTGATCTGGCTCTTGCTCCAAAAACAAAGTTTGTTCTACTCTACTCAATCTTTAACTTTTATTTAAGGTGCAACTTCAAAACTGGTATAGAACCTACTGTTCTACTTTGACCAAAGTAGGATCACGATGAAGCTTAAATTATCCTTTTGATCCATTGGAGCATTTTACGCCACCGCTGCTCAACATGAACCCCTCATAACTTTTGTTCATGAGTGCAAGTAGAGTTGTTTGAGCAAGGTACCAAGGTTTGGTTGACTTCATAGGTTTCCATCCACTTGATAAAGCAATTCATGCCAAGATATGACTTATCATTTCATGTGACTTTTGATTCCAAACTTCATGAAACTTTTCCACGGGTCTAGATGGATGCATGGGGATGTAATGTACATGGAATAAGCATGTTTAACATTACTCTTGCATAATCTTAACAAGGGTCCATATGTAAGCAATGTGCGTGGCCCAAGTTTAAGTTGGAGCTCCATCATGTAAATTTGATCTTGACACCTTGATTACCACTTGACATGTCATGTTTGAGCTCAAACCTATTGCTTAACTGATGATAAACACCTGGGTGTTACAGCCCTCCCCTTAAAAGAATCACGTCCCGAGATTCAAAAGAAAAGACTCTTAAGGGAAGAAAAACTTGTCATCCGGTTTCCAACATCGGTGATAGCATTAGGCTATTTAACTTTGGAGTATCGAGAGACTAATTTGGTCACGACACTTTCGATACTTGCTCTTTGTCGTAAGTTGTTGTCTCAAGAATTTCTTTCGTTACGTCCATAAAGCATTGTTACATTGGAAGGAATCCAAGATAGCACTGTCTCTCGTGCCGTCCACGATGTACGAAAGAGTGATACAAGCGTAGACTAAATACTTGTAACATCTACTTCCCTAGTGGATACAACATAGACCTATGGACTTTGCACTAGCCCACGATGTTGACAGATATTCCTTGCAACGATGCTATATTTGTTCCCAAGGTTTGAAAAGCGCTTCTCTACTAAAGTGGTTTGAGCACAACTTCTCATAAAGGATGTGATCATAGACGGGTAAACATCCTTTGAGGGTATGAGAAGCTAGTTAACCAATATCCAAACTGGTTGTAGCGGTGCAATCACTTAGATGTCACTGATGGAAAGCTACATAATGTTCCTTATATATAGTGCTCTTTCTCTGATAACGACACTGTATTATCTGAGTCTGTTGAGTGAGTGGTGAATGTGATAGCTGACTCTGTTGACTCAGCGTTCTCGACGACCATTATTTAAGGTTATTCTCATATCCAAACGGTAATAGTTATCTGAGTTGTATCTGAGGCAAACCCTTGGGTAAAACACATGGAAGACACCTTAGGCATGTCAGCATTGGAGAACCCTTGATGCAGAAGGATGTTAGCGAGGCTTGGAGGGCAACACAAGTTGCAAGTAATCACAAAACTAGGGACTAGTTTACTACCAAGCAGGTTAAGTATAATTTGCCTTCGTGGTGCAGTTGCACAACAAGTTGGGTTGACTTGAATCGTAGCAAAACCAGCCTTCTTACTACATTTGTCGTCGAGGCTTCCATTCTAAGGCCAATCAATATCACAAAACACCATAATCCGAAAATCTGCGGTTTAACACCCTTCCAATCTATTTTTGACTTGCAACGGCACAAGTTGACTTGTAGAACATCTTGACTGCTCAACTATTATCGATACGAGAGGACAAAGGTACGGCACAAACATGGGTGCAAGGAGTATTCTCTAGGTATGGAGGGTTGTCTAACAGCAAGACATCTACAAGTTGTAATTTCTCGGTATGAATTACAAACACAACCGTCTAATGCAAAGGATAATCGCAGTCACAGCGAAATTGCAGATTCTGTACTATTTTTGTTTTCTATTCAAATCTCACAAACTACTGCTCCAATATGCACAAATTTTGGTGGGCATGTAGATCCATGGGTCTTCTAACTACTCACCAAAATTCAACTCAACCGGACTCCGTTTGACCATCCAAACAATTCATCTACCAAAACTGCTCTGTTCTGAAATGGCAGCAAACCGAGCTGACAAGATATCTCTCAAATCCGATGTTTTACTCAACCAATACTCAAACCAACTTAAGACATTTAAGGGTCCTAAGCAAGGAATGAGATCACCAAGTTTGGAGTCAATCCAACTTCGTTTGAGTCACTAATCGCCGGCTTGAAGATAACCGGTTTCGTGCCACAAAATCTGGACAGATTTCGTGTTTCTCCCTTTTCTTTGTTTCACACGTTGAGGTGTGTGTTTTGCACTCTCTAACCTTTCTCATAGCAGCAGCAGCCTTTCCCTAGCTGAGGATGGAGGCTAGAGTTTTCCTGACATGTTTCTTAGGTAACAATTTCCGCCGTTGATCTCGATCGTATGATCAAGATGCACATAATAATCAAGACTTGGATAGCCAGTCATAATCATAATGTGACGTTCGATTCTTAGCTGACTAACAACTTGTCCAATCATTAATTGTTGTGTGCCTTTCTGATCCAACAATGATGACATAAGTTGTTCACTAGGTGACGGACGCGTCAATCTGGGACAACCAAGTAGAGTCACTTGTCTACCACCTCTTGTAGTCTATTAATGTTTATGTCGGTGACCTGTTCTTCAAAGGTTATCCTTTTGTGACTTCAAAAGGAAGCTCTACTACTTTTGGTCTGATATATGGATCTTCGATAAGATATGGATAGATAACCAAGGAAGAGCTCACGTGAAAATAACACATCGGTGCAGCTTCGCAATGGATCATGACTAGAAACCTCGATACTGCAAGCACCCAATAGCACAACCATGTGCTTGGCCGGCCACAAGGAGGCCCTAGGTTCCGTCACAAGGCACCAGAGATCGCTAATCATGGCACCATTATCGGACATACAACCAAAGTGAAATTTCCAAAGGCACCAATTAGATTGTAAGAACAAGCATTGTGCAAGCAAAAGAGGATAGCAAACAAGGATAGTCACAAGGTTAGGAATCAACAAGGAGGCGATCGGAAGATCAAAACACAACAAGCAAAAAAGAACATAGCCTAATTGCCAAAGGCAACTAAGCCAGAGACTCTTGCTAATTTCCATATACGTCTTGTGTCCACCCAAGTGATTACCAGATAAAGATTAACATGAGATTTGGTCTTGTCGAGTAGCATCATAAGATCAAGACTGATAAACATCCAGAGACTTGAAAGGGTTGGAGGCAAAATAAATGAGATTCGAGAGACAGAGCCATTGCGATTAGGGATTGAGTTGATAAAGCAATGACATGATCTGTGAGGAAAAGGTTCCAAAGAAAAAATAGATAGCGATTAGCGCTGCACCGCATCATCTCAGAAAAGAAGGAGCAATAAGATCTAACAAGGATTTTTTTTAGCAGGGTCCTCCCACACAGGAGCGGGACAACCATGAAATATGCAAGCATTTAAGGGAACTAAGCTTGGGCCTAAGATCGAGCAAAAGCATGGATAAAGGTCTTCGTAGCGCAATGTTCAAGGCTAGCAACCACATGTACAAAGCTTAGGTTCCTAAGATGTAACTTAATTGTAGACGCGACAACCCCGAGATTACCAAAACTTGGACGCCGCTCCCGTGATAGCGCTCTTCCACACTCATATGCTTACCGAGGACAAAAGGGTGACAACTACTACGGCACTACCTAGATAATGAGCATCCACGCCTACATCATGGTCTTAAGCGAGCATTTCAAACACTCAATCCGATTAGCTTAAGCGACTATTACTAAGCACAAAGCTCGTACATAATAAGCAAATACCTACAAAGAATACCACACAACACATATCGTGCAAAACATGGTGGTAAGGCAATCATTATCTTTTGTTTCCTTTTTACTAAGTAGGTGGATATCTCTACAAAACAAGTTTTACTTACATTTAGCAATTTAGTTTTCAAAGGGGTGAACTTTTTGTTAACTATTAACTCGTCATCTATTTCCTTTGGAAGCCAACATACGAGGCAAAAGCTAATCACACACTAACTTCCAGCATAGCTATTCAAGCAGCATGGGACAAGGCATTTTGGCTAGCTTCACACAGGGAAAATAGTGACATCACATTGATCACAAGCTACTTAGCATTAGGACAAGGTGAGGGAAGCATATTTATGCACAAGCACAATCATGATGCATGCTCGTCCTATTCGTCCTCACGAAATTGCCAGCCTAAGGTGGCAATCCCATTCTATGTCGGTGGCATAACACGTACTCTCTCGATATATAGCTAGTCGTTAGCTACATTCAATCTACGCATTCGTGGTTAGCGTACCTGCAGGCAAATTCATTGCAGCCCATCCCCACAAGAGATAAATAAGCATACAATGAAAGCAGTAAACTAAGATACTCTCCATATATACATCCCCAGATGTATATACTTCGATATCCATAGCTACCCGATAAATATACCCGCAATTAAGTACCTTCATATATACATGTGTGTAACATGTAAATATTCCAGTAACCACAGCTAACTTTCCCCTAGACCGACAGTGGGACGGTCATGCTCTCACAACTCACACTTACCTGGGCGTAGAGACAATTGATCCATACATTACCATTCAAACGAATGGCATCCATACAATAGCACGTCGTATGGACGACGAAAGTAAAAACCCCCATGTTAGTACTTAGATAGCCACCTAATAGTCCTTAACTAGGCATAAAGGAGGATGTCGCTAGCATAGTTTTGCAAATTAGTTTTTGACAAATTTTGTTTGTAGCTAAAGTTTTAGTTAAAATAGGCTTGTTAAAACCAAAACTTTGTTTTTAAAACAATGTACATGACCGTATTATGCTTAATCTTGCTCGATGCCAGCTGTAATAGAACCGCCCAATTTATACAAGATCAAGTACGGCTGTCCCCGCTAACACGTTGACACACACATACTTTCACTCATATAAACCCGGTAGTCCGCCGAGTGTCCCAAAAGACCTCGGTAAATCAACATCACAACCAAGATCGCGTGATTAAGCAAATACACATCACATAATGCAGGGTTGCAAAATGAAAAATAATATTACAAATGAATTCAAAAAATAATAGTACAAGTTTGGGTTTCAAAACCGATTAGTGAAAACAACATAGCTTTCAAAAGATTACATTAATATATGTTCCAAATACATTGCTAGCATAAGTGACATCATCCGACAAAAGCATATAGATGAGAAGTAACTATAGAATCACCGAGCCCATCGGCGGTTAGCCACCATCTTCACAGGCCAAGAACTTCACCTGCAACATGGTGGGATAAACCCTGAGTACTCGAATGTACTCAGCCAGACTTACCCGTCGGAAACCAAAACAAGTGACACCAAGGGTCATGCAAGGCTTATGAGGTGGGCTAGCTTGACACTTTTGCATAAAAGAGCTTATGAGCATAGTAACCAATTTAAACTTAGCATCAAGCTTATCATCATCTACCTATCCACTAGATTAGCACCTGTACTAGAGCACTCACTTATTAGGAGCAAACAATATTAACCACAGCAGGTATAATAAGGCTGTCATCATCATATCATCATTTCTGAACCATTAGGTTATTTAGTGTATCTACATTGGAGATAAGCCCGTCAAGTTCTCACTAACCGGGAGAGACAGCGATTCAAATCGAATTACAACTCAGCTGAGGGGGTATTCCTAACTCTCACCCTGGCATACTTTGCAAGGGTAGCCGTGGGTCACCTTTGGAACATCTCAGGAACCAAATTGTGGGTTCGATCAGCACCAAAGACTCTCGTGGATTACCCTTCCGCCAGACGATCAGACTTTTAAATCACCTGCCCTTGGACTCACGCCTCACGGCTCCCTTCCGAGGCGCACTTTATACTTATCGACTCCGGCCGAGGTGAGCTACTCGGCTTCATGGTCGGTCTTCAGCCCGCCAACTAAGAGAGAGGCATCGCTCAACATGAACAGGAAAGGCTCCAAGAATCAGTCCTGCTTATTACAGACGGAGTCACTGCAAACCGCAAAGCCTCCGTCCGGTCTTCATTTCAAATTAAGACGGTTCTTTTCCACGATAGCAAAATAGCCAACCGTGCCATATGTATCTTCCTATCTCTCGCAGTGATGACGGAAATCACCCGACTTCTACCGTGTTTGAGCAGGGCTAAGCACTACACGAGCCCTGAGCTACATAGGATTCGTGGTATCAATATCTGGACAAGGATTGGATAACCAATGCAGCAAGTGTTTGCATCCAACACCTAAACTTAATGCAACAATATATATATGTAACAATATCTATCAGAATCGCATTTCGGAAATTAGGAGGCTTAATATGCTCCGGGGCTTGCACGGATCCGACACAAGTCGGTGTTAGGTAGACGACACTCGCTAAGTGAGCATCTCCGTTCTAGCACTTGTCCAGTCCTTCCACCTTCGGGATAGGTCCACCATACACCATCGTCTGTCTCCACATCATGCGCTCCACGTCCACGTGCTGTACCTAGCGTACCTAGGATGAGATGCATAGATGCGATGCATGAACATAAAGAATACACATGAAGGAATGCAACAAGCATACTAAAAACAAGCATATGTTACACTATACACACATAAGCATGTCATACAACCAGCTAGCTATACATGATCAAGTACTTCACAATTTAGCAAAACATTTTAGGCATGCTACCTTAACTCTAGGTGTCCAAGATAACCATTTGCAATCATACAAACAAGAGCAAGTAGAAGCAAACAATTCTAGATACAAGCAGATTTGGACAGCAGCAAACAGTCACTTGTTTCAAACATAACTTAAGCTACAAACATCCCACAAGGATGATCTAAGACTTTATGAAAATCCATAGAAATTGTATACAAGATTGATGTTTACATAAAAAGCTAATTACAAAGTTAAACAGGGCAAACATGTAGATGTTTCAGACCTGTCCAGACATGGACATAAAACTGATTGCAACTTCAGAGAAGCATAACTGTAGTTACACAAATCCAAATGACTTGCAAGAAGACATTTTGGAAAGCTTATGAAATTATCTACATTTCATCTGTAACCATCATAGCATGATTCACAAGTTAAGTAGGTCCAAATTATACCTTTACAGAAACTGGTTCATACAAAACAGAGAGCAACAAATCCTGTACTCTAACTTTAAACAGTTGTAACTCTTAAACTACTTGGCCAAATGACACCAAATTTTAACAGTAGCTAGATACATGAATTATCTACAACTTTTGTATAAACAAGTTTCACAACAAAGCACATTATCATGAAGAACTTTGCTAAGTTCTCAGATCTGTCCATAAACCACATCGGCAAGAAAATAATTATTAACTTATGTTGCAAACACATAATTGGGCAAAACCAACATTACCAACATGTCACACATGACTAAAGAACACCAGAAAACCTAGGGTCCATGACCAAATAAATTCTTTTAATGCATTTCTTAATTTATTTTAGATAACAAGGTGACTTAATGAACATATACCAAAAGTATACAATAAATTCTACAAAAATTACAGTGGCTCACATATCCTCTCAATAGTCTACTGTCCAAATTTCACTCCATTTGAATATGTATAGCAACCTCTATGAAAAGACAAGTTGCTAAAGCAAGAAATCATGTGAGAGAAAGATAAACCAATAACTCACTCATACTTCATCCAATACTCATGAAATTTTTACCACACATCAACTATCAAATGATTAGCATGCCACAAAATTTCACTTAATTTGGAGCCCTAGATCTACAGTTATGAAAAAAGACAAATACCACTAGCATTACAAACCTAGCTGCATAAATATATTTTTACAGCTAAAACTTTAAAGTAAAACATGTAATATTATAGATCTATTGCATAGAGAATTTCACAAGGATTCCAAAAGTCCTCATTTGCTATTTTACGAATTTCCTATGAATTACTATGAATTTCCAAAGATTCAGCAAATTTACTACAAATAGGTCCTTATCGGCACTATTCATCTGAGTCACTGACATTGCAGCTAGGCCCCTGACTTACGTCGAATTCTAGTAAACAGTCCCTGACGGGATTAGGAAGCAGAGGAGGCACTGTGGCTCGTCGGTGACGGTCGTAGGGGGCTCTTCGGCGATGGTGGAGCGGCGGCGGAGCACCGGGAGGCCCACGCGCACTCGCCGGTGGCCTCGGCTCGGCCCGAGGTGGAGCGTGGAGCCCCACCACGTCTTGCGCGCAGCCCTGCACAATGGCGGCTCCGATGGCTGGGCTGCTGCGGCGGTCTCCCGCTCGGCCGAGGATCGCCGGTCGGAGAGGAGAAGGAGGCGGAGGCGGTGGTTCGCGTGGTTGGTCATGAGGGGGCTCGGAAGCTAGGGAACGGCGGCGACGGTGAGCTCGGCCAGCCGGCCATGGCGGACGCACGTCCTGCCACAGAGCGGAGCGAGGAGAGCGCGAGAGGGAGCGGCGAGGGGAGAGGAGAAGGGATGGAGAGCTCGGCCGGGCTCTGGTTATCCGCATCGGGCGCAGGGGCACGCGGCATGGAGGTGGGGGCGCTCGGCTCGCATGGCTGCCACGCCTTGGCCACGCGTCGGCATTTTGACGAGCAGGTGGCGAACGCGATCCAGCGCGTCTTGGAAGCCGTTTTTGGGCTGGTTCGGTAGGGAATTTGATGGTGGGCCTTTAACGAAGTTTGATCTCCATCCGATGCTCTACAAATTTTGTTAAAGGTTCATAGCCATTAGAGCAAAGGATTAAGAGATAAATAGGCCCTAATTTGACACTCACAATGAATTAATGTCGATCAAAGTAAAGCTCGGTTTTGTTCATTTTGGGAAGTCAAACTTGGTCCAATTGATCCCATCTTTGGGTATCCTCTTCTCCAAATAATTATCTCCAACTTTTATTTTTGACCAACTCAAGTTGCTTAGCAAAATTTGGAGAACGCGGAATGCCAATGGCGACGACGATGAATTCCAGACTTAGAAAATTCTAAGTCCGAAAACAGCCACCGATTCAATTTTCGAGCCTCTGTTCGACTTAGTTCCAAGTTGATCTGGCTCTTGCTCCAAAAACAAAGTTTGTTCTACTCTACTCAATCTTTAACTTTTATTTAAGGTGCAACTTCAAAACTGGTATAGAACCTACTGTTCTACTTTGACCAAAGTAGGATCACGATGAAGCTTAAATTATCCTTTTGATCCATTGGAGCATTTTCCGCCACCGCTCAACATGAACCCCTCATAACTTTTGTTCATGAGTGCAAGTAGAGTTGTTTGAGCAAGGTACCAAGGTTTGGTTGACTTCATAGGTTTCCATCCACTTGATAAAGCAATTCATGCCAAGATATGACTTATCATTTCATGTGACTTTTGATTCCAAACTTCATGAAACTTTTCCACGGGTCTAGATGGATGCATGGGGATGTAATGTACATGGAATAAGCATGTTTAACATTACTCTTGCATAATCTTAACAAGGGTCCATATGTAAGCAATGTGCGTGGCCCAAGTTTAAGTTGGAGCTCCATCATGTAAATTTGATCTTGACACCTTGATTACCACTTGACATGTCATGTTTGAGCTCAAACCTATTGCTTAATCGATGATAAACACACAGGTGTTACAGCCCTCCCCTTAAAAGAATCACGTCCCCGAGATTCGGTCAAGAAAAAGACTCTTAAGGGAAGAAAAACTTGTCATCCAGTTTCCAACATCAGTGATAGCATTAGGCTATTTAACTTTGGAGTATCAGAGAGACTAATTTGGTCACGACACTTTCTGATACTTGCTCTTTGTCGTAAGTTGTTGTCTGAAGAATTTCTTTCGTTGGCGTCCATAAAGCATTGTTACATTGGAAGGAATCCAAGATAGCACTGTCCTGCGTACTTCGTCCACGATGTACGAAGAGTGATACAAGCGTAGACTAAATACTTGTAACATCTACTTCCTAGTGGATACAACATAGACCTATGGACTTTGCACTAGCCCACAGTCTGTTGACAGATATTCCTTGCAACGATGCTATATTTGTTCCCAAGGTTTGAAAAGCAGTTCTCTACTAAAGTGGTTTGAGCACAACTTCTCATAAAGGATGTGATCATAGACGGGGTAAACATCCTTTGAGGGTATGAGAAGCTAGTTAACCAATATCCAAACTGGTTGTAGCGGTGCAATCACTTAGATGTCACTGATGGAAAGCTACATAATGTTCCTTATATATAGTGCTCTTTCTCTGATAACGACACTGTATTATCTGAGTCTGTTGAGTGAGTGGTGAATGTGATAGCTGACTCTGTTGACTCAGCGTTCTCGACGACCATTATTTAAGGTTATTCTCATATCCAAACGGTAATAGTTATCTGAGTTGTATCTGAGGCAAACCCTTGGGTAAAACACATGGAAGACACCTTAGGCATGTCAAAGCATTGGAGAACCCTTGATGCGTATGATGTTAGCGAGGCTTGGAGGGCAACACAAGTTGCAAGTAATCACAAAACTAGGGACTAGTTTACTACCAAGCAGGTTAAGTATAATTTGCCTTCGTGGTGCAGTTGCACAACAAGTTGGGTTGACTTGAATCGTAGCAAAACCAGCCTTCTTACTACATTTGTCGTCGAGGCTTCCATTCTAAGGCCAATCAATATCACAAAACACCATAATCCGAAAATCTGCGGTTTAACACCCTTCCAATCTATTTTTGACTTGCAACGGCACAAGTTGACTTGTAGAACATCTTGACTGCTCAACTATTATCGATACGAGAGGACAAAGGTACGGCACAAACATGGGTGCAAGGAGTATTCTCTAGGTATGGAGGGTTGTCTAACAGCAAGACATCTACAAGTTGTAATTTCTCGGTATGAATTACAAACACAACCGTCTAATGCAAAGGATAATCGCAGTCACAGCGAAATTGCAGATTCTGTACTATTTTTGTTTTCTATTCAAATCTCACAAACTACTGCTCCAATATGCACAAATTTTGGTGGGCATGTAGATCCATGGGTCTTCTAACTACTCACCAAAATTCAACTCAACCGGACTCCGTTTGACCATCCAAACAATTCATCTACCAAAACTGCTCTGTTCTGAAATGGCAGCAAACCGAGCTGACAAGATATCTCTCAAATCCGATGTTTTACTCAACCAATACTCAAACCAACTTAAGACATTTAAGGGTCCTAAGCAAGGAATGAGATCACCAAGTTTGGAGTCAATCCAACTTCGTTTGAGTCACTAATCGCCGGCTTGAAGATAACCGGTTTCGTGCCACAAAATCTGGACAGATTTCGTGTTTCTCCCTTTTCTTTGTTTCACACGTTGAGGTGTGTGTTTTGCACTCTCTAACCTTTCTCATAGCAGCAGCAGCCTTTCCCTAGCTGAGGATGGAGGCTAGAGTTTTCCTGACATGTTTCTTAGGTAACAATTTCCGCCGTTGATCTCGACTGTGCGATCAGCATGCACATAATAATCAAGACTTGGATAGCCAGGTCATAATCATAATGTGACGTTCGATTCTTAGCTGACTAACAACTTGTCCAATCATTAATTGTTGTGTGCCTTTCTGATCCAACAGTGATGACATAAGTTGTTCACTAGGTGACGGACGTCAATACTGGGACAACCAAGTAGAGTCACTTGTCTACCACCTCTTGTAGTCTATTAATGTTTATGTCGGTGACCTGTTCTTCAAAGGTTATCCTTTTTGTGACTTCAAAAGGAAGCTCTACTACTTTTGGTCTGATATATGGATCTTCGATAAGATATGGATAGATAACCAAGGAAGAGCTCACGTGAAAATAACACATCGGTGCAGTTCTGCAATGGATCATGACTAGAAACCTCGATACCTGCGCGCACCCAATAGCACAACCATGTGCCGGCCGGCCACAAGGAGGCCCTAGGTTCCGTCGCGGCACCGTAGATCGCTAATCATGGCACCATTACTGGACATACAACCAAAGTGAAATTTCCAGTGGCACCAATTAGATTGTAAGAACAAGCATTGTGCAAGCAAAAGAGGGATAGCAAACAAGGATAGTCACAAGGTTAGGAATCAACAAGGAGGCGATCAGAAGATCAAAACACAGCGCAAAAGAACATAGCCTAATTGCCAAAGGCAACTAAGCAGGAGACTCTTGCTAATTTCCATATACGTCTTGTGTCCACCCAAGTGATTACCAGATAAAGATTAACATGAGATTTGGTCTTGTCGAGTAGCATCATAAGATCAAGACTGATAAACATCCAGAGACTTGAAAGGGTTGGAGGCAAAATAAATGAGATTCGAGAGACAGAGCCATTGCACTGATTAGGGATTGAGTTGATAAAGCAATGACATGATCTGTGAGGAAAAGGTTCCAAAGAAAAAATAGATAGCGATTAGCGTTGCACCAGATCATCTGTAAAAGAAGGAGCAATAAGATCTAACAAGGATTTTTTTTAGCAGGGTCCTCCCACACAGGAGCGGGACAACCATGAAATATGCAAGCATTTAAGGGAACTAAGCTTGGGCCTAAGATCGAGCAAAAGCATGGATAAAGGTCTTCATGGCGCAATGTTCAAGGCTAGCAACCACATGTACAAAGCTTAGGTTCCTAAGATGTAACTTAATTGTAGACGACAACCTGAGATTACCAAAACTTGGACGCCGCTCCGTGATAGCGCTCTTCCACACTCATATGCTTATCGAGGACAAAAGGGTGACAACTACAGCACTACCTAGATAATGAGCATCCACGCCTACATCATGGTCTTAAGCGAGCATTTCGAAATACTCTATCCGATTAGCTTAAGCGACTATTACTAAGCACAAAGCTCGTACATAATAAGCAAATACCTACAAGAACACCACAACACATATCGTGGCAAAAACATGGTGGTAAGGCACTTTATTATCTTTTGTTTCCTTTTTACTAAGTAGGTGGATATCTCTACAAAACAAGTTTTACTTACATTTAGCAATTTAGTTTTCAAAGGGTGAACTTTTTGTTAACTATTAACTCGTCATCTATTTCCTTTGGAAGCCAACATACGAGGCAAAAGCTAATCACACACTAACTTCCAAAGATAGCTATTCAAGCAAAGATGGGACAAGGCATTTTGGCTAGCTTCACACAGGGAAAATAGTGACATCACATTGATCACAAGCTACTTAGCATTAGGACAAGGTGAGGGAAGCATATTTATGCACAAGCACAATCATGATGCATGCTCGTCCTATTCGTCCTCACGAAATTGCCAGCCTAAGGTGGCAATCCCATTCTATGTCGGTGGCATAACACGTACTCTCTCGATATATAGCTAGTCGTTAGCTACATTCAATCTACGCATTCGTGGTTAGCGTACCTGCAGGCAAATTCATTGCAGCCCATCCCCACAAGAGATAAATAAGCATACAATGAAAGCAGTAAACTAAGATACTCTCCATATTTACATCCCCAGATGTATATACTTCGATATCCATAGCTACCCGATAAATATACCCGCAATTAAGTACCTTCATATATACATGTGTGTAACATGTAAATATTCCAGTAACCACAGCTAACTTTCCCCTAGACCGACAGTGGGACGGTCATGCTCTCACAACTCACACTTACCTGGGCGTAGAGACAATTGATCCATACATTACCATTCAAACGAATGGCATCCATACAATAGCACGTCGTGGATGACGATTTAAAGTAAAACCCCATGTTAGTACTTAGATAGCCACCTAATAGTCCTTAACTAGGCATAAAGGAGGATGTCGCTAGCATAGTTTTGCAAATTAGTTTTTGACAAATTTTGTTTGTAGCTAAAGTTTTAGTTAAAATAGGCTTGTTAAAACCAAAACTTTGTTTTTAAAACAATGTACATGACCGTATTATGCTTAATCTTGCTCTGATGCCAGCTGTAAACCGCCCAATTTATACAAGATCAAGTACGGCTGTCCCCGCTAACACGTTGACACACACATACTTTCACTCATATAAACCCGGTAGTCCGCCGAGTGTCCCAAAAGACCTCGGTAAATCAACATCACAACCAAGATCGCGTGATTAAGCAAATACACATCACATACGCAGGGTTGCAGCGGAAAATAATATTACAAATGAATTCAAAAATAATAGTACAAGTTTGGGTTTCAAAACCGATTAGTGAAAACAACATAGCTTTCAAAAGATTACATTAATATATGTTCCAAATACATTGCTAGCATAAGTGACATCATCCGACAAAAGCATATAGATGAGAAGTAACTATAGAATCACCGAGCCCATCGGCGGTTAGCCACCATCTTCACAGGCCAAGAACTTCACCGCAACATGGTGGGATAAACCCCAGTACTCGAATGTACTCACCAGACTTACCCGTCGGAAACCAAAACAAGTGACACCAAGGGTCATGCAAGGCTTATGAGGTGGGCTAGCTTGACACTTTTGCATAAAAGAGCTTATGAGCATAGTAACCAATTTAAACTTAGCATCAAGCTTATCATCATCTACCTATCCACTAGATTAGCACCGTGTATTAGAGCACTCACTTATTAGGAGCAAACAATATTAACCACAGCAGGTATAATAAGGCATCATCATCATATCATCATTTCTCGAACCATTAGGTTATTTAGTGTATCTACATTGGAGATAAGCCCGTCAAGTTCTCACTAACCGGAGAGACAAATGATTCAAATCGAATTACAACTCAGTGAGGGGGTATTCCTAACTCTCACCACGCATACTTTGCAAGGGTAGCCGTGGTCACCTTTGGAACATCTCAGAACCAAATTCGTGGGTTCGATCGGCGCCAAACACTCTCGGGGATTACCCTTCCGCCAGACGATCGGGACTTTTAAATCACCTGCCTTGGACTCACGCCTCGGCTCCCTTCCGAGGCGCACTTTATACTTATCGACTCCCGGCCCGAGGTGAGCTACTCGGCTTCATGGGTCGGTCTTCAGCCGACCAACTAAGAGAGAGGCATGCGTTCAACATGAACAGGAAAGGCTCCAAGAATCAGTCCTTAAGCGACACAAACGGAGTCACTGCAAACCGGCAAGCCTCCGTCCGGTCTTCATTTCAAATTAAGACTGGTTCTTTTCCACGATAGCAAATATAGCCAACCGTGCCATATGTATCTTCCTATCTCTCGCAGTGACAGAAATCACCCGACTTCTACCGTGTTTGAGCAGGGGCTAAGCACTACACGAGCCCGAGCTACATAGGATTCGTGGTATCAATATCCGGACAAGGATTGGATAACCAATGCAGCAAGTGTTTGCATCCAACACCTAAACTTAATGCAACAATATATATATGTAACAATAATATCAGAATCGCATTTGAAATTAGGAGGCTTAATATGCTCCGGGCTTGCACTCGATCCGACACAAGTCGATGTTAGGTAGACGACACTCGCTAAGTGAGCATCTCCCGTTCTAGCACTTGTCCAGTCCTTCCACCTTCGGGATAGGTCCACCATACACCATCGTCTGTCTCCACATCATGCGCTCCACGTCCACGTGCTGTACCTAGCGTACCTAGGATGAGATGCATAGATGCAGATGCATGAACATAAAGAATACACATGAAGGAATGCAACAAGCATACTAAACAAGCATATGTTACACTATACACACATAAGCATGTCATACAACCAGCTAGCTATACATGATCAAGTACTTCACAATTTAGCAAAACATTTTAGGCATGCTACCTTAACTCTAGGTGTCCAAGATAACCATTTGCAATCATACAAACAAGAGCAAGTAGAAGCAAACAATTCTAGATACAAGCAGATTTGGACAGCAGCAAACAGTCACTTGTTTCAAACATAACTTAAGCTACAAACATCCCACAAGGATGATCTAAGACTTTATGAAAATCCATAGAAATTGTATACAAGATTGATGTTTACATAAAAAGCTAATTACAAAGTTAAACAGGGCAAACATGTAGATGTTTCAGACCTGTCCAGACATGGACATAAAACTGATTGCAACTTCAGAGAAGCATAACTGTAGTTACACAAATCCAAATGACTTGCAAGAAGACATTTTGGAAAGCTTATGAAATTATCTACATTTCATCTGTAACCATCATAGCATGATTCACAAGTTAAGTAGGTCCAAATTATACCTTTACAGAAACTGGTTCATACAAAACAGAGAGCAACAAATCCTGTACTCTAACTTTAAACAGTTGTAACTCTTAAACTACTTGGCCAAATGACACCAAATTTTAACAGTAGCTAGATACATGAATTATCTACAACTTTTGTATAAACAAGTTTCACAACAAAGCACATTATCATGAAGAACTTTGCTAAGTTCTCAGATCTGTCCATAAACCACATCGGCAAGAAAATAATTATTAACTTATGTTGCAAACACATAATTGGGCAAAACCAACATTACCAACATGTCACACATGACTAAAGAACACCAGAAAACCTAGGGTCCATGACCAAATAAATTCTTTTAATGCATTTCTTAATTTATTTTAGATAACAAGGTGACTTAATGAACATATACCAAAAGTATACAATAAATTCTACAAAAATTACAGTGGCTCACATATCCTCTCAATAGTCTACTGTCCAAATTTCACTCCATTTGAATATGTATAGCAACCTCTATGAAAAAGACAAGTTGCTAAAGCAAGAAATCATGTGAGAGAAAGATAAACCAATAACTCACTCATACTTCATCCAATACTCATGAAATTTTTACCACACATCAACTATCAAATGATTAGCATGCCACAAAAATTTCACTTAATTTGGAGCCCTAGATCTACAGTTATGAAAAAGACAAATACCACTAGCATTACAAACCTAGCTGCATAAATATATTTTTACAGCTAAAACTTTAAAGTAAAACATGTAATATTATAGATCTATTGCATAGAGAATTTCACAAGGATTCCAAAAAGTCCTCATTTGCTATTTTACGAATTTCCTATGAATTACTATGAATTTCCAAAGATTCAGCAAATTTACTACAAATAGGTCCTTATCGGCACTATTCATCTGAGTCACTGACATTGCAGCTAGGCCCCTGACTTACGTCGAATTCTAGTAAACAGTCCCTGACGGGATTAGGAAGCGAGGAGGCACTTGTGGCTCGTCGGTGACGGTCGTAGGGGCTCTTCGGCGATGGTGGAGCGGGCGGCGAGCACCGGAGGCCCAGCAGCACTTTCGCCGGTGGCCTCGGCTCGGCCCGAGGTGGGCGTGGAGCCCGACCACGTCTTGGCGCGGCCCTGCACACACAGCGGCTCCGATGGTGAGGGCTGTTCAAGGGTCTCCCCCTTCGGCCGAGGATCGCCGGTCGGAGAGGAGAAGGAGGCGGAGGCGGTGGTTCGCGTGGTTGGTCATGAGGGGGGCTCGGAAGCTAGGGAACGGCGGCGACGGTGAGCTCGCCCCGGGCCATGGCGACGACGCCCCGCCACAGAGCGGAGCGAGAGAGCGCGAGGAGCGGCGAGGAGTGGAGAAGGGATGGAGAGCTCGGGCGGGCTCTGGTTATCCGCATGATCGGGCGCAGGGGCACGCGGCATGGAGGTGGGGCGCTTTCGGCTCGCATGGCTGCCACGCCACACCACCACTGCGTCGGCATTTTGACGAAAGCGGTGGCGAAGCGCGATCCAGCCAAGGCGTCTTGGAAGCCGTTTTTGGGCTGGTTCGGTAGGGAATTTGATGGTGGGCCTTTAACGAAGTTTGATCTCCATCCGATGCTCTACAAATTTTGTTAAAGGTTCATAGCCATTAGAGCAAAGGATTAAGAGATAAATAGGCCCTAATTTGACACTTGTCAATGAATTAATGTCGATCAAAGTAAAGCTCGGTTTTGTTCATTTTGGGAAGTCAAACTTGGTCCAATTGATCCCATCTTTGGGTATCCTCTTCTCCAAATAATTATCTCCAACTTTTATTTTGGACCAACTCAAGTTGCTTAGCAAAATTTGGAGAACGCGGAATGCCAATGGCGACGACGATGAATTCCAGACTTAGAAAAATTCTAAGTCCGAAAACAGCCAACGATTCAATTTTCGAGCCTCTGTTCGACTTAGTTCCAAGTTGATCTGGCTCTTGCTCCAAAAACAAAGTTTGTTCTACTCTCTACTCAATCTTCAACTTTTATTTAAGGTGCAACTTCAAAACTGGTATAGAACCTACTGTTCTACTTTGACCAAAGTAGGATCACGATGAAGCTTAAATTATCCTTTTGATCCATTGGAGCATTTTCTCGCCACCGCTCAATATGAACCCTTCATAACTTTTGTTCATGAGTGCAAGTAGAGTTGTTTGAGCAAGGTACCAAGGTTTGGTTGACTTCATAGGTTTCCATCCACTTGATAAAGCAATTCATGCCAAGATATGACTTATCATTTCATGTGACTTTTTGATTCCAAACTTCATGAAACTTTTCCACGGGTCTAGATGGATGCATGGGGATGTAATGTACATGGAATAAGCATGTTTAACATTACTCTTGCATAATCTTAACAAGGGTCCATATGTAAGCAATGTGCGTGGCCCAAGTTTAAGTTGGAGCTCCATCATGTAAATTTGATCTTGACACCTTGATTACCACTTGACATGTCATGTTTGAGCTCAAACCTATTGCTTAACTGATGATAAACACCTGGGGTGTTACAAGTACCAATCATGGAACCTTCTCATTTCAAGTGGTAGGCGCTGGATGTCCCAGTTTGGTAGGAAGGGCTTGCCTCTTTCATATGTTTTTGGGCAATCCTTTGACCATTTAATGTCATCAACATTTGGATACTGCTTTGCTGTTTGGTGACAGCCTCCTTAGAAGCTCGTGTTGGTACTTTTTTAACTTGGTTCTCATGCTTGAACTAGTCATGGGCATACCACTTGTGCACCGATGAGACGTCTTTCATCAGAACATAAATTGGTCTTATGGTGATTGGATGCTTCTTTCGAAGTTCCCATTCAGGCACGTCCTCATCTTCTTGTGCATCACCTTCTTCTGGAGGCACTAATTGTTCATGTATCGGCTGCGCTTGTTGAGAAGACTATGGCATCTCAACATGCACTTGCTCGGTACGAGCTGGAGAAGGTTGTAACTTATCAAGCACATGCTCGCTAGGAGGCGGGGAAGAATGTGACATCTCAGGAATGTGGTGGTCACAAGACGGTGAAAATATCTCTCCGTACTCAACAACTCGCTCCAAATTTGAGAGAGGGGGAGGTGGCGAAGAAGCAGTCAATATAATGTCCCGTTTGTGCCAGAGGATGAACTTCCCCATTACGTCTCTGAGTAACACCAGCCCCTCAGGAGTTGCGTAGTCTATCCTCCACTGCATGAACTCGGGCTTCACAGTATGCACCTTGACCCTAGTGTAGTCTGGTGGTATATTATTATTGTGGTGTAAGCCACAGGGAGGAAGTGCCACACCCGTTGCCACCTCTATCACAATATTCTACCGGCCGCTGAGAAACACCAAGGTGTAACTAGTTGGTTCCCATATGTGATCGATGGGGTTGTGGCTATAGTGGAACCTTGGTTGCTAGGAACTTTGAGGGCTGCCAACTAATGCCAGTTCTTCTGGCGGCGTTATTAATGTCCATGGCTCCGTAGACAGTCCTTGCTCCTCCAGCGCCTTCGCAACTAGAGCCTTCACTTGGAGCTCAAGATTAGCCTCCTGGTCTCTGCCATGTTTCTTGTACATGTGCCTGTCCTCTTTGAATCCGTGCTTCTAGGTTGTCCTTTTCCTTAGCCCCCTGGTGCGGCATGTGTGCTCGTTGTTTCCCAAGCCAAGGCTAAGCTCGTCCCTCTCTCTGGATGGATTGAATGAGCCCTTCTCCTTGTCTTCAGCATATTTCAGTATCCTTGATACTACCTCTTGGGTCTCCGGCTTATCAAACTTAAGATTACCGCCGGATGATTCTGTACTCCTCGCATAAATCCAATTCCTTGAGCGTACCTTCAAATTCTTCACATCGATATTCCCAGAAGCTGCGGCCTCTTCATCTATCTTCCTAAATTGCTCTTCCTTAGCATAGTAGCCACCTAGGCCTAGATGATGGTGGTGTTTGTTCCTCTTCGCGTAGCTTGGTGTTACGGGCACTGAGCTCCAATGCCTCCGGTGAAGTCTTCTGAGCCATGAGCTCCTCCCATTGACTAGGAGTTATGTTGCCGAACTCATTGAAGGGAGTTAACCTCTTTTGGATATACTTCTTGTTGAGCTTCGACCTCCAACATCGGAATGACTCTCCCATGATCTTGAAAGCATTTTTACCAGTTCTTGCTTACCCCCCGGAAATCTAAAATTGAGCTTCAGCTACTTATCCCATAGTTCATCCTTTTTCTTCTCTGGTACCTCTTTCTAGTTAGGGATTGCTGGGTTCAATTTATCTCTTACTAGGGCCCCGATTGCATTACGGAATCATCCTCTGAATTCCTTCAGCTCAAGGATCTCCCCTCCTGGCCCGACCTCCGTTATCACATAGCATGCCTTATCTGGATATTGGTTTGCTTTTCTATCCTCTCGTTTCCTCTTTGGCTTGGTAGTCATGTTCATGGTTGTGTCTTGAGGTTGTGGAGCAGAGGCTTCAATGTCTGTCTCTGTGGCTGTTGCCTCTGCTCTCCTTTCCTCTACTCCATCTTATCCGATGAGATGTTGCGGACGTCGACGTCGTCTTTTTCAAGTTTTAGAAGGGACCTATATATACGATAGGTCAAAGTGTTAGCAGAGGTAACATAGCCAAAGCTTTAGCAAAATTTACAAGCTAAGGCTTTATCCCTACCTCCTCGTTCGGGTCAAAATCCTTATCAAAATCTTCCTCTGTTGGCCTCCTTCTGGCTTCACGTGGGAAAGGATCCACGAGACTTACATATCCCTCTTCTGTGTCCTCATCATTATCATCCTCTTCTTCTTCGCCTTCAGCAACCTCTCCTGCTCTTCCTTCTGCTCCCCCTTCCTCCTCGTCACACTGCTCCTGAGTAAGCATCACTTCTAGATCCTTTTCTAACTCGTTATCTAACTGCTCCTGAGTAAGCTGGTCCTCTAGTGCTTGCTCCTCATAGGTTGGCTGCTCATCATGCTTGGGGCATCGGGCTACACTGCCTGATGTCCGTGACATTATTTCACGCTTTGTTCTAATAGATGCAAAAAAGTGTGCTTTAGGTACGTGAGAAGGTATAAGAAATCAAAAAGGTCTATAAACCAAAGTAGTCCTATAAAACAACAATATATAAAAAACAAGTAGTAGCAGTAGTAGAGGCCTTAGAAACATGTCAATCATTATTTGATCATGAACTTGGAGCATCAAGGCATCATAACAAAGAAGAGAGGAGAAGGTAACGTAGGGGCGGCTGATAATGATGCCAAGTTCCTCACAAGTTCTTGATCATCAGCTCATATTCCATATAATGTATGTACTTGGACAATTTCATTATCGACAAAACAAAAGAGAGGACAGAAGAGGGGAGATTTGGCAAAAAAGCAACAGCTGCTTAGGAAACATAGAGCAACAGCTGATGACAAAAATAGCCAAAAAACAGAGGAGAGGGGAGCTTTTGATGAGCATCATCCTCACATGATGAAAAGACATGTAGAACAGTTTCAGATGCATAGAGAAACACAACTTCATAAAGCTTATTACCAAGAAGCTTGCAACATTCAAATGCAATCGAAGAATTGAGATAGCAGGCTCTGTTTGACAAGAATAAGATACCAAAGTGCAAGCCTGCTGCATTGCTTGGAACTGAGCAGGAATTGAAATTCATTCAAAATTTCGCAGGTTGATAGTGACAAACAGAACACTGGCCGCTCCTAACAGATACACATTACAAAGATTTGGGTCTAACATCTTTTATGAAGTGTTCAGTGCTTACAACAAGGCAATCCTATGCATCAAGAAATGTCATGCCATGTGATTTCCATTTACATCTAATTAGCACCGTTAAAATTTTTCTACTAACATATCTAACCAGATGACAGTATCAAACTATCAATTCTCTGAAGAGAGACAGACACCATTTGCCTAATTTTCTATTTGACTCCCGCACAAACAAGATGATCACCATTATTAGTTCATCCCTAAATTTCATTTTTAATAGAAGGTCCGCTTCATAATGATGAACTGGAAAAAGAAAAGGGCAAAAGGTTCTCTAACTTGCTTAGCAGTTCTACAGCAGATAAGAAAATGCTAAGGAGCCAGTTCTTGACAGGAAGACACAACAATCCATTATTTATATATTTACACTGGTAAGTAATAACTTATAGCTCACTGCTCACACCAGCTTACCAATCAAAGACATACCATAAGATTTTTATAGGAACCATATTTCCATTAACCTGTAGTGCCGGATATATCTCCAGACAACACCAGATACAAAGTCAGGGGCATGGTCCATCCAACGTCGTGAGCCAGAAACTAAAATATGCGATTGGGCACCAGAAACTGTGTCCAGCTGCACACTAGCAATACCCAAGGTAGTACTACATATGTTACTCTTGGCGTTTGCCAACACCATGGTACCTTTGTAGCGGTGTCTTGCAAGACCATTCAAAGGGTATTATGGTGTGGCCACACTTTGTGAGCGAATCTGCAATAATGGATTGCACCAGAGTGGCAGATTTATACAAGAGAAGTTGGCAGCGGTAGATATTTAGGATTACATGTAATAAAACACTACAGTGCTGGCTCCATAGCTCAGAGCAACACTAATTGGTGGTCAAACCAAGAAACGATGCTCCCCCCGCCCCGCCCAAAAAAACATAAGAAACGATGCAATAGTGGCCGGCCTACCACAATCAGTTTGTAGTAAGAATCAGCTCACCTACATTAATTACAGTCATCAGTTTTGCCACAAAAGTGAATTTAAATTGGACTGCGCAATAGAGCTATAGAAGACTGACGTGCTGTGCCACAATACAGCCATCCGCTAACTAAATAATTGGGCTGATAAAGTTGGGTCAAGTTAAGAAACCGGGTGAAGCACCAATAAGAGCCTTCTGTAGCAACAACTAGTTTGTCACCACTAGTCTAATGATCTACTCCTCACCTAAATTACCCTTTCCATATCATGAGAATCCTAGTAGCTGGGGTTCCTAGCCCATGATCTACTGCTCTATACAGCTAGGATACATCCTTAATCCCACCCTTTGTGCAAAGAACATATATTTGGTTTACACCTTATAGTCTAGTTTGTCAAGGTTCAGGTTCATATTCAATCATGCATGCAAGAGGCACTATGAAATAACAATGTAATTAGTATTTTTTTAAGAAAAGCGAACAGTTCTGCCTCTGAGACTGCACACACAACCAATTCTTTCAAAGTTTTCAGCTTATTGATCGTTAATCAATAAATGAAAGGAAAGAGTACACAAGAGGAAGCAAAAACTCAATGGTAAAGTCTATTATTGCTTCTTCAACCATTATTGACACAAGCAAAGACATTAGAGTAATTAGTATGATGTTTCTAGATAATTTTATGAATAACTAATATAATATAAATGTATATTAGAGTTGAGCATTACTCAAGTTGGTGATTCAAGTAATAGAAGATATTCCTTACCACTCATATAAAGGTATTATGAGTCAATGTTTGTATGATGCTACTCACGGTCAGGCTAAGCTACATTGGGACCCTTCTGTTTTGACATTTCAGCAGTTGCGTACTCTCATCTTACATATTCATGGTCAATTCAAGACAGAATTGGTGCCATACCACATCACAAATTTAATCTTTTGGATTATGATTCTTTTATGTATTTGGTGGACTAGTGCAGTTCAGTCAATAGGCTAAAACAACAGCAATATATAGAACTAAGATGGACAAGCTCTTTTGGTGTTTTCTTCTTTCTTTTGTGTTCTTTGGTCCTCCTCTTTGGTAAGCCCGGCGCTTACCATTGTAGGGGTAGATTGTAATGTTTCTCTACTTCCTCTTAATAAATAAAAGGCGAATTTTAGACACAAGTATATCAGTATATGCAACTGCATGCATGCTACTTTACATACAGTTCTATTGGTCATCATATGTTACTGGTTTGCAGATACGCATGTGAAACAAGCAGCATCTTATATACTACCATGGACAAAAAAATAAGACAATGTAAATTTATAAAGTGATTAAGAGTACATTTATAAAAAAATTAATGAAGTGTAAGAGTGCATGTATGGATACAATAGTACTTTTCCGTCTCTAATGACAAGAAGCCAGCCTTCCTTTCCTACTGATTTTTAATAAATTAAATGGCCTAGCTTGAAATAAAAAAAATTAGCATCCCATGGAGAAAAATAAAACTATTTGATACAAAATTAGCTTGCATGGTCTTAAATTCGGTTCTTAATATTCTAAGACAACCAATTCCATACACTTGCAACTGCACACAAACTACGGTTGTGCATTCTCATGTAATGGTTTCATTGTCTGCAAATACCGTGTACTCCACTAGCTAACACAGAGAGCAAATTGTTTTAAATCTTGGTTACATGCTAGAATTATCTCAATTTCATAAGACACAGTGGTTAGCGAAAATAAAACCAACCAAACTGTATATTCTACAAATCGGCACCTCATTTTACCGAAAGAGGTAGCCTCAAATGACAGTACTTGAAAGCAGGCAATCTATTATGTGTACTCAACGACAGATGCTAACAAATGGGCTTCTCTCATGAAATGGTCTTTCTACGCTCAAATAACTTAATTTCCAGCCATGTTTTGGGTAAAACAAGTGAACTTTTAAACGAAATGTTGCAACATATCAACATCCAAAGCTCCAACATAACTTGGTCCATCAAAATTCAGTAAACACTTTCGTCAAAAAAAATTCAGTAAACACATGCAACCACTGTAACAAGCTACAATCTACTAATTTATATTGAACCACAGAACTTTATATATCCTCAGAGATAGCATTAGAGCTCATGCCAGTTAGCTAGTAGAAAGAAAAGGGTCTGTGCATGCATACCTTGGTCAAGTAAAATTTGCAAATGATGTTCCCCATTAATTCATGATGCTCAAATCCATATCCTGGGAAAGAACACGACGACGATGGAAGCAACAACAGCATAAGAGTCACTGAGGATTCAAGAATAGGTGAATAGCCATGGACCACAAGAAATGCATTGTGAATAGGTAGGTCACTCACTCGGTCCTACCTTAGATGCAAACCAGATCTGTCAGAATCAAGTCAAGGTCGGAGATGGGGAGGAGGCGATGGGTCGGCCGGCCAGGGGCTCCAAAACCCTAGCCACCGTGGAGATGGAGCGCACGGCGTCGTGGCGGCCCAGGATGTCGAGCTGTGGCCTAGGGGTGCGGAGAGGGGGCGCCAGCGTCGGGAGAGGTTCGGGAGGCGGCGGCGGCGGGGCACCGGGGAAAAAGTTGGGCAGCTTGACGGCGTTGGGAGGATGAAGAAAGCGCCCAACACTTATGAAATTTCGGCCCCTGAGCGCCCGTGCTTATATACCCAGGACGATTTGTAGGGGTGGTTCCTGATCTAGCCGCCCCTACAAATACATTTGTAGAGGCGGTTCTTGATCTAGCCGCCCCTACAAATATTTTCTATTTTATTAAATTATTAATTATGTATTTTTTATATTGCAAAAACATAAATTAAATGTATATAATATTTTGTATTATTCTATATATGCACAAATATATATAAAAACAATTTACTAATATTCAAAACAATATAGAAAACAAAAAAAATTCAAAAATTCAAAAATTGAATTTTAAAACTTCGACTATAATTTTAGGACATTAAATGACATAAAATGAAAATATTGTAAACATAAAAGTTGTATAACTCATCAACATGTATAACTTTTATTTTGGTAATCTTATCATGAGACTTTGTTTGAACGATTTAAAATTTGAAATTCAAACAATTACAACTTGAAACAACATTTTGAAGGAGTATATGATTTCAACTGAAAAAGTCATGAATACCAAAGTTGTACAACTCATTAAGATATACAACTTTTATTTTGGTCATCTTTTCATTTGACCAAATTTGAACAGTTTAAATTTTGAATTTCAATAAATATCAACTTCAAATAAGATTTTAAAACCTTAAATTTTTTCAAATAAGAAAGTCATGAATATAAAAGTTGTTGAACAAATCACTATATATAACTTTTATTTTGTTCATCTTTTTATTTGATAAAATTTGAATAGTTCAAATTTTGAATTTCAATAAATGATAACTTCAAAAAGATTTTGAAACCTTAAATGATTTCAACTATAAAAGTCGTGAACATAAAAGTTGTTGAACTTATCACTATCTTTAACTTTTATTTTGATCACTTCTTTATTTGACAAAGTATTAGTAAACATTGTTTATAAATTCACATATCACTCATAGTTTCATGTACTATACGAGAGACATGTTGATTTGTGAACAATGTTTACTATCACTTTGTTAGATGAAGAAATAACTAAAATAAAAGTAGTAGATCTTGATGAGTTATATAACTTTGATATTCATCACTTTTTCAGCTGAAATCATTTGGTGTTTCAAAATCTTGTTAGAACGTGTCATTTTTTAAAATTTGAATTGCCCAAACTTTGTCAAATGAAAAGAATGACCAAATCAACACAGTAACTTTATAGGACATGATTTTTTTGAAATTTGAAAAATCAATTTTGAGGGAAAAGACTAGTTACAAATTTTACATCACAACTGTTCATTTGGAGTTAGTATGAGGGAGAAAGACTAGTTTTTTCTACAAATTTTATCATTTTAATCTAGATATATCTTTGTCACTAAAAACAATTCAAATTTTGAAAAAATAACATCTTCAAACCTAATTTTCAACTATTAAATGATTTCATTTAAAGATGATATAAAAGTTGTATAACCAATCAAGATCAAATTTTATTTTTGTTTCTCATTTCATAAAGTGTTAATGCTTGTTTTAAGTGTTTTAATAGTAGTCCAAACATGTTGCGGTCAAAGAAGTGCTTTTCAATTGTCTCACGATGTTACAACCGTTTTAGTAGTAATAGAGTGGATGCTTTAATTTCATCTAGATATTGTAAAGGGTAGTATCACACACAAGCATAAATATAGTCTCACACACATACATAAATATATAGTCTCACACATATGCATAAATGAAGTCTTACAAACACACACACTTACACAAACACTCCACGTTCAACAACTAGCTAGCCCATTTATGTAACGACTTTTTCCTTGACACCTTTTTCGTTCCCATGGCAATATGTCTTTGGATCATGTTCTTTTTCACAACACCGATCTTTTCAAAGTATGTGAATAACATCTCATTAAGCTTCAACATCATCCAATCAACTCCGATTCATGTCTTTTGTTTCATCTTCCAAACTTCTTGGGAGGTTACTAATTTATAGAAAAACTATGGTAATAGCACCCAAGGGTCATCTTAGTAGCTTAGATTCTCGAGGTCTAGGACTCTCAATCCGATCTCATTGGTGTTGTTTAATCCAAAGGCATGTTTTCCCTTCCATATTAAAGTCCTTCAACCATGTAATTAATGTTGTTTTGCTTGTACTATTTCATGACCCAATCATGTCATAAGCTTTCTAAGATGACCATTTCGATCCCTCCGCCAACCTATATGGTAATAGAGTCTATGCCAAGTGTTTTGGTCATCAATGTAGTTAGTTGTTGCTTGTGCTATTTCATGACCCAATCATCTGAATGACCATTTCTCTCCGGGCCATAATGTAGCCAAGTGTTCATCAATGTAAGACAATCGATTGTGTACTCTGCAAAGACAACTTAATGCCCTTGACTCACTTCTTTGTAATCATGGTTGATGAACACTTTTCTACCACTGGTGCCCTTCCCAGCCAGCCTACCCTTATGACGAGAATCAGGTTTACCAATCCCTTTATATACTTTTAGGTACTCTTGACAGCACTCGACGACTTCTTTTGTACTATAACTCTCTATCATGGAGCCCTCTGGGTATGCTCGATTATGCACGTATTGGCTTAGAACCGACATGAACCGCTCGTAGGACCATATTTCATGCAAGTAGCAAGGGCCCAATGCCTGTATCTGATGAACCATGTGAATCATGAGATGTGGTATTATATCAAAAAAAGCAGGAGGTAAACATATCTCTAGTTGGTTTTGTGTCTCCACCACAAATTTATGTAGGTCACTCAGCTCTTTCTTGCCAATCGTCTTCTGTGAGATCTTCGAAAAGAAGTAGCACATATGGGTGATGGTCATTTTCAAGAACTCTAGCTTTATAGCCCTGATTGCAATATGTAGAAACACTGTCAGCATCACATGACAATTGTGAGCCTTGCAGTGTGTTATTGACAAGTCCTTCATCGACACTAGCTTCTTCACATTCACGGAAAACCTAGTCAGGACTTTGACCCCCCCTCAGGAAAGTACATATAGCTCTCTTCTCTTCTGGTATTATGTTGAAGCACGCCGCTGGCAGAGTGTATTTTCCATTAGCCTCGGGTACCGGTGAAGCTGTGGCATCACGTTTAGCTGCACCATGTCTTTTCATGATTTTAGACCATCCTTTGACTTGTCTGTGTCCATCAAGGTAGCAATGAGACTCTCAAAGACATTCTTCTGCACGTGCATATCATCAATGGCATGGGGGACCTCCAAGTCTGGCCAATAAGGCAGATACTGAAAGAAGATCGATTGTTTCTTGAAAGGTACGCCTTCGACAGGAGGTGTGCTTCTATCTCTATTCGTCCCATCCAGATTCTTCTTTCCATAGATGACGCACATGTTTTTCACCATTCTGTACACGTGTTCTCTGTTATGATGTCTCTCCGAAGGGGGTTCAATCTCCGGGGTGTTGTCATAAAATCTAAAGAACAATTTGTTGTGGTACTTGTGACTTGTCTTTAAGAAGCACCGGTTCCTTAGGTAAACTATCTTCTTGGATGCATCTAGGAACACCCATGTAGTACCATCCAAGCAAACTAAGCATCCCGTCTTCCATTTGATCTGTCCAGACAAAGCAAACAACGCGGGGTAATCATTGGTAGTAATAAATATTATTGATCTACATATGAAGTCCTCCTTTTGGAACACATCGTACATCGGCTCCCCATGCCTTCATAGCCTCTCCATTTCTTGCATCAAAGGCTCGAGGAACACGTCTATATCAATGCCTGGTTGTTTAGGGCCAGAAATAAGAATAGTGAGGAGAAGGTACTTTCTCTTCTGACACAACCACATTGGGATATTGTACATGGTCAAGATCACTAGCCAAGTGCTGTGGTCGCTCATCCTCTCATTGAAGGGATTCATTGCATCGGTGCTCAAGCCAAACCGTACATTCCTTGGGTCATCGCTGAATTCCTTGTGCTTCTCATCGATCCTTTGCCACTAACTACAATTAGCCGGGTGTGCAATCTTATCATCATCCACCTTGCGCTCATCATCCCACCATGTCATGAGTGCGGCTTCTTTAGGGTTTAGGAAGATACATCTCAAGCGGTCGATCACTGGCAGGTACCACATTACCAAGGCAGGAATTCTTCTCAGTTTTGCATCGTTGCCTAATGGAGTGTCCTCTGGGGGCTGAGATTCTTGTACCACCTTTTTCGTACCCTTCTTATTCCTCTTTTTTCTCGTGGAGGCTTCGTCCCCACTGTGAAGGTCATTGTTCTTGTACCGACTGGCCCCACACCGGGGACATTTATCCAGTGACTTGAATGTTTTGCTACGAAAAAGGATACAGTGGTTGGGGCATGCATGGATTTTTTTCAACCCCCATTGTCAATGGACTTATGACCTTCTTCGCTTGGTATGTGTTGGCGGGAACTGAGTTTGGTTGTGGCAGCACCCATGATAGGAGATGCAATAGATCATTGAAACTACAGTCTAACCAGCCATACTTAGCCTTCAGGATGAGTGGCTCAAGCACAAAACATAGCAATGTCCAATGTGTTGGACAGCCCTTTTCAACACCATACACAGTCTCCTTCGCTTTCGTTTCAGTTCTTTTCAGACTAGTTCCTAGGGTCAATAGGTCCAATGTGACTACATGATCTTGGCTAGCGCTACTCAAGAGGATTATGGATTGTATTCAGGACACAGGCCAAGTTCGTATAAAGAATTTTAATTGGTTCCCATTCACTCTGCTTTGGTCGCCGTTTCGGTCCTTCAGTAGGCCGGCCTGTTTGGTTGGTGACCAAAACTTGCCACGTCTAGTTTCTTCGGCAGCTGTTTGGTTCACTGCCACAACTATGGTACGCCACACTTTCTTAGCACCCTATCACACATGTTATAGACTCATTTTTGTGCCAAACATTGCCACAAGTGAAGCTTTCAATTTTGCTCGCCACACTTTATGTGGCAGTCACAGTTTGCTGAAGGTTAGGCGTGGCAATTAGTTTTGATTAGTAAGACATGATCAAGCAAGGAAAAGAGCAAATTCCCAAGATGATGAGACACGGCGATGTGTCCAATCCAACATAATCATCCATAATCCATGTTGATGCTCAAGGGCGGAGCTAGAGTAAATCCTAGGGGATGCGTTTACCTTGTAGATGCAAGGTTTTGTAAAATGAGTAAATATGGTGAAATTTTGGCTCTTATCACTGTTTTTAATTTTTGCATGGGTATAGCCGCATTCACTATATTCAACATAGATTCGCCCCTGCTGGTGCTCCACCAAGAAATATTACCAGTCACCAAGCCTCTTCCTAATCATGGTCTTGGGCTTGACACAAAGGCTCCTCAAGCAAAACTAGTGTTAGAAGACATGCTTACCATTTGTTGCCGAACTCTCTTAGTCACGTTGGCGTTGGCCACTATGGAGTTTTTCCACCAAGAAAACGGCCTCCTTGTCCTTCTTACATCTGTCAGTTGATGCTGCACACCAAGCTCAGAGGACCGATGACTTTGCCCTAAGTCACCAAGAATATACTACCGGCCACGAAGATTAGAAACTGGGCGAAGCAAGGACTCTCAAGTTCTTGCTACGATACTCTAAATTAATTGTCGACCATCTATTTACATAGATCTAAACACTACTACAAAAAAAAAAATGTTTGTAGCAACATGATAATTTTTTTATAGGGATGGCTGGTGATGGATCTGCCCCTATAGTGGGCGTGCTCGGGACCCATGAGACCAGCCGTCCCTACAAATGTCACAGTAGGGGCGGCTGGTAATACGAGCCGTCCCTACAAATGGGTCGATTTGTAGGGGCGACTCACTCACCATCCGCCCCTGGTGTTGTTATTTATAGGGCGGCTCAATCACCAGCCGCCCCTACAAATGCCCCACGTATAAAAACCTATGAAAGCGAACAGAGATCAAAACGAGCAAACTCGGAAACCAGGAACGAAAACCGCCTTGAGCCCATTTTTTTCATAACACAACTCACGAAAAGTCCACAATTAGCTCAATCGGAGCAAGTTGGAAAACTGGCCTAGGCTATCCGTGAAACTGGTCTGGGCTAGTTTCTACTATTTTCAGCAAAATTCTCTTCGAGAAAAATTTGAAATAAAGTCAAACGAGCTCCAAAATTTTTGAAACTTGACACACACCTTGACTAACCCATTTAGAATAAACCCCAAGAGATCAACTCAAAAAGATCAAAACTTGAATGGGAATTTCAAAATCCATCTCCCAAATTGGGGTTTTGTCAAGAATCCTCCAAATGATGATTTCTAGGTGCTCGTGAAAAATCGGTTAAACCAGTGACTAGATAAGTTCCCAAAGGGCCATAGCACCTGAAGATCAACCACGAACAACATAAAACCTTTGGATCAAAGATCTTTAAGAAAATCATCAAAAGAGGCCTAAAAAGGAGAGTTTTAGGAATGAAAACTTGTGAGATGAGAGCTGGGCTTCAAGTCATGGTTTGAACAAGCAAGAGTCCTAAAAACACTCCAAAATCAAGGCTTCAACACAGCCAATCCAGCAGATAAAAAATGACCACGAAAATCACTAAAAAAGGAAAAACCAGAGGATGTAAAAGATGAACTCGAGATTTCAGCAAACAATTTGATTTAACACAACCATGGAATCTTCTTTACAAGATCAGGTCTAGCCCCCTCCTTTCATCCTTTCAACTGAGATGGAAAACTAGAGCAAGAGGTGCTTATCTTTCTCTACTTCTAATCTCCTTCACAAGAAGCACTTGGCTAGCCTAAGGAAATAACTTAGGGGTGAAAGAGATGGCTGTCTTGGGCAACCACTATATTTATTTATAGGGCTATTACACAATTTCAAGAGTGTCCCTATGTTTAGTCTTGAACCACTCAGCCATCGAGGGCGAAACTGTCCAATTTGGTTTCCAAGCATCGTACGGCCACGTGTCCTTCATGAAGTCGCTTCACCTCGACACAAGCTCTCCGATGATGCCACGTGCCGTCCCGAGATCCTCCCTAGGTTTTGAGACCCAAATCCGTCAAACCTATAGCCCACGGTTTGAGGTCCAAACTGTCAAACCCACTTGGAGTCGCTTAGCTGCTACGCCTTCTCTATGATGTCGACGCGTGTCCCGCTCCTCCTTGACCGTCCGATCACCAAGTGCGCCCGCTTTGACTTGGTCCGATCACCATCTTCACTTCGGTCAACACCGTCTCGGTGTCTCCATCACCATCCCCACATGCACACTTGCTTGTCGACGTGTCTAAGTGCTAGCCGTCCACGGTCCATCCTCCGCCCATTAATTGGTCCCTCAGTCCAAGCCTTCGCGTCTGTCCATCACCGCTCCTGGTCCATCACACACGGACTCATGGCTTGATCTTTTCTATTGCCGTCGACCGTCTCACGCTCAACACCTGCACATCACAAAGCCAAGAGACGTGTTGCACACATAAATCACTCGCCATAGTTAGTCTCACCCACACTAAATCAAAACTTTAATCATCGCCTTGACAATTACTCATCACTCACATACGAGCACATATCCACCATGTGTTCGCACTTATGCTTCGGTTTGTGTGTTATAAACTCTCGGTGCACATCTTACTAGTTTGGTAATTTTGTTTATCTAATGTAGAAAAATTAATTATCAGTAACTGAATTCACTCCCTCTCTCCTAGCTTGATCATACTCAGATCTTTACTAGGGTCATCATTCTTTTCAATGAGTTACCACAGGCGGATATCTTAAGGAATTGCCTATATGGAAGCATTGCATTTCCACACATGTGGCATTTGACCGGCGGCCTCCGCCGTATACACAGGCAGCCCGGAATGTGAACTTCCTGTGCAAAGATTGGGAAGATGCTTGGGAACACAGTTTTTTTAGGGAACATAGTTTTTTTTAGTAGTGCGATAGTGCCTGTTCTAGTTTAGGTTCCTTTCTAGAATAAAAACGTAGACAATTCTTTCATCCGGTTGCTGCAATAGGCGAGGTTGTGTGATGGCAATGGCGCTTTGGGCCCCACATCGTTGGAACGCTACGCCAGACTGCCAGAGTCACTATATATTCGAAACAGTACCAAAATGGGGAATGTTCGAAACTACGTATATATGGCATTCTTGGAGTGTGCAAATGCTGAGATTCATAGGAAGAATTCCTTAGTTGATCCACAGTATTTCGATAGAATTACATGACCAGCACTTAAATATATGAAGCATTCATATCACTCCATGGCTAGATCGAAAGCTAACTACTTGGTACACAAGATCAAAGACCAGCAGGCTGCAATATTAATCTAGCTTGGATTCTTGGTATAACTCTGCCATTTTCCATTCAGCATACACATGCATGATTTATAGATCTTCTTCAAAGAGCAGAGAGCACAGCTAGCCACTGTTTAACTCTTTCCTTCAAAAATTTTTTTTGACGCAAAAGACTGTGGGGGAGATCTCCGCAGTAGATATTTTAATTATATTATAAATCCGCCAGAGAACTCTTTCCTTCATTGACGCTTCATTCAGATATTTCAACCTACAACCAAGTTATAGGGCACATGAGAATTATTTCGATTATTGAACCTTGCGTATATACATAATCTCATTATGTCTTCATCAGTACATCAAAAGCAGACCTTCATAAATGCATAGCTTTTTATTTTTCATGAATACATGAATTATATTCATATTTTTTCGAGGGAACATTATGCATATTTTGCGTCGTCTCTGTATTGAACAACGTACCGAATCTAGTACTGAACGCGACTGAATCTAGTATGAGCATGATGACTGGTGATAACATTGTATATTCTGTGAAGTACTATACTAAATAAACCATGAATAAATGTGTCTGTCGAGGCAGATCTACTTACGCGTAATTATCATGTAGGAGTATCTACTTACCCAGCATGCAAGCCCAACGGCAGCAGTATTTACTTCAGCATGAATTCCAAAGCATTCCGCCTCGTTCCTGCTACTCACGCCCAAAATAGCTGCCTAGATGAAAAATGAGGATACGCCTAAGAAAGCTGCCCGGAGGGAGTAGCTAGCTAGTCAATTAGCAGCCAAAACCAAAGCTGCCAACTTGACATGTCGTACCAATTAACAGCATGGACGGTTATCTAAACAGTATTAAACATTATCGCAGCAACGCCAGTGGCATGCATCATGACACAATGCAGTCTTTTAAGCAGGCATAACGCGATTTAACTATGACTAATCTCTTGGTACTTCGCCGTTTCAAGCATGCACACACGAACTATCTGTCCTGTCCAAGGATCAGATCTCATGTGGGTAGTGGCACAGCAGCTGCTACTGCTCTGCGTCCATCAACTTGACGTCATGAATGATTAATTTTATTATGCCATGTTGCATGCTCCAAAACTAAGAGTAATTAATAGCCGAATAATAAAGGGCGAGAAATTAACGGGAGGACGACAGGCAGTGTTTAAGTTTTCACCTCGATGCAGCGTCGATGGCGGCGGGGCGGCGGCGTACCAGTGGAACGGCACTCCGCCGGACTCGATCCGCGCGACGTCCACGACGAGCTGCTGGTAGTGGCGGCGCACCTCCTCCACGGACGTGCCGCCGCCCATGTAGCGCGCCACGTTGTGCCACCGGTCCGGGGTGTCCGCGTCGTACACCGCCAGGGCGCGCTCGAACAGCTTGTGCTGCGGCTTCGTCCACTCAGACGACGACGACGAGTTGGACGACATGGCGCTGCTGTTTGCGTTTGGAACGGACGGTCAGGGGGTACCGTACGTCCTGGTCTTGCTCGGAGGTTTGTGCGTCAAGAAGTGATGTAACCGGCGCAAGGAAAGGAAGGGTTTGAAATAGTTTGCGGTGGGAGCACCACCGAGCCGCGAGGGTTCAATTTATAGGATCCGTGCCTCCATGGAGCTGGGTTTAGGAAGGCCAGGTGGCATGCTTCAGTCTCCAACTGGCAAAAGAACCAGAGGATAGTCAGGGTGGCCTGCTGACCCCCTGACGTATACGTAGGAAAAAAAGGAGTATATGTCACTTTGACCCGTCGTGCGTCTTTGTATTTTTTATGTACTAGCAAACGTGTCCGTAGGTTGTAACGGGATACAATATATACTTAGCATGATAAAAATTGAAATATACTCTAGCAAATAGCAACGGAAAAAAAATCAGAACACATTCAGATCCTAGTAAAAAGCGTCCAAATCAGAACCTACACGTGCTTTGGAGCAAGTAAAAACAGACCAGAAAAAAGTGAAAAAAGAATAGAAATGAAATGAAACAAAGAAAATCTACCCTTCTTTCATCTTTATTAGATTTCTATTCTTATATTTATGCATTTGGATTAAGATTCCTATTCCGGTTACTCGGAGTCGGAGAGATATAATTGGACTAAGATTCCTAGCTGTTCATATTATTATATTTTTTCTATTTGATTAAGATTCCTATTCACTTGAAATCGGAGAGATCTAATTAGATTAGGATTCCTAGTTATATAAAGAGAAGGACTATAGGTGCTTTTTCACTTTCAAAAAGCTAGTTAAGGGGTGTCCGGACAAATAAATAGGTGGAGAGAAATTTTGCCTCTTTAATATTAGGTATAAATACGTACTGTCTTAACTACAAGTCATAACTATTGTTTTGACCGTTGTCGACTTCTTGTATCCAGCGTAGAAGTACCCCCTCTATTTAAAAAAATACCATATAATAAAGCAAATTAAAAATATTAAAACATTATAAACTTCAGCCACAAGTTAGTAAAAATATATGCATGTTGAGCGCAAAAATAGATTCATAATTTTGTTTTTCAATAAATAAAATACAAATAATTGTGAATTGAGTATAGATCATCCATTGGTTAGGTCTAAGTTATTGACTTGTGCTCGATTTTTTTTTGAACTTATTGTATAATTTAAAGGTATTGTCCTTTCAATGGTACGTGATACATCTATGCTCTACTCACCAAAAAACATGTCCTCAAATATATCACTTTGGCTGTCATTTATATCTTTGTAACGTTATATCCGTATATAGTGTCATAAATGTTCTTTTGACTGGAGGTTTAACAACCTAATTGTCAAAGGTAGTTTAGGTAATTTAAGAGCACACACATTGTAGTTTAGGTAATTTAAGAGCACACACATAGTTGCAATAAAATTCAAGAAAGCCTCTTCTCAATCCTAAAAAGCAATATTTCAGGTATGGATGAAGTAAACTGGCTAGCTAGATTCTTTATATGTGGTGGAACCAAGGTTGTTAAAGTCTTGTATTAGATGATAACTCGAATGATGGGATCACCAATCGTAGAATTATAACTACTATAATTGTAAAATTATAGATTCTACTTAGCAAATTGTCAAATCAACCCAATAAACTAGGATCACAAAGTCATAAAATAGCACCATAGAATCGAGATTTTAACAACTATGGGTGGAACCAGTACAGCTGTATACTTATGGGATATTCGTCATATAAAGTCATATGCCACCACATAATCAACACAGATGCCTGTATTTTTTAGCTAATATATTTTTTCAGGTGTAGCTGATGTATACTAAACAGAGCATTGGGGGCAAACTCCCATTTGAACGAAACTTCTAGTATATGTCCAGCGATGAGCAATAACCTTTACATTTCTTAAGCTACAATTCCAATTTTTTGTATCATGTCATTTTTCTCTAAAGTTGCCATGTCATATATATATGAGTACACAAATGATACTATTCTTTCGATGCATAATGTCTTGATGTTGTTTCTTAGGATACCATATAGCTAATTATTGTATGTGTTGTGCCTATGACAATGGACCTAAATCTAGCACAACAGGAAACGCCTGATTTGCCGGGAGCAAAAAAAATTTGCCGGGTGCTTTTTATCGGGCACCCGGCAAAGGAATTCTTTGCCGGGTGCCAGGCCTGGCGGCACCCGGCAAAGAAAGGCCTCCGACAAAGCAGCCTTTGCGGGGTGCCGGGCACTCGGCAAATTCCAGCCGTCGGCAAAAATTGGTCTTTGCCGGTGCCGCCACTCGGCAAAATATGGCACGCCGACAAAAGGTGGCCCGGCTTGACGATGACGACCAGCGGACCGTCGACCTTTGCGGGTGCCACGCCGTTAGGCACCCGACAAAAAGAATTTTTTTTTTTTTAAATTTCTTTGCCGGGTGCCCCATGACCTGGCACCCGGCAAAGGCTTCTTTGCCGGGTGACCTGGGTGGACCGGCAAATTATTATTATTTTTTTTTTTTTTTGACCCCATTTTTTTTGTGGGGACTTGCTACAGTAAATATATCTCTATTTCAAAATTTGGGACAATTATGAGTTTTTTAACTATATTTCCTTAATTTTTTCCGTTTCATTGAATTTTTCCGACTATTCCAAATTTGAACTGTAGGTACATGAAATAATGGAATTTGGTCATTCAAAAAATAGTATTCATGATATTTAGGCTATGTCGAGGCCGTATGCAGGAAGTGGCATGAAATGTCGCGCATCATGTTGTCGTAACATGACGATGTACTCGCGGGGGAAGTTTATTTAAATTATATAAAATCCAAACGATGTCCGAAAATCACGAAACTTGTCGATGTGTGTTGTTATCACATGTGGAGGCCCTGGTAAAAAATTGAGAAAGTTTCGAGCAAGTTGCGACGTCAGCTGCCTAAAACCCAGACATCTCCACATGTGACCACATGTGATAACAAGACACATCGACAAGTTTGGTGATTTTCGGACATCGTTTGGATTTTATATAATTTAAATAAACTTCCCCCGCGAGTACATCATCATGTGACGACAACATGATGCGCGATATTTCATGCCACTTCCTGCATACGACCTCGACATAGCCTAAATATGTGGAGATGTCTGGGTTTTAGGCAGCCGACGTCGCAACTTGCTCGAAACTTTCTCAATTTTTTACTAGGGCCTCCACATGTGATAAAAAGACACATCGACAAGTTTCATGATTTTCGGACATCGTTTGAATTTTATATAATTTAAATAAACTTCCCCCGCGAGTACATCATCATGTTACGACAACATGATGCGCGACATTTCATGCCACTTCCTGCATACGACCTCGACATAGCCTAAATATCATGAATACTATTTTTTGAATGACCAAATTCCATTATTTCATGTACCTGTAGTTCAAATTTGGAATAGTCGGAAAAATTCAATGAAACGGAAAAAATTAAGAAAATATAGTTAAAAAACTCATAATTGTCCCAAATTTTGAAATAGGGATATATTTACTATAGCAAGTCCCCACAAAAAAAAATGGGGTCAAAAAAACAAAAAAATAATAATTTGCCGGGTGCCACCCAGGGCACCCCGCAAAGAAGCCTTTGCCGGGTGCCAGGTCATGAGGCACCCGACAAAGAAATTTAAAAAAAAAATAAAAAAATTCTTTGCCAGGTGCCGTCGTCACCTGGCACCCGGCAAAGGCCCATGACTAAAAAGGCCGGCCCATCCCAACCCTAACCTGGAATAGACCGACCCCGCGCTGCAGTCACCATGCGCCCGCCGCCGCGCTCCCTCCGCCGCCGCCGCCTCCCTCGCCCAGTCCATGCGCCCGCCCTCGGCTGGTCCCACCAGCGCCCGCCTTGGCAGCCGCCTTGCTCACCTCTGCGCCCGGCCGGCGACCACGGCGGCCGCTGACACGGCCAGCCGCCCCATGCCGCGCTTCCCGTGGCGCTTCGCCTCGGCGGCCGCCGGCCTCCCGCCGGATCCGGCGGCCCGACCCGGCGACCCAGCGGCTGGCCGGCGCTCTCACCTGCCCAGCGCCCAGCCTCGCCGGGCATGGCGGCCACCCACCCCCTCTCACGGCCGGCCCCCCGACGAGGCCCGGCTGCCCGTGGTCTCGCCAGCGGGCTCCTCCCGCCACCGGCCAGCCAGATAGAGAGGAGGTAGGTGGAAGAAGGAGGAGGAAGGAAGAAGAAAAAAAAAAAGGGAGGAGGAAGAGGAAAAAAGAAGGGAGGAGGAAGAAGAGGAAGAAAGAGAAGGGGAGGAGGAAGAAGAGGAAGGTGCCGACCAGACCGCCCGTCGATCCCGGCAAGCCGTTCGACCGTTTGATCCTCATGTTCTTCTGCAGGTCATCCCCGCCATCGTCGCCGCCCTCGCTCTTGCCGTTCTTGCCGCCAAGGTAAGCCCTACCCTTGTAGTGTTAGTAGTAGTAGTAGTTAGTAGTGTTAGTAGTAGTTAGTTGTAGTGTTAGTAGTAGTAGTTAGTAGTTTTAGTTGTAGTGTTAGTTGTAGTAGTTAGTAGTGTTAGTTGTAGGGTTAGTAAATAGTAGTAGTTAGTAAGTAGTAGTGGTTAGTAGTAGTAGTTGTTAATAGTTAAGTAGTTCTTACTATTAGCATTGTTAGTAGTTAAGTAGTTGTTAGTAGTATGTTAGTAGTAGTTGTAGGGTTAGTAGTAATTGTTGTTGTACTACTTCAATACTTTCATGTGCATGGAAAGAGAACTAAAGTACATGGCTCCTCTTGATATATTGGTGGTTGTTGGCCTTCGTGTCCATGTTTGGTATATATGTGGTTGTTGGCCTTCATGCCATGTTTGGTATATATGTGGTTGTTGGCCTTCGTGCCATGTTTTTTTGCAGTTTTGGGAACCTCCCGTGCGGGGAGGTGTCTTTGCCAAATTTTGAGTCGACACTAACCATTTTGCCCTTTTTGCGGGAGGAGGACCTGTGGGAGGGACTCGGCGACCCCGATCGTCTTCATCGGCGCTGTCTCTTCACACACGCCGACGACTCGCCACTGCACCGACTCTCCACCGCCCCGCTACTCGGACCTCACCGCCACCCTAGGTATAACCCCTCTATCCGTATGTGGTTTTTGGTCGCGTAACCTAGTTATGTGTCTCCCATTCGAAAGAGATACGGTCGGAGATATGCGGATCTTTGCATATCTGCGACCGTATCTATTTCGGATTGTCCACACTTTTTGGACAGCCCGCGGATGCGTAGTTGAGGTTAGTTTTCATGCTCCGCTCCGGTTCGAGACGGTGTTTCGGCATCACCTCTCTGTTGTTCTCTGGATACACACTCTCCCTTGCAGGACGTGTATCGGGAGAACAGCGGGGAGGTGCTACCAAAATTCCATCTTGGATAGGAGCGGAGCATGGAAACTAACCTCATCTACGCATCCGCGGGTGGGATTAGGACCTATCCTCACCTATTAGAGAGTAGGGACACCGCGTAGATGCAATTGATGGTCACCTGTGGTGATGTTATATATGCTAGAGGATGGAGGACCGTCAGTGGATGTACATGGGCCTAACAAGTCAGGGTGATGCCAGCTATGAATGGATGCAGAAGACCGATCGTTTCTTGAATCGTGCATTTGGCAAGGCCGCAAAATTCCTGAAAATGGCTTTGTGTCCCTGCAGCAAGTGTGGTAACAAGAGAATGCTAGACAAGGAACTCATGGGTACACATCTGCACAAGAATGGGTTTACGCCGAACTACACCCGATGGGTCCACCATGGTGAAGTCGATCGTATGAGAGAGGAGGTGGTGAGACAACGCGTTGAGGCTTTTGATGCTGATGCCAGGGTAGCAGACATGGTAGATGACATTCACCAAGCATAGTTTGCTGAAGGACGTGAGGAGGCGGAGATGCAGGCAGCCATAGATGCGTTCAAGTACATGATGGACTCGGCACAGAAACCCCTTCACGCTCATTCTGAGGTCTCCCAGCTAGATGACATAAGTCGCTTGATGGGGTTGAAGTCCGATTTAAACTGGAGTCGAGAAGGCTTCGATAAGGTGTTGGCCGTGGTTGGCACCCTGCTTCCAAAAAACCACATGTTGCCAAAGACCATGTACGAGGCACACAAGCTCCTTAAAGCACTAAAGATGCCATATGAGCAGACACATGCTTGTCCGAACCTTCCTAGCGTGTATAATCCACTCCCTCGCTACAATGTTGACGAGAATGAATCCAACCTTAGCCTTTTCCAAGGGCAACTCGGCAGGTCAAGTGGATCGACCAATAAGAGGTTGGAAAATGAAGAGTGGCGCATGATCATGCTATATGTGTTCCACAACCTACCCGAGGTGAAGTCGTTCATTGAGTAAGTTCTCAAAGAACTTGTTTAAATACGCTGTCACTATTCTGCATCCAACTGATTCTTTCTCGTTTGCACAGGGAATTTATTCGTGTATCCTGGCATCAACCAAGGGATCCTACCCCACGGAAAACCGACACCCTTCTTTCATGGGGTCCGAGAGCAGGGAGGCCCGATTTCATTTCTTGGTTCAAAACAAAGGTATTGTCCAATTTATCTCGTACCTAGTTTGAGATTCTGAGTTTCGCGTACTTTGTCCGGCAATCTTTCCTTCTTGCGCTTGCAGGCCCAAACCGATGCAACTATGAGTAAGGAGTTGAGACAGGTTGCAAATGGCTTCGACAGTAAGGTGAAAGCTTATTCAGGTTATGATGTGAATGGATATCGCTTTCACACAAGAAGCTACGAGTGAGCTCGGCCCCATCGAAAAACCACAAATAGCGGAGTTTGTACTCTCGGCACTGATGGCCTCGAGTATCATGGCATAATTGAAGATATCTATGAACTTGAATTTTATGGTTCGAAACCTCTTTGTCTCGTCATGTTCAAATGCCACTGGTTCAATCCTCGACTAACAAAACGGAGCCCTAATATTGGTCAAGTCGAGATTCGACACGATTCCATCTATCAAGGAAAAGATGTCTTTATTGTGGCGGATCAGGCCGTGCAGGTTTATTATTTGTCATACGCATGCCAAGGCAACAAGGCTCTTTAGGGTTGGTCTATTGTGCACCAGGTATCGCCACATGGTAGACTAGCTGTCCCAAACGATGAAGATTACAACTTCAACCCAAACACATATGATGGAGAGTTGTATCAAGAAGATGGGCTACAAGGGAGGTTGGTGATAGACTTAACCGAGGCGATTGGAATGGAAGTAGACAATGAAAGGGTTGATGACGAGGAAGAAGGAGATGAGATGCAAAATGCCAAGGACATAGAAATGCTTGAGCGATTACATTTAGATGATGACGATGAAGGCAACATTGAACCTTTGGACAGTCTTGTTTATTTGGACAATTTTGATAGTGATGACAAGACATATGATCCAGATAATCCCAATAATGATGATTACTTCTAATACATGTAATACTATGTTATTTTGTAATCGTGTTTTGTTTATTTACTTAGCATCTATTTCTAATACATGTAATGATGTCTTGTTTGTTTCTTTTTAATTGCAGGTGATTGAACATAGATGGCGGGCGGCAGTGGGCCAAGGAACATGAACTCGGGGTACCAGAGGGCACGTGAGGACGCAGATGCCGGAGAGAACGCATCGGACGGGAGGAGGCAGAGGGCCAGGAGCAGTGGCAGCGGGAGCGACAGCAGGAGGGGTCGGCCTCCTCTAGTCAGGCCGCGTGACGTGATGGAGGAGGAGCGCCGTACCACGGACTCCTCGGAGGACGAGCAGGTTCTGGCGACGGACAGCGAGGGAGAGGCACAGGAGGGCGGCGAGGCTAGAAGTAGTTCCACTGCCTCTGCTGTGGCTAGCCCCTACTTGCGAGGTCCCTCAAAACTCCCTGGGCCTTCGCTTCCTCCCCTACGCCCAGTGATCCGCCCCTAGGGGGACAGGTAACTAACTTTAGATTTAATCACAGCTACTTCATATAACCTGTTGAAAATTGTCAGAGAAACTAATAATGTTTGTTAATGACTTGTGCAGGTATTGGGAGGTTGTGTCGCCTGGTGACTCACGCAATCCCAACCACATCTTGGGGCTTGTGTGCAGTCACTATTACCCTGGCATTGTCACGCACAAGGGGACTGTGGGGCCGACCAAATCGTGGGACCACTACAAATCTGCCCCCGACGTAGATTATGAAGACAAGCAGGAGCGGGTCAGGAGAGAGTTCTGGGTAAGTCTCGTTCGCACAACTTTGATCAATACATCACATTCATTTGACACTTTTTGACATAATGAATTGATACATTGTGTCTGTCTACAGACTTTTTTTAGGTGTGAAGAGGGACAGGAGGAAAGGGCGGAGAAGAACTTGGTGAAAAGTGCCAGGAAACGCATCAGCGATATGCACTACGAGGAGCGCCTCACTTGCATCATCAAGTACTACGCCACGCGACTTGGTCAGAAAGTTAGCAAGACACAGGCAAGACAGATGCCTCTGACCCAGGAACAGTTCCTTGAGGTAAATGAAGAAGAATAATACTGATTCATTTTGAGATTAAGTAGCTTTCATTTGGTCGTCTTACATCTCAAATTCTTTATGACATGTAGATGATTCCATGGTGGTGCGAGTCCTTTGCCGACTGCTGGGAGATGATCGTGGACAGGTGGTTCACAGAGGGTTATATTCAGGAACACGAAGCCCACCGGGAGCGGGCTTTGCAGGCGACAGGCCCCACACACCACCAAGGCAGCCGCAGCCTTGCCGCGTACAAGCAAGCTTGGGTACGTGAATTCATTTTTAGTATTCTGACGCTCCATTCTGCATGTTTCTTCTAATCATCTTGTTGTCTTTCTCGCAGTCGGCGTCGCATGGTGGCCAGCCTTTGTCCACGTTCATGGCGTATGGACTGGCCCGCAAGGGAAAGGCGACTTCCGCTGTCACCTTCAGCCCGGATGACCCAACCGAGTCGTACAGCAACCCGAGCGCCCACACCCGCATCAGCTCCTACGCGTCGGAGGCAAGGTCGGTCCAGGGGCCAGACTAGGATCCGAGCACCGACGACATTGATGGCACGACTGTCATGAGGATCGGATAGGGCAAGAAGCATGGGCGGTACTAGCTTGGCGATGGCACCCTCGAGTCTGGCTCTGTTCCCTCCCTCTCCCAGATCCGAGCAAGTACCCCGAGCGGAGGCTCGGCCATATGCCAACGGTCGTCCCCTTCACAGCAGCGGGTCAACGCACTCCAGGTTAGTCTAGTTTAACTCTTCATACATTGATCTTTACATAACTTAGTTACCTTTACATTACTAAAACATTCGATTGAAATGTTGCAGGCCGAGAACGAGAGGATGGCTCAGGAGCTGCGGGACCTAGCGGCGAGGACCAAGGTGGCCGAGCGGGAAAGACAAGCCGAGCGGGCCGAGCGAGAGAGACAGGCCAAGCAGCTAGCGGAGATTACGATGTTCCTGCAGAACTTTGGGCAAGTGAATGGTGTACCTATGCCGATGTTCGCTCCAGCGCCGCCACCAGTTGTATCTAGTCTAGTGAGTATGAATCCATATTGCTTCGACTAGTGCTTTCATTAGATGACCCACTCTAAGCGCCTGAATCTCTTGTCCTTTATGCAGCCTCCGTCGGCGGGTTCGAATAACCCATCTCAGGCGCAAGCAGGCGGTGCCAAGTTTCCTTCACCAGGCACTCAGTTTCCTCCCCACCTTTAGTTTGTATCTCTTTTTCACCGCTTGATGGACATGTGATGCACTGTGATCCACTATTGACTTGTTTCGATGTTAATTAGACCTATTATGTTTGTGATGTCGTGTATGTGAGGTATTGTATTCGCGATGTGATATATATGTGTGGGATTGAGTTTGTGATGAGATGGATGTGATATATATGTGTTATATTGTCTTTGTGATGCTTCAGATGTGATATATATCTTTTATGTGCTGTGTTTATGATTATAGAATCAAAAAACAAAATAAAAAAATTAATTTTTGAGGCTTTGCTTGGGTGCCACAGCCACTGGCACTTTCGGCAAAGTCGGGAATTCTTCAAATTCCCAGCTTTGCCGAGTGCCGTGAACAGCACCCAAAAAAAAGTTTTTTCAAAAAATTGTTTGCCGGGTGCCCCATGACACAGCACCCGGCAAAAGAAATTATGAAAAAAATAAAAACTCTTTGCGGGTGCCCCATGGTCGACACCCAACAAAGAAATTATAAAAAAAAAAAAAAAATCTTCGTGGGTGCCTCCCGGACGGCAAGACCCGACAAAAGAAAATTTGAAAAAATTTAAAAAAATCTTTGCCAGTGCCTCGACATGGCACCCGACAAAGCAAGGGATGACGGAGCCACACCCGAATTCGACCACTTTTCTTTGTCGGGTGCGGATTTTTTTCGGCAAAGTCTTTGCCGGTGCCCGATAAAAAAGCACCCGCAAAGAAATCTTTGCCGACTAATTTTTTGCCGGAGGCTCTTTGCCGAGTGCTGCACCCGGCAAAGGCTTTGCCGAGTGCAAAGTAGCCTTGGCCGGGTGCATTCGGCACCCGGCAAAGCGCCTGAATCCAGTAGTGTAGTATCAAATGCAACAACTCAACCCAAATGCTACTATATGGTTTTCCAATGGTTGATTTCATACCCAAATTGTATCACAACCATGATATAACATTTGTCTCTCTACCCTCATTAATTGATTGCAGTGTAAACTCATATTCCTATGTGGCGGTCATTTGTTACGTATGATATTACCAGTGGGATTAGCCTTAACGCAAACATATTGATACATAGTAGTGGACTATATGTGTCGGGGTTATGATCCCCGGGTGTCTCAAGGCATCGATTAGTTAGCAGGCCGAGCGGCCCACGATACATCAGCCTAGCGAAGGCCCGAATGACCGAGGCCCAGCTGAGCCAAGGGAACAAGGCCGGACACCAAGGCCAGGGTCAGCCACGACCCCTCCCTTCTGCCTTAGCCGCACGACGCACAAGAGACGCACGACCTCTCCACTATCACGACCCCTGGGAGGAACGGGGAGAGGTCGAGCCTAGCCAAGCGCGCCTGCTCTGACAAGAACGGACACGCCGCACTGACCCTACAAGGACCGAGCATACAACGGTCACTTCGGTCCGGTCTGACACCATCCCTGCGCTACGTAGCTCGGACAAGACAACACCGCCCAGCGATGATGGCCAGGTACGGTGCCCACCGTCCAGATACGGCCCGACGAGATGCATGTATGATTCTACCCACTACGGGATGAGATCCACGATGGAGGCCTAGACTTAGAAGCCATCTAGACCGGTGGGAGCCACGACCCCAGAGCTCGGGATCGTTGCCACCTCCTCAAGATAACCAGGCGATCGATAACCTGGGGGCAGCCACCAACCCCTGTACCATGCCCCTAGGTAACCCAGAGATGATGACGGAGACCACGGTGAAGACCACGCTGCGAAGGACGGCTGGCGAATCACCACCGTGTGTACAGTGCCACCACGGCCGGCATAGTAGCACCATGCCACACCTTACCATGACATGGGCACAAGACCATGACGACAACCACGCCCAGACATGTGCCATAGGACGGAGTAGCTTGCAAGCGAAGTTAGCTAGGCCCCTCCCTTAGGCTCATGACCCCTCGGTCGGGAGAACCTTTTTCTTTGTACCTGCCTTGGCCCCAAACTCTATATAAGGGCAGCCAGGGCACCATCCTAAGCCATATTCTCTCATTCTCTCTCATTCTTCACTTCTCCGGAATCCTGAAGCTTTCCTTCATGCAGTTTATCTTCTAGATCTAGCTCTCCTACCTCATCCACCATTCTTGCACCCCCATTGTAAGAACTTCAGAGCAATCAAGCGAGGAACACACACTCAATCATCTCTGAGACTGGACATAGGGCTCTGGCCCAAACCAATATAAATCCTCATGTCTTTTGGATGCTACCATCGTCTTCCTAGAGCAAAGCAGCAATCGTATAAATTTACTAGTCCGGTTTACAAAACACAGACTATTGGCTCGCCAGGTAGGGGACAGTCGCGCACTCTCGTTTGTTGAGAAGGAAGCGATGGCTCCTCGCACCAACGGTGGACTCGCTCGCGAAAGGGCCCACGGCGGCTATATCCGCCATGAAAACTACAAGTTCACCGGCATCGGAGGGCTACTACACGCGTCCTTCTTCAGCTATGTCCTAGACCTCCGCTCCAGAGATCTAGACCTCGCGGTCTACGATAGACACACTCTCAGAACTGCCCTCAGTGGCAGCATCCCAGAGTTCACCTACATAGGGGGGCCAGTACCCCCTCTCGCCACCAGCCACGACCAAGTCTTCTACCCAAGGAGCTAGAGGCCCATGGCTCATGGTGAACTCACCCAGGGAATGGCACCAATAGGCCACATCCTTTTAGGGAAACTCAAGGTCATCCACACCAATGGGTCGACGCCCATCACCAGCTTCTACCCTACCTAGGCCAACCGCGTGGGAAGTTGGGTCCAGTGGTAGAGCCACGCCCCGAGTGGCGTCTCCATCACTAGCGGAACGTAGCGTGTTAGGGCATACACGAGTGATGAAATCACCCCCCGACCACGCGATGCCATCGTTGGTGATCAGGTGGCTACCCAGCATCATGCCTCACAAGGTCAAACCCAGAACCAAGGCCAAGCCCCGCATGGCAGACAAACCGACCGTCATAGCTTAGCGAACTGTCAGCTTTCACTCAGAGGCACGTGCATCCGAGGGGGCAGGCTCCCTGAGTGCGCCACGTGCCACATCGAGCAGACCAATCCATGTCACCCTCAGAGCCTACATCCGCAGTGACAGGTCGCACCAACTCTTCGTTAAGAGAAGCAACCGCACCCAAAAGTAAAGACACGATGACCACGATGTCGTTGCGCCATGAGGGCTCAAGCACCAGAACGCATGAGACCTCCCGATCAAAAACTATAGCGAGTCGAACACGAAGAAGTCATCCCTAGGGGCTCACGAGCCCGCTGAGGATGTCGAGCTGGCAAGGGCCGGCCCAAGGTAGCCTGAGAGGACGATCCGCACCAACTACGACCACTCCGAGCGGTAAAGAAGCGTCATCACCAGCTCGTAGCCCGGGGACAATGACAACTCCACCACAAGCAAGCGCTCGGGAGTTCGCCTCAACACGAGCAGCAGCAGCAGGGCAAACGTCCGCCCCCTGAACAAACATCGGTGATATCAATCCTATCCCTCTCTTCGTTATTTGATCACATTATCATATGCGCATAGATATGACAACAAACCTAACTGGCTAAAATGGAGCGTAGAATAAACATAGGGACACAGAACCGATGCATTTCATCTCAAAGTCACTTTACCTTCTGGACGTCCCAACCCGCCTCTCACGGGCGGCCGATACCATAGTCCACAGGGGGAGCGTACGTGAGGCCCCCTGCCAGCACACACTCTCGCCGCCTACACCATGCAACACAATAGAGACGCAGCATGGCATGCAACCCCTAGCCTGCATCTGCACGAAGCAAGAAATCAATCTGTAAGAAAAAATCATAAGCCCGCTCATGCTGGGCTAACAAACGAAGAAAGAAATAAATAACAAGGATGCCATGTATGCACAAACAAACATGAATGAAAACCAGCGACAAGGTCGCCACTGGGCCACATGCGCGAGCAGTTCAATCTTTATAACTTCGCCAATTGGCTAAGCACATAGAATCCTACAAGATTAGGAAACCTAGACGTGCCAACAAAGCCTACCCGCTGTCTTTATGATCGCCGTAGCAGCCTCCACAACGGCGGCCGGGTCATCCATCAAAGCCAACCCCCCGCCGAGCTCTGGCCGCCATGCCTTGGGGATGACTCTGGCTCAAAGGTCCTTCCCGGGGATGAGCTCCCTCTGCCTCATGGCAGGGCACCATGAGCTGCTCTTCCAAGACTGCAACCTAGAAAAACCTGTTAAGGCCAGAAAACAAAAACCCGACGGTAGAAATTGATGATAATAGGAAACTCACCATACGCTCGCACCCGAGTGGCGGTAGCTAGCGCCCGTGCCTCAGCAATCTCCACCTCTGCCACTTGGAGGGCTGCCTAGAGATAGTCCACGTGGGCCTTTAGCTAGGCCACCTCGTAGATAGAGTTTGAGTGCAACCAACGAGCCTCTTCCCTTTCAAGCACGGAATTCCATATCTCTTGCCGCCCGATAGAGAAGGGCAGGGGACGGGGGCTCGCCGACTCCGGAAACGCAGCAAGCCAGAGATGGGCGGTGCCAGAAGGACCCCTGGCCTCCGACTCCACCACCGAAGGAATAATCCTGAACATGCGAGCGATTAACGCGAGCATAGTCAAACTCAAAAAACAATGCAGAATCACTTACCCCTGATCTCATAGGGAAGACAAAAGAAATGACAGCGGCCTGTCAACCTCAAGTGACTCCTCACAAAGGCGCTTCCCGTGATCCATCACTAGGAAGGACGATTACAAGCGCGCGAGTAGGAGGGAAAAGAAGGCAATGCGGGGGATGAGAGGATGATACCTCCCACTGCGCACCACCCCAGCGGATTTATGGCCACAAAGATAACCTCATCAAGCAAACTAGGCCCATGACCATTACAAACCACTTTGATAATCTCATAGAGCAGTGGCGGTGACTGGGCAGAAGGCGGAGCGGTGGCCTCCCACGCGATAAACCAAACCAGGTAGGCCCTACGTGTTCTCATTTTTCATATCATTTCGATTTACGCGCCTTCGTTCAGAAGGCGCATCGCTGCTCGTGAAGTGGGCGCCATCAATGCAACGCGATCAAGGAGGTCACACACCCCTGAATCCGTGCGCAAGAGCGACCCGCCGTGAACATGACCCCGTGTCATACTTAGGAAATTTGCTCTTGGGCCGGTCCTTAGATGGGCTCAAGGCCACAAAGGGATAGGGGCAGGATGAGATGGGCCCCTGCAGCTCTTATCGGTGGTACGGAGCCACACGACCATCTCACCCTATGTTTGAGTCATCTGCTTTGAAGTCGACTAGGTTGACCCCCTCTGGGGGGAGGCATCTTGCCCTCTGACCGCTGCGGAGGCGGTCGGGGACCAATGGGTTTGACAGCCAACGATTTAAGAGACGTCTCTCGATGAGGCACAGCTAAACTCCACGTCGATTGGGGAGGATATCGGGTCACACTAGAATTACCCATCGACCCCGATGAGGCGCACTGCTCCGACCATGTGGTTATGGTGGACGAGCCTCTCCCCACGTGGGGCGAAAACTAAAAATGCCTGCAACAAGGTAGTACGATCCCTCAGAGTAAGGACAACATGAGGAAGCCAGAGCCAGGCCTAAGCAATCCTAATAGCTAGGACCAGGACGTGACCAGCTCCTCCACACATCTCAAAACCACGACTTAAAACCATCTCCCAAAGCCTCGCACACCAACGAGGACCGGAGTCTCTTTTCAAGAGGGATGGTCGGAACAGGCGGATAAAAGTCATGCAATAGCGCCTTCCTCATGAAGTAATGCTGGAGTTCACAAGATGCGATAATGGTCTAATCACGCGAGGCCAAGACCACTCAGGTTCTAGGAGGTCGGTCCTCAAATGGAGGCCACCCGGACAGACCAGAAAACACGAGTGTGGCCCATTGAAGGTTGTCAGGCTGAAACACTCGGGAGGAGAGGTCCAAGGTTGCTCGACGACCTCACCGCCCCACGCGGTGAGAGGCTAATGACTCACTCGAAGCCTGCATCCTCGAGCTCACAGACACCCGAGAGGAGAGGTCCAAGGTCGCTCAATGACCTCGTCGCCCCACGCAGCGAGAGGCTAATGTCTCACTCGAAGCCTGCATCCTCAAGCTCGTAGACACCTAGGAGGAGAGGTCCAAGGTCGCTCGATGACCTCACTGCCCACGCGGTGAGAGGCCCATGACTTACTCGCAGACACTCGGGAGGAGGGGTCCAAGGTCGCTCGACGACCTTGCCACCCCGTGCGGCGAGAGGCCAATGACTCACTCGATGCCTGCATCCTCGAGCTCGTAGACACCTAGAGGAGAGGTCCAAGGTCGCTCGATGACCTTGCTGCCCGCGCGGTGAGAGGCCAATGACTCGCTTGAAACCTACATCCTCGAGCTCACAAACACTCAGGAGAAGAGGTCCAAGGTCACTCGATGACCTCGCCGCCCCGACGCAGCGAGAGGCCAATGACTCGCCTGAGGTTCGCATCCCCGACTCACAAATCTAATCCCAACCAAACAGTTCGGGGGTCAACAAAATCTCACTCGAATAACATAACCACAAAGCACGTGCGGTCAAACCGCATATAGCAAACACAAGATCAAGAGCCTCACAAATCACGGTCGAGGCTCCCCGGCAGAAAGGCCCAAGGCTCTAGGCGACCTCACCATCCCGTGCGGTGAGAGGTCGATGACCCTTCCGAAAAGCCTTGACTCAGAGCCCAGCAAAGCTTCACACAAAGGGGCGCAAGACCCCAAAAAGAGAACTCCCTAGAACTTCCGATCACAAGATGAGTGTGGCTAGGCTGTACACAAAGAAGGACCAAGTACACGATCAACCTCAACCAAGGGACTCGAGTGGAAAGGCATAAGGTTGCCCCGCAACCTCGCTACCCTACGTAGCAAGAGGTTGATGACCTACTCAAAGAACCTTGGTTCAGTACCAACGAGCCTGAATCCGTCCGAACGGTCTGGGGGCTCATCACCATGGCTTCACAAGAAGCCGCATAAACTCCAGAAGGAGGATTCCTTGATCTTTTATTCATGTTTCATGATTACAAAGCGATGTGCGGATGATCCGCACACAAGGAATGCAAAACTGATCACTGAAAAGCCCTCTGGGAGCGACGCTGCAAGGAGAAGCGAGACGAAGCAAAAAACGAACTCGCAAGCCCTCCCGCAGTGTCACAGCCCCTAGGGAATAGAACGCGAGGAGGAATAGAGCGACAGAACTGCCTAGCTCCAACAAGCACCTTGACAACCACTCCGGTGCCAAGATGGAGCAAAAGGGAGCCCAAAGTGCTGCCATGTCAGAAAGGCTGCACTGCCCCTCACACGGTAACCATGCCATCCTTTCCTTCTCAGCTTGCAAGTCCCCTTCTAGCACCAGCTGCTAGAACGGACGACACTAGCTCCGGCCACCACAGGCGACCCCCAGAAGGATGCATAACAGGAATCGCACGGTTCTCCTCGGACTTTCCTCTCTCATTTCCTCACTCTCTTAGCACCTAACCCCTCGAAGAGGCAAAGAATGGTTCTTAGTCACAGTCATGAGTGCCTCAAATGGTAGAAAGGCCCCTATTTATAGGCCCAAGGGCAGACTGAGTGGCCTCAGACCCCCGCGCCGCGTGGCGAGCCACGGGGGGTCACAGCCAAAGTCAGATGACCGTGTGAGATCAGGGAAATTGAGACCCTCCCAAAGGCGGGACCGGTACAGCATCGACGAGACCACTCGGCCCCGCCTAGGTCACGAACCCCGATATGCAGCACACTGACATGGTAGGCTCAGCAGTCACATACCACGTCGTCAGGTCATCCTGACGGAGCGGAGCATAATGGCCACCTACTGCATTGAACTCACCAGCCCACCAAGGGATCGAGCGACAAAGCTCGAACAAACCACGACTACGAACCCGCACTCGACCTACATGAATCTCAGCGCTCGGGGGCTACTGTCGGGGTTATGATCCCCGTATGTCTCAAGGCATCGATTAGTTAGCAGGCTGAGTGGCCCATGATACATCAGCCTAGCAAAAGCCCGAACGATCAAGGCCCAGCTAAGCAAAGGGAACCAGGCCGGACGCCAAGGCCAGGGTCAACCACGACCCCTCCCTTCTTCCTTAGCCACACGACACACAAGAGACGCATGATCTCTCCACCGTCACGACCCCTAGGAGGAACAAGGAGAGGTCGAGCCTAGCCAAGCGCACTTGCTCTGACAAGAATGGACATGCCGCGCTGACCCCACAAGGACCGAGGGGACAGCGGTCACCTCGGTCCGGTCAGACGCCATCCCTACCCCACGCAGCTCGGACAAGACAACACCGCCCAACGATGATGGCCGGTTACGGTGCCCACCATCCAGATACGGCCCGACGAGACGCATGTACGATTCTACCCACTACGAGATGGGATCCACGACGGAGGCCTTGACTTAGAAGCCATTCACACTAGCAGGAGCCACGACCCCGGAGCTCGGGGTCGTGGCCACCTCCTCGTCAAGATAACCAGGTGATCGATAACCTAGGGACGGCCAACAACCCCTGTTAGATGCCCCTAGGAAACTCGAAGATGATGACGAAGACCATGGCGAAGACCACGTCGTGAAGGACGGCTAGCGAATCACCACTGTGTCTACAGTGCCGCCACGGCTGGCATAGTAGCACCACGCCACACCTTACCGCGACGTGGGCACAAGACCATGACGACAACCACGCCTAGATGTGCGCCACAGGACGGCGTAGCTTGCAAGCCAGGGCACCATTCCAACCTTCTTATTTGTACCTGCCCTGGGCCCAAACTCTATATAAGGGCAGCCAGGGCACCATTCCAACCTTCTCATTCTCTCTCATTCTTCACATCTCTGGACTCCTGAAGCTTCCCTTCAGACAGTTCATCTTCTAGCTCTAGCTCTCCTACCTCATCCACCATTCTTGCACCACCATTGTAAGAACTTCAGAGTATTCAAGCGAGGAACACGCACTCGATCATCTCTGAGACTGGACGTAGGGCCCCGGCCTGAACCAGTATAAATCCTCATGTCTTTTGGATGCTACCATCGTCTTCCTAGAGCAGCGCGACAATCGTATAAATTTACTAGTCCGGTTTACAAAACACCGACAGTATGGTACCGAGTTAGAGCCTTCTTTAACAATAATGTGTGCTCATTTTCTCAAAGCTTCAATATTTTTGAACCTAATCATCCCCTGTAAGTACAATTCAAATTATGAAAAAATGGTGCAATAATGCTAATAAATGAACTTGTCTATTTGGTAATCATGAGACGAGAGTGGAGAGTTCCTTTACACGGTTTCTAGTGCTACATCATTTTTAGAGGTTTATGCTGGTGAATAGACCTCTCTCAATGGAAAATTTCATTTTATAGTTTTATAGACTAGCCAAGAGCATTTAATAGTTTCATGATATTGAGTGCAAAAGGTTTAGAGATGAAACAAATTGCTCTCGGTAGAGGCACCAAAGAGACCCGCGGTATGTCATTGATTATGTCGTCGAGGAAAATATGTATCTTAGTTGAATATCAGTAAATGATTACACACAATTCATGTTTATACACCAAATGTAAGTACATATTATTCTAATAATACTCTCCTCTAATATACTTCTTCAGCTGTTTTACTTCCTGGTGCTGTTGGTCCACGATCGCTCTAACAACATCACCAATGGATATCATACCAACTACCTTCTCGTCGAAAACAGGAACATGTCTGATATGCTTGTCTGTTAATAGAAAAATGGAAGATGTGTAGCTCAGAGGTTTCCTGCAACCTTCAGATATGACACAATTGTTTAAATTTACAAGCTGCAGAATGATCCATTACCTGTCATAACCTCCATCGCACGTAGAATATTGGTATGACTGGACACTGTAATTAGTTTGTCCTGCAATAATAAGGAAAATGGTGAGGACTATGAGATATGTTCTGACAATTGTTCAATTAGACTAAGAGTTTGTTCCACAAGTCTATTCACCTCCTCTGTCATGATATCTCCAACTCTGGTTTCTTCTGAAGGTCGCCCTGGCAAGAGGATCTTCCTGGCAAAATCTGTAGCGAAGGAGTATTTCGTTTGAGCATTAGTTAGAGCAACTGTAAAACTCAAATGCATTATTTGCTTTTAACTGTTCTAAATCCTTTCTGCTGTTTATATGGTTATTAGATTGATGTTGGTTAGTTAAGGAGTTTTTGCTTACTGCATATTTCCTCCATCCTCAAATGTAAGGAATTCTAAGTTTATATTATAAGTCAAACATTTATAAGTTTGACAAAATTTAGAGCAAAGCACAATAATAATATTTACATTATCAAATAAACATCATTGTGCCCATTATGAAATATATATCATAATATTTACCTTTTCGATGTGGTAGATGTCAATACTTTTCTCTATGATATTGGTCAAACTTTAAATTTTTTTTACTAAAACTTAAATTTTAGGATGCAGGTGCATAAGAAAATTCAATGTTTTCCTATTATACCGGACACGCCTTATTTAAGCGGTATGTTTCAATTAAGGTAGCTTATTGTAGCCGTCAACATTTCTTCTCCTGATACCACATTTCAGTTATTTTTTTATTTACTTTCAAGGAAAGACCAGTTTGATGTTCAGCTCCTATCAAAAGATGATTCAGAAATAATAATTAATGCTTATATCAACAACCTAATTAGTTATAATAGGATACAGGATCAGATCATGTAGATGACAGTTGGTTATATCAACAACCTAATTCAGAAATACAGTAATAATCAATGCTTATATCAACAGCTGATCTTAGCTTACCTCTCTCGGTTACAATTCCTGCAAGCTGGTTCATGTCCCCTGACTTGAGGACTACCAGAGCTCCAACATTGTGTGCTGTCATCTACAGTTTTAACCAGAGTTTGGTCACTCGGCTGTAAAATTACTATTATAGGGGGAAAGTTTTTTTTAACGTAATTATAGGGAGGGAAAGGTAAATCCGCTGTTGTTCTCCAAAAAAAAAAAAACAGTAATGCTTACGTGCTGTACTGCTTCATGTACGAAATGGCTGGTGCTGCACCAGTAGACTGCTCCAGCTTCAGCCTCCCCCTTTGCCTTGAGAATTTCACTGACGGTAATGTTCTCGAGCCCCATGTGTGGTATAATCACAGTTGGCGACTCGCTCTGTATGCGCGAAATAAGGGTGGCCCAGGAGAAGATCCCCTTGTTCATATGTTGCAGAACTGCGTGCCTAAGCTGCCTTCCATGGAGGCGCAGCGCCTTCGTGATCCCTTGCATGTTTGATCTGCTGGAATGACATGATAGGTGATTATCAGCTTTGTTCGGTTTATGGGCCTAATAACATTGTACGTAAAATCTACTGCTAACTTCAGTATGCCATTTTGTCGAGGTGTCGTTTTGTAGGAAAATAGCTTTAAAGCAAGGGGAAATAAGTGAGTCAAACTTGACGTACCTTGATGGAACAAATCAGCAAATGCTTCAGTCCTGCTCTCTCGCGTCTATGCGATCCTAGCTCGATTGGGCTGGTGAGTTCTCCGATCCGCTGCTGAAGCTTAAGATGGGTCGCCTCTTATGATGCAAGTTTTTTCTCCTAGATGGCAAATAAGAATTGATACCTGCCTTTGCCATTTCGAGGGAAGAAAGGAATCTCAGGTGATAGTTTACAAGTTCAGGCCGCTCGAATGCTGTTTCTTGCGTTCCAGAGGTTGCTTCCTCTGGTCACTTCCGTGCACACGAAGAGGAAGCTAGGAAGGTTTCGTACCTCAAACAGAAAGAAAAGGCAGGAAGGTTTCCTTGACAGTTGACTCCATTTCGTCAGCTTTGTTTTTCTCGTCCTTTTTTTCTTGTTTATCGACTGCAAGTCTGCAACCTAGTTGTCTTTCGGAAAGAAACACATGAGGATCTGTTTAGATTGCAGAAATTTCATAGGTGGTGCAAGAATTTTATAAAAATTAGTTTAATTTCATAGGAAAAATGCAGGAACAGGAAAAATTTCTCCGTTTCAAACGGACCTCAAAATAGCAGGATTGAACGTGCCAATGCACGGTTGAGGAAAAAAAGGATGGCAAGAAGTTTTTTAATAAAAAATAATGCAATGCCGGAGAGTGCATGTTGAAGTACTTCAGACAACTGGTAAAAGAGAATAAACAGAAATATAAAATGGTGACGGAAAGATCTACTTGACACTTGTCAGTAATGAGATTGACAAAGGACCCTGTACAAAGAAAGAACTGTCTTTCCTTTTTTTTTCCCCAGAAATAGCAGGATTCCTGAATCCTGAGGGTTTTTTTTTGACTCCCGACTATTGGTTGATTGTTTCCGAGCGAGCATCAAAGGTATTTGATTGGTGATTTTATTTCTTTTTTGTATTTGTTTTTAAAGCAATTTGCCTTAAAAATACACAAATGCAACACGGGGTAGTGTATGTCTGTAGTGCGGATATCTACGGGTTTCGTATCCGATGGGTATGGGCACGGGCATGAAAATTTACCTGCAGTTACATAAAAGTCGGGTACCCACAAAGATGCGGTAGGGTGTGAGAAACAAATTTTACCCACGGGTACCCGACACCACCCGTATATTTGAGATGTATATGAATATGTCACCTATGTCATTTATATATTATGTTGACTAGCTCAATTAACATGTAAATTGTAGCATATGCAGATCATGTCAAAATATAAAGATGATATTTTTTATGGATGGCTAAATAAAGTGATTGTGTGAACTATTAACTTGTTACTTTAGTTTTTTTGTGTAAGTTGTTTTGTGTTATTTGTATGAGCATGAATGACCAAATTATGAATTTACGATGTATCGTGTCTTGTGACGTACTGTATATTATCCTAGTGAACTCTATATAAGTGAGATTGATTGATATATTTACGTGTTGTTTATCTATGAATTTATTATTGAGTAAAGTCCACTGGCGGTCCTTAAACTTGCGCTGTGTGTCATTCCGGTCCCTAAACTTGCAAAACGGATGTTTAGGTACCTAAACACTATTCAGGTTCACTCTACCCCAACCGGGCGCCAACGCACGTATAGCTTTTGCAAATCCCCCCATGTGGTTTGTTTAACCCTATGTCTCCGTTCCTGTGGAGCACTTACCGCAACCGTTGTTGTGTCCGTCGCCTCCGCCGCTAACCGTTGTTGCTTGAATCGCCCTGTAGCTTCCTTCGCCTGCATCTGCTGTAGATCCGCCTCCATGGCTACCTCTTCTCAACATTCGAGCTCCACATCATCTCATTTTCGCCGAAGGAAGAGACCGTACCTAGGCCTAATCACGTGCAATAAGTGCGGGCTTCACACAGTTCTAGAGTTGGAGACCAAAACTGATGAGAATGGGAATCAATGCCGCATAGTTTATAAGTGCCCAGGTCGCAATGTAATTGATTTGGATTTGGTTGTTCAGATTGTCAAAATTTTGGTGATTTTTGCTCGCTTTTGAGTGAATCCCGTTCTTGCAGCGGGATGGATCTGGTTGCAAGTTTTGGGAGGACTTCGAGAAGCTTTTGAAGGATCGTGCAAAGAAGAAAGAGCAACAGTTGGAGCTTGCAAGCAAGGAAGAACGACAACAGTTGAAGGAGCAAGAAGACAATAGACAGAGAAGGTCCAAGGAAGATGATTTGGCTAATCAGATTGGGGATTTAGTAGGAGTTGTGAAAGAAGTTGTATTGGTCATGAAATTCATAATCTTTGCTGGTATTTGTGGCCTACTGCTGAATGCATATGGTGTAATGAGGGGTTAATGGAATGAACTGATGTTGTATATCATATTGAATGCAATGCAAGTATTTGTTGAATGCAATTGTGTTGCCTAGTGCTGAATGCATATAACAGCGATGACATATAACTGATGATATAATATTGATGACATAACTCTAACTAATGACATATAACTATTGAATGCAAGTATTATACAAAGCAGCCTTGATAAGTACCTGCATCTAATAGTGTTGATGCTAACAACTGATGACATAACTCTAACTGCATCTAACCGTTTTGATGCTTACAACTGATGACATATTATTGCATCTCCACAAAATACCAACACAAGGTCATGTTTTGCACAAAAGCAATTTTCCTGCATTACCGACAAAGGGTCACCAAGTCCTTCACTGAGCCATCTAGGAGCTAGCGAACTCCAAGAGTAATAGGTCTTTAATCTTCACATGATCACGAATCCAAGCTAAGAGCACAAGATGCTCCTCTTGACTTAAACTAAACCTTTTACCAAGTTTCTCTATATATGCATATTGCCCGGGGTCGAAGAGAGAGCCCAAAATGAGTCGATGAACACACATATAGCCCAAGGATGATATCCTAGTAGATGGAAAAGGCTGCTAAGAAATACAACGCCGGATGATTCGTCGTGCCTCACAAAAGACCATCAGGTCGTCCGATGGCCATGTTCCTATTTATGCAATGACCACGGATGAAGATTCCAGAATATTCCTCACCAGATGATATATATTGACCAGTTAGGTCCACGGTAGATCATATAGTGCACACTAGTAAGCATGTCCAAGTTCCATCACTGGTGAGCTGGAAAGTTGGCTCAACAGTTATAACTCCAAATGATGCCCTCGGCGAATGATATGTTTGTAGGTGAATAGTTTTGTCACCATTGTTGATGTTAATGAAGGGAAAATGCTTAAAAAAGAACATACCAAAGAATATCAGCTTTTGATATCTTATGGGTAATTGGTCCCATCGATGTGACTTATGAGTAGAGTTGTCGTGGAAAGCTCACGAGCAGCGTGACATACATCGCCCAAAATTTTTCTTTGTAAGAAGATGATCACAGGCTGAAACAAATTTGGTCACAGCCTGACTAACAATAGCGTGGTAGGGTGGCATGGATAAGATAAAAAAAAACTTACTAGCGCCGGTGATGGTTCCATAATTTATTTGGAAAAGCTTGAGGCGCCAATGGATTTAGTAGGATGACAGGGCTGGCTAGCAAAAGCAATAATATTCCAATTGGTATGGGCAGCATTGTAATAAATCCAACAATGTTTTAAGCCAAAAAAAAGTATCCGCTGATCCACAAAAAAGGTGCTGTTCGGACACTGGTTTTACTAAGAAGTGGAGCTTACTATGAGGCCTTAACAAAAAATATGCAGTTCTACGAGAAACGAGTGAAAAAAAATAGATGAGAGAAAATTGCAATGGCTTTGAGCTAAGAATTTAGTCAACAATATGATCTATATGAAGTTTGTGAGGATGGATATAGTGAGAACATACTGAGAGAGGATAACTATGAGGGGAGGATAAAATTCCCCACATGGTTCAACAAACAAATAACTGATTAAAAACTATTTTTAATTTAAGTAAAACACTAAATGTTTCCGTGAAAAAATACTAGATGCCCGCATTATATGAGGGCCACTAGTGTATTGTGATTTGTGAATAGTAAATAGCAACAGCAATGTATCACAAACTTTACGGAAATGATTAGGATAGGGCATCGGGACGGTGCTTTTCATCGGACTTGTTAACTCGTCATCAGATCAAAATGTGCGCTTACCGCTTGAGCTTCTCCACATAGGTCCGTACACCGATTCACTCGCTCGTTCTCAGCTGCAAGGAGTCGCTCGCTGCGCCACTTTGTCTTTGTGTTGCTGCCTCCGCTTGCACCTGCGAGGCGCAGAGCTCGGCCGCTAGCCCTGTCAGGCGCGGCGCGCGGTTGCCCTCTCCTAGTCGTGCGCGCGGCTGCTGCCTCCCTGCTGCATCGCGCAACCAGTGCCGCTTCCTCCAGTGACCTCCACACGCCGACGAGACTCCATTCTTCCAAGTAGCAAGGAGATGTTACGCTGAAAACGCATGTTGCAAGCGTATGTTTCAAGTGTCTCAGATTGTGGAGGTATTAACCCCTATACCCTTACGGCTAAGATTGGGCTGGCCCGGGTCAGTGGGTCCGGTCCACCAAAAGACGACGCGCGGCCCGGCCAACCTGTTCGGAGTCCCGCGCAAGGAGTCAAGACAGATTTGGTGATCAAGCAAGATCTCGATCGGTTAGAATAGGAATCCTTATCTGGTCACCTATGGCAATTGTAACTGACTAGGATTAGTTTCCAGATCCGTAACCCTGCCCCTCGGACTATATAAGGCGGGCAGGGGACCCCTCTAAAAATATCTCTCATTGACATACAAAGAATACAATCGGGCGCAGGGGGTAGGTATTACGCCTTCTCTGCGGCCAAACCTGGATAAAACCTCGTGTGTCTTGCGTCACCATCTTGTTTGTGGCTAGCGCATCATCGCCGACAATCTACTACCTTGGGCATACCCACAGGTAGATCGCCGACCATATTTAAAAATCGACAATGACGCGCCGGGTAGGGGTGTGCGTCTCTTTGCTCTCCAGCGAACAAGATGGTCATCATCCCGGCTTCATGGCTACGCCGAACGGCCTCACGTTCACCATTGGTCAGATCACCTGGACCACCGGCTCCGACGACTTCATCGCCACGATCACGGAGGAGGCGCGGATTCAATCTGCGTCGACCGCTGCTTCACCTGCATCGGCTACGGCTCCGACCACGGTGGATACGGCTCCGACCATGGTGGATCTGGCTCCGACCACGCCCGCATCGCTTTCAGCCACGCCGACAATTCGTCGTTCGCTTCCCCGCTACAAAGGGAGGCAGATCGACAACACCGACCTGCTCGACTCCATCGATCGGGTCGGCACCAAGCTCGCTGAAACCCTAGCTCTGGTAAGTTCAATTCAAAGTGGACCTAACGAGCAGGTAACCGCTTCCCACAATAGATCTACCCGACCGGCTCGGGCCAGTCGTCCTGCACGACTTGGTACAGATCTCGTGGTCATATCTACTCCTGAAGGGCGCTCCGCTCATCACCGGCCAGCCTCCATGATGGGTCTCCAGCTCTCCGAGTACGAAGCCTTGACGGAGAACTACCAGGCCCAGCCCTACGGCCTGCGAAACGCTGCCTCCAACTATGCGTGTAATATACAACGCCGCTTGGATCTGTGTCGACCTCAGTCGAAGCCGCGAAATTTCGTCAACATGGTCCGGATTGAGGATTATCAAGAAGGATCCGTCCACATAGTCCAAGAGGGTGACTCCAGCTCCTCGTCTGGCATCGCATCCAATGCCTCCGACCACACTGAGCTCCAGCGTCACGATGATGAAGGCGTCTAATACGATCTGGATATCCCAGACCACGCCCCAGGGTTCCCACAATTCCCGTCCTTCCCACCAAGACGAGGGGATTTGATCAATGTTGTCAGTAATGATGAACCACCAGCAGTCGGTGAAATAGAACAGGAAAGGATTGCACGCGAAGCACATAATATTGACCGGTTTAATCGCCGACAAATCGAAGCTGAAGCAGAAGAGGAGGCACGACGCATAAGGGTCCAGCCACGCGACCTCAACAATGCTTTCGATAGGGTGGGGGACAAACAGGTCTTCAGGACCCCAAGCGCCAACGTAGCCGTCGCTATGGCGACAATGCAACGGCTACCCAATACCCCGGAAACTCAGGCAGTTCACGATGAAATACAAGCCTATCTAACGGCTACTATGGCTCAGACCGTAGAGATTGTAAATCAAGCCCGGGCTCCCTCCGTCTCAGTCGAGTCAAGCCACAGCCGCCAGTACTCAAGCCGCTCACAGCCACCCAACCTACATGGCTCGCGCAACAACGACCCATCAGATAACCGTCAAGGCGGAAACGGTGGCCATGATGGCGGTCGAGATGACAACCGCCGTCGACAGGACAATCGCCGCAACGTCCGAGACGACAACCGCCGAGACAACCACGGTCGCAGGGCTAATCTGGATGGCAACCGAGATCGCCGCGATGGCAATAACGATCTCCGCCACTACCTTGGAGGACGTGATCTACGTGATTGCGTCAACCAGAGAGCCAACGATCGTGCATCCCACGAAAGCTATCGCCGTATGGAATATGATACTGCCCACGGCCCGCCGGGTTTGAAGCAGTTTACTCCGCACCTTCACCAAGTCATATGGCCCAAGAACTTCAAGCTCGAAAAACTTCAGAAGTATGACGGCAAGGAGAACCCCGAATTATGGGTCATGCTCTACGAAACCGCGTGCAGATCAACCATGGCTGACGAGCACGTCATGTCTAACTACTTTCCAGTAGCTGTTGGTCATGCAAGTCACCAGTGGCTGGTCAGTTTGCCGGCAAACTACTTCGATTCCTGGCAAGAACTCAGGCAAGCTTTCATCGACAACTTCATTGCCACTTGCGAGCAACCCGGCAACAAATATGATCTGCAGCGGATTCGAGATCAGAAAGATGAGCCGCTGCGCGAGTACGTCCGATGTTTCTCGGAGATGCGCATCAAGGTCCCGTCAATCTCTGACAGCGAGGCAATCGAGGCTTTCATCACTGGCCTCTGCTTCCACGACGCTCTAATGGACAAGCTCCTTCGCAAGAGGCCTGAGTCGGTCACAGCGCTCCTGGCCACCGCTAAGAAATATGCGGATGTCGACGATGCTAAGAAGATAATTATCGAAGAAGCAGCAAGGGTTCCGCGCTCCGACCACCCCCCACACCGCGACGACTACCGCAACAATCATGGTCGGAGCGACAATTTTGACCGCCGCAACCAGCGCAACAACTCCCGTGACCACCGCGACCAACGTAATCAGTGGCGCAACCGCCATGACGATTACAGGGGCAAGCGTGCTCAGGAAGACGATGGCGAAGTCAACACCGTCAAAAAAGGGGGCGGACGTCGTAACTACGAAGAAGATTATGCCAAAGCATTGAAGGGGCCCTGCCAGCTCCATCCCAAGTCAAACCACACCATGGAGAACTGTCACGTTCTCAAGTCTATCTACACGCATCAACAGGCTCCGGATACGTCCGACAAGCCTAACGATGCAGGGGAATAGCGTAACGAGGACAATGACGATGACGACGCAAATCCCCATCACAAGTATGTCAAGCCAACCGATCACGTACACACCATCATTGGAGGCAAAGTGTCCATCGAGACCAAGCGAGAACGCAAGCTGCTCACCCATGCTTGCTTGAACGTTGCCAACACCGACAACCTTATCGCCGATCCACGGCTCCCTCCTTGGTCTCACCGCGAGATCTCCTTCAGCAGAAAAGACCAATGGGCCGCCATACCCAAGCCAGGACGTTTTCCCCTAGTCCTTGATCCTTGTATCAACAAAGTTCAATTTGATAGAGTGCTGATTGATGGCGGCAGCTCCATCGATATACTATTCAAGAACAGTCTACCGGCCCTGAAGATAACCCAGGCGGATCTCAAGCCATACGAGGCATAGTTCTGGGGTGTTCTCCCCGGACAAAGCTCTACACCTCTCGGGCAGATCACGTTACCTGTGTAGTTCGGGACCCCAGACCACTTCCGCATAGACTACGTCAACTTCGTGGTCGCTGACTTCGATGGTACCTACCATGCTATCCTGGGTCGACCATCGCTCACCAAGTTCATGGCCATACCTCATTACAGGTACCTGGTGCTGAAGATGCCTACCGAGAAGGGAGTTCTAACTCTCAGGGGCAATGTATACGCAGTTTATACCTGCGAGGACGATAGCTTCAGAGTAGCAGAGGCTCACGACCTCTCTATTTGCATGACCGCGACCATGCTCGACGCCAGGAAGACTGCGGCCGACCACCTGGAGATCCTAGAGCTCGAGGCTCCACGCAAGAACACTAAGTCCAAGGAGCACAAGGTGATCCAGCTGGTCAACAGCGATCCCAGCAAAACAGCCCTTATCGGGGCCAACCTGGATCCCAAATAGGAAGACGCGCTCGTCAGGTTCTTGAGGAGCAACGTGGATGTGTTCGCATGGAAACCTGCTGACATGCCCGGTGTACCTCGGAACTTGATCGAGCACTCCTTGAATGTCAACGGCAAGGCCAAACCTATCAAGCAAAAGCTACGACGGTTCGCTCGCGACAAGAAGGAGGCGATTAGGGTAGAAGTTACACGGCTTTTGTCAGCCGGATTTATCAAAGAAGTGTATCATCCGGAGTGGTTAGCCAACCCGGTTCTTGTATGCAAAAAGAATAATGAATGGAGAATGTGCGTTGATTACACTGATCTCAACAAACACTGCCCTAAAGACCCCTTCGGCTTACCTCGCATAGACGAGGTCGTAGATTCAACCGCCGGTTGTGAGCTGCTTTCCTTTCTCGATTGCTACTCTGGTTATCACCAGATCGCTCTCAAAAAGGACGACTAGATCAAGACATCTTTTATCACACCTTTCGGCGCCTACTGCTACACGACCATGTCGTTTGGGCTCAAGAATGCCGGGGCTACCTACCAACGCGCTATACAGGCCTGCCTCAAAGACGAAATAAAAGATGACCTCATCGAGGCTTATGTTGATGATGTAGTTGTCAAAACCAAGGAATCGCATACCCTTGTTGACAACCTGGAACGCACCTTTGCAGCCCTTAACACATTCCAATGGAAATTAAACCCAAAGAAGTGTATCTTTGGTGTTCCTTCCGGCATATTACTTGGCAACGTCGTCAGTCACGACGGCATACGCCCTAACCCGGAGAAAGTCAAAACTGTCTTGGACATGAAGCTGCCTAAAAAGGTGAAGGATGTTCAGAAGCTTACCGGATGCATGGCCGCTCTCAGCCGTTTCATATCGAGATTAGGCGAAAAGGGATTACCGTTCTTTAAACTGCTCAAAGCATCCGAGAAGTATGAGTGGTCGGAGGAAGCAGACGCTGCCTTCACACAGCTGAAACAATACCTTACGTCACCTCCGGTCCTCACTGCTCCCAGAGAAGACGAAACACTCCTGCTTTACATTGCGGCAACTAATCGAGTGGTTTCCACTGCCATGGTGGTCGAACGCGATGAGCCCGGCCATGTCTACAAGGTACAACGCCCAATCTATTTCATCAGTGAGGTGCTCAATGAATCCAAGACCAGGTACCCACAGATCCAAAAATTGATCTATGCCATACTGATAACATCCCAAAAGTTGAAACATTACTTCGACGGATATCGTGTGGTGGTCATGACTGAGTACCCTCTGCGAGACATAATTAGCAACAAGGATGCAAACGGACGCATTGTCAAGTGGGCAATGGAGCTATGCCCCTTTTCCCTAGAATTCGCAAGCTGTACTACGATCAAGTCTCAGGCACTCGTCGATTTCATCGTTGAGTGGACAGACTTAAGCATGCCTACCTCTCAGGGGCCCGACGAGTATTGGAAGATGTACTTCGACGGTTCCCTCAACATTGACAATGCAGGAGCAGGAGTCCTTTTCGTGTCGCCATCCAAGGAGCAGCTCCGGTACGTCCTCAGGATTCATTTCCCAGCATCTAATAATGCCGCTGAATACGAAGCATGCCTACATGGTTTGCGCATTGCGGTCGAGCTCGGTGTTAAACGTCTCTATGTCTACGGAGACTCGGCTCTGGTCATCAACCAACTCAACAAGGACTGGGACACGACTAGTGAAAGGATGGATGCATACTGCAAGTCAATCAGAAAGCTGGAAGGCAGGTTTTATGGCATCGAGTACACACATGTGGTCCGGGACAAGAATCAAGCAGCAGATGCATTGTCCAAGCTAGGATCATCCCAAGCCAAAGTCCCACATGGCGTATTCGTCCAAGACCTGCTCATGCCTTCCATTGAGGAGGAAGATCCCACGGTCGACAAGCCTCTAGACAAGCAATTGGTGGCTATGGTTCCGGTGTCGAGCACCGCTGAGCCATCTCCGACCACGCATGAGCCCGACTGGAGAGAACCTTTCATCAAGTACCTGACAGATGGCAGCGATTATACTGATCGGACTGAAAATGAGCACCTGATGCGTCGCAGTAAGCAGTATCTACTCGTCGATGGCAAGTTATGGCCAAGAAGGCAAAGGAGGAAATCTTGATGAAGTGTATAACCCGAGAGGATGGCGAACGTCTCCTGGACCAAATCCACTCTGGCTCCTACGGCAACCACGCAGCCTCGAGAACGCTGGTCGGTAAGGCTTTCCGAGCAGGGTTCTATTGGCCGTCAGCAGTAGCCGACGCAGAGAAGCTAGTCCGCCACTGTGAGGGTTGTCAGTTCTTCACCAAGAGAATCCACATACCAGCACATGAGATCCAGACAATACCAGCCTCTTGGCCCTTCGCATGCTGGGGACTGGATATGATCGGGCCCTTCAAACCGGCTCCTGAGAAATTTACATGCGTCTTTGTGCTGATCGACAAATTTTCTAAGTGGATAGAATACATGCCTCTGGTACAGGCATCCTCAGAAAAGGCTGTCACATTCCTCGACCAGGTCATCCAGCGCTTCGGCATACCCAACAGCATCATCACTGATCTAGGCACTCAGTTCACCGGGAACGCTTTTTGGGACTTCTGCGATGATAGGAGCATAGTAGTAAAATACGTCTCGGTGGCGCACCCTAGAGCTAATGGACAAGTCGAGCGGGCAAATGGAATGATTTTGGACGCATCGAAGAAGAGGATGTACAGAGAAAATGACAAAGCTCCCGGAAGATGGCTCAAAGAGTTACCAGCCGTGGTCTGGGGCCTCAGAACTCAGCCCAGTCGTAACACCGATGTCTCATCGTACTTCATGGTTTACGGCGCCAAGGCAGTCCTCCCAGCAGATATAGCTTTTAGATCAGCATGGGTAGAGAACTTCAACGAAGGCAAGGTCAATGAAGTACGGGAGCTAGAAGTGAATAGCGCAGAAGAGAAGCGGCTCGATTCTTGTATACGTACGGCCAAATACCTAGCTGTTTTGCGCAGGTACTACAACAAGAATGTTAAAGAGCGGGTTTTCATGGTCGGAGACCTGGTCCTGAAGTGGAAGATGAACCAGGCTGGTGTCCATAAACTTGCAACGCCATGGGAGGGGCCCTTCATGATCAAGGAAGTCACACGACCAACGTCTTACAGGTTAGCTCACCTGGATGGTACGGACGTACCAAACTCGTGGCACATCGACAAGCTTAGATGTTTCTATGCTTAACCACTGAGATATGTACTCCTTTTGTACTTTCGATTTACTTCAATAAAGCTATTATGATTTCTTGACCACTCTAATGTGTCACTTGAATTTTATGGTTGTTCTAACTTAGCCAAGAAAAGCCGACCACCATTCCTTCTACGGTTTTCGGGAGCAGGCCCATCTCCATTCCTCCTAACACGTGCATGGGATCCGTTCTCACGTTACGGGTGATCGGCGAGTCCCCCGGTTTGACTTGCTTGTCCGCGTCGGCGTGTGCATAGTCACGCACCTCACACTACGACCACATGGCAAACTAGGGCCGTACAAACTTCTCGGGATAGCGTGTCGAGCAAAATGGTACAACTAAATGTAACGTTAACATGTTCTCACTTAGTTACACCAACATGAGTATCAAGCTTAAATATGTTTTATACAAAGCAAACAAGCTTATGATGATATACAGTTATGTTATTACAAGCTTGCCTGAAGAGGCTCAAGTTTACAATAACACAACTATGTCCTCCTTCTACAGCTCTAAGCCTATTCCATTGGCTGGTCGGGGCGCGCGGCACCTACTACTCGCTGCTTCTGATATCCTACTCGAGTCTCGGGGACTCTGTGGCTGGTCGAGAGTGAAGAGGATGGCCCGTCATTTGCTGGTGGTCGAGACCGTGAGCTTCGTCGGTTGGCTTGCAAATGATGGCGTTTCCAGTTGACTTGTCGATGGCGCACCTTGTACAGGTGCTGTCCCACCTCCACACAGGTTAATATCGCCAATTATCTTTGATGATAGGTCTAGCTGGGCCATCCGAAGCTCCTCAGCCTTGTCTGGGTCTACCTCCTTCGGGTACCCAGCCTCCAGGCGCTTGAGATCGATCAGGGGGTAGTGGGCACGCACCATGCTTAGCACATGTGCACCCGTGTACTCACCCGCCTCCTTCACGAACTCTTGGAACCAACTCCATGCCTTTCGGCACCTCTCGACCAGTCCGAGCTCCAGCGTCCTTGGCGCTTCCTCTGTAAGCGCCGGATCGATAAGGTCGAGGATTTGCAAAATGCCGATTGCCACTTCACGCACCGGTTCTTCCATGTGTCCTGATCCTCGGTGGTCTCTAGGCATCGCGCCTTCTAGCCGTCATGATCTTTAATCACATCTTCCAGATGTTTCTTGGCATTGATTTTTAAAACTGCAAACCGTACAAGACATCAGAATGTAATGGCATGACAAGATAGGGCGGGCAACAGAATGAGCAAGGTGGTCTGGAACACTTACTTTTCAGTTCCTCCTTCATCTTAGTTGCGCGGTCTCAGAGTTGAGACTGGTCGCACGCCAGTTTCTCGTTGTCCTCCTTCAGGCGACCACACTCTGCGGTCACATGGATATTCTCCTCTTGGAGGCGGGTTACTTCGGCTTCTAATCCTGCGCTACAGCTGTCACTACCAACAATGGAACAACACGTGTCATGCGCTTGCTGTGATAAAACAACAACTTACTTGTTTTTTCCTGCTCTTTGTTACTGAGCTGGACGACCAGATCCTGGTTTTTTGCATCTTGTTCCGTCCTCTCCCGGTCGGCGGCTTCAAGCTGGCGGTGCAAGCGTTCCACCTCGGCCCCAGTTCTCTATTGTTTGCCGTGATTCCCTCAATCTGGTCAAAGCACCTTTTTCGGTACCTTGCGGTCTTCATCAAGTCCTGCATATAAACAAGCTAAGTCAGACAGTTCGACTAAATGGCAGGATCAAGTGGTCAAGCCAAACATACCTGAACTTCTATCACCAGACGTTTTGTCGCTCGTTCAACTTTTAGGGTCTCTTCGACCTCTGGGATTTCCTCATGCATAACCCACTCGTCGTTTCACTTGTATGACACACATATACATGTTGTCGTTTGTCTTGGGGATGGCCCAGGATCTCTTCTACTTCATCCTCTTTTGGCCTCTTGTTCAGGAGGCGGTGCTAGTCTGGAGTTCGTAGTCTCTGCGACCACTATGGCTTTCCCATGAGCCGTAGCATCGGCAAGCGTGCTTTTTGCCACCTCCGGCTGCTGCTCCTCGGCTTGGTCCGGTCCCCTTGGCACCGAGGTATCCCCCTCAGCAGGGGTAGTGCTCAGAGCACTAATACTTGACTCGGCTCTGTCCTTGACCAGCTGCTCGGGGACTGTCGTCTGGCCGCTCGTCTGCTGAGGTTCTGGTGGATTTTCTTCTGAGTTTCTCCACATCCGGTTTCTTTGGGCGCTTCTTTCCATCATTGTTTGGTGAAGCCGTGCACGCACCCGCCGGTGGTGGGTCGGGATTTTCGGTGGACGCCGACCTAATATATCAGAGATAAGTTCATAAAACAATAGTATTAAATACAAATTGTAAGCTTACATCAAGGTTGCAAATACTTACAGCTCAGAAGCATGGAATGACGTGGCGAAGGAGCATCTCTTCGACCATGCTTGCTCCACGTGCTCGGTGGGTTCCACTGGGTCTTTTTCCGTGACCAGTACCGGTGCTGGGGCCTGGTGCTCGACCCCTTTGCCGCTTGTCATCTGTGTTGCAGTGGTCGGTGATGCGATCCCTACTGGCACAGAGGAGCCACCCTGCTCCGTCAACTCCAGTTGTCTCCTCTTTTGAGGGATGAGTCGGAAGATGTCTGCATCCTCTATTTCATCATCCGACAGAGGGAAGATGGCCTCACGACGTTTGTTGGCCACCGGCCGCTTGCCAGCAGCCCTAGCCGTTGCCTCCTCTCCAACCTCAAGTACGGCCCAGTCGACGTCTTCGGCCCTAGCACTGGTCTGGGGGGTTGGGCCGGCAACTTGCGGCCAATCCACACCAGGGGGTGGAGACACGAACACTGATGCCCTATCATGACCATTACTCTGGGAAACATAAAGGCGATAACACAGTCAATTTTTGTTACAACATAACTCTACAGGTACAAGGAAGCATAATTTACCTTTAGGGGAGGTCGAGCTAGCTTGAAGGCGTGCTCAATGTCGTTTAACCTAACATAATTGGGATCTGCTAAGTTGAATAGCTCCCCAATCTTGGCCTTGACTTCGATTTTGTCAAGCGCCTCTTTTCTAGTCCTCGTTGGATCTGCGCTTCCCTGGTATTCGTAACCAGGATGTACCCTCCTCTGGTAGGGCTAGATCCTTTGGCTGATGAAGTTTCCGACCATGCTTGGACCATCCAGCTTCCCCATGGGATCATCCCGAGCAGTTCTGCAACCTATTCCAAGTGCTCGGGCTTCTCCGACCAGCTATTTTTCTTCTCTAGAATGAACCCCAAGTCGCACAGGGTGATCGTGTTCGGCTCTTCACGGACGTAGAACCACTTCTTGTACCATTCATCCAGCGATGTGTTCCAAGGGCAATGCAAGTACTGGGCTTTCATCCCGTCACGCAGATTGAGATATACGCCTCTGGCTATCTTCGAGCCACCGCTCCCTTTCTTCCGCAGACAGAACAGATGGCGAAAGAGGTCAAAATGGGGTTGGAAGCCACCATATGCTTTGCAAAGATGGATGAAGGTGGAGACAAGAAGAATCGAGTTGGGATGCAGATTGCAAATCCCAATCTCGTAGTACAAATAGAGCCCCTAGAGGAGAGGGTGCACTGGAACCCCAAAACCCCGCTTGAAGAAATCCTCGAAAACCACAATCTCACCTGGTTGTGGATCGGGGTAGCTTTCTCCTTCCGACGCACGCCATCCCATGAGTGCCTTGTTATGGAGCACTCCCATGGTGACAAGGTCTTCGATGGTCTGATCATTGCTCCTTGACTTCCACCACTCCTTCGCCATGACTCCGGCTTTCTTCTGGGTGTTTTTCTTCGCCATTAATCTGTCCTTGCTAAAAGGGGTGGTTACGGTGGAGGGGTGATGGGCGATGATTTCAGAGGAATAGGGTTTGGCAAGAGGAAGAAGAAGGTTGCGGCGGCGAATGATAATGGGGGTTGGTAAAAAATAACTTACCAGTTCTATATTATAAATAACCAAGAGTTCCATCGTTTCATCCGCTCGAGATTCTTGGGAGATGTCGCTGGCACAGCAGACGAGACAGTTGTTTTCACAACCTCGAGATCTCACGCCAATAAATGCGCCTTACGTTACGATGTATGCAGCGCCTCTTCGTTGCTAGTGTGAGAGGGCCCACACTGACCCACCTCTTTATAGGTGCCAAACGACTATTTGCTAGAAAGGGCAAGAAGACAGTATGACGTGATGTACCTGTCTGCTTTTTTGACCAGACGTGTATGATTGGACTTGACAGAGTAAGAAGATAAATAAATACACCAAATAATAGTACAAGCGGCGTTCGTTTTTTTCGCTGCATGTCTTGCGCTCAAGTATGGTCCAGACCACTGTCGTGCTCGGGGACTGCACAGACCACTGCCGTGCTCGGGGACTGCCTAGACCACTGCCATGCTCGGGGACTGCCTAGACCACTGCCGTGCTCGGGGACTACCTAGACCACTGCCGTGCTCGGGGACTGCACATACCACTGCTGTGCTCGGGGACTGCTCCGACCACCAATGTGCTCAAGAACTGTCCTGACCACTGCTCGGAGATTGTTCTCCTCGGCTACATGTGATTTGTACTCACATACAGTTGAGAGACATTTATTTAGACCTTGCTACAAGGCTTGTACTTCGCCTTCCAGCAAGCTCGGGGACTACATCGGTATGATGCACCTACTGGTGCATCTCGTATCGCCTGTACGACAATTGGGTTTTCAACTTAACTGGGAATTCTTTTTAGACCCTGGCACCACGTGCCTACGTCACCTACTACCAGGCTCGGGGACTAAGTGGGCACACTTCACCTTGCGGTGAATGTGTTTGTTTTTCGACCCTTACGCCTCTGATGATCAAGGATGCTACGCCTCAGGATCCACTTACATTTCTTTTCAGAAATTCAGAAATACAAGTGGGCACACTTCATAGGATGGAAATCTTTTTCTTTTTTCTTAAGAGCACCATACATTCTTCGGACAACCTACTTCTCCGGCAATAACGGTGGTCAGAAATGTCAAAAACTCAAGCTTTACTATTTGGAGAAGGTTAAAGTGGCGTGTCGCAGCAAAACACATGGTGCTCGGGGACTAGCTGTGGGGGTATTAAACCCTATACCCTTACGGCTAAGATTGGGCTGGCCCGGGTCAGTGGGTCCGGTCCACCAAAAGACGACGCGCGGCCCGGCCAACCTGTTCGGAGTCCCACGCAAGGAGTCAAGACAGATTTGGTGATCAAGCAAGATCTTGGTCGGTTAGAATATGAATCCTTATCCGATCACCTATGGCAATTGTAACTGACTAGGATTAGTTTCCAGATCTGTAACCCTGCCCCTCGGACTATATAAGGCGGGCAGGGGACCCCTCTAAAAAACATCTCTCATTGACATACAACAATACAATCAGACGCAGGACGTAGGTATTACGCCTTCTCGGCGGCCGAACCTGGATAAAACCTCATGTGTCTTGCGTCACCATCTTGTTTGTGGCTAGCGCATCTGTCTGCCGACAATCTACTACCTTGGGCATACCCCTGGGTAGACTGCCGACCATATTTCGTCGACACAGATGTTTCAGAGGTATGTTGCAAGTGTTTCATATGGATATTGCAAAAGTAGAACTGGATGTTGCATATGTTGCAATGGCTACACACGTATGTTGCAAGAGTCTGTTCCAAATGTTTCATCTGTTTTTTTCATACGTATGTTGCAAGTGTGTTTATTTGAATGTTGCATATGTTTCACATATCTGTTGCAAGTGTTTTATCTAGATGTTGCATATGTGTTGTAATGGCTTTTCAAGTGTGTTTAGGTGTTTTTGTAAGTGTTTCGGATGCATGTTTTAAGTGTTTCATATGTCTTCAGACGTATATTGCAAATGTTTTATCTAGATGTTTTAAAAGTGGATCGGATGTTGCACATGTTGCAATGGCGATGGCGGCAAGCAAACAACTGTCTAACGCTGGGCTTCGGCTCCTACCTCACGCTGCGTACCTCACCCTCTCCTCTACTCTCCCTCCCCTCCCTTCCCTTCCTCCATCTCGCCACGGCAATTCGAGCTTGAACTGAACGTGGAGTTCGGTGGTGCTAGAGCGGGACGGGACATGAGGCGGGGGCGTGGTGCGATGTGGGTGGCGGTGCTACATCTAGGATGTGGGGTGCTAGCGCAGGATAGGCGCGGGTGGGGCTCATTTCTGAAGAATGGGCGGGGCATGAAAGGTGTGTCCGGACGCTAGCCCTTAAGCAACACATTGAACACTGCAAAACATTTCGACCGGCGCAGTCGTAGACAAAAAGCAAATAAGACCACTAGTGCAGGACTGAGCATTAGTCTTGGTTGGGAAACCCCGTTTAGGCCCGGTTTCCCAACTGGGATTGCGAATCTAGGACTAAAGGGCCCTCCTTTAATCCCGGTTCTGGGAACCGGGACTGAAAGTGGACCTTTAGTCTCGGTTGCTATTACCAACCGGGACTAAATGGCCCCCAGGCATTGCACTGGGGCTGGCACGTGTAGTCCCGGTTGGTGTTTCCAACTGGTACTAAAGGTTCTTTTTTCCATTTCATTTCTTTTTATTTTATGGTTTCTTTTCAATCCAATTCTTTTTGGTTTCGATTAGCTTTTCGTATACGAATTCTACGCTGCTAATATACATCCATGTAAATAACACACTTAAATGTACATGCAAGGAATATGTACATAATAAAGTCACAAAAACCTTGTACTCATGTCCTTGAAATTTCATTCAACCCTAATCTTCAATCATATGGCTACTAGGTATTAATTCTTTAGGGTCATAGTGGTATGTGCCTTCGGGATCTATGACCTCATCCATAAGAAATCCTGCCAATGCTTCTTGAATTGCTTTGATCTGGTCACATCGTAGAACCTTTTGCTTCCTCCATTCAATCTTCAATTCAAGTGGAAGGAAAAGTATGAATATATATATGATTATATATATCAACACAATGGTAATAAATAAATTGTGTATATTTTTTACGTACTTCGAGGATCTCTTCACTTGTTCTCCTTGAGTACTTCATGAGGAACTCACAGATGTAGTATCCACATAAGTTGTTCCCTGATCCCTGCTGTAGACACCACTTTATGAGAAAAAGATTCATCATCAACCAATAAAGCATGGTAATAATAAACTAAACTAATAAAGATGCGGTGACCTAGCTAGTACATACTGGGTATTGGACTACATTCAAAGGCATTTTCCATTGACCATAATGGCGTTTCTCGGCGAACCTTTTCTAAGCACCACCCAACAAAATAAATAAATAGAGTTATATCAATAAAATAGCATAAGAGAGTATATAGTGTGCGAGACCGAAATTACCACTAGATCCTTACAATACTCCTGGGCATATCGATGGCCAAAAGTATCCAATGATAACTACATGTTTATAAGTAGGCATAACTCATTAACTAAAGTCAACAAGGAGTAAGCAAAATAAAATGGGCACAAGACATTAACACTCACTTGAAGTTGTAAGGGAAGAGTATCAGTGTCTTATTATGTTGGTTATCTAAGAACCTAAACAGATTATTCTCCACTTGAGGTCGCCATCTATCATATCGAGTAAGCGTGTCCTTGAATGTGCGATTCAGATCCATGAAACCAACATCAGTTAACCCTTTTTCTTTAGTTTTAGCATCTCATATCTGCATTTATATAGTAGAAAAATATATATATATAGTGTGAGGATAACTATATATAGACAATGAACTAACATGCAAGTTACTTTAATTGTAGAAAGAATCACTTACAGACACCAGCAGCTGAGGAGAGATTTGTCGAGAGCGTCCCAGTTTAATAGTTGGTGTAATTCATTGAACTCAATATGTAAAACGTCATAGCCATTAAAGTACTGCTCTGGTCTAATTCTAACAATAAGCCATGCCTCTTCGTTGTCACATGCTCTTAAGTACCACTTGTTTAACAAGAATATTTGCTTACCCAGTGATGACAAGCACTTAGGGTTGACAAGACTCCTGCCATACTCATAGGTCCGGTAAATATCAAAGTTGGTTGTTGGTATCAATCCTCCCCCAATGAGTTGTTGAGGTGTGAGACCTGTTGTGGCCATGAAGTCTTGGAGTGCCTCCCTATCGATTGGACCGCCTTATGCATTTGTACAATCATCCTCAACAACTAGCGGGTCGATAGATTGCTTAGATTGCTACCCGAGGTGTGCAACATCTTTCCCTACTCTCTTCGCTTTCAGCGATGCCTTATATGACTTGTCGAGAGAGCGTTCATAGTCCGATAATGGTGGGGGCTTATGTGCCTCACGCCACTTTTTCTCCACTTCATAGACTTTTTTCCTTAGTTCTCGTTGAGCTATGTAGTGCGGCTTTGGTGGGTTTTTCTGAAGTTCCAACCTACTTGCTTTTGATTCTACTAAATTTTTCTGCTAGTTATCCAAATCTTTTTGTGCCCTCGCTTTTGATTCCTCTTTAGACTTCTTGTAAGATAGCTTCTCCAGAGGGGGCTTTGTTTTATGATGACTGGCTTTCTTCTTCACCGGGGACATCATCGGGGGTGGGTGCCTCTTCTGGCTCTACGGAGCAGGAGGCAGAGGAGGGGGAGACCGCTTGGAGGAGATGGAGATGGAGATGCAGTCGTGCCATGGAACACATCATCATCGTCCAGAGCATCATCATTGTCCATAGCACTCTGATGATCATCATGGGATGGAAGAATTGGACTCAGGTTGGGAGACCTATGAGTACAAAAATGATTATTACGCGAGAAGCCCATAATTGAGAATGATTATTGAAAAATTGTTTCGCTCACTTTCATCTACACCTATCATGAGGTAGTTGAGGAGGAGGCGACGAGTACCCTAGCCACCGCAACGGGAATAATGATGTAGCGCTTGCTCCATAAAATGAATGAATGCTCTGCTTGTCCTAGGGTCTTCTCCCCATCACCTCCAGGAAAGTCAAGAGGCACTTCCCTATAGTGTTTGATAACTCTATCCATCGAGATGCTATAATAGCCAGGTGGAATTGCATTCCCATGGCTTCTTGGTGTCTTCTCAGGGACCATGGGAGAAATAATACCGTGCGCCACCAAGACTATGGCATTGGTTTTCCCCAAGGGAATATGCAGCTCACATGGCGTCGAAGACACGATGATGTCATCCACGAGGAAGTGCCACAATGCGTCATCTTGATTTGGGAGCTCAGTGGAAGCGCAATTGCTTCTTAGCTAAGGGGGCTAACGTTGACTCCATGCTCTAATGTTGATGACTTCCTCTGGCTACTCAACTGTAGTGCCACTTGCTATTTTATTTCCTCTTGCATTCTCGCGTCCATGTTTAGTTCTCACTCCTATGATCGAGGCACTGCCTCCTCTAACTTGTAGATCTGCTCTGCCTCCTCATCCTTCCTTCACTGGTGGCTTCTATAGGTAGCAGCGTCCTTAGGGAAGCCATGCTATCACGAAATCAACCCTTTGCCTCACATTCGCCCAGGGTGTTCAGGAGTCTAGAGGGCATACGTCAGCTCATCCTTCTCTCGGTTAGGCATAAAGGCACCACTGGTAGAAGCATCTACAATATCAATAAGTCTTTGTGCTGCTGTTCCTATTTCTCCACCAACAACTGGTCCTCGGTCTGTGGGTCCAGTGATCCCCCATGCGCGAAAAATCAATTCTTGGAGCGTTCGGGCCATTCGATTAAAAATGGATGGATCCCTTTGGCAAGCAGGTCTACTTCCATTCTTTGCCACTTTGGAATGACACTCCTGTAGCCACCTGATCTCGTTTTATGATGGTATACCTTCTGTCGTGCATTCTATTGGTTCCTTCTCACCCGTTCCTCACCCTCTTCCGAGGTCTTGTACATCACAAGTTCAGGTCAATCGTCCCTCAACTTTTTGTATATGCAATTTTCACTGAAATCTGGAGTCAGATTCTTCTTGACAAATTCATTGTGTAGCTTCTTCTTCCAGGTCTGGAATTGTGTGGCCATCTTCTTGAGAGCCCAACTTTTAACTAGTTTTTTTAAATTTTCACCTGCTGGTAGATGGAAATGTGCAGTGACTGAAGCCCAAAGAAGGTCCTTGTCTCGCTCATAGACAACTGATCAGAGGATCATCCTTCTTCTTTTTCCATTCACGGACGCTGATCGGGACCCTGTCCCTAACAAGAACCCCACAGTGGTTTACGAACTTCTTTGCATTGTTTTTTGGCTGGAACGGTTCACCGGTATTAGGATCAACTTCTGTGATTATGTAGTGGCCCTCCAACGGTTTTGTCGAGCCTCGTACACTTTTACTACTTTTTGTCGACGTCGTCGATCCAGAGCACTACGTATGTAGAAACACAAAGATTCAGTAATACATATATATACGAGAATTATTGGAATTATATTTAATTTCATATATATAAGAGATGCAAGATCATTAATAAATATACCTCGCCAGTATTTTCTTACACTCATCTTCAAAATTTATTAAGTATTGAGAGCCATCATCGAAATCCTACGTGTCAGCCTCGTTCTGGTTGGGGCCATATTGACTGCCGGCATTGATAATGTTCATCATGGCCTCATTCTCGTAGTCGTCTTGCGGGTCGGCCATCTTAATTAGCAAAACTATATATAAATGAAAACCATATAGTAGTCATGCATATGATAATTAATGGATCAAGCCAGGGGCTTAAACTTAAATAACTATAGAATTCAGGGTTATTATTTACGCTGAGCTCTGGTTAGGGTTTGCATGCGCGGAACTCGATCAGGATATATATAAGGGTTTGGAGCGGAGCTCGACCGGGTTAGGGTTAGGAGTGAGTTCAGGATATTAGGATATATATCATGATCAACATTGGTGTATATAAATATATCAAAATTCATGTCACACTAATAATGTCAATATATTTAAATTCAGATATATATACCAAAAATTTCATATAGCACTAATAAAGTCAATCTTTAATTTTCAATAATGAAGATTCAAATATATTTCTTCAATATTATTTTCTACAACTATATTGTTTAATTTTCTATAATGTATTACTATATATATTATACACTACAATATTTCTATCTATTTTTTCTAATGTTTTCTATGCCAAAAAATAATATGCACACACAGATCACACTCTCACTCTCTCATCACACACAAACATGATGGACACACATACACTGCTGATGATAACTCCGGCAAGGACGAGGATGGAGAGGATGATGACATGGCGACTCTGGTGCGGACGACATGAGACAGCGACGCGAATTTGAAGAAGAGACGTGATGAGGTGAGATCGGCCGGGGTGCTGGTGGCTGGGCGGGGGGAGGGGGGGGTTGGCGGTCCTAGATCTAGTGGAGACTAGGCAACGATGCGGCATGACTATCGGAGATGAGAGCCACAGAGGCGCATGCGCTCTCCGGCATAGACGAGGATGAACGAGGCGGCGGCGGGGCACCGGGGGACAAGGATAACACGCACTCCGGCAAGGACGAGCCAGGCGGTCCGAGGATGAGGACGACGCGCTCTCTGGCTAGGATGAGCGAGGCGTGCGGGCTGGGGGCGAGCGACGCGAGCTCCGGTGAGGATGGATGAGGACGAACGAGGCATGCGCGGGCCGACCGGAGAAGAAGCGCACGTGCGCGTGGGGCTAGGGACAAAGCACACACGCATGATGAGGCGAGGCCAGGGTGGTGGCCGAGGGGTGGTGGCACTATTGGATTGGATCCGGTGGTTATGATGAGGCGATGGCGCGGCTTGGCGGCTACTAGATCCAGTGGAGAAGAAGGCGCGCTATGAGTTGAGGCAGAGACGATGACGAACGGCGTGGGGACGGCGGCGAAGATCAAAGCGAAGCGCAGCGGCAGCGTGGCTAGGCCTAGATCGATTGGGCAGCAGAGACAGAGAGGAAGAGAACTAGAGAAGGGAGGATGTGAAAGCTCTAGTTTGGTTTTTGTGAATTAATGAATCCCTAAGTGCTAACCTAGTTCATCTAAGTGATCATGAGATAGGTAGCATTATTCCAAGTGATGAAGCAACAGTGAAGATCATGATGACGGTGATGCCATGGTGATGATCAAGTGCTAGGACTTGGAAAAGATGAAAGAGAAAAACAAAAAAGCTCAAGGCAAAGGTGAAATTGATAGGAGCTTTTTGGTTTAGTGATCGAGACACTTAGCAAGTGTGATCACATTTAGGATCGATAGCCATACTATTAAGAGGGGTGAAACTTGGATCGAAATATGGTTATAAAAGTGCCACTAGATGCTCTAACTCATTATATATGCATTTAGGATCTAGTGGAGTGCTAACACCCTTGAAAATGTTTGTGAAAATATGCTAACACACATGCACGAAGTGTTACACTTGGTGGTTGGCACATTTGATCAAGGGTGGTGAAGTTTGGGGTCAAAAGGATCTATTTCGTATTGACCAGACTCTGCTTGGGCAGTGATCGGACTCTAACGCTACGTTCGGTTAGTGGTGCACGGTGAAGGCCGCCCTTGGTCCTTTGACCAGACGCTGAGAAGAAATAGGACCGGACACGCTAGGGGTGCATTCGGTCAGGCTATGACATACGCTGACGCAAGCATCAGAACATGCTAGTGAGGACCGAACCCTGAGCCATGTTCGATCACCTATGATTGGATGCGTCCGGTCATAATTTTGCCTCTCTAGAACCTTACTAGAAATGACCGGACTCCAGTGATGGAGCATCCGGTCACTTTAAGCAGTGCGTGAAGCAGACTAGCCGTTAAGATTGAGCACTCAACATTTGAGGTTGATGACATGTGACAAGCATCAGGCGACTAGATGCTGGGGTCCTGCGTCCGGTCAACTTGACCGACGCGTCTGGTCAGCCTGTGTTTCACTGGACAGAGGAGCCAACGGCTCTATTCATCGAGACTCCCTATTTAAGCCCCATGGCTGGCTCAAGCTCACTCTCTTGGCCATATGCATTGACATAGCAACCTTGTGAGCTTAGCCAAAGCCCTCCCACCCATCTACATCATTGATTCATCATCTTTGTGAGATTTGGAGTGAATCCAAGTGCATTACTTGAGTGTTTGCATCTAGAGGCACTTGGTGTTTGTGTTTCGCTATGGGATTCGCTTGTTGCTCTTGGTGGTTGCTGCCACCTAGATGGCTTGGAGCAGCAAGAATCATCGAGCAGAGGTTGGTGATTGTCTTTGGCTCTGATCGTGGTGATTGTGAGGGTTCTTGACTTTTCTTCGGCGGAGAGCCAAAAGGTACTCTAGTGGATTGCTCGTGGCTTGTGTAATCCTCATCTTGTGTTGGTTGTGTGGCACCCTATTGAGGGTTTGGCATGTGATGCCAATTAGTGCGTGAACCTCCAAGTGAGTGAATCGCCACAATGAGGACTAGCTTGCCAGCAAGCAAGTGAACCTCGGTAAAAATCATTGTGTCATCATTTGATTCCGAGGTGATTGGTCTTCATTAGTATTCATTCTTGTGATTGATTGGTTCATTCCTTGACTCGGCGGTATAACCATCTTGCTCTCTCTCTTTACATTACCGCAAACTAGTTGTCAAGCTCTTTAATGTAGCTAGTCATGAGAGCTTGTTAGTTTGGTTAGTGTAGCTCTTTAGTTAGCCTTTGAGAGCACACTAACTTAGTGTAGTAGCATAGCCATTGTGTGGATAGAGACTATAGAAATTAGAATTGTGGTAGGTGGCTTGCATTTTTAGTAAGCTAGCACAACACTCGCTTTGTCTCATATTTGACTAACCGGTTTGCTAAGTGTTATTGTAGAAATTTTTAATAGGCTATTCACCCCCCCTCTAGCCATTAGGACCTTTCAAGTGGTATCGGAGCCAAGGTCACCATGATTTGAGGCTTAACAACCTTCGGTGTCAAAATGGCTCAAATCAACAACACCAAGAAGCCACCCCAATTTGATGGCACAAATTATCCGTATTGGAAGTCAAAGATGACCACACATACATTGCTCTAAGTGGTCGAAGAAACCAAAATTGAGATTGTCCATCCAGAGAATCCCACCGTGGCCGAAGAAGTGCTTCTCCAAAACAATGACATTGCTCTAAGTGACATTCATGATGCAATTAATGAGAGAACATTTGAGCAAATCAAGAACATTGAGATGGCTCATGAGGCTTGGAAGAAGTTGGAAGAATCATTCGAGGGCACACTACAAGGAATTCTTCTTTTTATGACAAAATCCCTCATGACGAGGCCTGTTTTCGTCATATAATGTAACATAATATGACGAAAAGTTATGTGTTGTCATAAAATTATGAGACCCAAAAGTATTTATGACGACATTGTTTCTTGTGTCACATAAAGGTAGCAAGTTTCGTCACAAATTGTCAGGCGACAGGAGTCGGTTGACGGTTGTGAATTTATGACAATTTATACAATTTTTATATGACGACAGTAGACCGTCACTGAATGTTTTATCAAATATGACGACCCCCAATGTCATAAAATACCCCAGTATGAGGTGGAGCCTTGACCCATGACAGTTGGGCTCGAAGCTTGGCCTTGGCCCATGTAAAAATGTAGAGGGGGCCCAGGTGGAAGGAGGCAGGCCGAGCCTAAAATAGAAGGCCCGAGAGATGTTTTTTTCTTTTTCTTTCTTTTTTAAAAAAAATTATAAATCACTTGTTCATCATGAACAAGAACGATTTCTCTTTTTAATTTCTAGTTAAAACTTGTAACTAGTCTTTCTCTCACATATTAACTCCAAATGTGATGATTTTTTCCTAGATTTTTCTAAAATCATTATCTATCAAGTTAATGTATTGATTTTGGTCATCTTTTCATATGACAAAGTTTGACCAATTCGAATTTTAAATTTTAAAAAAATGACGACTTCAAACTAGATTTTGAAACCTGAAATGATTTCAAATGAAAAAGTTATAAACATAAAGGTTGTATAATTCATCAAGATCTACATTTTTTATTTTGGTCATTTGTTCATCCGATAAAGTTATAGTAAAGTTGTTCACAAATTTTACACATCTCTCTTGTAGTTTCATAAACTACGAGACAGATGTGTAAAATTTATGAACAACGTTACTATCACTTTGTTGAATGAACAAATGACCAAAACGAAGCTTGTAGATCTCAATGAGCTTTACAATGTTCTTGTTGATGACTTTTTCATTTGAAATTACTTAGTACCCTAAAATTATGTTCAAAATTCTAATATTATGAAATTTAAAATTCAAACTGTTCAAACAATGTCATATGAAAAAATAACCAAAACAAAGAAGGTAGATCTTGATGAGTTGTACAAACTTGGTATTCATGACTTTTCTAGTTGAGACCATCTAGGGTTTCGAAAACTGGTTTGGGGCTGTCAAAATTTAAAAATCCAAAATTTGAATTGTTCAAACTTTGTCAAATGAAAACTTGACCAAAACAACAAATGTAGATCTTGATGAGCGTAACAAACTTGGTATTCATGACTTTTCTATTTGAAACAATTTAGAGTTTCAAAAACTGGTGTCAAACTGTCATTTTTTTAAAATTTAAAAATTGACTTGGTCAAACTTTGTCAAATGAGATACTAAATGACCTCAGATGAAAAACTTTTGAATACAAAGTTGTTATAACTCATCAAGATCTACAATTGTTATATAGGTCATTTTTCCATTTGAGAAAGTGTTAGTAAACACTAGTAACAAAATCATGAATCTCACAGAGTTTATGAAACTATATAAGAGACTTGTCAATTTAGAACTAAACTTTCCTAACGCTTTCTCAAATGCAAAAATGACCTATATAACAATTGTAGATCTTGATGATTTGTACAAACTTGGTATTCATGACTTTTCTAGTTGAGACCATCTAGGGTTTTGAAAACTGGTTTGGGACTGTCAAAATTTAAAAATCCAAAATTTGAATTGTTCAAACTTTGTCAAATGAAAAGTTGACCAAAACAACAAATGTAGATCTTGATGAGCGTAACAAACTTGGTATTCATGACTTTTCTATTTGAGACAATTTAGAGTTTCAAAAACTGGTGTCAAAGTGTCATTTTTTTAAAATTTAAAATTTGACTTGGTCAAACTTTGTCAAATGAGACACTAAATGACCTCAGATGAAAAACTTTTGAATACAAAGGTGTTATAACCCATTAAGATCTACAATTGTTATATAGGTCATTTTTCCATTTGAGAAAGTATTAGTAAACACTAGTCACAAAATCATAAATCTCACATAGAGTTTATGAAACTATATAAGAGACTTGTCAATTTAGAACTAAACTTTCCTAACACTTTCTCAAAATGTAAAAATGACCTATATAACAATTGTAGATATTGATGAGTTGTACAAACTTGGTATTCATCATTTTTCAGCTGAAATCATTTGGGGTTTCAAAATCTTGTTTGCAGTTACCCTTTTTTTTAAATTTCAAAATTTGAATTGCTCAAACCATATCACACAAAAATATTAACAAAATCAACACAATTAATTGATAGTGCATGATTTTAGAAAATTTTAGGAAAAAATCATCACATTTGGAGTTAGTATGAAGGAGAAAAACTAGTTACAAATTTTACCAAAAGATTAAAAAGAGAAATCACAACTTTTTCAGCAAAAAAATAATTACTTAAATACTTGAAATTGAAGAACATGAAACAAAGTTTTCGGCCCGTTCAACTGTTATTGGGCCGGCACTATGCAGTCCAATATATTCGAACCGTTGGATGGACCTTTGATGAATCAGAACCGTTGGATCAAAAGCACATGTATATAAGCACATCCTGCCTCCCAAACCCTAAACTCCTCTCTCTCGGCCCCGACTGCGATACCCGTCGCCCCTCTCCCTCTGCCGACATCGGCGCCCCTCCCTATCCCTCTCGCTGCCTCCCACAGCGCCGCCCCTCCCTCTCCCCCACAGCGGCGGTGCCGCTCGCTCTCCCCCATACCCGCCGCGGCTCCGGAACCCGAGCGTTCCTCCTTCAGCCTCTTCCCCACGACCAGGGCATGGTGCCCCTCACCCACGGTGACGGCGGCGGCCAGGTAGAGGAGCGGGTGAACCGGATCCGCCGCACGCGACCCCTCTAGCATGATGCGGTCCAGGTACTGCTGTCTCTCCCTCCTTCATCTCCATGTTCTAAGGTCGCCTCCAAACCCTAGCAGCACAACCCAAGCTCTAGTGGAAGCCTAGGGGTTCTACTGCGATTTGTTTTGATTTTTCCCTTTGGAGATAAGTGGTGGTCCAGAGATTTATTATTCGTCCTTTCACCTCCTTCATGTACTCATTCTCACCTTGCACTCATCATGGCGATCGATGGCCAACGATATCATCCTTCCCAAGAAACTTCATTTAACTGTGTCACAAATATGCTGGATTCAGGTCATCTATGAATATGTTTCTCCTGGGATTCGCAGATGTAGCCTTACATGTCAGGCAGTTCACAGGCCATGGCTCACGCCAGGTGGGGATGATTCCATATTTATGTGATGCCGTGCACAACTCATAACCTCATATGAATGTCACTGAACTCCTGTTGCAGTCTGGTATATTGTGCCCTTCAAACCAATACAGTCCTCATATCCATTTGGTAAGATGCATTGATTTGAAATGATTTACAGTCCTCTACTCATAATACACACCATTTTTTTGGGTTTCTATTTGTGCAGGTCGTCAGTGATTATTCCCATCTGTGTCATTTGAACATTTCCTCCATTGGTTTTCACATCATGACTAAACATAGCCAACTTTATAAACTCAACTTTACTGCAGCCAGCTCCATGTATTATCAGAAATTAGAAACAGTTCAGCCCTCACAATATTATTTCTGCTATAACATGGGAGAAATGTGTATGCCACATGGATAAGAGTAGCATCAGTTGCATTCTTCCCTTCCAATCAGCATTTTTTTACATAGCCGATTATTTGCTTCGTACAAGGTTCTGAATGTTAAATAGTCTGAAGAATAAATAACTATGCTTAGCGACATGCTTTTGTGTAGACACATGCTATGCTTAATGATTATCCTTTCTAATATTTCTCATTTTAACTCATTTGTCTTCTCATAGATCAGTGAGATACATAAAGACTGGGGAATGGATTCTGAGTGACGACATTGGATGAGGTAACAAATAGAGGCAAGGCATCAGCATTGTTGCTTATTCCCAGATCCTACTGTATTTTCTCTCTCTTTCCCTGCCTGCGAAATGACAAACACAAACTGGAAATACATGTGTTCTTTGGTTGTAACATGCAGCTGATTTACATTTACATTTATTTGCATGTATGTTGTAAGCATGTCAGCTTACTTTTCGAGTCCTCTTCTATAGAAAAGCTTCATAATATCAGGCCATTCCTTAAAGAGGTTGATAGTTTACTATTTTCTGTAAAATACTAATTACTTCGCCACTACATATTGTAAATCTAAGACTCAATGAAGAATGTTAGCCACTGCAAGGTTGTAAATCTAAAACTGATTTATCTTCTATCGAAGGAAATTATTAATTCATAGGAGCCTAAAATCATTCATGATACATTCAAAGATTACTATGCTTGCGGTGGTTTTTGGATTCAAAAATAACATGTCCATTGCCCACTTATGTATAAGGACGATTTCACTATATATGTGCAATGGTCAGTCCTGCTTTCTAAATTTTATATCCTTTGAACATTAGCATGCTGTTATTTGAATTGTGTTGTCAGTCTATGACCCCACTTCTAATTGTGCCACAACTCCTTTTTTTGACCTTGCTGTCTTGCGTCCGCGGCAACGCGCTGGTTCCTGCTAGTATGTATAATTTTCTGTGGACTATGAAATTTTACTTGTGGTAGTTCTCTTTAGTAGTTTATGTATACTAAGTATGCACTTGTACCAGTAGTAGCAGCTTAGATGGTGAGATGCAGAGGTCTTTTCAATGATTTGCCTGCAATACTTGTACTAGCAATAGCAACTACAAGCACCCTTCTTACTGTTTTGGATTACATAGTGCTTTTATTCTATTAACTTTCCATTTTTGTTTAGTGACTTTTTCTTCCATCATGGATATGTAATTTATAGCAGGTAATGCCTTGACACACTTATATCAATGTTGACAAAGCAGCTGATGTCTTGGTCCACTAGAAGGTCTTACCAGAAGCAAAGGATCCTGATAGGTGACCTGCATTCCATGTCTGTTTCTTGAGGGTAAAGCTCTTTCTTTTGTTGCTTTGATAGGCGACCTTCACTTAACTTTTGGTCTCCATAGCTTTGTATTTAGCCAATACTACTACTATAGCATAGTGAAGTTGATTCTTGTATGACTTGATTGTACTGTATGATGAGTCGTATAATATCATGTAATAAACAAGATGTACAATATCATTTGCGTTGTATATAAGAACCTAGCAGCAGAATATATAATGCATGATGGCTTTTTAACCATGGTTAACTACCCTATACATGACGGCTTCTTATCGTCATAACAGCGAGCATGAACCAGGGTACGTACTCGGCATTTGTGACGGTTCATACATTAAGTGACGCGTTGACTAAACAATACGTGACAAATACTATTGTCATAAAAGGTAACAATATGTGAGGACCGAATGATACCGTCACAAAAGGTCATGACATTTTGTGACGGCTCTCCATATTATTGTCACAAGGTATATTATGTGACGGTCGTTATATGACGACCGGCATGACGCTGCTTTTTCGTCATAAGATACTTTTTATGACAAATTTTGTACTTACCATGACAGTTTCCGTTTGTCATACAAACCCAGATTTTTTGTAGTGGCACCAAGGCAATAGAGGGTGCAAAGGCATACATTCTCAAGGAGAAATTTGCTAGCTTCAAGGTGAAGGAAGATGAGAGTGTGCCGGACATGTTCCATTGGATGGAAGTGCTTGTCAATGATCTCAAAGCACTTGGTGAGAAGGTGGAGGACAAGGACTTCTCTCATAAGTTCTTGAGATGCTTACCCGCATGATTTGGCATGTTGGTCACCTTGCTAGTGAGGACCGGTTTGGACACATTAATTTAAGCCTTGATACAATGTAGACAATCCCAAATAGTACTAGACAAATTAAAACTACAATGCACTTCAGCAGAATAAGGATTTCACGACTAATTCCAACTAAAACAGATAGATCATTCATCTGCTGGTTCATTGCCTCATCATATAAAGGTGCACTCTAATCAGTCGCCTTTACAAGAGATTTTTGGACATGCTCAACATACTCTTCCTCCCAGTACCAACCGTCACATGATCTAGTGCCATCCCACTGAAATTACAACAACAAATCAAGAACTTTAATCAAAATTATCACAAAAAATGGCTGCAAACCATAACAAAACATGACAAAAAAATAACTCACTTCGCGATCCGGACATGTGTAGAAGATGCGCCCATGGTTCGGATCCTTCTTCTTTACCCTGTACTCCCTCACAGTCTTCTGCCCATACTTGCCACACGCAATGAGAGGGAGGTCTAGCCTCAGTCGCTTAGTGACCCCATGCGAGGCTAAAGACCCGAAGCAGTCGCCATCTTTGACTCTCTATACTCATTTTCATCGACTACTATAAATTTATCATTTTGTGAACAATGAAATTAAATGAGCTATATACTAAAAAACCTTATATTTCACTGTTTCTAAACCATCATGAAATGAGGCAATGAAAGGTGCATACTAGTCTTGATGAGCTACTATAAGCTTCCTTCATCTTCATATTAAAACTATCAAGTGATTTCGAGCTCAAATGGTGTCGACACAGAATTTTTGTCTCTGTGCCGAAGACACACGCAATATGCCAGAAGGGTCCGCTCGATGGAGCAGATCCGCTTAGCTTCAGCGCAAGGGTGGTCGATCCTGCGCAATCCTCCCGAGACGTGCCAGTCAATTTGACCCTGCAGTTGACAAGGAGAGAAAGCTTATCAGTAATTAAGGGCGAAACGTGCTGGTGTTGCCAGATAGTCCTGAATGTGCGGCTCGGAGAGCCGATATGAGAGGAGATCGACTAAATAGTCGATTCCAGCATATACATAAGAATAAATCGAATGAAGCTCATGGGGTTGTGTAAGGAGAATCGGTTATCATTCAGGATAAATACTATTTAAGCAAATATTAATCAATGCCAACAAGATATCAATAATGATCGGTTTATACTGAGCCAATGATTATAAGTAACCGAACCCCTTTTTTTTTATGAAGAAACAATCCAACACCACTTAACCATCTAATAAAGATAAACCTAATGAACACGTTAGATCTCATCTATCGCCATAACCAGTGGGGCATGGGGCAGAATCATGCAGGCCGTAGAAACAACAATAGACTCAATGACCCTAACTCATTACTAATATCAGTGGGGCATGAGGCAGAATCATGTAGAGGCCATAATACAATAACAAGATAATGGAGCTAACATATCTTTCGACTTATCTCTACTTCAATGATCTCGTAATGTGAACTGTTCGTGAAAGCACTCGAAATCGGTTAAACAGCCGATTCAGGCATAGCGCACAGTTAAGGTCATGCTTTCTCAGGAATGGGTCTACCAACTAACGATCCCCACTCCACGGTGCCAATAGTGGGGTGAGAGGCAGAATCCCATAGGCCGTGATGATGGGCCATGGAACGGTTTTCATTAACTAATAGATCTACTCGAGATCGAACATGCCTTAACCGCACGCTATGCACGATTAAGATTGATGCAAAACAGCCGATAAAAACATAACTCATCATTTAAGATGTAGATTAGATCAATTTTAGATTAGCAAACGATGAATCAAATAAGATATAAGGCCGATCCAGATCAATCTCAATCGGGCAGAGTGATATTGTTGTAATTAGATAAATAATGAAAGCAATAAGCAATACCGGTAACTTAATGAATCTACCAAAGACTACCATGCTAAGGTAAAGCTGATAACTTGACCTTGATCTAATTCAAGCAGTGGGGTGTGAGGCATAATCACACAGGCCATACTTGAATTAGACAAGAGTCGATAACTAGCCTATACCAGAGTCGCAGTGGGGGTCGACCGGATCGATGCAGCCATAAGAACAGAGGTATAAACCATGACGGTACTTACAGACAAGCAGTGGAGGTCGACTGGATCGATGCAGCCATACTTGCTAAAGAACTCGCCGAGATCTACTCTACTCCTACTCCTAAGGGGTGGCCGGAGCCAAAAAAAAGTAATTGACTTGTATTTGATTGATTGTTGTTCTCTACAATAGCCGGGGTTTGATATTTATACACGGAGTCTAAACATGAATCCTACTCGAGCACGATTTGTTACAACTTTTGGCATAAAATGAAAACATTCCTAATTTAAGATAACTTGGACTCTAATCTTTCTCTTTTTGTAGAGTCCAGCATGTCTCATCCCAGCGCCGATCATAGCCTCTGTCGTTATCTGCTGGCGCTATCTGAAGAAAGCCAATTCTAGTGCGGCATACGAATCAGCTGGTTTCGATCTGCACGTAATTGATCCCTTGCTGACATGATTTTGGGGGCTCTCGAGCTTCTGAGATCCTTCTTCCAAATTCTGGTGTAAACACATGCCCTCCAATTTTGGGATAAAAGTAATTTTATTCCAAAATTATCCTATCTGCATCCCTGATTGGTCCACAGTCACGGGTGGAGAACCTTGATCTGGGGTCCACTGTTTGTCGCCGCTTGCGTCCATTCACGAGCCTATGCCTTAAAAACTTTTACAAGAGCATCACTGTTTCACGGGCATTGGGATTCATCTTCCCGGGCCGGCTATAAAACGCTAGTCTAACCCTAGCGAGAGCAACTCAACACTTCAGCCATGTTTTTCTTCCATCTGTCTTCTCGAGTGCTCCCAACTCCGCTGGATCCTCCATGGCCTATCTCTTTGCGAGAAAGATCTTGAGCGGTTAGAAGAATTCTTGTGCATAGGGTGATTGTGTCGCTAATTCTAGCACCTTATCGAGCAAGAGGATCAGTTGCTGCGGCTAGAAGAAGTCTTGTGACATCGCCTGCGTCTTCTCACCGTGCTCGCAAAATGGTTCTAGTGTTTGTAAGGGCTAGAATGTGTGGACGCTTTTCCCTTATTTGCTCCATCAAATGCCTATCGGGAGAGTCGTAAGCTTCTTTCCAGCGGTTTCCCAGTCACCGAGAAATCTATGGGTATCTGCTAGTCAGGAGGCTTTTCCCTTTCTTTGGCGTAATCTTATCAATGGGCCGATGTGACTTGGTTTATGATGATCCTCGGCCATGTGGGGATTCGGACTCCCTTCAATCCAAAAGAAGCCTTAGTGGGTTGATTTTTGGTCCATGTAAATTCTTTGTATCCGCCCCACGATGCTTCGTAGCTTGGGGAAGCGATAAGTTTGAATCTGTTACCTCTCCATTATTCGTCCCCTGAATCCCTAGAGTGTCGATCCGTTTCCATCTCTGATCTAAATTTCATACCTCCGGCGAAACCGATTTTGCCTTCCCGGGCTATATATACGGGCCACGGCTGAGGGTAGAGCAACAATCTGCTTTGTCTCAATCCCTCGACATCCCCAGTATAGTCCCTATTTTTTTCTGTAAGCTTGAGATCATGGAGAACAACAAGAGGTCTGCTGAGGGGGCTCTCGACGGATCCGCATCATCGCGCCAGTGCCTTCATCGTCAAGAGGGTGCAGCCCATGACGCGCCCACTGCCTCAGGTTATAGGGCTGACTCCGTTCGGCCTCTGGGGTCATCCTCGTCGATAGCTTATCGACAGCTTCCTTGCTACCCGAGGCAGCGAATTGGCAATGATGACCTGCTCGCCACCATCGATAGCCATGGCCAGGGTCTTGCCGAATGTCTCTCTCTCGTAGAATCAACCCTAGCCATGGCTCAATGCCGATCGCCTCTCGTGGCTGATTTAGTGGATGACAAATTGGCCAAAGCCAAGGCCAGAATCATGGGTGAGATATCATAACCTTCGTTTCCTTTTAATTTCACCTTCAGGATTCTGATCATCCCTCTTTTGAACCTTTCAGATTTGTCCACCCAACTGGAGAGCCTTCAACTAGCTGCGGAGCACGCGACAGGATTTGTCAATGCCAAAGGTGCCGTTCCAATAGTTCGTCTGTATGACATCCCGAATCGCGTCAGGGAGGTCGTTCTTCATGGCGTCCGTCATGGTGCTACCACGGCGTTGACTGCCGCACAGGCTCATTCTGGCCACAATCTTCGGCTTCTTCCTCATGGTTTCCCGGATGCGGTGCACCCTAGGGATCATGAGCGTCTGACTGAAGATTTCCTTAGTGCTGCCGACTCCGTGGCCTTCAACAAAGTGTTTCTCGGCTAATGACATAGTAGGCAAAGTGTTTCCCGGCCCATAACTTGTAATAGGCGGTATTTAGCAAACAATTTTTTCATCTTGAGTGATTTCTCCTTTGTTTTGTACTTCATACTATACGCATCACTCTGTCGGCATGATCGATACGTATTGTACCGGCTTTCACCCCTTCGGGTTTACTTTCTCGCTAGCAACGATACCCTTCTGGCATCGGCTACTAAAATTGATGACCGAGCAAATCGGTTGTTAAGTATCAATCCATATGCTAGGGTAATATTCCTTCAAATATTTCCCATTTGATTACTCTGTCGAATTTTCCTTCTCTTCTCAGTATCCCTAGAATACAAGTATTACTAGGTGCATAATATTTGATCCGATAAGGCCTTTCCCAGTTGGGTGACCTTTCACCGAATTTGCTCTTCCCCGCCCCGATCGGCGATTTTATTTTCAGGCTAAGTCTCCTTCAGAAAATTGCTTGATCTTGACCTTTTAATCGTAATATCTCACAATCCTTAGTTTATTGGCTTCAATGTTTTTTCAAGAGCATGCAACCAAAGGCAACTCAAGTCTTTAAAGTCATCCATCACAAACTTTTTGGTAGACTTTGGCTTGACAAATCATTTTGCAACGTGACACGCCTTGATTCAGTTTGAACTTCCCAAAGAAAGACTGCATTGTGTCCATGCATAAGTTCATAAGGTGATCACATTAGCTCCTTTGCTCTTGTTCATCGAGGGCAACCTATTCTCAGCCTTCCTCAGAGGTCCTGAGGGTGAAGGAGGCTCAGAGGAGTTTGTTTGACCGCAAACCCTTTTAGCCAAAGGGGTACTTGAACGGTCGGGAGGCTTAAAGAACCACTACAGTCAACTGATCACATCCGCTTTGGCTAAAGAGCTGATTCTTTCGTAAATAACCGATTCTAGACTCCCGATTTCAATCCCACTTAGGTCTAAAAACACGGCTTTTGTCTAGAGAGCCCTTCGATCTCCTATCCTCAGTTATATGGCGCCATATTCTCTTCGACATTTGTGGAGTGGCGTTCCTCCTTCTATTAATTGTGGTTGCCTTTTGTGTGTACCGAGGCGTCCACATCTTCGCTTCATGTCTTCAAATACCAACTGAGGGCTTTGGCCTCAAACGCGTCTCTATTTGCAACTGTTCCTTCTCTCTCTTCCGTCTGCCAAAACCATGTAGCGGTTTTCTTCCTTTCTTTTGTAGATCTAATCATTTGTCATGGCCGGCGAAGATAACCGAGGTAAACGCGTTGTAGAGGAGATCCCGGTAGAAGATTTGTTGAGGAACCAGCGTCTCCAATGCATGAGGTGAGATTGGCAACCCCTGTTCATGATGATGACCTGTTCTGATTTGCCTATAGGTTCATTGTGAAAGATAGTTTTCATCCTTTTCTCTAGGACTAGCAAACCTACTGATGTTGCGTCTTCTGGGCCGGCCTCATCATCAGGTTCTTCCAACTCATATGATGGCGACGATGCCTGGAACTTCTTCCGAGAATGGAGAGCGGTCGAGGACCGCTATTCTGAAGCGATTCAGAATAATGGCCAGCTTGAGATCTATCTAGGGGTCTTCCAAGCGGCCCTTAATGTGGCTGAAGAGGAGGCCAACGCCGTTCAGGCGCGACTAGCTAAGTCTGATGCCGCGGTAGCAGGTAAGACGAGGTTCATGAACATTTCTATTCTGGTTTCCATTGCCTTTGTCTTGATATTCTTCTGCAATCACCAGCCCAAATGGTGCAATTGGAGTCTCTTCAATTGGCAGCGAACGCGGCCGCGGACGCCGTCAATGCCAGGGGTTCCCTCATTGACGCTCATCTCCAAGACATCCCGGTTAGTGTCTAGGAGATTGCCCTTCACGACGTTCGTCACAGCGCGTCGGTGGCGCTAACTGCAGTGCGGGTCCAAACCGGGCATGATCTCCATACTATGGAGGTTGGCTTCCCGACTGACGATGGCCCTAAGGGACATGAAGATCTGATAGAAGATTTTACCACGACGGCAAAGGCCATCGTGGACATTACTCCTGCTCAGGATGTGGTGAACAAGGTCTTTGATTAGTTCGTATTTAGGATGAACCGATGAATGAAGACTCCTGTTCTTTTATGATCATGTTTCAATGCAATGCCTTCGCACATGACTGTGAATGTTTCTTGCTCTTTTGTTTTTGCTCTATAGACGATATATATCATATCAGCTTTTACTGTCTTCGAAGATCTTTACTTTTTGAACTAGAGGCGATACCTTTCTGGTACCGACTATTAGAGCCGATGACTAAACGAATCGGCTATCAAGTATTGATCGAATGTTAAGATGTCATCTCTTCAGATATTTCTTGCTGTAGAACTTTTCATCCCAAAGGTCAAACAATCGATCATCCTAGGTCAAGCATCCTGCTAAGCTAAATAGAACTTTCTGCAATAGATTTATTAACTCCGAACTACGCCTATGATTCGACTTAGAACTCACATACGTCGGCCCAAACCCATCCTTAAAATCAATACTTATTTTTCCTTAATTTAATGGCCGACGCGAAGCCACGATCATTGATCAAAACAAACTTTCAGAGCCGATCACTTGAACCGGCTGTTGGCCTTCATTATTAATCCTGATGAAGCCTCCTTCCCATGTTTTGCCAGAAAGGCACTCGAAATCTCCTAGTTCCCAAAAGATCGGATCGGCTGTTGCAATACTTGCAGACTCGTCAACGTGAACTAGTTCGACATCATCTCCATGCCACTGAATCAAACACTGATGCATGGTCGATGGTATACAGCAGTTTGCGTGAATCCAATCATGACCGAGGAGTAAACTGTATGATCCTTTCCCATCGATGACAAAGAACATGGTGAGCAGAGTTTTACTTCCAATTGTCAATTCAATGTCTATAGCCCCCGGGTCTTGGATGTATTTCCTCCGAAGTCTCTAAGCATCATGTCGGTCTCAAGCAAATCTCCTGGTCATTTCCCAAGCTTACGGAAAGTCGTGTAAGGCATAAGATTGATAGAAGCACCTCCGTCCACCAACATCTTGTTCATCAGCTTCCCATCAACAAAACCTTTCATATGTAAAGCCTTTAAGTGCCGATGCTTGACTGGCTTATCAAATATTGCTTGTTGTACAACCGTTAACTTGGCAACCATCTCTTCATACTCTGATTCATCGAAGTCTGAATAAACTTCCTGATCTGCCAGAGCTCTGAATTCTGATGGTAACAGAAAAGCCATTTGGATATTAGCCGATGGTTGCTTCTTATCAGCTATTTGCTTGGTATGCCGAACTTGAGTTTTACCGGATGGCTGAGCCTGTTCTATCTCTTTATTCCTTAGGCGCTGCACCCTCCTCTTCTGGCTTCTTGTTAAACCTCCGGGGCACCATGGGCCTTCCTACCAAACATGTTCCCTCTGCTTGCTTCCTTCTTCATGATCAGCCCAGTCTTGGTCAACAACTCTTTTTCCCAACCGATCATGAATACTTTTATTTTTTTAAGCGTCGATCCATGTTATTATGATGATATGCGTCCTGGGTATGGATAGACCGGCGGTTGATCTAAGATTGCCTAAATTCCCAATATTGATTGTTGCATTCTGGACAGTTATGTCTGGTAGGCAATTTTAAATCTTCGTTCCAACAGTATCTGAAGAAAGGATAATTCCAGTGTGATTCGGCTTGCTTCTTTTCATACCTTTCTTCTTCCAATTGACGTTGGTATTCTTGATCTTCTAGCCACCGCTGATAATCTTTTTCCTTCTGCCGCTACCACTTATTCAACAGGATTCGAGATGTAACTCGCGGCTTCGTCGCTCCATCCCTTGATGTTTCCCCCTGCTCATATTAGCTCTTCTGCTGATCACGACGTTTTCTAATCTCTCTGTATTCATCAGCTGATATTTGCATCTTGGGATCAACTGTTCCAGCTTCTCTTGATCTGGTTGATGTTAGGACTTTAGTCTTTCCTTTGAATAGCCCAACATCAACCATATTTTGATCTCCTGGGAAAGGATTATCATCAATTTTCATCTTTCAAGGCGTATCAAACTTGAGCCTCCCTTACTGAATAGCCCTCTGTATGTGCTGCCGAAAAATTCTACACTCATTAGTGGAATAAGAAGTAGCATTATGGAACTTGCAGAACTTCTTATTCTTCAACTGTTCAGGGGGCAACACAACATGATTGTCCGACTATTTGATCTGGCCCTTCTCAAGTAAGAAGTCAAAGAGCTTGTCCGATTTTGTGACATCATAGTCATAGTTCTCCTCGACTCCTCTTTCCCAAGGATTGGGTACCATTACCGTCTTCTGACCCCAATTACATTCAGCTGCAGCAACCTCTTCTTCTTCATCTTCATAGTCGTCATCTACTGAGTATGGATCATAAGCTTCGGCTATGGTGGTACTCTTCTAGAATCAGGTATCCCTGTGTATACTCTAGAATTGGCTATTGAGTGCTACTACTCGTTGAGCCAATTGACCCAAGTTGTCAAATTCTTGTTCTAGCAGCTTTTCTTTCCACATTGGCAGCATTCCTTGGACAGCTAAAGCAGCTAGCTGATCATCGGCCAAGCTCAATGAGAAGCACAAGTTCTTAGTCTCTCGGAATCTCTGAAGAAACTCAGTGCCCGATTCATTAGTCCTCTGTCTCATGGTTGTCAAATCGGTTATCTTCTTTTCTCTAGTCCCAGTGTAAAAATATATATGAAACTTCTTCTCTAGGTCAGCCCAATTGGCATTGGAGTTGACTAGTAGTGACGAAAACTAAGTGAAGGCTGGCCCTAACAGGGACAAGGAGAAGAAACGAACTCGATGGGAATCCTCAACTAACGCTTCGCTCAATTGTGTAAGATACCGACTAACATGTTCTATTGTGCTTGTACTGTCCTGACCAGTGAACTTGGCGAACTCTGGGAGCCTGTAATTTGTAGGAAGAGCGACCAAATCATACCATTCTGGATATGGGTGTTTGTACGAAAAGGTCAGCCCCTTTGGCTTCAGACCGAACTGATTCTTCATCATCTCGGTCACCTTCAATAGCAACTCGTCAGCTTGTGGATTTTGGATTTCTCGGTACTTGCTGACCCATCTGTGGATTGAAATCTCATGTGCCTTGATATCCTGGATGTGGTATCATGTGGAGAGTGTTATAATCTGTGCCATAGTGATACCCTTGCAGAATCTCAATATGTTGGGTCTTTTGCTGGCTTGCTACTTGAAGTCTTTGATTATAGACATAAGGATCTATATCTCTACGAATCCTTTGAATTGATGGTGCTATTTTTTGAGCCAACGATGGTATGTGGCCTGATGTGCCAAAATTGATCATCCGGTTCTGACTTTGCCCCGCCGGCTATTGCACATGCTGTATCGATGGTCCAGGATTGTACTGTATCTGATTCGTAATAGTACCTAGAGTTTGTTCAGATGAACCTTGAGGTGTCTGGACGTCACCATTACCAGTTGGTGCTGTTTCTTGATGACTGGTACCAACCTGATTAGTCCCTTGGGTCAATGGATCTAGAATGTTGTAACAAGTCGATCCAACCTGACCAACTGGAATCCTATGAATCGCTTCTTTCATGGCGTTGTGAAATGCGTCGACGAAAGCTTCATTGTGGCTTGATATGGCATCTCGAACAGATTTGTCTATGGCTTCCGTAAAGAAATGCCTGTCTTCAGCTTCGATTGTATCTGTCTGCCGTGTAGTAGAACTCTTGATAGTGGAAATTTTTGAATAACTGTGATGTCACGTGTTTTGGTGTAGGACAACAAACACTTCTTCTGAAATTCTTCTGTAGCTTTGTTGATGGTGTCCTTCTCTTCATCAGGTAGGTCTTCAAAATGTACCATAAGGATGCTGTCGTTGTTGTGAACCGCCATGACGATTGTGGGGTCCCACTGGGTGTGCCAGAAACGTGTGTCGACACAGAATTTTTGTCTCCGTGCTGAGGACACACGCAGCAAGTCAGAAGGGTCCGCTCAATGGAGCAGATCCGCCTAGCTTCAGCGCAAGGGTGGTCGATCCTGCGCAATCCTCCCGAGACGTGCCAGACATTTTGACCCTGTAATTGACAATGAGAGAAAGCTTATCAGTAATTAAGGGCGAAACGTGCCGGTGTTGTCAGACAGTCCCGAATGTGCGGCTCTAAGAGCCGATATGAGAGGAGATCGACTAAATAGTCGATTCCAGCATATACATAAGAATAAATCGAATGAAGCTCATGGGGTTGTATAAGGAGAATCGGTTATCATTCAGGATAAATACAATTTAAGCAAATATTAATCAATGGCAACAAGATATCAATAATAATCGATTTATACTGAGCCAATAATTACAAGTAACTGAACCCCTTTTTTATGAAGAAACAATCCAACACCACTTAACCATCTAATAAAGATAAACCTAATGAACACGTTAGATCTCATCTATCGCCATAACCAGTGGGGCATGAGGCAGAATCATGCAGGCCGTAGAAACAATAATAGACTCGACGACCCTAACTCATTACTAATATCAGTGGGGCATGAGGTAGAATCATGCAGGCCGTAATACAATAACAAGATCATGGGGCTAACATATCTTTCGACTTATCTCTACTTCAATGATCTCGTAATGTGAACTGTTCGTGAAAGCACTCGAAATCGGCTAAACAGCCGATTCAGGCATAGCGCACAGTTAAGGTCGTGCCTTCTCAGGAACGGGTCTACCAACTAACGATCCCCACTCCACGGTACTAACAGTGGGGTGAGAGGCAGAATCCCAAAGGCTATGATGATGGGCCATGGAACAGTTTTCATTAACTAATAGATCTACTCGAGATCGAACATGCCTTAACCGCACGCTATGCACGATTAAGATTGACGCAAAACAGCCGATAAAAACATAACTCATCATTTAAGATGCAGATTAGATCAATTTTAGATTAGCAAACGATGAATCAAATAAGATATAAGGCCGATCCAGATCAATCTCAATCGGGTAGAGTGATATTGTTGTAATTTGATAAACAATGAAAGCAATAAGCAATACCGGTAACTTAATGAATCTACCAAAGACTGTCATGCTAAGGTAGAGCCGATAACTTGACCTTGATCTAATTCAAGCAGTGGGGTGTGAGACAGAATCACACAGGCCATACTTGAATTAGACAAGAGTCAATAACTAGCCTATACTAGAGTCGCAGTGGGGGTCGACCGGATCGATGCAGCCATAAGAACAGAGGTATAAACCATGACGGTACTTACAGACAAGCAGTGGAGGTCGACCGGATCGATGCAGCCTTACTTGCTGAAGAACTCGTCGAGATCTACTCTACTCCTACTCCATGGTGTGGCCGGAACCGAAAAAAGTAATTGACTTGTATTTGATTGATTGTTGTTCTCTACAATAACCGGGGTTTGATATTTATACCCGAGTCTAAACATGAATCCTACTCGAGCACGATTTGTTATAACTTTTGGCATAAAATAAAAACATTCCTAATTTAAGATAACTTGGACTCTAATCTTTTCCTTTTTGTAGAGTCCAGCATGTCTCATCCCAGCGCCGATCATAGCCTCTGTCGTTATCTGCTGGCGCTATCTGAAGAAAGCCAATTCTAGTGCGGCATCCGAATCAACTGGTTTCGATCTACACGTAATTGATTCCTTGTTGACATGATTTTGGGGGCTCTCGAGCGTATGAGATCCTTCTTCTAAATTCTGGTGTAAACAAATGGTATATAAATAAATAAAATCCACCATCATTTCTAATTAAAAAACCACAAATTTTTCTATTTCTAGACCACGAAATAAGCCATGCTAGTGATAAAACATGGGAGGATGAAGTTGGTAACCTTTAGAACCGAAGAATGAATGAATGAATGAAGTCTTCATCAATCCCGCAAGCATGAACTCCTTCCACGAGCAAGAACAAAGAGCAACAGAGATCTTGAAATGGCTCGGGCTAGGGGAGGAAGAAGGAGAAAGTATATAGCCCGGGACATGTAGTCTCGGTTTATGGTATAAACCCGGACTACAAGTAGAATTCTAGTCCTGGTTGGAGCCACCAACCGGAAGATTTAGTCACGGCTGGTAGCTCCAGCCGGGACTAGAGGATGACATTTAGTCCCGGTTTGAGCCACCAACCGGGACTAAATGTCTCCTCCTGCAAAAGCTATGCCTCTAGCCATTGAGCAAGGGACTTTAGTCCCGGTTAGTAGCTCCAAGTAAGACTAATTTTGTCTTTAATTTCGGACCTATAAATAATTAGGACTAAAGCCTAAAATCAAAAATCTAGTGGACGCTGGCCCTTAAGGAACACACTGAACACCGCAAAACATTTCGACCGGCGCAGTCGCAGACAAAAAGCAAATAAAAATTCCAGAACAGCCGCGAGATGTGCTTCTAGTTACGATGACCGCAAGTGTACATATCTATGCAGCTTTTTACATCCATGCATGTGGATTGGACCGACGCCACAAGCCAAGTATTATCGATCAATCATCAGGAAATTCAATTCCTTTGCTCCAAGTGAAGCTACCACGAACACTTTTCGCACGCAGTCCGTCATTGCACGCCTGGTTATTAGATCGTTCGCATACATATCAGTAGTTGCGAATTGCGATCCCGTGAAATGAATATCTTCGTCCAAACGTCATGTGCGTGGATTTTCCGACGTACTAGAGCTAGTCCGCGGCTCCGCGCAGGCACCAACTTGATCAGTGCCTAGTTTGGCACCAACTCGCGTAACGGAACAGCGCACGCGCATCCGCGCAGGCATGAGAACTCGTTTGCACGTACAAGTACAAGTAGGAGTATGTAGCCAGCGGTTGACCTGGCTACACATAGTATATATATGTATACATGTAAACCGGCCTGGTTTCATCTTGCACCGATTCGCGCGAAAGCGAACTGCATGCCTTACGGTCGACTCATCATCATCGTCCGGGACTCGGGAGCATGTTGTTAAATCGTGCCAAGGCGCCGCGGGGCAGCAGCAGGGCCGCGGCAACAGCAACGCTGCTGGCTCTCGTCGCCTGCAGCTTCTGCGCAGCTACTGAAAGCGACGGCGTGGGCGGCGGTATGACGGGCTCGTGGTCGCGGCAGCTCGTCCTCCTGGTCGACCAGTCCGGCAAAGGCGACCATAGGAGGATCCAGGACGCGATCGATGCGGCACCGGCCGCGAGCAACAACGGCGGCGGCTCCGCCGGCGGCAGCGTCGTCATCCGGATCAGGCCCGGAGTGTACAGGCAAGTGTAGTAGTGCACGACGATGCTACATGTTGATCAACATGACACGCGTGCATGTTCATTTCTGGATCCACATGTTGATCAAGCTAATATAATCTTCTAGTGCTGCTTGTGTTTGCACTCTCCTCTAATTTGCAGAGAGAAAGTGGTGGTGGACAAGCCTTGCATAACTCTTGTGGGCACGAGCGCCAGCTCGACCGTCATCACCTGGAACGAGTCCTGGGTGGCCTCTGAGAGCCCGACAGTATCCGTGCTAGCCTCCGACTTCATCGCCAAGCGCTTAGCGTTCCAGGTGTGCACATATATGCAGTCTTGATTAATTGGTTCCTGTACTATTAGCATGCATACATATAGCACGGTCTTGAATCTTGATTGGTTCCATTGTTCATTTGCAATGCAGAACACATTCGGGACTAGCGGGCCGGCAGTCGCCATGAGGGTCGCCGGAGACAGGGCGGCGTTCTACGGGTGCAGGTTGGTGTCGTTCCAGGACACGCTCCTGGACGATACGGGCCGCCATTACTACCGTGGCTGCTACGTCCAAGGGGCCACCGACTTCATCTTCGGCAATGGCAAGGCTCTGTTCGATGTACGTACTGTACTTTGTGGATCCATCCAATTGATCATCAAAATCAAATCCATATTGCCCTTAATTTCATCCTCAGACTGGACGTTTCTGTATGCCGTGCGCAGAAGTGCCATCTCCACTCCGTCTCGCCGGCCGGCGGCGCGTTCACGGCGCATAAAAGGTCGTCGGAGTCGGAGGACACCGGGTTCAGTTTCGTCGGGTGCAAGCTGACGGGGCTCGGGATCGGCACGTCCATCCTGGGCCGGCCCTGGGGCCCCTACTCCCGCGTCGTCTTTGCGCTCAGCTACATGTCCAGCACGGTGAGGCCCCAGGGCTGGGACGACTGGAGCGACGCCGACAAACAGAGACAGAGGTGCACATTACATTACAGCTGCTGAAACTGTATCTCGCATACGTGCTCCGATCCTGACGTGTTCTGGTTCAATAATAATGTGGTATGTTTTGGCCGTGTGCAGGACAGCATTCTACGGGCAGTACCAGTGCTACGGGGAAGGCTCCAAAACTGACGCAAGAGTTGCGTGGTCTCACCAACTGTCGCAGGCTGAAGCTGCACCGTTCATCACCAAAGTTTGGGTTGGTGGACAAGAGTGGCTTCGGTAGAAAACGCTACATATATCACCATATAATTGATCGTATGCTGTGTGGCAACTGTGCGTGTGATTCAGTCCTCTCAGGACGTCTCCATCATTTCTATGATGGAAACCATGTTCTCTTTCTCCATTCCATCTATCTGTTGCAGTATGGGAACCATGGTCAGTTGGTGAGTCCGTGGGCGCCGGCGAACAAACTTGTTTCATACAGGACTCAGTCTCTCTCCGTACCAAACTGCATCATTTTCTGCGTTCGATCGAATTCGTATTTTCGGACAAATTTAAATTCGATTCAAAATACGGAACATCAAATTCGAAATCGGAATGAAAACGGTTTAGATGTTTTCCGACCGTTTTCTACTTTTCTACTTTTAATTCGGAATATCCCGAATTCAAAATTCGGTTTAAACCGAATTTGGCCCACCAGAAGTCCAGCTTAGAAAATTGTATCTTTTTTCATACAATCTCGGATAAAGATGATTTTATATGAAAATTATAGCTCTCGACGAGATCTACAACTTTCTAGTTTCTAGTTTTTTTATTTGAAGTCTTTAAGATGTTCATAAAAATTAAACCAAGTTTCGGCAGTATATTAATCGTGTACAAGCGTTTGTTGTCTTAGAAAAATCATGGTGTCAAATGGAGATACTTTTTTGGAAAGTTGTTGGACTTGTTAATTGTTATTTACTTAGTCATGCACTTGTTAATTGTTATGCACTTGGTCCTGCGGGTCAATATTCCGTATTGATTTTTCGTATAACGACCGTGTTTGACATAATTTCGCTCGAATTAGTTTATTTTCGAAATTCTTGATATTCCGTAAGTTTGTGTTCGTTTTCGTATCCGGCTTTATCGTTTTCGCTTTCACTTTCGTATTCGAATGTAGAAGTAGAAAACACTTGAGAGGTTTTCCGACCATTTTCATCACTTAGTTTCATATAGGACTCTGTCTCGCTTTGAAGCCAATCCATTGGCAACGGTGAGACCTCAGGTGTATTCTACACTTTCACTAGCTGTCAAAGCATTTTTGCCTCGGCGCGGTGATGCCCCACCAACTGCGAAACAACCTTTCCACTCTGATCGGTAGCCTGCTCTTCCGAAGAAACAAAATATTTCCGACGAACCGTCTCCTCTTCTACGTGATTCAAGGATGAATGCCACTTATAATCGTCTCTTCAACTCGAAGACAAGACCATAGCATGTTGTCACTTTTGTGTGATACCGCTGTTCACACGAAGCATGGTACTATCTGCTCTAAACTAAATTTATATAACAAAGTATTAACATTCATGATCTCAAATAGATAAACTATAAAAATACATTTCATAAGGTACCTAATAATACTTGCGTGACATTATAAATACATCGAAGAACTTAATCAAAGGTATGCTAGTTTGACTTGAGACAACTGAAAATACAGTATATTTCAGGATCGAGGAAGCACTCGCCGTACCCGCACGCCCCAAAACAGGAAAAATATGTATATATACCCGTTATCTGGTTGTTTTCCAGGGTAAAGTGCATTTGCAGTTACCAAAACGAGTGCAATCGACGTAGCAGAATGGTGATTCTATTAGTTTCTTTCAGATAAGGGACAGACTAGCGCCCGAACGTCCCGATGCCCGCGCCTGCTGTCTGCCCGTTTTGAATAATGATACCCTCAGGGCGCCCATAGATGCAGCTTCGTGTACCGCGTCTGCTACCACACCCATGGATACAGCTTTGGGCTCCGCGCCTGTTGCCGCACCCGCTTTGGTGCACGCGGGGACCGCTGCGCCCGAGGGGACCACCTCCGCCTGCGCCGCCTTGTCGCGCCTGCTCATGAAACACTTGCAACATAAACCATTTGCTGCAATATACGTCCAAAACAGATAAAACATTTACAACATACGCATGCAACATATGTGTATGGGCACTGCAACATATGCAAATCCAGATAAAAACACTTGCAACCCTACGTTTGAATCATACACTTACAACATACGTGTATAGCCAGTGCAACATATGCAACATTCAGATAAAACACTTGCAACATATGTGTGAAAACATATGCAACATTTAGATAAACACACTTGAAACATACGTTGGAAAAAATGAAACATTGAGAACAGAAGATTGCAACATACGTGTACAACCATTGCAACATATTGTAACATCCCGATCTACTTTTGCAACATCCATCTGAAATAATTGCAACATACCTCTGAAATATTTAAAACACTTGAAATATACGCTTGCAACATGTGTTTTTCACCCTTCTTTCGTGCAACGCAGAGCAAAGTGGGGAATGGCCGGTTCCGGCCACTAGCAGCAGAGGATGATGGAGCGGCCTGGCAGCAGCCAGCTGCGCCTACGCCTTACCTGGGCCCGACGAGCGACGGCCCCTCTCTCCTGGCGCCTGGCCTGGTCGTGACGGACGACGGAGCATGGCATGGCGCGGCGGGGACGAAGGTGCCACTGCAGTCTCCGAACACGCGCATGGAGCTTGGAGGCGGAAGGCGAGGTGCCGGCGACCGAGTCCAGCAGCAGCTGTAGTCGGTGGGGCAGCTAGCAGCGTACCTTGGTGGAGGATTCCTCCTCTTTGTTGGGGACGGAGGCGCCGCTACGAGGCCGGGCATCGCGGGGGATGCGCGGCGGCGGCGTGCCGGAGTGGGCCGCAAGACATGGTGGCGGTGGCGCGGCGGAGTGGGTGGGCAGACGGCCGCATGGCGCGAGGCGAAATCGGAAATTTTGTTTTTTATATAAGGGAGGCGGGCGAAGCGGTGTGGGATGCCGTGTCCGACGGGATGGATGCCCGTGTCTAAGCGTTTCCGTTCAGATAAAGATTTTGCCATGAGTTAAGATTTTCAGATACCAGCAGCCATCCCTCTCGGCCCATTATGGCTGGTTGGTGCCAAGAATACGCTTTTTTCTCGAACACGCAAAAGGCTTGCACGTATTTGCATTAAGTAGGAATAAGTTTTGGATTACAAATGTTGTGGTAACGCTCTAGGGGGCTCAACAAATTAGAGTGAAGCTCATGCCCTCCCAAGTGCCCAAAAATTCTTAGGCTACTATACTAGAAAGTAAACAATCCATATGTCTTGTGCCTGCTCGCACCCATTGCCCAGCCTCATGCTTGATTATGGCAAGTAGCTGCGGTAGCTGGGTGGCGGCGCCCCGGAGACATCTCGCATTTCTCTCCTTCCATAGCTTGCCCCGATAAAGGCGAGCAAGCAATGAGAACTTTTGTTTCTGATGAGCAGCAACTATGCAAATGGAGTGTCCACGTACGTCAGTGTTTCCTTTAAGCCAAAGGACACATAGGTGTTCAACCTAGGATCGATCAGTGAGGCCCAAGAACAAACCCTGCTTTGACGATAAAAAAGAATACATGAGGAACGATACGGTTCGCTTCGACGCCGACGACTGATGTCCAGCAGCTCTGCAGCTGCCACTCCTCCCGCTCGCACTACTCATGTCACCATCACAGTTTCCTTCACGCATTGCCTCGACCCTGCGTTACTCTCCCGACCGTTCCAGCCGGGCATCTCACCACACACCACTCCAGCTCCTGCTCCTTGTTATTCAACCAAGCTAAGTGATTTCCCACTTCGCCAGAGCCTCGGCGTCTGTGAAGATATAAGGAGACGCAACGCGCACGGCCACGGAGTGCCGTCACGCTCTCATCGCCCTCTGCAGCTGCAATGTCGATGGTCTCCTCTCGGCGCGGGCTTCCCCTGGTGCTCTCGGCTCTCCTCCTTGCAGTCCTCATTCTCTCTGCACAAGCTGACGTCAAGAGATACCAGTTCGACGTGAGTATACATATGCTGTTGTTCGAGGTTTTGTGGTTGTGGATACGTACAATTCGCCGCTTTGATCGTACGCATGCAGATCGTGATGAGCAACATGAGCCGGCTGTGCCATGCGAAATCCATGGTGACGGTGAACGGCAGCTACCCCGGGCCGACCGTCTACGCCCGCGAAGGGGACCGCGTCGTCGTCCGCGTCACCAACCGCGTCGAGCACAACGTGACGATACACTGGCACGGGCTGAAGCAGCGCCGGAACGGGTGGGCGGACGGGCCGGCGTACGTCACGCAGTGCCCGATCCAGGGCGGCGCCGGGAGCTACACCTACGACTTCAACGTCACGGGGCAGCGCGGGAGGCTGTGGTGGCACGCGCACATCGCCTGGCTGCGCGCCACCGTCCACGGCGCCATCGTCGTCCTCCCCGAGCGCGGCGTCCCCTACCCGTTCCCCAAGCCCGACGCCGAGGCCGAGATCATCCTGGGTACGTGAGTACGTGACCGATCGATCGGCCGGTCCACCCACTGTCTAGATTGCGTTACGCTCTGACGAACGACGCTCGATCGTACTGGTTGGTTGTTTGTGTCGCATGCAGGCGAGTGGTGGCACGCCGACGTGGACGCCGTGGAGAAGCAGGGACGCATGCTTGGCATGGCGCCCAACACGTCCGACGCGCACACCATCAACGGCAAACCCGGCCCGCTCTTCCCGTGCTCCGAGAAACGTGCATGGGGTTCTTGTTGCTACTTTTGCATTGCTAATGATACAAGGCAAGGTATTGGTGTTACTAACCATGCTCCGTGCATATGTCATGTCGATCAGATACGTACGCACTGCAGGTGCAGTGGGGGAAGACGTACATCCTCCGGGTCATCAACGCTGCAGTGAACGACGAGCTCTTCTTCTCGATCGCCGGGCACACCATGACGGTGGTGGAGATCGACGCCACCTACACCAAGCCCTTGGCGGCGTCCACCATCCAGCTCTCGCCGGGCCAGACCACCAACGTGCTCGTGCGCGCGGACCAGCGGCCCGGGCGGTACTTCATGGCCGCCAAGCCCTTCAACGACGTGCCCGTCCCGGCAGACAACAAGGCGGCCACTGCCATCCTCCAGTACGCCGGCGTCCCGACCTCCGTCCTCCCCGCCGCGCCCCGGCTGATGCCCGACACCAACAGCACTCGCTCCGTGGCCGCGTTCCACGACAGGCTCCGCAGCCTCAACTAGGCGCGGTACCCGGCCGACGTGCCGCGCGCCGTGGACCGCCACCTGCTGTACACCATCGGGCTCAACGTCGACCTGTGCGCGTCGTGCGTGAACGGCTCCCACCTCGTGGCGTCGCTCAACAACATCACGTTCATGATGCCCCGGGTGGCGCTGCTGCAAGCGCACTACGGTGGGCTGAGAGGCGTCTTCGCCGCCGACTTCCCCGACCGCCCGCCCGCGCGGTTCAACTACACGGGCGTACCGCTCACGGCGGGGCTCGCCACGTCTCTGGTCACGAGGCTGAGCAAGCTCGCGTACAACTCCTCCGTGGAGCTGGTGCTGCAGGACACCAACCTGCTGTCCGTGGAGTCGCACCCGTTCCACCTCCACGGTTACAACTTCTTCGTCGTCGGCAGGGGCCTCGGCAACTTCGACCCGGCCAAGGACCCCGCCAAGTACAACCTCGTCGACCCGCCTGAGAGGAACACCGTCGGCGTGCCCGCCGGCGGCTGGACCGCCATCCGGTTCAGGGCAGACAATCCAGGTGTTTGGTTCCTGCACTGCCATCTCGAGGTGCACACGAGCTGGGGCCTCAAGATGGCCTTCCTGGTGGAGGATGGCAATGGCCCTGATCAGTCGGCTTTGCCGCCGCCCAAGGATTTGCCCAAGTGCTGAAGCGGCGACCACACAATTCCCTGCGAGTTGCAAACGCCCGCGATTTCTTTCGTCCTGCTTTGTAACGAACCCCTCTGCAAGAAGTTTTCAGTGGATCTGTGTAAGTATTACAGGCTTCCAGCCGGACTAATATCTGCGACTGCGCGCCCAGCGTTCTGTCCTTATTGAGACTCAAATATGCACCTAAGTCGTGTACGTCTCTGTGGAGTACATCTAAACCCACCTCCGTCACAAATTATAAGGCATTCTATTTTTTTAGCACTTTTCCTATTGTTCTGTCGACTGAATTTTGGACTTCCTCTCAGGCGACGCCACAGCCTAGGATCCGTGTGCTGGTGTGTTGGGTTTGCCTATTCTTATCGGGTCCGAAATGCACCCGCTAACATCACCGCCCTAACAACCACCCGCTCCTCTCTGTCTCTGTCTCTGTCTCTGTCTCTGTCTCTCCCTCCCACTCTCTCGACGATCCTAGTCCCAGATCTGCCCACTCGTGTCTCCTCCGGCTCCCTGCCAAATGGAGCACCGACTATGGTAACGCTGGCGCATCCCGTTCTTCACTTCAGCACCACAGTGGCCTAGAGTGGAGCTGCTCGTGGGGGGCCGAGAGTGTGTGGGTGGGGGCAACAACGGTGGAGCAGGGAGAGGCGATTTCATTCAAGTCGAGGTTCAGGCGTTACCGACACGGATGCTGCTGAATCTCTCCGAGGAGCTCCGGGGATGCCTTGTACCCCTGTCTTTCCTCTTTCTCATCTGTTGCATCATGCATCTCATCCCCTTTCCTGATTTGGAACCCATTTGTTTGATTGATTCAATCTTCTAGCACCATGAGGGCATAGGTTTAGAGTTTGATGGTGGTTGATGTATCCCATCCCCTTTCCTGATGTGGGTTCAGTCGATCTAGTTATACGTTCATCCTATCATTTGTTAATTGCATTTGTTTTGATGAACACAGATCAATGACTATGCCTTCATTTGTTATTGTTAGTTTGCCTTCTTTTTCCGAGTTGTAATCTAGTATACGTCATGCTCTGGCCTTATCTGTGTCAAGCTGCTAAAGCACCTATTATAAGGAGAGTTGGAGTTTTGCACCCATTCCTTCAGATCTGTTCAATTTAAAATCAGCAGGGGAAAGGGGTTAAGTTATGCCAGATTCCATTCACATGCATAGGACTAAATTTCTTCAGAATGGTATTACCATTTTTGGCTATCTGCAAACACTCCCAATGCATGTTTATATGAGTGTGGATCCGAAATAATTTGTGTGGTTCACGCTATCTCTGACCTTAGTTGCTAATTTGTAAAGAACTGTCGCTACATCTGAATTGTCTGATTGTTTCTCTACAGGTGGTAGTGATTAGAGAGAAGCTTGCAGAGCTATAAGATCTGTTGGTTTTGGTGTGGATGCGGCTGCGTCCCAGTTGGTTTTTCCTGATTTCTGTGTTTTCCAGTGAAAAGGGGTGACAATTGGTAAGTAAATATACAGGCATAGGCTTCCGTGAGTTGTCGATTGTCGTAGGCTCCGCTTATGAAATCTATTGGTTTATGTGCTTGTGTGTTTGTGTGTGTGTGTGTGTGTGGAGGAGGCATAGGGGTGTGTGTGTGTGTGTGTCACCACGGTTTGCTTGCTTCTAAATCCCAATTGATGCACATTCTTTGCTTAAGCTTGCCATCATGCCTAATTGAGGTTGGTCCCTCCAGTGCTGCACAGTTGAGAATTCTGAATTTGTTTGTCCTCAGTTCTAGCTTGTTATCTGTTGTCTGCTAGTTGGTTTCAGCAAATGCTATGCTTGGTCTGAACATCCACAGTTTCAGACATTGGAAGTATGAGTCAAGTGTGATTATGCTATCATTGCATTTTATTTTGATCAAGCTAAAAAATGAATTTAGTTTAGACCTTAGTGTCATAAAAATCCAGCCAGTTAGAGGTTCCGAGCACCAGTAGAATAGTTCAACTATATGCATGGACCGCTAGAGCTGCTAGGCTCAACGAAAATAAACACATCACCTCGTGCATTTTTTGGCCCAAATAATCTAAGGACATTTTATGATTTGCCTCCATCTTTTCTTGAGCTTCAGTTGTTTGCGTCTTAGTCGTGAGATGTGAAAATCTATCTGTCAGCACAGATTCTTTAGATTTTGTCAGGCTAATATTCCACTCTCCCATCTTGAAATTCTTGAGTTGCCCTCAGCAATTATTGATTGGTTTGAACTATCCTCTTCCTCAGTAACTCCAAACCAATGAGATGCAGCAGCAGATTGTTTCTACTTGCTACTTTTGCTAAGACTGATGGGCAGTTGCAGGACGAGCCAGCCATTATGCTTTGTGTTCTTTGTTCATGCGGTGACACTAACTCTCTATCCGTCACGTTGCTCTTGTGAGTGAGGCAAGAACCCCTGTAGTTTGTTGCTCTGTTTTTCTAGATCCTCTCACAACAATCCTGGTGGCCTGTATTTTTTTGTTTCAGTTATGCACTATCTAACTATCCATTTGATTAATTTGAAAATCTGTAGCACTAAACATTAGCAAGTAGTGCTAGTACTTGCCATTCATAAAGTATTGTGTTGTCTATCTGTACATGACTTGCTTTGAGAGTCTGAATCATGCAGACAAATCACACACTGACACACGGTGTGACCCCACCCTGATGACTAACTGTGCACGTGTACAAGGAACTGAAAATGACAGTAGTACTACATTGTCCATCTGTCTCTTTCTCATGTATTTGTTACCCTTTGCGTTGCCGCGAAAGTGTCTTTGTTTGCTAGTCTCCTTCCTGAGGGAGGAGACGCCCTGGGTGTAGATGTACTCTAAAATTTATGGTACATGCAATAAACTATTAGTGCTTCTAAACTACATGCATGTGGCATCAAATTTGGTTAATGGCTAAACATTGCATCACTTTGCTGACAGGCTTCCTAGTGCAATAGTGCATTGGCTATTGCTGCTGATCCTAGTTAACAATGGCAACACATGGTATGGCATGTACATAAACAATATAGTATTGAGGTGCCTCAAAATGAAGGAAGAAATGATAGAAATATTTAGTATAAATTATGTCCATTCAGGCGGTTTTTTATGCCCACCGTTAGGCACCAGTATAGAAATATCTAGAGATGTTCTTACTAAGCATCTTTTGTTCAGTCATTGTGCCTGCATTTTAGTTCAGCCATTGTGGCTTTGTCAGTGGTAGTCTCTGTAAGATAGTTCTTTGAGTAGACGGCATTAGGGATTTCTTTCCTGCGTGTTGATTGTTCAGTACCATTTATTTCTTTTTCCGTCTTTCAGATATTTGTGCAAAATATCAATTCTTTTGCACTTTTTCTACTCTTCTGTCGACTGAAATCTGGTTGTTCTTTCAGTCGATGCCTCCATCATTGGATGAAAGTTGCGATCTGTGCGCTAGCTTGGTTTTTGTTGGGTCCGCTTATTGGGTCCAGGCACTAGAGATTGTACCCGCTAACACCGAACGGACGATAGAACCCAATCCGCGCACACCAAACGATCTGTACATGACTTGATCTCCTCGGATCCTCCTTTTGTTTTCTAATCTAATGACACTGTCCCTTATTCTCGTCTTTCTCTACTATTTTTTATTGGAACTGAATAAGCATACACACCGTGACAACACTGTTTTGCTGAAGAAAAGCACTTGCTACAGCTCAGTTTTCTTTATTTAGAACAATAGATCCACACTTGTATAGTGATAAGTTCTTTTAGTGGATCGATAACCATGGGTTTGTTGTTTGACTTGCTTCTACAAGCCCGTAATCAGTCTGTAGCTGAGACCACATTAGGGAGGATGTCTGATCTCATTGGGTCCTTCATGGCATATCCTAAGAAGGATGAGCCTAGAGGTAGTTAAGCCTTACAAACTCCCGATGGTTCATTTGTTGTTTCTCACATTATTTCTTTTGTGTTCACAGATAACACACTTTGTTCACATTCCAGTAACTCATAGCAGCAAGAAATAGATAGAGCTTTTCACTGAGTAGCAGCTGCTCTCTGGGGTCTAAAGGCTGAGCCTCGCTCTCCCACCTCCACTGCCAGCTGCCATCCATTCATCCAAATCCAAGAAGCTAAGAAGAAGGCCTCATATATAGGCATATAACTGAGATGGAGATGGACTTGGTTCAGGTTTCGTGACTCCATGCATGCATTTCTTCGGTTCCTCCTCTTTTTTCATGGCTGAAAAGAGAATAATCTCGTCGGTGCTAGGAAAAGGTGGTGCTCTAGATCCCTACCATGACCAATGACAGAACAAAGCATAAGGTCATGGAAGCCATCACGGACATCTAAAGCAAGCAACTAATCCAAATACTAGTAAGGATGTCGTTCCTTCCTTGCTTCTTTGTTTTGCAAGTTTAATGAATTTGGATGAAAAAAGAGCTATAAAATATGATATGATGGATCTCTGCAGCTGAAACTAGATAGAAACATAGTCCAGATCTGGATGCTTGATTTAATTTCAATTTTTCTCCTTTGTTTGTTCGCCTTGTGAACTAGAGCTACTACAGTTAGGTCATAATGTTAGGTTGGTGGCCGAAATAGAATACAATTGTGATGCCTGATTATAGTTCAGAGTTGTCTTTGTGCATAGGTGCATGACACCACCTTGTTTGTTTACAAAGTTTGTTGCAGTATATATGTGCATTTACTAAAAAATGACTCCGGCTCCGTGCTTAGGTGGTTACAACTCTTCCTTGAGAGGTCTCAGCACAAACCTGATTATTGTTTATAGAATCAGATTTGTCTTTGTGCTAACAGATCTAGAGTTTTTCATTTGTGCTTTTACGTGTATTTGCTTTTCACCGGACAAGTTAATCAGACTCGAGACTCATAGCAGGCTTCACATGTATGAGTCATATTTTCTAATTATATACATATACATATACAATATTATTACATTATGAACAAGCACTACTTGCACTACCTTAAATGTGCAATTTTCATATATATATATATATTCTGTAATTTTTTAAGATCATATATATTCATTGTACCTTGTTTATTGTTGGACATATGTATTATAGGCATGCAATTATTGGGCTTGTGCTGTGTCCGTGTGTCCATATCTAGTCGGGTAGCCCTAGCTATGATTGGATTAGTATTAGGGAGGTAATCATATTGGGTTAACCTAGACTTGCGACCTACAAATTAATCATTTGCAGGATCGTGTGTAGGACCAATCTGTGTGTAGCTAAAGCACACTATTCATGTCCTTGAAACAAATTGTCTTTTGTGATTTGTGCTAACACATCTTGAACTTTGTTTATTGTGATTGTGGTAACACACACCTCTTATTTGTCCTTGTTATTTCATAGAAAAAATTATCTCTTATGATTTGTGCTAACACATCCTGAACTTTGTTAATTGTGATTGTGCCAACACACACCTCTTATTTGTCCTTGTTCTTTCATAGAAAAAATTCTCTTGTGATTTGTGGTAACACATCTTGAACTTTGTTAATTGTGATTGTGCCAACACACACCTCTTATTTGTCCTTGTTCTTTCATAGAAAAAAAAATTGTCTCTTATGATTTGTGCTAACACATCTTGAAATCTATTAATTGTTAGTTGTGTCAACACACATATCTTATTTGTCCTTGTCCTTTCATAGGAAAAAAATTGCCTCTGTGATTTGTGCTAACACATCTTGAAGTCTGTTAATTATGATTTGTGTGAACACTGACCCCACCAAAAACAGATGGTATACCAATTAACTTGCATACACGGGTAATAAGATTGTATAAGCTTCAATGAATTAAACGCATTTTATGACTATCCTCATACAAAAAGAACATTGTGTCATAAAATATGAAAAAATATGGTATCATCCCGTAAAAACATAGCACTATAGTGTTATGTGATTGTTTCAGGGTGTTGTCATTTTTTTGTCATCTCTGTGAAATTTCTTGATAACCTGGGAAGTAGGACTCCATTCATTCACCGCTAACTCCTTTGTTGATGTAATACAACATCTGTCAAGAAACTGAACTGCTCATTTTAATGCAGTCAGTCTTGAGATGAGGGACAGTGACCCTGAGACGACACTTGAGGTAGACCCGAAGGCGAGCGAGAGCTTCCAAAACCAGAGAAAACTGCAGCTAGAGAGCTATGAGATGTCCCAGGCTCCCAGCAATGTAGGAGCAACACGCTGCAGCCTGGCCTTGTGATCATCTCACTAGTAAGTGGTGAACATAAAGTAGAAATTGCATTTTCAAAAAGTAATAGTTACAGTAACTGAAACGTGCAATTTTCTTTTGTATTGTATGAAATTATTGTCATGGTATAAATAGTAGAACAATTGATTATGCAACTAGTGGAAGAACTTTCAGTCTTAGTTACACACATATATCTGGTGTTGCAACTGAATGTAGGCCTTAGTTTTTGTGTGTGCGAAGTGTTGTGTGTCAGTTTGATCTCTAATTGGAAGGATGTGCTTCTAGCAGCTCATGCATGTCGATACAAATAGGATCATGCAAGAATGGTCAGCAGGATCTTCTTGTATAGATCAGATTTGTAGTTTTTGTAGCTTGTCACTGTCTGATTGTTTCTGACAAGTGGTAGTGATTAGAGAGTCAAGTTTATGCCTCTGCGCAAGTCTAGGAAGCTCTCAAATGTCTTGTAGAGTGATTATGGTCCACTCTGAACATCTAGTTCTTGAAACTTTGAGTAGCAAGTTACTGATAACTATTGTACCATATTTTCAGTTTTAGAATTGCATGGAACCACTTGTCATTGTACACTTTTAGCGTTAGCAAAGATCTTGCATTTGGGACCGTAAAAGCTTTGTTCGTACTCTCATAGTGGCCTATTTTTACTTGTGATCTTTAATTGTCCAGTATGGGAAACATTAAACTGAAGTTTCAAACAAGTAATTGCAGTCTACTATAATTTAAATTGCAAGATCCGCGCACTGCAATTTCAGTTGCGAGCATATGCAATATGTTGTTGTTGAACAAATTTGCCTCATGGTTGTCTTTTCAGCTAGCTGATTTAAGTGGCTGCAGATTTTTGCATTTTCTGCAGGTTGTCTTGTATGGAATGACGTGCTGAACTCGAGACTATGCATACATGTGTTAGGAATACTACCTGCAGTTTGAGATAACCACTGTCAAATACATTTAGAGTGAGTTAGGGATTTACCTGTGAATTTCTATACTGTCAGACTGTCAAGATTTATGTTGCTTTCTTTGATAGTTTCGTGGACATAATTTGTCGATTTATAAGTTCATGTATAGTTTTCCTTCCATTCTTTCTTGTGGCTCTGAGGTGTAGTTTATGTGTTTCTTACCACTAAGTTCAGTCTGTTTCTTCCCTTTGAGAAGTTATATTATCAGATTGTCAATATTTTGATTTTTTCTTTTGTCTACCTGTTTATTTGTCGTCATGGTTAATTGACTCTCCAGTAAAATTGCTGTAATTTGTCTATATTGCCTGATGATTGCTCTTATGACTTTTTTCATGAGCCCCATAAATTCAGATACTTTCATTACTCCCTGTATTAATAAGATTATCTATTGTAGCAATAGATGGGTAGCTATCCATTCTTTCATCACAAATCACACTTATTGATGTTTTCTGCATGCTACATATTTGTGGCTCATGTCATCTAAATTAGTTTTGTAACCTTTTTGATCATTGCCATCTCTGCTAGTAAAATCACTTCGCTTCATAATGTTATCTAGAATGAGCAGCGTCCTCCATTATGTTAATTGATTGCAATCACCAATAATGTAAACTGTAAGGATAGAGCATTGCAAATTTAGTTGTGAGCATGTGCAATTTGTGGAATTTTAATGAACATGAAATCTGTGCTTGGTTGTATCTACTTATGATCTCTAAAAATTTTGCCACTTTGTTGTGATCTGCAGTCTGATGATGGACGTGAAATGTGTGCAATCATTATTTACTGTAAAAACATTGACAAGATGGATTGCTATGAACACCTATGCAAACACTAGGTACTCATTCTGTCATTGTTCTATTTTAATATATGCACTTATTGCAAGTCACTTAGGCTGATATGAAATTGTTCTTTGAGTCTATATGTGGAGAGGTTCGTCATCCTTTACTTAAAACATCATTTCCCTTGTGTATAGTTTGTGTTGCTAAATGTCTACAGAAACGACAATTTGACTAGTGTAGCTTCGTTGGCTCATTGTAATTTAGTTTCTAGACTGGTAGTAGTGTTTTAGCTTTGGAAACCCAATTTAACTGAGGGGGAAATGGATGTGCAACGAGACTTGGAGATTAGCTAGATTGCAGTTTCAGAACCTATCATTTTTTAGGCAAAACTGGAGAATATTAGAACAATGAGTTTGGATCTTTGTTTTGTCAAATAAAGCTTTTTGAGAGATGCGGGATGATACTTTTCTCTGGATCTTTGTAATATGTTTTCTTTTTTCTGTGCTCATTAGAAGTCATTAATTATGAATATAGGGCACCTTCACTCTGAATCACTCTCTTGACAGAGCACTGTCTAGTTAATTGTAGCGGCACAACTACTGGCCTGGTATGGTTTGATCTTGAGTTGTCACCATATATGCATGCCCTACTTGTAATTGCTACTAGTAGCAGTACTTGACAATAATACAAAAATAGGCAATCATGCAGGGACTGATGGAACGTTGAAGGCATGCATGATTATGATATGCATGCTGACTGCTGGTGGGAGCTTCGCTTCCGAAAGATGCAGACTATGATAGGGAACCACCAATTGTGACTGCTATGGCAAGAATGGAGAGACTAGTAGCGGTTATTCATTGTCATTGTTTACTGAGAACATCTTGTTGTGTATCTAGATTCAATCGTGGTGTTTCTTTCTTGCTGGAGGTTGCAGTGGTAGATTTGTAAATTATGTGTAATATTTTACTGGACCAATAGCTACGTTGTGGCCCAAATGAGCACTGAGTTGATATAGCGAGTATTGGTAAGACTGTCTCCAACGGACTTGGCAAAGCAAGACGCAAACTCAAAATACGTCATCTACAGTGTTTTCGGTGAAAGAAACGTGCTCCAACGGACGACGCAAATAGACCACCCATTTTGCGTAGCAGGCGAATCGCAATGCAAATAAGCGTCGCCTCTCTCCACGACGCAAATCTCCGGGTTACACGGACGACAACGGCGAGGCCGTGCGCTCCTCTCTTCCTCCTCCTCTCCCCTTGCTGCTCCCCCCTCCCCTCCACGCCCCTGCGCGGGAGCGCGCCCGGAGCTGCGTGCGGCACGGACGCCGCCGCCTCCTACGACCGGTCAAAAGCACTGCTGCTCCACCCCACCCCACCCCACCATCCCATTCCCCACCCCCAAAGCCGAGCGAGCGAGCGAACCACCCCGCCCGCAGCCGCAAGCAAGCAAGCAGGAGCCGCCTCCTCCTCGGCCTTCTCGGTGGCGTGTGACCGGCTGACCGACCGTTCCGTCCAACCCACCATGGAGGCGCCGCCGGGACCGGAGCCCATGGACCTCGACGCGCCCCCTCTCGCCGCCGCTGAAGCTGCGGCGTCGGTTCCCCCCGCCGGCAGCGAGAAGGTGAGCTCGTTGTGCCCATATCTGGGGCTGGGCTCGGATCTGCGGCGATGGTCGCGGCTGGGCGCCGCCCGATCTGCTGCCTCTGCGGGCGATGTTGCTAATGGTGCTCTATTTTTTTCCTTTGTGTGTTTGTCACAGAAGAAGGAAGGGGAAGGGAGTGGCTGCCCCGGACCCCGCTCCTCTTCTTCCTCAACGCCGGCAGCCACTCCCTTCTTCCTCAAGCTCCTCCTCGGACGACGGCGAGGCGGGCCCGCGGCGGGGCGCGGCCAGGCGAGGAGCGGGCGGCGCTTGGACTTTTGCGTCCGTTGTTGGAAACATGAAGTCTGGGGTGCCCCGACCTTTTTCCTGTGCACGACCTAAACCGAGGAATGCGTTCCGTATTTGGGTTCGGACGGTTGGAGACAGTCTAACTAAACACGTTTAAGGTTTGGCGGGCTCAGTAGCGCGTGGGTTGGTTTTACGGGTTCATTCGCGGATCCGTTTGGCTTGCTAGAAGAAGAAAAACAACAGGGACAGATCTAAGCCCTTGGATGCAGATCCAAGGGCCGTGGACGTCGACTCAAAAAAGATGTAAATTTCAGTCGACTGGGATATAGCAAGTCCCTTTTTTTAGAGTCAAAACATCACATGTTTAACCAAAATTCATATGGCATCTTGTCCTAGTGCGACTCGACGTCCCGACTTAGTCCACGCAATGCAGGAGGAGTTTGACCAAACTTGAGATGCTTTGACACTTTAAAAAAATTAGAATAACTTATAATTTGGAATGTATGAAGTATCTGTAAGAGCAGCAGGCACGACAGACTCCCTCTTCGCCGTGCAGTCTGAAGCGCGAGAGAAAAAAAACATGACTACATGACAGGGATGAAAACAGCGATAGCGAGCGCTCGGCGTCCATGTATGTTTGTGGACAGAGTGATCGCTTTTTCCATGTGCGTGGATAGATCGGGAGCTAGAATAAGGAGTTGTCGAAGAGAGATTTTTCTTTATTTTCTACTAAAAAAGTTGAGATTGGGAGTTGCTTTACCAAACTATTGCAAATCAGTGCAATTCCCTGATTAATTTGTGGCTCAACAAATAAAATTCCGTTCACTGCATTGCTTATTGACTTGTCAAGCTAGTGCACTACTGCAGCAGAGGGCGTCTCCTGTAGCTTACCATGACTTCCCCTTTGGGCCTCATGGAGATCATGTTCTCCGTCTCCGGGAAGGGAGATACCAGCTGGAGCTCGAAGTTCCTGAGGAGATGGCTCAGTATCACTTTGATCTGCAGGTAGGCGTAGCCCTCGCGCCATGCAGGCATGCTTCCCGGTGCCAAAGGAGGTGTAGGCGAGGTCGCCGCCGACCCTGTCCTCCTCCCTCCCGGCGGCGAAGCGATCCGGGTCGAACACATCAGGGTCCCTGTAGATGCCCTGTAGCAGATTATTCACCACCAGCGGGCTCGCCAGCATGCGCCCCTCGGGGACCTCGTAATCGGCACCGCCCTCAGTGTGCACGGTGAACGCCCTGCGCGCGCGGCGGAGGATCATTGGGGTCACCGGGTGGAGCCGCAGCGCCTCCTTGACGCTGCGGTGGAGGACGTCCATCCGGAGCAGGACGTCGTAGTCGATGACTGCTGCAGCGTCGTCGTTCTGATCGTTCCTCTGCAGCAGCAGCAGCCGCCTCTGCTCCTCCGTGGCCCCGTGCAGCCACTCCGCGTGGCGGAGCAGGCGCACCGCCGTCCAGGTGGTGACCGTGGCGCTGGTGTGATGGCCGGCGAAGAGCAGCGCCACGAGCAGGCCGGTGACCTCCGCCTCGGTCGTGCCGCGGCCGTCTCTGTACCTGGAGTCCAGCAGGCCCTGCAGCATGTCGTGGTCGTCGTCCCCGGCGCCGCGGCCGGCCGATGAGCTCCTGCGCAGCCTGGCGATCCCGGAGAATATCTCCTCGAGCCTGGCGCGCGCTCGGTCGCGGCGGCGGTGTGCCGGGGTCGGGAGGTACGGGAAGAAAAGGCTGACTAGGTGCAGGCCGCCGATGAGCTCGCGGAGGAGCGAGGACACCTCGTCGTGCATGTGATCCCGGACCTTCTTCCCCAGCAGGCACCGGCTCGCGATCAGCAGGAGAACGTTCTCGACCTCTTGCTTCAGGTCGACCGTGTTAGAATAGATGTCGGTTATCTATTGTAAACGAGTTGTACTCGTGTTCAGGATAGAAGTCACGGTTGGTTAAAATTGGAAATAGACTTGGTTAGAGATATATTCTAGAAATAGGGAGTTTGTAACTGAATCCAAGTCTATCGCTAGGAACGTAAAACGCACGGCAATCCCCTGCGTAGTCCTGGCGCCATGTACCTGTGCTTTGCTATATATAACAGGCAACCGTGGTGAGCCAAGATAGGTAGCCACGTTCTCATCCAGTTTTACATGGTAATCAGAGCCTCTCTTCCACAAAACATCCAATCGCCGACTTCCTAGAAGATCGACGAGAGCCCTGTCGCGACCAGGGACAGAAGCACACGTCCTGAACCTGTTTCGACCAGGGCCGCGACGCAACGACGCTCATGGCTTCGTCAAGCATGACGACGTCCTCGTCTCTCGGTACTGTCTCCGAGAAGCTGACGAGGGATAACTATCTCCTCTGGAAGGCGCAGTTTCTTCCCAGCGTTAGAGGAGCAGAGCTCATGGGGTTCCTAGACGGAACCACTACCAAGCCGTCCAAGACCCTGGAGGTCGAAAAAGAAGGCGGCAAGAAGGAGGTGATCCACAACTCGGAGTATAGCTCCTGGATGGCGAAAGATCAGCAGGTTCTGAGCTACCTGCTGAATTCCCTCTCCAAAGAAGCGCTCGCGCCGGTGGCTACGGCGACCACGGCGGCAGAAGCATGGGGAACACTGGAGAGGATGTTCGCTGCACACTCCAAGGCGCGGATCGCGAATCTGCGCGTTCTTTTATCTACAACAAAAAAGGGGAACATGTCTACATCCACATATTTTACCAAGATGTGCTCGTTTAGAGATGAACTTGCTGCTGTTGGAAAAATCGTTGATGAAGACGAGATGGTTCACTTCGTTCTCAACGGCCTCGACTACGAGTACAACTCCTTCGTCACCTCCATGATGGGTCGTGTGGGATCTCTATCCTTGAGCGACCTCTACTCTCAGCTCCTGACTTTTGATCAAAGGATGGCGATGTATCAAGAGGGCGGCCAAATTCAGTCTTCTGCTAATGTGGCAAGTAGAGGACGTGGCCGCAACAATTATGGACGCGGGCGTGGTGGCAACCGCGGACGTGGTCGTGGCAACAATGAACAGGGAGGTCGTACCAACTTCAACCCCAATCGTTCCAACAAGACTAATCAAGGTAGGCGCACTGAAAAGCCTGTGTGCCAAATCTGTAAGAAGGAAGGGCACATGGCCAATCGGTGTTGGTATAGATATGACGAAGACGAGGAGTATCAGAAGGAAGCTGGCGCAGCTTATGGGGGCTATGGTGTTGACACCAACTGGTACGTTGATAGCGGCGCCTCTGATCATGTCACAAGTGAACTAGAGAAGATGCACATCCATGACAAGTACTCTGGAAAAGATCAAGTCCACACCGCAAACGGGACAGGTATGAAAATTAGCAACATTGGTCATACAACTTTATATAACCCCAGTGGTAACATTCATCTGCGAAATATCCTCCATGTTCCTAATGCTAGCAAAAACCTTGTTTCTGTTCATAAGTTAGCTCGAGATAATAATGCTTTCGTTGAATTTCATCCCGATTTCTTTTGCATCAAGGATCAGGCAACGAGGAAAATTATCCATCAAAGTAGATCTCGAGGAGGCCTCTATCCGTTAGATCTCTCTACGTCTTCAGGTGGCGTCACAAAGCAAGCATGGGCAGCTCACAAACCCACAGTCTCCCGATGGCATAGTAGATTCGGTCATCCCTCACATCCCATTGTCCAGAAAATTCTTAGTTTGAATAAGCTTCCTAGCATTAGTGATAACTCAGAGTCTATTTGTAATTCGTGTCAGATGGCCAAGAGTCATCAGTTACCTTATTCCATGTCACATTCTATTTCTGAGTCACCGCTTGATTTGATCTATTCTGATGTCTGGGGGCCTGCACCAACTTCTGCTGGGAGATATAATTATTATGTGAGCTTTATTGATGATTTCAGTAGATATACATGGATTTACCTCTTGAAACACAAATCCGATGTTTTTAGTGCCTTCCAAAATTTCCAACAACTTGTCGAGCGCAAACACAATAAGAAGATCAAGGCTATGCAATCGGATTGGGGTGGCGAGTATGAGAAATTAAATTCCTTCTTCCAGCGTGTTGGTATTAGCCATCGTGTCTCTTGTCCTCATGCTCATCAGCAGAATGGAGCTGCTGAAAGAAAACATCGTCACATTGTTGAAGTAGGCTTGGCCCTTCTAGCGCATGCATCCATGCCTCTTAAATATTGGGATCATGCCTTCCTTACTGCCACATACCTTATTAATCTTCTCCCTAGCAAAGTCATAAATTATGAGACACCAGTAGCTCGTCTTCTTCAAGAAAAACCCGACTACTCCTCTCTAAGAGTTTTTGGTTGTGCCGTTTGGCCTAATCTGCGCCCGTATAATGCAAGGAAATTAGCCTTCCGATCTGTTCGTTGTGCCTTCCTAGGCTATAGTGCGATGCACAAGGGTTTTAAATGCTTGGATATCTCAACAGGTCGCATTTACATATCTCGAGATGTCACTTTTGATGAAGAAGTTTTTCCTTTTGCCCATCTACATTCCAATGCCGGTGCTCAGCTTAAACAGGAAATTTTTCTTTTGCCGCCTCACTTGCTCAACCCTGGGGATATGAGTTGTGTTACTAATGCTGCTAGTGATGTCCCTGGTGAGTTATCTGATGATTTTCAGGAACATCTAGACGATTCAGCTCAAAACAATGAAGAAAACGGCGCTACAAGCGGTGTACACAGCGACCCAGGGTCTCTTACTGCGTCGCCCGCAACAAATCTCGGCGCCGCGTTCGAAACTGATTCACCGGACGTTGTTGGTGCTGATCTCGCGACGGATTCCCCTGCATCTGGTCCTGACGGGCCGACCCAGGAGTCCGCGCCGACGCCACCGCGCGTGACGCGTGGGGGGGACCAAACTGTGACAGGCGCACGGACAACGGCTGCTCCACCCACTACTACAGATCAATCATCGTCAGATCAAGTTGTTTCTATTTCACCTGTTTCACCACGTCGCACCAGATCACAACATGGGATTGTGAAGCCCAAGAAGTTTACTGATGGAACAGTTCGGTGGATGAATTTTTGTTCAACTGGTGAACCAAAGGATTTACAAGAAGCTCTTACTGATCCTAAGTGGCAAAAGGCCATGCAAGAAGAGTACTCGGCACTAATGAGGAACAAAACATGGCACTTAGTTGAAGCAAGGAAAGGAATCAATGTGATTGATTGCAAATGGGTTTATAAAGTTAAAAGGAAGGCAGATGGCACAGTTGATAGATACAAAGCTCGGTTGGTAGCTAAAGGGTTTAGACAGCGCTATGGCATTGATTATGAGGACACTTTTAGTCCGGTTGTGAAGATTGCAACAGTTCGATTGGTACTATCTATTGCTGTCTCTAGAAATTGGTGCTTGCGGCAACTGGATGTTCAGAACGCGTTTTTACATGGTGTTCTGGAAGAGGAGGTATATATGAGACAACCGCCTGGTTTTGAGGATTCAAAAGATCCACATCTGGTATGTCGTCTTGACAAGGCTATATATGGCTTGAAGCAAGCTCCGAGAGCCTGGTATGCGAGGTTAAGTGTTAAGCTTATTAGTCTCGGTTTTCAAGCTTCAAAATCAGACACTTCCTTATTTATTTATCAGAAATTGGGAGTAACTATTTATATGTTGATTTATGTGGATGACATCATTGTTACTAGTTCTTCAGAACAGGCGGTTACAGCACTTCTTTCAGATTTAAGAGAAGTTTTTGCTCTCAAGGACCTTGGTGATTTACACTACTTCCTGGGTATAGAAGTTAAGCGTGATTCTCACGGTTTGCAGCTGACTCAAGAAAAATATGCAAAGGAGATTTTGGCTCGTTGTGGAATGACAGCATGCAAGCCCTCTCCCACGCCATTGTCAACTTCTGAGAAGCTCTCGTGTTATGATGGAAAGTTGCTAGGCGCTGGAGATGCTACCCGATATAGAAGTATTGTGGGGGCATTGCAGTATCTAACTCTCACTAGACCGGATTTGGCATTTGCAGTTAATAAAGTTTGTCAATTTCTGCATGCTCCAACCAATGTTCATTGGACTGCTGTAAAGCGGATACTTAGGTATGTTAAGCACACTATTGACACAGGACTTCAGTTTGAGCGATCAAGACACATGGTGTTAAGTGCCTTTTCCGATGCAGATTGGGCAGGCAGTGTGGATGATAGAAGATCGACTGGTGGATTTGCAATCTTTATTGGACCGAATCTTATCTCCTGGAGTGCTAGGAAGCAAGCAACTGTCTCAAGATCAAGTACTGAAGCTGAGTATAAATCTATGGCAAATGCTACGGCTGAGCTCATTTGGTTAGAGTCGTTGTTAAAAGAATTGGGCGTCAGATTACAGCAGACCTCTATTTTGTGGTGTGATAATTTGGGAGCTACATATCTATCTGCAAATCCGGTGTTTCATGCGAGGGCAAAACATATTGAGATTGATTTTCATTTTGTAAGAGAACGAGTGACAAGAAAACAGCTGCATGTAAGACTCATCTCAACAAAGGATCAAGTCGCCGACGGCTTCACGAAGGCCTTGCCAAGCGCAAAATTTAATCAGTTCAAAGGCAATCTCAACTTAAAGTATAAAGGAAGTTTCGATTGAGGGCGGCTGTTAGAATAGATGTCGGTTATCTATTGTAAACGAGTTGTACTCGTGTTCAGGATAGAAGTCACGGTTGGTTAAAATTGGAAATAGACTTGGTTAGAGATATATTCTAGAAATAGGGAGTTTGTAACTGAATCCAAGTCTATCGCTAGGAACGTAAAACGCACGGCAATCCCCTGCGTAGTCCTGGCGCCATGTACCTGTGCTTTGCTATATATAACAGGCAACCGTGGTGAGCCAAGATAGGTAGCCACGTTCTCATCCAGTTTTACAGACCGTGCCCCGGACTGCCCCCCACTTGGCGGCGAAGTATTCCTCCACCTCGCCAGCCATGAGACGGGCATGGCTCCTGAGCTTGGCCGGCCTCAGAGTGTCGGCGAAGAACCTGTGCTGCTCGTTCCGCGTGTCGTGGTCGACGTCGTAGCCGACCCCTTTGCCGATGATCGGGACGGTGACCTTGTAGACGTCGCCGATGCTGACATCCGACTCGGCGGCATGGAAGAAATGGGCGGAGACCTCGGGGCCCACCAGGAACGTCACCTTCACTCCCAAGGAGCTCAGTGTGAACACGCTGCCGAGCTTTGAGTACTGGTCGCACATCACGTCTTGCAAGCTCCTGGTGAGGATGGCGGGCAGAACCCCGAGGAGAGGAGCGCCCTCCGCCACCGGCGGCCCTCGGCGCTTGGGAGGGCCGACGACGGTTCTTCCGATCTTGGTGGCGGTCAGAATCAGGACGGAGACGATAGGGACAACAACGGCGATCGCCATCGCCGCCAACCACGTGTGCGCAATCGTTGCTGTCTGATGATCTTCCATGGAGTATTTCAGTATGTAGCTAGAGTAGTGCTGTCGTTGGATCCGATTCAATCAGCTGCTGCACGTACTGCTTCTCCAACAAAATAATAAAGAGGAATTAGTGTGGATCTGGTATCATCGGTATAGGTATATATGCAAGCATCCAGGAGTCATAATGCATGGCTTATTCGAACTGAAGTCGATCAGGACTGAATTAGAGAAGATATGTATATGTAATAGAGATCTTACACTACCAGAAGCTGAACACTTGGGGTACACAGTACGTCATAGTGAATTAGTACCAGATCGAAGTCGAACACACCCGCAGGTAGAGTGTTTTCGTTCCTACACCGGCAGGCTACTAGATTAAGAACAAGCGACGCACCGTAGTGGAGCTCTATTTATATATTCGAAAGAATTTGGAAGATCAACGTAAGTAATTAAGGGCGGTCTCAATTTAGAAATACAAGTAATTTTTATTTTTATGTCTATTTAATTTGGAGTCTGTCTACGGTACAACCGTGTGTTTTAGCAAAAACCAGCACATGGTTGTTTGCTGGCTGCAAAACACACGATTTGAAACATAGAAAAAACCGTGTGTTTTAGGAAAAGCTAGCATATGGTTGTTGGCTGCCTAAAACACACACAAATTACAACAGGGAAAAAATCATGTGTTTTAGGAGAAGCTAGCACACAAATTTCATAAAAAAGGTCCACGCAGACCAGATCTGCTTGTTGTTGTTAGATGTAAGTCCGGTGTAATTGAAAAGCCCAATAACTAAGATAAAAGAGAGAGGCCCACTAAATATGTAGCAGTCCATGAGCCCAACAAACAGGAATTCCATAGGAATATAACAGGTATACTTGGGAAAGAAGCAAAGAAAACAGGAGAAAGGATCTGTAGAGATCAAATCTGCTCTGCGTGAGAAAAGGCGTTGCTCTATTCACGCAGAGCAGGAGAAAGCTCGAGAAATCACACAGAATAGAGGAAAGGAGCACTGATCAGATCGAAGAGAAATTACAAACCTCAACAACCACGGTTAGTACAAATCTTATCAATCCAATCTGCTTGTAATTGTTACATTCATGCAATCTGTGGTCATCAGAGAGCAAAAGGATAGCCTACACCTTGTACTTCATCCAACAACAGGGCCCGGCCCTGGTTCCATGGTGCTCTGGTTCCATGGTTCCTCACTGTGAGCAAGGAGTAGATCCAACATATATTACATGAGATAAGATGCTCATATAGCTAGCAGAATCACACACACAGAGAGACAGAAAAACATATTTTTCTTGGCCAATTTCTATAAAGTACTTTTGTAGCCACAGCACACATAAATGTTCTGCATTTTCTATATTCCTCTTGTAAAAGAATTACAAAATCTGAAAGATAAAATTGCATATTTCAAAATAGTGCAACTAGTATTTCCTATTAATGCAATTATTCTGTACATGTATATAATTTAAAAAACCAGCTCATGCAAGTATTCATACCACTAGGACTATCCATTCAATTAGCAGTTTTGGCAAGAATTCACAAATACAACCAGAAATACTGCTACATGGCTTTTGTAACACCCTAAAATTTGCTTATCTTGAAATAGAGCCAAAATAATTTAATTTTGTATTTTTATGCTCATAAAAACATAGGAAGATAAAAAACATTTCATTAATTTAAAATTTTATCATAGTGTGCAAACATGTTTGTGCATACATGCAGCTGCATATTTATTTTGTGATGATCGGGTTTGATCAAAACTTCAAAAGGATTTAAATTTGGATTGAATTTGGATTTGAAAATTGGGTTTAAGAAATTAAAAAGGAATTTCTTTTACTTCCTCTCTCCTTCTCGATTTCTGGCCCAGCCGACCTGTTCTCCCTCTCTCGGCACAGCTCTCCCTCGGCCCCCGCAGCCCAGTGCGCTCTCTCCCGCGCGACCCTCTTCCCCCTCTCTCTTGCGCGGCCCAACTGGCTCAACTGGCGACTCAGCGGCAGCAGCCCACAACCGAGCCCGCGCCTTCCCCTCTACACCGGCCCAACACCAGGCCGTGGCCCAGCCAAGAGCCAGCCGCCGCCCACGCGAAGCCGCACACCTGCCTCCCTCTCACGCCGTCACTGCACCGTGGCCTCGCATCCTCTCTCTCACCGACAGCTAGGACCCACCTGTCAGCTCCGTCTTCTACCTCTCGTCGCCAACCCGGACACTACGCTGTGACCGTGTCCATCTCAGCTATGTGCCCTCGCGGTGGCGTGTGCCCCCACGCCCTTCGGCTTCATAAAGAGCGCATGCACCGCACCGCCTCTCCCTCGCCTAGCCCTAGAGCAGCGCCGTCGCCTTGCTCGAGCCCTAGCCGCGCCGAACCCTAGTTTGCCGCCGTCGCACGTGTCCCCGTCGCCTCGCCGCTCTGCCGACGCTCCGAGCTGCTCTCCGGCCTTCACACCGTGGTAAGGATGCCGCAGGTACCAAATATGCTGGCCTTCTCGCTTCCTATCCCATTGTTCATGCTCCCGGAGCTTCATCGGACACTCAAGCCGCAAGATCACGCACGCTGCTGCCTCCATAGCGTCCCGACCTCAACCAATACCCCCATCAAGATCGTCGTTTTCTCCTCTGTCTTCTCGTGCTATTCATTGAATCAATTGAGCCCGGACATCGCTGTTTTGGTGAACGCCGGCGAGGTCCCCTGCTTTTTCGGCCATGGTGCCGCCAACGGCTACAACGTCGGCCACTCCTGTCCCCTCCCAAACGCTCTTTGCCGTCCATCTGGAGATCTATGGCTTAGATTAGAAGATATTATTTTGCTGGTATTTTTATTAAAGAGCCCCTCGATTTTTGGATATTTGCGCCCGCCGTCCCTGGTTTGTATCAAAAGGACCCCAACGCTTTTCTATTATCGAACCCGCGGTCCATTGCGTATTCAGCAGATTATGACTTCTTCTTTTAAAAGCGTATTTCATTCGGTTGACTTTAAAAATATATTTTCAGTTATTTACAGTTTTGCCACTAGATTTATTTAGGCTATAACTTTATCGTTTTAACTCCGATTTGACCCGTTCAAGTTACGTTGAATTCGTAACGATGTAATTTACGCGTTAGTAATAATTTTTACTATGTTAATTACTCTGGAATTTCATGGTTAAAACTCTAACTGGAATAATAATTATGCAACTAGATTTATAAATAAAATATGATTAATTCTACTTTTGTCTTCTAAATGCAAATGTGAATTTTGACTTAATACAACTCAGGTATTTCTCTGAAATATCTTATACATCCTTTTATATAGTTAAAACTAATAAAGCTCTTGGTTGACTTTTATAAAGCAATTTTTCGGTAGTTGTATCTTTTTCACCGTAGCTCCGATTAGAGTGCTTTTTCTGTGTGTTCGTAGCGATGCGTAGAATCGTATTTTAAACTCTTTTACTTATTTTTCTATGATTGGTGTACTATTCTAATTTAGATCTATTGTTTGCATCATGTATAATTACATGGATGCTTGTGTGGTGTTCTATGATTATGTCCAGTCGATGAGATATACGTGGTGAATCCAGAAGCAATCTTTTGAATGCTTGGACTAGAAGAGCGATCTGAGTTTAAGGCAAGTATAGCATGGGATCATCCTTGTTTCCTATCAACTTTAATATATTTAATCCATGTTGCATGTGTCACCTTGATAGGGATTCCCTAGTATTATACTTATACCTTGTCACCTATGGGATATGCATTGGGTAGCTTTGCTAGTGCTCTATTTAACCATGATCTTGTAACTTGATTAATGGAATATGCAATAAACATTAAAATATGACTTTTTAGCAACTTGGAAATAGGGGGCTAGAGTATTTAGCTACTTTCTAAATGCTTCAAATTCCTCTCTCTAAGGACTTATCTGTAAGTGAACATTGGAGACTTACAGTACAGCTATGAGGGCTATATGACTCTAGATTTAGCTCAGTATGAGGATCTTTTTTAACTTGTTAGAGGTTACCTTTATTGGCGTAAGAATGGCTTGTCGAATCGGGTATAGTGCGGCCTATGTCCCCATGTGTATAGGCTGCACGTCATTGTGCCATCGGGAAGGGGGGCTATACATCTATTTGCCGAGTGAATCTAATGGCCCTAACTTGTTAGACGAACCTTTGAAAAGCTTTATAGTGAACCTGTCCGACCTTTCTTGCTAGTGGGTCAAGAGGCTGATCACCCCGGGCAAAAGGGTAAATCATGATTCACAGTGAAAGTGTACAACCTCTGCAGAGTGTAAAACTGTTATAACAGTCGTGCTCACGGTCACGAGTGGCCTTGGACCCTTACGGAATGGATGATGAACATGGATGATACTGATGACAAAGATGCTCACTAATGATTATTGTTTATGCTATTCATTATTTGTGTTTACCTGATCATATGCTTATGGGCTTATGATAAACTTGTTGCTACTCAATTACTAAAATCATGACTCATTAAAAGCTAATCGTAGTTAAACCAGTGTCAACCTTTTGAGCCTCTTGAACCCCATGTTATATTTGTTGAGTACGACATGTACTTACGCTTGCTTTACTTTTTAAATCTTTGGAAAAATCCCGATGGGTACCAGATTGCTAGTCTAGAGGAGTTAGGCTTGTGATCAACCAGTCAGTTGTCCCTGTGGAATTAGAGTCTTCACCCGAAGATCAGAGTTGTCTTTTCGCTGTTTGCTATCTAAGGTTATATCCTTTATACTAAGTATGTTATATATTAAGCATTGTCTATTGATATTCTCTTTATTTATAGCTATATGTGAGATTTGACTTCCTAGGCTCACATGTGGTGTGTATCTGGTTTTGTTCTTAAAACCAGGTGCTACAATGTGGTATCGAGTAATGTGACTGTAGGACGTAAGCCTAGATAGAACTGAATGTTTTGGCATGCTTTCATCTCTGCTTAGTTCTTGTTTTCTCTCCAACCTTTGTATTTGCTAAAAGTTATGCTCACTTTAGCCTCTATTCCGTTATGAAAACCTTATCTATATTCTCAATCCTCTCTCTTCATCTAAGTAGATGGGTCGTAATGAGGAGACCACCAGCATCAAAGGTCAGGAGAACCAGGCTACGTTGTCCTTGATTGCATTCGACAAGGTGAAGCTTTTAGCTAAGCAACAATTCTATGGAGTATGACATCACAAAAGATCCAGCTAAGAGAAAGTGTTATCATTGCCAGCAGGAAGGACATTATGTTAAACTTTGCCCACAGAAGAATCAACAATTGTACTAGGGAAGTGGCCAGAGTTGGATCACTACAAAGTTGCTACGAGAAAGTGTCAGTGATACCCAACCCAAAAGAAGCATTCGGTGAGAGTGACGAATGAGGAAGTCATGCTAGACTACCCAAGATCCTTAGTTAAGGAATAGGAGTTTGTGCCCTTTATGTAACAAAAATCGATAGTATCGCAAGTTGAGTCAATGATTGAGTTGTGCACCTTTACTGCTTTGTTGAATTGTCATTATGCTTATGATTGTTTTGCATCTTTGTAATGATTGCAATGATCTTGTTGGGTGTTCCTACAATTTCATTTAGTTTATAGGCCTAAGGCATAAGGATTAATGCAATAAATAGATGGGTTTTGCTCATCTCCTGTTTTCCCTATTCTGTCTTTTGGGAGCAACCTATCTTTATCGACTTGTATCTCTGTTCTTGGATGACCTAAAATTATGGAAAATTTCTGGACAATAGTACACTTCCATATCTTTCTCTGAGCGCAAGAATCAGCCTGATAGCTATTTTTGTTATGGAGATACGAAAATCACAAGGCAATGCATCTGTGCTGTTTGGAACCTAGAATAGTTTCTCTTGTGCACTATTTTATACCAAGTTAACTGTAGAATTTGGAAAAGTATTCTATAAGGAAGTTATGGAGGATTTGATAATCTTTCCAACGGTATAAGCTGCAACTTCATTGGATTAATAGAATGAAAGTTACAGCCATTTTACTGTGCTGCTATTTTTCTGCTCGCGAGGAATTTCAGATTTCGTGTTCCCAACCATACACGGGAGTATCATTGGGATGACAGAACATCTTGATACTAGTTAATTCATCTAGAAGAAGATGCAAGCTACCTTTTTGTGTCCCCTACTTTATCTTTTCTTAAGGGGGGTAGCCAATTTAAAGAAGTTGCGAGGGGAAGGTTTCATATGTTCTGGTGCTTCACTTGGAAGTATAGGTTATGCCTCTGGATGAGAGATCACCATCAGGCGCAGATGGATAATTTGTTGGGTCATCTACAAGGAACTGATGTATTCATCAAGAATTGATATTCCTTGGTAGTGGGTATAGTGTGGCCTCTGTCCCCATGTGTATAGGTTGTGCGTCATTGTGCCATTGGGAAGGAGGGCTCTATATCTGTTTACCGAGTGAATCTAATGGCCCTAACTTGTTAGACGAACCTTTGAAAGGCTTCATAGTGAACCCTACCGACCTTTCTTGGTAGTGGGTCAAGAGGCTGAACAACTCGGGTGAAAGGGTAAATCATGACTCATAGTAAAAGTGTACAACCTCTGCAGAGTGTAAAACTGTTATAACAGCCGTGCTCACGGTCACGAGTGGCCTTGGACTCTTACGGAATAGATGATGAACACAGATAATACTGATGACAAAGATTCTCACTTGATTACTGTTTATGCTATTCATTATTCATGTTTACCTAATCATGTGTTTATGGGCTTATAATAAACTTGTTGCTACTCAATTGCTAAAATCATGACTCATTAAAAGCTAATCACAGTTAAACCAGTGTCAGCCTTTTGAACCTCTTGAACCCCATGTTATATTTGTTGAGTACAACATGTACTTACGCTTGCTTTACTTTTTAAATCTTTGGAAAAATCCCGGATGGGTACCAGATTGGTAGTCTGGAGGAGTTAGGCTTGTGATCAACCAGTCAGTTGTCCCTATGAAATTGGAGTCTTCACCCAAAGATCGGAGTTGTCTTTCCGCTGTTTGTTGTCTAAGGTTATATCTTTTATACTAAGTATGTTATATATTAAGCATTGTCTATTGATATTACCTTTATTTGTAGCTATATGTGAGATTTGACTTCCTGGGCTCACATATGGTGTGTATCTAGTTTTGTTCTTAAAACCGGGTGTTACAGCTTTTGTAATCAGACCAAATTTAAACACCTAATGCTAGCTTTTGCACAATATTAGGTTCAATGCATGGAGAAAAGGCAGTGCTCTGCTCACGCAAAGTAGGGCAAAGGGGTAGAAATTAGAACAAAGAGGAACCACAAACCTCAATAGCCAAGGTTAGTACACTGATCATTTGAATCCAACCTCCTTGTGTGTGTTAGATGCATGGAATATGTAATGATGAGAATCCTTCTAACTGTCAAAACATGAAATCTGGATGTTATAACATAACATGAATCTACAAAGAAGAACAAGGCAGTAGAAATGTCAGAGGCACAATATCAGATTCAGAATTATGAGGAAATGATTCACCAAGAAGAAAGCAACAATGATGTAAAATTACTCCTAATTCAAAACAGTTGACACAAACAATAAATAAATGAGAACTCATGGCTTCTTCATTTTCTTGCAGGTTTCAATTGCTTCCCTTATGCAACTAATACAAGCACCAATCGAGTTTGATCAACTACTTGAGGTAAGAAACACAATTCAATGATGCAATGACAAAAAAGAAGAATCTGATAAAAAGCTATATAAGTACTCAGCTGCTTGCTTTTTTATGAAGCAGAATAATATGTATGTCACAACAAGCAGATGTGATGATTATCCAACATCAATGAACTCATAAGAAGCAATTAAGGAAGTGCAGTCAGCTCCTTATCAAATATTTGCAGGCACAAATTGTTCCAGTGACCTTTGAAATACCTTCACATACAAAAAGATGAGCAAAATCATTGCTTAGATTAAAAAATACCAAGATAAGAAGGTTGTTTTTTGAATAAATATATTTCAATGTAGGGAGGCTACACTGAACTTATGCTGGAACAAATCATGAACTCTTAGGAGGATAATTAGACTGACAGGAATACGCAGGTAAAATTTATAATACCAGTATACAAAAATTACAATTCAAACATGCAAATTACACACATATGTGCAATGTAAATTCAGCATAACAGGACTGTAATTTTAATGCTTCGTTATAAACTGTGCAGCAACATGAAAAGATGCAAGGATCATTAACAAAGATGATACTTGGAAATGACAGGAATGAGGTAAAACTATATTATATATGCTTGTCAAACTAGTTGTGTTATATTATAAATGGTAACCATTCTCATTATCAAACAAATAAAACAGAATATGAGCCTTGAAGATCTAGATGGAATCTTTGGACCACAAACTAACTAGTCAATATTAGAGTCAAGGTTGTCATATGAGGTAGATACAAACAGCTGGGCCAATTTTATTACATTTATAAGCAATATAAATATGTACTGGCATCAAAGTAAAACTTATCTTTGCAAAAATAGGATGGAGAAATGGCAATCATCGCTGATGATGATGGAGCAACGACAAGCATAGCTAATGATGATAGATCTTAAATTCAACAATACCATTGGCAAACTGATGTATTCAATAACATGGACATTGATGAGGTACATAAAAAATGATCTCTTCAACTATTTCAATCCACACTGAAAAAAATATTTGTATTATAAATGACATTACTCAGAAACTAAGACTACTGCTAATATATTTACAGGTGCATCATGAAAATCAAGATGATCAACCAACAATGGGAGAAAATGACTTGAGGATCATAGCAACATAACCAACAAGTTCAGATATTACATCAGCTATAACAGATGATAATGAGCATGTAAATGGCAGCCAAGAATTGACGGAGGAAGAGATTGAACAATTCATCAAAAATGAGCAGGTTACAGCATCTGAAGGCAACAATGCACCAATCAAGAGCAAGCACACCCCACAACTATCGATGGTATTTAAGACTAGGCATGATGCTCACCATTTCTTCAACTTCTATGTGTTCCTAGCCAAATTTCAAGTTGCCATAACACATACGACAAGAACTCAAAGTAAGAAGAGAAATAATGAGGTAGTCAAAGTGACAATAAGATGCAATCATCAAGGAAAAGAAAAGGAACAAAAGTCTTTAGAGCAAGAAGAAGCTGAAGTAGACAAGGATGTTGGAAAGAAACCGGTAAGGAGAAGGAAAACAAATGTTCAATAGAAGTCAGATTGTCCTTTTGTTATGATGGTGAAAGAAGGAGTTGTATGGAAGATTAAAACTCTTGATTTGGAGCATAATCACGAGCTATGCCCTAGAGATAGGGATAAGCTATTTTCTGGTCACAAGTATATGACATAAATGAAAAAAGGACTTATCAAGACTCTGAACGATAACAATATCTCGACTAGGAAGATGGTTTCTATTCTATCATATCTGAGATGGGGGCTTACAGCTCTACCGATGAAAAAGAAAGATATCAGCAACTATAGGACAAAGCTGAACAGAGAAGTTAAAGGATCATATATGACACAAGTACTGGATTATTTCAGAAAGAAACAAACTGAGGATTCATCTTTCTTTTACAAGTTTGATTTAGATGAGGATAAGAGAGTGAGAAACTTGTTCTAGACAGACTGTTCTTCTATGAAATATTATGTAGATTATGGAGAATGTGTAAGTTTTGACATGACATATATGACCAATCGATATAACTTACCTTTTGCACCATTTGTTGGAATCACAGAACATGGGCAAAGTTGCCTTTTCGGATGTGCTTTCCTGCATTATGAGACAGTGGACACTTTTAAGTGGGTATTTCAAACTTTTCTTGAAGCAATGGGTGGAAAACACTCTCAAACAATCATCACAGACCAAGACATGGCGATGAAATCAGCAATAGAGCAAGTCTTCATAAACATAAAGCACAGAAATTGCTTGTTCCACATAAAGACCAAATGCTACAATAAGAATGTCAAGGTGTTTGTAGCAAACAAAGGAATATATGAAGGCTTCGAAGATACAGTGAACAATAGTCTAACAGTGGAAGAATTTGAACGACTTTGGAAGAGAATGATTGAGGAAAGAAACCTTCAAGGGAATAACTATTTTTCCAAAATGTGGGAAATGAGGAAAAGGTTTATCCCGGTCTACTACAAAAATGACTTCTTCCCTTTCATACAAACCACATCCAGGAGTGAGGCAACAAATGCTAGATTCAAAGACAATGTAGGGCCAATCTATAGTATCATTAGCTTTCTGAAAGAGTACAATCAGAATGTTGATACCATAAATCGAGCAGAAAGGCTGGAGTACACCTATAGCAAGCAGAAATGGCCAAAGGAATTTATATTTGGCTATAGAATAGAGCAGTAGGCACAATAGCTATACAACAGAAACATATTCAAAAAGTTACAGCTACAACTGAAGGTAACATCAAGGCTGAACTACAAGGAAACCGAAGATGGGAAAACATTTGAGGTGTGGCAAAAAAATAACCAGATTCAAGAGGTTCATAGGTTTAGGAGATATACAGTAAACACTAACCTAACAGAAGGCGAAGAAGAATTTACTTGCATATGTGCAAAATTCAACAAAGATGGGATACTCTGCTCTCATATCTTGAAAATAGTCATTGAAAAGGAAATCAGCATAATTCCAGACAAATACTTCTAAGACAGGTGGAGAAAAAAAGGATATGAAGATACATGTTGAAAGACAAGAACAAGAAACAGTTGCAACAAGCTCATTGTTGAGATTCAACATATTATCTAGGGAAGTCAACAATACTAAATTCAAAAGGATCAAACAATAAGGAAGCCATGGAATACCTTATGGCAGAATTCGACAAGATGAAAATCAATTTAGATAGAATGTTATCTGCTCAGCAAACAGGTGAAGCACAAAATGACCAGCAAAGAAATGAAGAAGGAGAAACTATCGCAGCACAAGCTGGAGATTCACAGACTGAAATAGATAATCCAGAAAGAATTCAGAGAAAGAGAAGGCTAGCTAAACCTGTTAGAATGAAGACACATATAGAAGAAATAAAGAAGAAACTGATGGCAGTAGAAAAGAAGAAAACAAATGACACAGACAGTGCAGGTAAAAAATTTGAGTACATACAAATAGAATTTTAGTACATACAAATAAAATTTGAATCCAAATGCAAAAATTGTTATTTATGTGAATTAATAATATTTTGTAGGCTCCCCGGTGAAGCCAAAAAGAAAAAAAAGCAAGGAAATATTAAATGGTAGCATTGATCACCAAACAACAGAACACTAAGGACATGGTAATCAAAGATGATCAATAGAAGGAAAACAAAATTTATCAATCAGAAGGAGGGATGCAGTCAAATTCAATAGCCAATTAATTTATGTAATTTATTTAATGAATAGGATGTTACATTCTTAAATTATATTATGCCTAGAACTACAATTGCATATGCTGAGAACTAAAATTGTAGTGCCCAGTAGCTGCAAATTACATTGTTGGTGATTGCAATTATGTAACCGAATGTTTTATTTGTCTCAGAGGATAAAAAATTGGTGTGTGCTGGCACAAATCACAAAAAACAAACTTTAATATGTGTTAGCATAAATCATATTAAACATTTTTTTTCAATGTAAGGACAAGGACAAAAATGAGATGTGAGTTGGCACAAATTAGAATTATCGAAGTTCATGAAGTGTTAGCACAAATCATAAGTGACAATTTTTTTTCTATAAAGGACAAGGACAAAAACTTGGTGTATGTTGGCACAAATCACAAAAAACAGATTTCAACATATTTTAGCACAGATCACAGGAGACAATTTTTTTCTATGAACGGACAAGAACAAAAAAGAGGTGTGTGTTGGCACAAATCAAAATAAACAGATTCGAAAATGTGCTAGCACAAATCACAAATGATATTGACTTGTAATCACTTGTCAGAAAGACTAATATTGACCTATATACATAGTTCACTACAAATAATATACAGTCACACAGAACAAGTAAATGAAAGAACACATACCAAACTATATAACTTTAGGAAAAAGCAACTTCCTCAAACAAGTTGCTGCTCCTGATAAGAGTTCCACCTCTAAGGGCGAACTTCCTCTATTGGTAACTGAAAACAACCAAATATTTACAACAAGTAATGGGAGAAAGCATGTGTCAATACAACATACAACACATTCAGTAAAGTATATCATGCTCAAACTAAAAAAACGTAATGCATGTAAGATCACTAATCGGATTAGACTGTCATCTTTACAAGAACAAAAGGGACCTCCACAACCCTCAAGCTTGTCCTTGTCTTCGCTATCAAAGGATACTACACTGACACATAGTGGACAAAAAAGACATAGTAACACAGAAGGATATAAACTTAGAATAATGGTAAAAAATAGTTAACATCAAGCATCCAAACAAACCATCCAACCAAATATTATCATCCACTTTAGTTTAGCCTCTTGACTATAGATTAATATTTACAACCATTTGAGCACCAACTATTCTCATCAACGTAGCTACTTCTTTACAAAGTTCCATGCACTCATAGCATGAACCTACACACTACATGACAGGAACCTAAACACAAGATCTAAACACAACACGCAGGTCATGCTCTCTTATAGTACTGTTCGTAGACCTGAGAAAAAAATATTAGAAACAACTATCAATTGAGTACATGATGGAACAATACATAGAGTAACATTGCAACTAGTATTACCTCAGCATCATATTTCATCACTTTAGATCGACCATCATCAAAACTATTGTATTCATTGAAAATCATGTCATTGACGTACTTGATATGAAGATGCCCAATATCAGCTTCAGAAAACTTGTCCATCAAATAGACATTTAGCTCCCAAAGCTCTAGATTCTTCATCGTAAAGATACCACTATCATTGCTAAAGCTGAAACAAGATATGAGAAAGACAAGACAGAATATTATAAGCACCATACAAAATGATATGATCTTAAAAAATTAAAAAAGACTATACATTACCTACTTCTCAGTCTGTTGAGGTACATCTGCATAGATAACTTCATATCCATGGAACCCAAAGTCAATTTGAACAACTTCACTCTAGATTGTGGGTAAGTTTGGTATCTAAAAGCAGATAGAGGAAATAATTAGAGTGCAGATATATATTTTTTCTTATTTGAATAAAATTTCACACTGCATTCAAACAAAATGATGTGAATCCATGTGCTGCTGCTACTTACAAATTCATCACGGACAGCTTTATGGAAATGTGAGTCTGCTCCAAAATGTAGAGTATAGGAATCCAAGATTACAATCAATCTTTGAGTGATATACACAACAACCACATACCACCGATCATGAAAGAGAATTGAAAAATAAAGCTAACAAAATAACACAAAATGAAAAAGAAGGAATTATTAGCACAACTGCAATGCACACAACATATGTGCTAAAGCTTAAAAAATTAAAAGGATGTGTTACTCACATATTGGTTGTATGATAATGATCTTGCACGATCAGCACCCTTCAAGTATTTCATTGCATTATCATATAGCGCCTTCTCCTTGCTATCATTAGGACCGTGATTTCCAATAAAGTAGTCCTACAAAAACAAATTGGTCAATATGATTTTATTTGATATAGTTACCACACGTAATTGAGAAAAAAAGAAATAAATGACACTTACACCAACTTTAGAGAAGAAATAATGCTTGTAAGAATTCTTAGGGTGTTTCCTATGGAATAACAATCTGCACAAAGCATTCACTATAACGTAATGGACCTTTCCTTGAGGCTTAAGAGAACTTTTAAGTGCACTTAATCTCACAACCACTTGCCCATAATCGATTACTGCAAGACTGAAACAAATGAAAACATTTCATAATTACTTGATTCAAGTGTACTCAAGAGTGGTGAAAACGCTAAGGACATTGTAAACATTTAAAACTTACTTGTAATGTTCAGTTTCTACCATCTTCAAAACAACCTCATATACGTCAGTTTCAAGTCTGGACACTATTATCTTCGAATGAGGCATCATATAAGGGCTCAACTTGTATTTGCTTGGGATCACTGTCCTCCTAGGACGATGAACAACCAACTTTGCACTAGAAGAGTACCAAGGACCTTGGTTTGAAAAGGACTTAGAGTCGTCTGATAAACCATTGCTTCCCATACTTTTTGTAGAAACAGAAGTCCCACCTCGATGGGATGGAAGAGGTGTAGGTGCCTGCAAAATCAGGAAAAAACATAAAGTTGTTCGAAAATCATAAAGTAAAAATTGACATAATAGGGTTCATACTATTTCATTCTATTCTCCAAATACCTAACAAACAAGTACACAAACAACCATGGCTGAGAGGTATAAAGAAGGGGATAGCAGAAATACTTCTATTGCCTTTATTCTCAATATCTACAACACTAGTACCGCTAAGGTACACTAGAGTATGGACAATACTACAACTACTTGTACTAGCTATTACATGGCTTAGAGCAGCCCCCAACTACTAACAATTGTCCTTCCACTACCATGGCTGCAGCAAAAGCAAATCAGCAGATTATCTCACAAGACAATTGTTCCAAAATGATTAAACTAGAAATGCTAATTTACAATGTCATAGTGTTCTCCATAAGGGCTAATTGCAGCTAGAGGAACAGGAGCAGTTGAATCTTCAGCAGTCTCAGAATAATTAGTAAAAGGTAAAGACTCCATATGGAGAAGGTCCTAATAAAAAAATACTACCATATTAGTTACAGAAAAGAGAGAAAAGAGAACACAAGATATGTCACAATACAAAATTGATCCAATCTAATAAACAAGCTTATAGTTTCAACATTATTTTTTCTTTCAGTCTCAACAGTTTCTTGATTGCCCACATTACCGCCTCCACCAAATGGATTAGACCTCATCCGATCAACAAACGTCCAATCCTCTGATGCAGGGCAAAATTGGAAGTGGAAGCTGCTCTCAGATTGAACCTATCAAAAAGTGAAAGTAAATCAGGTGCTAGTACAATGAATAAGACAAACATATTAGAACCACGATTTTACAAAGAACAAGTTACAAACATATATTAGCAAGTAAATCAGGTGCAAACATATAAAAAAGTGAATTAGGTGCACGTAAGGTCAAACATACATTTACAGGAACACCTCCATGGCATATATTAGCACCACAATTCTGATCTGAAGTAGAAGTTGTTTTCAGCTGCAGCAACACATACTAAATAAGTGCAAAAATGTATATACATACAATATGTTGATTTAGCAAGGGAAGAATAGGAAATGGCAAAAACATGTACCACCGAATTGACTTTTTGATGTATGTCATTGGATACAGCACGTCGAATCATAGATATCACTCGATCAATAGGACAAGCTGTACCAGATACTGGATCGACAGGATGCCTCAATTTAGGGTCTTCAACATAATTTCCTAAATCATCCTCAAAATCAAACATTCTAAAAGATGGTATGATAGGACTATTAAAGTAAGGAGCCTTCTTCATACAAGGTTTCTCAACAGGTGCTTTCCCTGCTTAATTAAATATTAAATTGGTAAAGAAAGTTGAAACTTATAGGTGACAAGAACAGATATTACACATGTCAAATACCATAATTGCAGTATTTCAAATGTGCAATTTACTGCTAATAAATGTGCAATCCAAAAATAGGTACTAACCAGTATGATCCAAAGTAGGAGCTGCATTTTCAGCCAGTTGAGTTTCTTTTGAATGGCAGGGAATAGTTTTTGGCTCTGAAACATGCAAATTAGGACTAGAAGCAGTTTGGACATTCTTCACTGCACAAAGACAATGATCACTCTGGTTTAGAGAACCAATAGGATTCCTTCTACTAGACGCTTCTTCTGCACAGAGACCATGCTCAAACATGTGTCTTGTTTGTATCATAGATTTGTTAAACATTTTTTCATGAGCCGGACAAACCTAGAGCCTTCTCAACCGTATTCGTCGAGTGTCCAGCAGCCACTAGTTCTTTCACCTACCTGAACAATGACAAACAGATGGAATAAGTTGCATGGGCAAAATAAAAAGGGAGTCTATTGTTCCTAAGTGCACGAGCAAAAAGCACAATATAAAAACAATGTGAGTCTACTCCAAAACGTAGACTGGAATGAAAGATCATGGCAATAAAAAAAATAATGCAAGTCTGTTACCTTTGTTGAATCAAGAGGTATGTCCACTGTCGCACCATGATCATTGTAGAAGCCAGCTGGTTCATGAGGAAGAGGTGGCATCCGAGATTTAGAACCAGCAGGTACACTTCCTTCCTGTAGAATAGATAACAATAGGAAGATCGGTCAAATAATAGCTAAAGAAAATAGGTGGAAGATTAGAACCAGCTGGAAGCTTGCTTTGCATTTGCTAAAAGATAACAAAAAAACTATGGCCCTAAAGCTCTGGATTGACAGTACTGTAAGTGTTAGGTGGAGCACATCAAGGGCCAACAGAGTCGCAAACTCATGATGCAAGAGCACAAGCAGCCACATGCCAATTTCCCAAGGAGAAAGAACTTTGGCAAAGACCTAATGCTACAAACAGCCCTCAATTCCCTTGTGCCATTAATTACTCACCACCAAAAAATATGCAGTCAGCCCTCAATTCCCTTGTGCCATTAGCATATTGTATCTTATGAAATATTGATGCCAACAACACTATGTGTAAATTCCCCCATAAAATAAGTTTTCACACATGTACTACAACGACTAGGTCCTTAACATAACCCCACAAATCCACGGTTGCAAACCGCACACCCTCGAACCCAAGCATCAAATTCCATATTTAAGCATCATTACTCCCTTGAAAATCTCAGAACAACAAATACAAGCACAACCTTGGGAAATTGAACTTATCTAGCACTCAATAGCTAGCTAATGGCCCCTACTAGTCATTGGATTGGAGACTTTTACCATACTTATCATTGAAGAATAGACATTTAAAGATAGCAAACAGCACAAACCCAAAAAAGTCAATACCAAACAGCAGAAAAATGATGCAACCTATGCCTATAAAGTATTTTACAGCACTATCTACAAATAGCAATGAGATGCACACACAGGAAAAATAGGAACAGGGAAACTCAGAAACTCACTTTTAGTTCAAGATTCTGATGTTTACTTGCAGCATTAGAAATTATGACTGGGGCTTCTTCAACAACTACAGGATTATCCTTTGTACCTCCAGTTCTAGTATGATCCAGCACACTTGCCTAAAATTCAAAAAACATTATTCAGAAAATAATTTTAAATTGAAATCACTATTCTAAACACAATAACATAATCAATAAAAGAAAATTTTGAATAGAGATGATCCATCAATTTAGAAAATACAAAACTAAAGGAAAATGAATAAGATGTAGGAACATTGACGTCAGCATCATCTTTTCTGCAACTGAGAGGGGATTTTCCAAGACGTTGAGATAGTCCATGTCGAGTCCTAGAAGCTACACTATCAGGACTGGAAGTTTGTGATGCATAGTTTTTCCTCTTCCTCTTCCTTCTACATGAATCTACAGCTGAATCTGCACCTGAAAATATTCATAAGAGTATGAATAAGACAATCAAAGTTAACTCAATGGTGAAACAAAGGTTGAACTGATGAGTTATTGGAAGGAATAATTTTAGTTGGCTGAGAAATAAAACAATTGTCACTACCAAAAATATTGTATGCACTATCTGAATCAACTTTTATAGTCACAGAAACTTCATCATCATTAATTTTAGTACCAACAGCCATTGTGGGATCCACATCTTCCACATTAATTGCAGTAGCAGGCAGCTAATGTGGTATCGAAAACATCTTCCACAATGGTATGAGTTGAACTAGCAGGCATTGGGGCTTCATAGTCATGAGCCATTGCATCATTATCTTTGTCACTAGCATTGGCTAGAGATGGGATTCCAGCAGCAGAATTCTCAGGCAGCGAATCATCATCAACTGCATGACCATGACGCTTTTTCATGTACTGGAACATTAACATGACAAGTTTGTCAGGGCTCCTGAAACCATGTGTTGTGTGATGTTCTTGGAAAATGCCACACAAAGCTTCATTGTCCTATCATGTCAAATTAATAGTGCCATATGAATCATGCAAAGTTCAATATGGAGGCTGGGTAACAAAATATTGTGGATTCTGCATATTAAAATAGCAATGAACTAAATCAGTCATTTATTCACAAATATTAAACTAAATAAAATAATCATGAACATACTGAACAAGGCACCTACTTGTTCATCAAATAATCTACAATCAGTATACAGAGAATCCCTAAAAGAAGCACAAGCATCAACCGGTAACAAAGATTCAGCATAACAAGTTTCCTCAATAGATTTGACCTACACAAAATATATTATAGTTAGTCAGTCAGTAATCTAAACAAGAATAAAACAAACATGATAACACTCATAAAACCTCAAACCAAGACTTACCGGTCGCTTTCCATACTTATCCGCAGAGACACAATCATATGAAGCATATTTTCTGATCATTGAACCTCTCCAACACAGAATTCTTGGCAAATTTGGGGGAAGCTAGTGACGAGCTCCGAAGTTCAGGAAGTCTAGATAGTAAGCCAACAAGAAATTACAAAGTGGTCAGTAAATACATTACATATAGATGACAAAAAGTAATTGATAGGAAAACAAGCAATGGAAAAAAGACATACCACAAAGAAGTATATGCAGCCACCGATTGTCCTTCTTTGCTTTTTCTGTATAATGATATTGAAGCAAACAGCCATTCAAATACAAACTTGGACCAGTCCCAGTCTTTCACAGTCGAAACATCAATCAAAGCACCTAGACACTTGGGGCTGGGAAGAGTACTTGAGTTTAGGCACAGGAAAGTTGACAATGCAACAACCATGAAGTATCGGAAGATGTCATCATCAAACAAAGTGTTGCCTACCAACTTCTTGCCAAAGGTCTTGATGAGGGGAAAAGAAGTCTCATTGATTTCTTTAAGAAAATTGGCCTTTGCAGACTCATCTTTCTGCTGCCTGATGTCTTCACCACCAATTGGAATTCCTAAGAATATGTGAACTGATTTTGCAGAAAAAGGGACTATTTTGCCTCCAACAAGTATATCACAACAACTGACATTGACTTGATCCGCAATCCATTGACAAAGTATATAGGCACTGAACATCCATCGTACTAAAGCAAGATCCCAAATCCATGATCCCTGATGATCTTTTTCTCACACTCATCCAATTCTCTTATTTTCTCTCCAAAATACTTGTTATTGCACCTGCTTCTTGCTTTAGCAGATGAACTCTCACCAGTAGTTGATTTTCCTTTACTGGTGCCTTTAACATCTCTAAGATTCTGAAAAACTGATGAAAAACTAAGTTTCTAGTTATGAAACTAATCATCAATTCACTAAACATGGTGTAAAAAAAGCACATGCTACTAACTTTACCTTTCCAGCATGCTTTTGGACTTCAGAACGTCGTGATTTCCCTTTCTTCTCAATAGACTTAACAAACTAAAAAAACAACATCAATAGTTAGTTCATAAAAAACATAGTGGCATGGACTGATTCTAGTAATTTAACTGCTGGAGAATAAGAACAGAAAAGGTTGATATGTGCAAATGAGAGACACACTGATGCCCTACTCCTATAACTATGACATAGTGAAGGTAATAGTACAAAGAGATACAGAAATATGCATAGTTCAGTCATAAAAGTTTCAGAACATACTCTAGAAAATGCTCCTTTCAGATGCTTGAAAGCCTAGACTGCTATAGCAGGATCAATATCATCATTCAAGGAATTTACATCCTAAAAAGGCAACAAGATATATCATATAATAATACACAAGTGCATAAATAAACAAAATCAAGTAAACTTACTACCTCGCCAATATTCAATGAACTAGAGTCGTTGTCTTCTTTAGAGTTCATATCAAACTCATCATCACAGTCACCATTTCCAGATTCAGTATCAGAATTCAACTCATCAACATCCATGGCTACAATAAAAAATAATAAAGTTTAATCAACTAGTGTTTTCTAAAAAATATGAATGCCTATCACTAAAAAATGAGTATCCAATCAAACAGGCACTTCAAAGACATGGTAGCGAGAAAAGATTCAAAGTGATACTTGAAAACCTAAAGTCTAAACCTTGTATCTGATCTAAATACCTCATCGTCAAGATGCAGCTTCTATATCCTACCACTACTGCTACATGAGATGTTCCCAATACACTGTTCTACTGAATATAAAATAGAGAAGAACACAATTGTTCCAAGCAAATCACTCATCTACAGAAAAATCAGAGCTAATAGCACACCCTCTTAAAAGGCTACACTAGGAAACTCAATATATATTCAGTCAAGCAGAGTGAAGAGGACAATAAAGAGGCTGTCAAAATGAGTTGACGCACTGAAACAACATACTGCTACCTACTGTTATAAGAACTAATCCTGCATAGAAGAATTTGTCGAAGCAACACATACATAGGATTACTCAAGGCAACAAGTTACTGCAATTAAATCAACAGAAACAATACAACTAATAACATCTAATGTTGTTGGCCAACATAGGAAAATACGGAAACTGCTAGAGAAAAACAGAGCAATCTGCAGCTAAGTGGATGCATAAGTTGTATATGAGTCTTCCGTTAGGTGTCTGGCGATGAAGCCTCTAGTTAGGGTGACCACTAAAAATATTCACAATAGGGATTAACAGGCAAAGCAATTGGGATTTACAGGCAAGCAATTGAGATTTACAGGCAACCAAACCAATAGATCCTACCAAAAACAGCAAGCAGATGCAGTCTGCTGCAGCTGCTGCATCTAATTGGGTTGGAGTTGCGAAAAAGGAGAAGAGTTCAAACCAATCAGTAATTGATGGATGCAGCAAACAGATAGCAGGTTCCTATTCCATGTTAAGCACTATCGTTGTTTCAGATGTCCAGAAGCATAAGGTACGACTAATGGAGCATGACCCATCGGCGGCGGAGCAGGTACAGGAACCAGTTGTCTATCTCCTGGCACGGCTGCAAGCCATGCTAGCCATCGACGCGCCGTCGCTGGCAGCAAGCAAAGACAAATCCACGGCGACATGAATCCACAAAAGATAGATCGACAGCGAGGCAGTAAATCCAACGCAAATCCGACCCCATCCACACTTGCCCCAGACACAAACCATTGCCCTAGCTCCGAACGCAGCAGCAGCGCCGCCGGTCTCAACACCGCTCGCACCGTCGTCTCCCGCGGACGTGAAGAAGAGACAACACCGACGGCCCACACAGGCGTCGCCAACATGGATGAGGGTGCCACGGCGTCGTCGTTGGTGCTAGTCCTCCCAAATCCTACCCCATCGATCCCCGTCGCCCGCTTACATTCCAAAATCCCACACCCCAAATCTCCATCCCTCTGCCCTCAACACAGTACAAATCCACGAAATCTACACCACCACCACGAAATGGGATCGAGTACACACCTTCAGCAGGAGTCCGCGATGGCGAAGCATGAGTTCATCGTTTCATCGCCGCAGCGGGGAAGAGAGCGTCGGGAAGAAGACGAACGGTGGTGGCAAGGATGCACCACCATGAAATCGCCTCGGGCGCGTTGGGGGGGGAGAAGACGATGTGGATTGGGGAAATGAAATGCTAGGAAACGGAGAGGCGCGACTCCCAATTTGAAACAGTAACGCTCAGAAGTGGGTCCTCCATGACAGAGACACGAATGGCAGTGCAAACGATGCACGCACGATGCCGATCGGAGGAACAGAAAAAACGTGTGCCGAAGGACAACAAAACACACGGTCATTGTATAGCAATTCTGTTAATTTGTGTAGACATTGTATATAAAAACTATGTTTCCAATGAATAGTTTCTAAAAATGTTGTTTTGTCCAATCATATTTCTTCTCTCTCACTCATCTGCCAATCACATCTTTTTATGTCGTGGTTCCCATGTAGATATGGTTTCTTATTAAGAAACCATTTCCTCTCTATCTTCTTTAATTGCAGTGCCACATCATCTTTTCTGCTTAGTTGATACTCTAATTAATGAACATAGAAACCATGTGGTTTCTAAGTTGGGAGTGCCCTAACTCGGCTACCAGCAAGAAGAAACCAACAACGCAACACATGGCAGAAACCTACTACCACTGTCGACTTTGCCGATAACACGAATATGATGAGTAAGATCGATGGTCGATATACCCTTTGTCCTTTTCTTACAAAACTCAGCATAGATGAAGACACTCAAGCATGCACACTCACCCCTATCACTACAAAAATATCACCGCTACATTAATATAAAAATTTTAGAAAATACGAGCACTAAAACTTTGGTAGATAGGTTTGACCATAAGAAACCCAACACTCAATTCGTTTCAACGTATAATTAAGTGAAATAATCTTGAGGTTGATCAAGTTCATATAAAAGTTTATCAACATATGTGATACCAAAAGAAGTATCATTCGATTTGTAATAAATGATTTTTTTATATTTTTGGTAAATTTAGAATGAAGCTAGAACTGATGATTTTTCTTTTGGAACAAAGCGATCATGTATATATTATGCCCATGCCTCGTGATGCTTGTTTTATTATCTCCACTCATAAAATTTGTGGCACATGAGACCCGATAATAATTGATGGAGATCAGTGGCAAAGCAAGAACAAGTTAGAAGGGGATGCACTTAACTTTTGGTACATAGACTTATGCTACAGAGAACGCATATATGATGAAATTTTAGAATGAAAAAACAAACCCACACCGGGTCCCTCATGTGATGGAAGCAAAGGCTCGAGATAAACGTGATAGCCTGACAGGGATATGCACTCCGTATATGCAATGAGAACTCGACGCCTAGATTTCCATTTCCATGTCTCAACATGGCAGGGATATATATAGCACGCATGGGGTGGCGTGGTGGGCAGTGGGCACGCAATTATACGACCAAAAATTAAGTACTCCAAGTATCAATAAAAAATATCAATATTTATAATATCAACAGCTATAATTAAAATTTGTCATGAGATATATTTTTATACTTATTTGATGCCATATATATTAATATTTTTAGTCAAATTTTAGACACGTTAATCAAGAATTTATTTAAACATTGCATTCTCTTGTAAGGATGGTATTTATATTTAAATAATGTTTGATATCACGGTCGTTTGTATCGTGGCCTAGCACTTACCAGAGTACCTTTTGCTTTCCATTTGTCGCACAAAGTTCACACTTCACACTGAAAAGTGGCCCGGGATATGCGTTTTTTAGGAGCACCTGATGTGTCAAATCCAATGATGAATTGCTTGTCAACAAACAGATCACCAATTCACCGGTGAAGTAGAGAATGGAGTTATTCAGTGCAAACTATCACCTCTTCGGCAAAAGCACAAGTTCTTTGAAGAAAAAAAATATAGTAAAGGTTTTAAAAATTTTAAAATAATGCATCCGTATATATTTGTAGCAAAAGCTAAGATGCAAACTCACGCTCTAGAAAAATCCATATAAAAAATTCGTGTACCGTGGGCGTGCATTTCCTACAAAAACAAGTTTGCGTATCAATTTTGCTATAAATTGCATCTACGGATGTCACTGTGGGTGTGCATGTATCAAAATAAGTTGGTGCAAGCACGCCTGGCGCCCGGAGCAAGAGATAATTTGAAGCTGGGCACGCCTGGTTCACCTAAAATGGACCTTAATACCCTCGCAAATTCATTCAGCAAGAGGAAAAGAACTTAGAGATGGCGTCCAGATGGTCATCACGCCGCTAGGCGCCGGCATCGAGGTCGGCTGCTCCTGCGTCCACGTGACCTTCAAAGGCAGCAGCACGGTCCTCGCTAGCACTTCGCCTTTAATTTGCCCCCATTTGCTCTCCTTCCCTGCCTTGCAATTGCAAACCCTACCCTGTTTCTGATTCGTTCGCGTCGCTTGCTGCTGCTTCCGCTGATTGGTTACCCTCTGCTTGCTGCATACAATGTTTCTACCATCTATCATACAACACATACATGCTATTTATATTCAGATCTAGAAGCATAAACTTGGACGAATTATTAGGCTCCACATGTAGTTTAATTTTCAAATCAGTCCATATATCAAATTCGAGCCCATCTTAGATTCTAGTGGTAGCCCGCACAAAAATTGTCGCTTATTAGTGTTGGCAAGAAAAATAATTTAGTTACGCATAAATTAATTACGATATTGAGAAAAAGAACAACAGCATGTCATAGCTGTGCGATTTGACACTAGCAATACGATCTGAGACCAACTCAAACTCTCTAGTGCTAGTAACAGAAGGAACGTAAAAACGAACAATAGAGAAAGTATAGGCATTCTTACAGTAGGGTTATCGGCGCTAGAGATAGCGCAAAAGTAGACGAAGCGGACCATCGATGGAGATCCGTGAACACCGATGTAGAGGGAAGAAGACGTTTAGCGAGTAGTCCCGACGACGCTTCCCAAAAACAGCGTGTCGGTGTTTTCGGACCATCAACAAGTAAATTTGTATTTGCGCGTCTAGCTCGGATGGTGTGCTCGGAGGACACAAGGGTTTATACTGGTTCGGACGGAATGTCCCTACGTCCAGTTTGCTGCTGCTCGTGTTACCGGCACTTGGTTTGCAGTAGGGGTTACAAACAGACGAGAGAGGGAAAGGATCTCAAGTCTCCGGTAGAAGAAGTGAACGGGTGCTGAGAGCTCGATTGCCGCTCAGCCGTATGCTCGTGTCGTGCTCTTATGTTTTTATCTCGTGGTTCGGCCCCCTTTCATGGGGCGCACTGCTTCCCCTTTTATAAGCGAAGGGAAAGCGCGGGTTACAGCGGAGGAAAAGGAGAAGAACGAGAGAGAAAGAGAGAAGAGAGAGAAGAAGGCTTCCAGGATTGTCGGGTCCTTCTTCTCTTTCATGCGGGTCCCACCGATCCTGTAGATGTCAACTGGGACGGCTCCACGTCTTGGCCCTGTTCGTCACTGGCGCCATGCGCAGGCGTCATCTGCTGATCATGGCGTTCCACTCCGTCCCGACGGACATTGTGGTGAACTGACACGTCTGTCAGCGTCCGTACTAAGATTAGGCAGAACAGTATCGCCACGCCCGACACTGTTCTTGATGTGAATCGCCAGGTATGGCTCGTCATGGCCACGAGTTACGTCGAGGAGTGCCAGCCTCTTTTCTGGTGTCAGAGTTTTGACCCAGGCCCATACGCTTGGACCTAGAGTGGTTGGCGGCGATATGGGTCCCCGTCGGACGAGACGGAACCCGCGTCCATAAGGTCGGGCGAGATGGAGCACGAACCCAAGGGGTCGGGCGACACGGAGCCCATAGCCTTGGGGTCGGGCGACATGGAGCCCACACCCGAGGGGTCGGGCGAGACGGGACTCGTGACCTTGGGCGAGACAGAGCCCACGTCCTCGAGGTCGGGCGAGACAGAGTCCGCCCTCAAGGGGCCGGGCGAGACGGAGCCTGCACCCAAGGGGTCGGGGGAGACGGAACCCGCGACCTTGGGCGAGACGAAGCCCGCGGCCTTAGGGTCGCTCAAGACCTTTTAATACGTCTCGAGCCATCGGGGGAGTCAGCGTGGGCGCTAACCTCCTTGCTTTGGGTGTCCCTAATAACGATACCCGACACTGCGCTTCCTAAAAACCTGATACGGTCCCTACCCCGTGTTGGGATACGAGGGGACGTAGGCTTTGGAGACTTGCTCTCTCGGCGCCGATGACACATCGACGACACAACACAGTGGCACGCGTGGCAGGGGTTCGGTCGAGGGTCGGCTCATCTTTGTGATCGTCATCCCTCAAGCGTTTTTTGATAAAATGGAGCGACCGAGCTGTGGACTAGGAACCGACCAAGACTGGGATGCCCACGGTGCTCGTGCGCCCGGGTACTGGCCGCTAGTGGGCCCATCCCTTTCCACCCTCATTCTAAGGGAGCCTCGAAGCGGCCGTGAACCCATCGGAGGGCTAGCCTTTGAACTCCTAGGCCTGAGTCGGCCGTAGGAGCATTTTTAGCTCTGAATCCCTTCTTACCTGCGATGGTTCTTGGCCCATCAATCGAGTGAACCATCATCCGGTGTGTTCTTTGAGGGCGTGGCCAGAGATACGGTGTGCACGATCTTCAGAGGGAGGTGACATGACGGGCGCAGTGGGCGTGTGAACCTAGGTGGACGGTTCGCCTTCTCGCCCCACTCCGTCCTAATAAATAGCGGCCTCCCCCTTCATGTTTCTGCACACCAAACCATAGCCTTACCTTCTCCTTTTCTCCGCCGCCGCCATTTGGATCTACCGCGATTGCTAATCCACCGCTGGAGTCCTAGATCTGTGGCTTTCGCTTCTCCACCACCACCTTTGCTTTTCCGCAGCCACCTCCATCCTCCATGGATTCATGGTACCACTCCGATGTTACCCATGCGCGCATGGAGGGACTCGTCAAGCATGGTCTTCTCCATGGGAGGACCGATGCGGCGGAGTGGCTCATTCCCAGCCGTGAGGATGCGCCGACACCACTCGATGGCTACGTCGTCTCCTTCGCGCCCTTCCATGAGCGCGGACTCACGGTTCCTCCCCACCCATTCTTCTGGGGTCTGCTGCACCACTATTAGATCGAGCTATAGCACTTGAACCCCAATGAGATCTAGCACATCGCGACCTTTATCACGATGTGCGAGGGGTACCTGGGGATCGAGCCCCACTTCGAGTTTTCTCCATCTCCTTGATTAAGAAGAAGGAGAGAGGGCGGGAGACCCTGGTGTCGATGGGATGCATGGGCATCCACCTCTGGGGGACAGTGGGTGGCCGAGTATATGCCCTGCCAGCTCTCTAGATCCAACAAGGGGTGGCACTCGCATTGGTTCTACCTGAAGGACGACCTTGTCGCTCCCTTGCTTGTCTTCTCTGGGCGTCTAATCGAAGAGGTTCCGACGTCATGGCCATGGTGGACACCCATCAAGGAGAAGAAGTGCATGCACGACCTCCTCGAGGCCATCGCGTTCCTGAAGACCCACGGCCACCGTGGGGCCAGCGTCATCGAGGGGGTATCACGCGAGGAGGGTGGCGCCCCTAATGGCGCACGTCCTCCCGCTGTATAGGATAACGCCTGGCGCATAGCTCATCGGGACGACGCTCGCCTAGGGGCTGCTCCATGATAGCAAGGTCACGTAGCGCATCAAGGAGGCCACGGGGGAGGCTGACGCTGTGTTCCCTATCACGTGATGCGGCCGGACGTGGGCTTCATTGAGCTACCGACAGGGTTAGTCTTCCGAGACTCTGTCGCGCCGCTACCAGAGCATGTGGCCGTGAGGGCGACGAACCATGCCACGGATGAACAAAGAAAGAAGAAGAAGGACGATGAGGAGAAGAAATGATGGTTGAAGCAGCGAGCGAAGCTACAGCGAGGGAAGCGGCGTCAAGGTTCGTCAAAAGTAGAGGAGGAAGAAGAAGAGGAGGAGGAGGAGGATCATGGCTCCATTTTGCCCATCCCATGGGATGATCTGGCCATTGGGGATGAGGACCCACCCTCACCATAGGCAGGGCCCATCCTACGACATGCCATGGGGTAGGAGGGGCAGGACATGCCCTCGGAGACAGCAAAATCAAAATGCCCCGCCCCGTTCGAACCTTCGACGGCGGCCTCGAATCTGGTGGAATCAGGCGGCCTTGCCTCGTCTAGGCCTTCGATGATGGCCCCGGAGCTAGCAAAAACAGGTCACCCCACTCCGTCCGAGCCCTCAGCGGTGCCTCCAAAGTCGGTGGGAGGTGGCCATTCTGACTCATTCGAGCCCTCTGAGTCGAGGGAGGGCTCGAAGCATCAACGTGCTGACGAGGAGTAGGCGGGGTCGGGCAAGCCAGCCCCAAAACGTCCTCGCATGATGGCGTCAGGGTGATTCAAGAGTTTTTTTGTCCTTTTGTCTTAACGGATTTTTGCCGTGAACTGACCGCCATGTCCTTTACAGCGTTAGAGGACAGAACTCTCCTGCGGCTCGCTCCAAAAAAGATCCTCCTTCGGCAAACACGCCAGGAGCTAGCTAGCGCCACGCTAGTGGTGAACGCGAGTGGTGTTGGGGTGGCCACAGCGTCGACTAGGGAGGCGTAGCTGATGGCTACGTCCATGGCATAGTAGGCGGAGGAGGGCGCATCCGGTTGTGTCCTCGGCGTCACAGGCGGTGGCGGCATGGTCGGAGCCGTCGTTCGTGTAGGTGGCCGTGTCCGTGGTAGGGCAGACGAAAGGGGGCGCACCCAAGGCATCCTTTGCGTATGTGGCAACAGGGTAGGCCTCCGTGTCTGCATCACCCGCTCCCTCTATCGCTAGAGGAGCCACTCTGGAGGAGCTATCGCTGTAAGAGAGGTCGGCGCCGCTTGAGGTCAGCGTGGGGATGTCCCGGTCTCTGGTCTGGGTGGCTGAACTCGATGAAGCAATAGAGGAGAGGGAATGGGGGAGCGTCCACATGGAGGTTAGGGACGCGGTTCATGCCCTGACCACCATGTTGAGCTCGATGCACAACATTGTCGCCCCGGTTGGCTAGGTATGATATGACCGTGCTTCCGACCCTCATGTTCTCTTTTCGCGCCTCTAAGCCTTGTCTTCTTCGTAGATCCTTATGGCCCGTAGTCAGGAGAAGTCCTAGTTCCTTGCTGAGGAAACACGGTGGAGTGAGGGGCTAGTCGCATAGCTTGTTGCCACCCGTCAGGAGGTGGCTGAGCTTGCCCCTGTCGCCTAGGAGGTGGCCGACCTCCGAGTCAGGGAGAAGGACGCTCATGACAATGCCCGTGAGGCCAAGGAGAAGCTCGTGGCCCTAATTGAGAGGGTGCGCATGGACATCATGGAGGCCAAGCGGCTACGGAAGGAGCAAGATGATTTGCTCCAATCCATATAGGAGCTCCGCACGGGGGTTGACCTGGCTCACCAGGAGCGTACCGACGCTCAGCAGCGGATCAACCACCTCAATGATGAGCTTCAGAGGGAGAGGGACCTAAAGGTTGCAGCCGAGGGCATGTCCGCTGGGCTCACCACAGAAGTCGGTCAGTGCCAAGAAGAGGTCCGGCGCCTAGAGGCCGAGGTGACCCGGCAGCACGATGAGGTACGCAAGCTTCGGGCGATCATGGATGGTAAGTCTCCGATTTCCCTTGTCTTTCTCCCTGGAATCCGTGGTAAGCCTTTTGACACGGTTGGTACGTAACTTGGGCAGGTCTCAATGATAACCTCAGTGCGGAGGTGGTGAAGAGCCATAGCCTAGAGAAGGAGCTCAGTGAGGTGAAGGACACCCCCTAGAAGGAGAGCGACGAACATGACAACCTACGTGTCACTATCCAGCTAGTCCACGACGAGCTCGAGCTGGCCCTGGGGCAGGAGACAAGCTCGCTCACGGTTCGCGCCACCCGGATCACGGACTAGGCACATGATATGGAAAGGGGCGCGCTTCACTTTGGCGTTCATCGATCGTTCACGATCGCCCGTTCTCATTACGAGAACATCGATCTAGCGATGATGAGCCAAGGCTTCGCACCAGTCTATACTGACAACCAGTTGGATGACATCGAGAATGAGGTGCCCCCTGGTGCATGACCTTTCTGCCAAGATAGAAGATGAAATCATCCCCCTGAGGGGTTAGTTTAGTTAGATAGGTCAGACGGTGCATTTGTAATAAGCGGACAAGTTCCAACCCTCTTATTTCATTTAAACAAGCTTGTTCTTTTGTTTTGGTTGAACAAATTTGTTCTTTCTCCCTTTTTATGTGTAAAAAGGGTTAATGCGTTCTGGCCCTTCCTATTGTTAAGATTGTAGAGCTTGAGGTGTGAGCGAAAAACCCTGATCACGCTGGTAAGCAAGAGTGCCGTAGCCACTGGGGTGTAGGTTTCTTGAAGTCCGACCAGCTTTATTCAGCGTTCGTTTCCGCAAAACTTGTCTAGGTTTTTTACTTGAGAAAGGATCGGACACGACGACTATTTCAGAAAGGATATATATACCCTTATCAGCCCCCGAGTGAGGCCCGACCCCTAGCCATTGCTGGGGTCAGGTTTCACTAAAGACCGAGGAGACGATAGCAAAACTGGTAAGAGAAAACATTTTTTGTTTCAGAAACGTTATTCTTAGTTTTTGTACGTACCCCCTCCCTAGGATCTGAGCTATCGTCCTGAGACCACGCATTCGGTCTCCTTACGAGTCCAACTTCACTCGAGCCCCCACACATTGCAGGGGTCCGGTCGAGGGGTCATCTCGTCTTTGTGATCGTCATCCCTCAAGCGTTTTTTTTGAAAAACGGAGGGGCTGAGTCGTGCCACGTTTTTCCTCGATAGACAAAAATGGTGCTCAGTGAGCTGTTAACGGGCTAGTCTGAGTGGGGCCCCAGCTTCCCATTCATGGGGGTCCGACATGGGTCAGCTGGTGACTGACTCCATATTCTCAGTGGCCAATCCATATAGTTCCCGGGTCTGTTTGGCCAGTCCCAAGGGCTCGTTGCCTTTCTTCGAGGAAAGACCATGGACTGGGAACCAACCAAGACTCGAACATGGGCCGACATGCCCGCGGCGCTCATGCGCTCGGGTACTAGCCACTAGTGGGCCCATCTCTTTCCACCCCTCACTCTAAGGGCGCCCTGAAGCGGTTGTGAACCTATCGGAGGGCCAGCCTTCGAACTCCTAGGCCTAAATGGGCCATAGGAGTATTTTTAGCTCCGTATCCCACCTTACCTATGATGGTTCTCACGCCGAGCTAGACGGCGTCGAGAAGGAGGTGGCCCCTCTAGCATAGGACTTACCTGCGGAGATAGAGGATGAGATCATCCCCCCAAGAAATTAGTTAGGCAGATAAGCCAGGCGACAAACTTGTAATAAGTGGACAAGCTCTTAAATTTCGTTATGGCAAAACAGATTTTTAGCCCTTCTCCCCTTTTTGTATAAAAAGGTTAATGCGTTCCGACCCTATCTGTCATTAAGGCTATAAAGCTCAGGGTGCGGGTGAACAAACACTGATCATGCTGGTGAACAAAAATGCCGTAGCCACTGGGCATAGGTTTCTTGCAGTCCGACCAGTTTTACTCAGTGTTCATTTTCGCAACCCTTGCTTCTAGATCTTAACATGAGAGAAAGTCAGGCACATAGAATGTTTGCCAGGTGGATATACTCTTAAATGCGTTCTGACTCTTTCCGTAGTTAAGGCTAAAAAGTTCGGGGTGCTGAAAAAACTTTGATCACGCTGGTGAGCAAAAAAGCCGTAGCCGCTGGGGTGTAGGTTTCTTGTCGTCTGACCAGTTTTACTCAGCGTTCATTTTCTCAAATGTGAGAAAGGGTTGGGCATAGAGAATGTCTACTAGATAGATATGCTCTTATCAGCGACCGAGTGAGGCCCGACCCCTTGCCGTTCCTGGGGTCGGGTGTCATTAAAGATCGATGAGTTGATAGCGAAAACTGATAAGAGAAAGCATGCGTAAATTAAGGGTAAAAGTGACATAGTTGTTCGATGTTCTATGCATTGATGAAGACTTCACCGTTGATGGTCCTAAGCCCCTTGCCGTTGCTAGGGTCGGGTGTCACTAAAGATCGAGGAGTTGATAGCGAAACCGATAAGAGAAAGCGTGCGTAAATTAAGGGTAAAAGCGACGTAGATGTTTGATGTTCCAGGCATTGACGAAGACTTCGCCATCGATGTTCCTAAGCTTATAGGTGCCTAGTTGGAGCACCTCTGCGATGATGTACGGTCCCTCCCATGGCAGAGAGAGCTTGTGGCGGTTCTTGTTGCTCTAGACGAGGTGGAGCACCAGGTCCCTGACGTTGAAGGCCTGACCCCACACTCGATGGTTGTGGTACCGGCACAACGCTTGCTGGTACCTGGCCAAGCGGAGGAGGGCAACATTGTGCGCTTCATCTATCTAGTCCATGGCATCCTCGAGGGACACCTTGGCTCCCTATTTGTTGTACACCCTGACCCTCGACGCTCCATAATCGAGGTTGGTCGGGAGGATAGCTTCGGAACCGTAGATCATGAAGAATGGTGTATAGCCGGTGGCCTAGCTAGGGGTCGTCCTTAGGCTCCAGAGCACTGTGGGAAGCTCCGCAACCCATCATCTACCAAACTTATTCAATCGGTTGAAGATCCTAGGCTTGAGGCCATGTAGGACCATGCCGTTCGCGCGCTCGACCTACCCGTTCGGGCAGGGGTGCGCCACGACGGCCCAATCAACTCGGATGTGGTATTCATCATAGAATCAGAGAAACTTTGTCCCAGTGAACTACGTGATGTTGTCCGTGATAATGGAGTTCGGGACTCCAAAGCGATGGACGATGTCAAAGAAGAACATCACGGCTTGCCTAGACTTGATCGCGGAGATTGGTCGAGCCTCTATCCACTTTGTAAACTTGTCTACAACGACAAGCAAGTGTGTGTAGCCCCCGAGCGCCCTCTTGAGAGGTCCGACCAGATCGAGCCCCCAGACCACGAACGACCACGTGATGGGGATCGTCTGGAGCACTTGGGCTAGCAGGTGGGTCTGCCGAGAGTAGTATTGACACCCTTCACAGGTGCGCATAATCTATTCAGCGTTGGCTACTGCGGTCGGCTAGTAGAAGCCTTGTCGGAACGCGTTTCTGACCAAGGTCCTAGGCGCGGCATGGTGCCTGTAGACCCCACCGTGGATATCACTCAGCAACTACTTTCCTTATTAGATGGGGATGCAGCGCTGCAGGATCCCGGTGTGGCTTCGCCTATAGAGCTTGCCCTCAATAATGACAAAGGATTTGGTATGACGCGTGAGCCACCGAGCCTCCATTTTGTCTGTCGGCAGTGCCTCACGGAGGAGGCAGTCGAGGTAAGGCGTCCTCTAGTCGGTCAGGGGGTCAGGCTCTGTCGTTGGATGCTCGTCAAGCTCCATAACTTTGGGGTCGGATGGAGTCGCCAGCTGGTTAGCCCATGAGCCCTAGGCAGGCGGCCCATCACTGGTCTGTTCTGGCTCCTTGTAGCGGACCAAGGGCTTGTATTGATCACTAGCGAAGATGCCCGTCGACACCGGCTCTTAGTCGGATGCTGTGTTCGCCAGCGTGTCGGCCACCTCATTGAGATGCCTCGAGATGTGATTGAGCTCGAGACCATCAAACTTGTCCTCTAGCTGGCGACCTCTCAGCAATACGCAGCCATCTTGGTGTTGTGGCAGCTTGATTCCTTCATGACTTGGTCGCTGACCAGCTAGGAGTCGCCCTAGACATCAAGCCGTCGGATACCCAACTCGATGGTGATGCATAGGCCATTGATGAGTGCCTCATACTCAGCCACATTGTTGGAGGAGGGGAAACGGATGTGAACCATCTACCTCATGTGTACCCTAAGGGGTGAAACAAAGACCAGCCCCACGCTGGCGCCTTTCTTCATCAGCGATCCATCGAAGTATATCGTCTAGTACTCTTGGTCGATGACTGCTGATGGCATTTGGATCTCGGTCCACTCTGCAACAAAATCAGCTAGTACTTAGGACTTGATGGCCGTTCAAGGGGCATATGAAACTTGACTCATTAGCTCGAGTGCCCACTTCACGATTCTTCCTATGGCATCCCAATTTTGGACGACCTCGCTGAGAGGGAAGGATATCACGACCATCACCGGATGCGACTTGAAGTAGTGACACAACTTTCTTTTGGTGATAAGGATGTCATACAGGAGTTTCTAGATTTGGGGGTAGCGAGTCTTGGAATCGGACAAGACCTCGCTAATGAAGTACATGGGACGCTGCACTTTGAGGGCGTGTACCTCTTCTTCTTGCTCTACCACTAGGGTGGCGCTGACCACTTGCGTGGTGGCCGCAATGTAGAGCAGAAGCGGTTCCCCATCGGTTGGGGGGACCAGGATCGAGCCTTCATCAGGAGCTGCTTGACTTTGTCAAGTGCCTCCTGGGCCTCGAGCGTCCATTCGAAGCAATCGGCCTTCTTCAAAAGTCAATAGAGGGGGAGACCTTGTTCGCAGAGGCACGAGATAAAGCAACTGACTGCAGAAAGGCACCCTATAACTCACTGTACCCCCTTTACATTCTAAATCGGGCCCATCCTGGTGATGGCCGAGATCTTCTCTAGGTTGGCTTCGATGCCGCGCTCGGAGACAATAAAACCCAGCAGCATTCCCTTGGGACCCCTAAAACGCACTTCTCGGGGTTGAGTTTGATGCCGTTTACTCAGAGTTTCACGAAGGTTTGCTTTAGGTCGGCTACAACTTGGTTAGCCTATTTGGACTTGACCATGATTTCATCCACGTAGGCCTCAATGGTCTGCCCGATGATATCCCCGAAACACTTGAGCATGCAGTGTTGGTACGTAGCCCCTGTGTTCTTCAGGGTGAACGGCATTGTGACATAGCAGAACGATCCGAATGGGGTGATGAAAGATGTCATGAGCTGGTTGGACTCTTTCATCATGATTTGATGGTACCTAGAGTACTCATCAAGGAAGCAAAGGGTTTCGCACCCTGAGGTCGAGTCGATTACTTGGTCTATGCGTGGCAAAGGAAATAGATCCTTTGGACATGCTTTTGTTGAGACCCATGTAGTCAACACACATTCTCCATTTCCCACTCTTTTTTCATACAAGAACGGGATTGGCTAACCACTCGGGGTGGTATACTTCCTTGATGAACCCGGCCGCCAAAAGCTTCACAATCTCCTCATCGATGGCCCTACGTTTCTCCTCGTCGAAGCAATGTAGGCGCTGCTTTACTGGCTTGGAGCCTGGCCTGATCTTCAAGGCATGCTCGGTGACTTCTCTCGGAATGCCTGGCATGTCCGAGGGTCTCTACGCAAAGATGTCTCTATTGGCGTGAAGGAAGTCGACGAGTGTGCTTTCCTATTTGGAGGAAAGCGTGGTGCCAATGTGCACCACTTTGCCCTCGGAGCCGCTGGGGTCTATGATGATCTCCTTGGTGCCCTCTATAGGCTCAAAAGACCTAGCCGACCACTTAGGGTCGGGCGCTTCTTCGATGGCCTCTTCCCTGAGGGCCGCAAGCTCTTTGGAGGCAACAATTGCCGTGGCGTGTTCGCAGCACTCGACCTCGCACTCGTAGGCATGCTGGAAGGAGGTGCCGATAGTGATGACCCCGCATGGACCCAGCATCTTCAACTTCAGATAGGTGTAGTTAGGGACGGCCATGAACTTCGCATAGCATGGATGTCCCAGGATGGTGTGGTAGGTTCCGTGGAACCTGACCACCTCGAAGGCAAGGGTCTCCATCCTATAATTGGTTAGATCCCCGAAGGTGACGGGTAGATTGATCTGCCCAAGTGGCATAGCCTGCTTTCCAGGCATGATGCCGTGGAAAGGTGCCCCGGTCGGCCGAATGCACGCTCGGTCGATGCCCATGGCATCGAGCGTTTTAGCATACATGATGTTAATGCGCTACCTCCATCCATCAGCACCCTGGTGTGCCGCTTCGTGCCAATGATCGGGTCGACCACGAGTGGATATCTTCCCAGCTACAGGATGCTTTTCGGGTGGTCGGTCCGATCAAAGGTTATGGAGGACTTCGACCATCGAAGGAAGGTAGGCACGGCCGACTTGGTCGTATAGACCTCGTGGCGCGCAAGCTTCTGGTGACGCTTGGAGTCATAGGCCACCGACCCTCCAAAGATCATGAGGCAGCCATCCAGCATAAAAAATTCGCCGTCCTTCCCATCGTCGGCTGGCTTGGGCTCCTTCCTATGCTCCCCTTTGTTGGAGCCTCTGGATAAGAACCTCTTCATGAGGATGCAGTCCTTGTATAGGTGCTTGATGGGGAAAGCATGGTTTGGGCATAGCCCTTTGAGCAACTTCTCAAAGTGGTCCGGGGTACCCTCGGCGGGCTTTCGGCCCCCCTTGCGGTCAGCAGTGGCCACGAGCGAACCCTCGCACCACTGCTTGTTCTTCTTCTTGTTGGGACGGTTTGAGGTGCCTTCACCGGTGTCCTCGTCCCGCTTTGCCATGCCCTTGGGGCGGTCAAAAATCACCCCGACCGCCTCCTCGCTAGAGGCATGGCTGGTGGTGATGTCGAGGAGTTCCTTGGTGGTTTGCAAGCCCTTACATCCCAGCTTGTGAACTAGGGACTCGTAGGTGATCCCGGACAGGAAAGCTCCTATGATGTCGACGTCGGCGATGTTGGGCAGCTCATTACACTACCGGGAGAAGCACCGGATGTACCCACAAAGAGTTTCCCCAAACATTTGTCTGTAGTTTTTGAGATCCCATGGGTTCCTAGGACACGCATATGTGCCCCAGAAGTTTCCCATGAAGAACTCTTTTAGGTTCGCCCACCTTTGGATTCGGTTGGACGGAAGGTGTTCTAACCACGTTCGTGCCGAATCGGCCAGGAACAATGGAAGGTTGCGGATAATGAAACTGTCACTATCCGCTCCACCGGCTTGGACAGTAAGCCAGTAATCCTTGAGCCATAGTTCGGGGTTTGTTTCCTCAGAGTATTTTGGGATGTTGGTCGACGGTCGGTACCGCGGTGGGAAGACGCCGTTGAGGATGTGTCGGCCAAAGGCTTGAGGTCCTGGCAAGTAGAGGCTTGAGCTTCAGTCCTTACCACTGTCATAGAGTCCACCACGATAAGGGTGGTAGCTATGGCTAGCCTCCTCCCTCTCATCGCTGTGGGCATCCAAGGTGTTGCGCGCGTCACGGTGGAGGCCAGGACGCTCATGCACCGGGGCCGCGGCGCGTGGCCCATCGCCTTGCTGTGCCTGGTGGACTGACACGTCCCTGTTGGGTCGCTCTAAGGGCGCACGCTAGCTGCCACATGCTCGAGTAGTGTGCGAATTTTGCGATGGGCCCAATGATCCTTTGGTGTTGAGGGCTCCAAAAGCCCTTGGAGCAAGGTTGCCACGACAGTGACATTCTAGCTCACCCGGGTGAAGTGTGGGAGGGCTTCATCGTCCTCGATGATCCTCTGGTTCACGTTGCGGGCCATGACGCGCTCACGCCCACTATCTCCGTGGCGCTCGATCTCTCGCTCAAGCTCCGCGTGTTCCTGCTCAAGCTAGAGTCGTGGTTCTTCGAGCTCTTGGTGCCACGCCCTCGGCTGCTCTACCCACAGGGGAGGTGGGGCCCCTGCATCCCCCTTGACCTCTTCGTTGAGGTCATCTGTTGGAGTAGCCCCACCCTCATGGATGCTTTCAATGTATCCCTCGGAGGTACCCACCATGAAACATTCTCGTGAGGGGTGATGGATCCCCCTACTAGAGTCAGAGTCGGAGGGCGACTCCGGTTCTCCTACGAGAAGGTCATGGAAAGATTTCACGATGTATTCGGTCATCCCCACAAACTCATCGTTCATAGGAGATGGGGGCGTGTGTTGCGCCACAAGGTGGCCAATGGTCTCTGCGGCGTGGCGCAGACCGAATGGGAGCGTTGTCGGGGCGCTCCAGATGAGGCATTCCATGGGGAGTAGCTCTCCTCTGGCAAGCTATGTCATGACATTGGCGAACGAGAAGGTGAGGCGACGTAGGTCCTCCCGGGACGGTCGGGGTCCCAAGAAGGCGCCGAGCTGGCGCTTTAGCCTCTCGTAATTGAAGCCGAGGAGATGGTCGCTCCAAGGGGCGCGGGCCTCCGGTGCGTGCAGCTGTAGCTCCTCAAGTGCCTCGGCAATCACGTCGAGGCCGGCAGAGTGGAGAGGCTGGACGGGGGGACCTACGCCAACTCTCCCTCCGTCGTAACGATGAAGTCTAGGTTCCTAAAGTGCACGTGCACGCCCGGGACCCAGCTGACGCCGTGACTAGCCATCCGAGGCCTGATGTGGATGTCGAGACACGCAAAAAGCCCCTACCTGGCACGCCAACTGTTGATGTTTTCGAACCACCGACGAGTAAATTTATATTTGCGCGTCTGGCTCAGATGGTGTGCTCGGAGGACACAAGGGTTTATACGGGTTCGAGCGGAATGTCCCTACGTCCAGTTCGCTGCTGCTCATGTTACTGGCACTTGGTTTGCAGTAGGGGTTACAAACAGGCGAGAGAGGGAAAGGATCCCAAGTCTCTGGTGGAAGGAGTGAACTGGTGCTGAGAGCTTGATTGCCGCTCAATCGTGTGATCTTGTGTTTTTTCTCATGGTCCGGCCCCCTTTCTTGGGGCGCCCTACTTCCCTTTTTATAGGCGAAGGGAAAGCGTGGGTTACAATGGAGGACAAGGAGAAGAAGGAGAGAGAGAGAAGAGAGAGAAGAAGGCTTCTAGGATTGCCGGGTCCTTCTTCTCCTTCATGTGGGTAGAGCCGATCCTATAGATGTCAACAGGGATGGCTCCATGTCGTGGCCCTGTTCGTCACTAGCACCATGCGCAGGTGTCATCTGCCGATCATAGCGTTCCACTCCGTCCCGGCGGATGTCATGGTGAACTGACGTGTCTATCAGCGTCCGTACGAGGATTGGGCAGAACAGTACCGGCACGCCCGACACAGTTCTTGATGTGAATCTCCAGGTATGGCCCGTCATGGCTACGGGTTACATCAAGGCATGCCAGCCTCTTTCCTGGTGTCAGAGTTTTGACCCAGGTCCATACGCATGGACCTGGAGTGGTTGGCGACGGTATGGGTCCCCGTTGGACGAGATAGAACCTGCATCCTTGAGGTCGGGAGAGACGGAGCACAAACCCAAGGGGTCGAGCGAGACGGAGCCCGCGGCCTTGGGGTCGGGCGAGACAGAGCCCGCACCCGAGGGGTTCGATGAGATGGGACCCGCGACCTTGGGCGAGACGGAGCCCACGTCCACGGGGTTGGGCGAGACGGAGCCTGTGGCCTTGGGGTCGGGCGAGATGGATCCCACACCCGAGGGGTCGGGTGAGACAGAACCTACGACCTTGGGCGAGACGGAGCCCGCGACCCTAGGGTCGCTCGAGACCTTTTAATATGTCTCGAGCCATCCGGGGGAGTCAGCGTGGGCGCTAACCTCCTTGCTTTGGGTGTTCCTAATAACGATACCCGACACTGCGCTTCCTAAAAACCTGATACGGTCCCTACCCCGTGTTGGGATACGAGGGGACGTAGGCTTCGGAGACTTGCTCTCTCAGCGCCGATGACACATCGATGACGCAACACAGTGGTAAGAGGAGGTGATGAATTTTGTATACCAAGGACGAAGTCTCATCCTAATATATACACACGTCGCAGCTATGGTAAGTAATTAGCCGCACAATCACAACATTAAGGTGATTGACCTACTGTTAGTCGACTAGAGCAATCATCATTAATACCAAAATAGGCTAGCACAATTTTCTCCATGCATTCAAAAATATGCGAGAAATCACTGGACCATTTACGCTCATGTCGCGCTCCCACACCCATTGCCCCGCGAGGCAAGGCGAGGCAAGCGAGCGCCCGTGTGTTTCTTCCTTTTCTTCTCCCCAATAGCTTCAATTAGTTGGAGACAACTCAACTATTTAAGTTGGCCTCATTCCTTCTAGAGTAGCAATGTGAGAAGTCCCCCACCATACCATACACATGTGAGTGGGCCTTTGGGATTTATATGGATTTATTATTTGGGCTAGCCAAAATCTTCAAACAATTAGGTCGCATACCAGTTCTTGATATTCTAGTATGCACGGAGAGCTAAGAACATAAGCTCTCCAACGTGGGCACATAGAATCTATTAGGGCATCCCCAACAACATCGTTAAATCGCTGGCTGACGTGTACACGAGAGAAGATAGAAAAATGGAAAAGAACCGTTGTAGAGAAACAGAGAGCTGTGAGAGAGGTTTGTTGGGTTAGTCTAGCTATTACCTCATCGCTAGCGAGCTGGTTTTCTACCTTCTTTTGCTTCCACGTCAGCGCCAAACTAGCTCCTAGCTACCTCACTGTGGACGCCCTTAGGGTGTTATGTGCGCATATCGAAGTCCACTGGCTATCTCCAACAACGTTACTCAAAATATAAGACACATTTTACGTTTGGGGAGTACTACAGATACTTCTGTCGATGATAGTGGGTTTTATGTACACTATTTTTTTCTTTTTCCAACAACATGACCCAAAAAGAAATGGTAACACAAATGAGTTTAGCTCAAAGAACACTACATCATATTTGGGTTCAATCGCATTTGAATAGTCCTACAACCACAAATACGTCGATCTTCTATTGTTATCACCTGATTGACTTTGTCACGACGCCTAATCTCTATTTGAATCAAACCCATTTTAAATATGGATGAAAGACATCTGAAATCCTTTACTGAAATTGGATTATATTAACCATTCGAGACAGTTGTCCAGATGTCCTCTTGACTGCCACTAACAATATTTATTTAAGTAGTCGTTGTCTGGACTAGGGTCAGATTTTGCTTAGATTAATATGTCATTTATGTACATTCGTCGTGACACCCTAACTCGAATGGTTAATATAATCCAATTTCAGTAAAGGATTTCAGATGCGTCTTTCTTATTCCTACTTGTGTATTTGATTCACAGATAGAGATTAGGCGTCGTGACAAAGTCAATCAGGTGATAACAAGAGAAGATCGCCGTGTTGTGGTTGTAGGACTATTCAAATCTTTGCGATTGAATGTAAAGTCGGATGTGAGTGTTAAAGTTTGAGCTAAATAAAGTGTGTTACCATTTCGTAAAAAAAAAGTGTGTTACCTTCACCAAACGAAAATCAGGCGCTCGTGTACATGCGTCCCACTCCCATCGACAGAAGAATCCGTGAAGCCAGAGCCGCATCTTTGTCCTGATCCCTCAGTCTCCCCGAGTCAGGTGTTGTTTTGCTTGCTTCTCTTAAATTTTAGTCGTTGTCTCATCGAATATTTGACATATGCATAAAGTATTAAATATAGATTAATTACGAAGCTAATTGCATAGTTTACGACTAATTTACGAGACGAATCTTTTAAGCCTAATTAGTCTATGATTTGATAATATGGTGCTACAGTAAACATATGCTAATGATGGATTAATTAGGCTTAAAAATTCGTCTCGTATAGTACTGACGGATTATATAATTTATTTTTTTATTAGTATCTGAACACCCCATACAACATTCTTCTAACACATTTTCTAAATTTTAGTGACCAGATCGATCCAGAGCACTACTTGCAGTACGTAGCTACTAGTAGCGCAACATGACAAGGAGTAGTGGGACGCCTGTTGGGATGTGATGGGCTCCCCTTTCGGTGGATCCAAGTATCCGACGCAAAAGTGCTGTGCATCCATCCAGACCAAACCAACAGAGCAAACAAACGAAGGAACACGAGCGAGGAAGCATTGGATATATGGATCGGTGATGCCAGCGACATCTCGCAGCAGCTTGTACAACGGGAGAAGCGGCTTCGATTTGGGCATTTGGCCTAGGAGAACGGACCCAAGACGACGATGAGTGCAAACGTCGGGCACAAATCTGCTGAGTGCAGGAGGTTACATAGACGGCAACACGACGAGCGTACTAGAGCGTTGCACTTGACTACCTGCCCTAAATAGAAACAGCGGGCGGTTTGCCCAACTCTCTCCGGTGCCGAAAATGATTACTCCAACACCTCGAGGTGTCAGCGTCGTCCAGCAATGTGGGTTTGGTGTTTAGGGAGCACCCGAATCCATGTTTTGGTAGTATTATTTGGTGATGATTGCGAGTGATTGAAGGGCCACATGCATAAAACAACTGTGGCCTGTGGGTAAGTGGGTCGCATGCATTTGTACCAGCAGCGGCACCAACCACGTTAATTTCTGACAGCGAGGAGTTCCACCATTTACCCGCTAGTATATATGACTGCTTGTTGCTTTGATAAAAGAACATGGTGCATTGGAAGAGCAAGACTGATGGGCCTTATATATATATATATATATATATATATATATATATATATATATATATATATATATATATATATATATATATATATATATATATATATATATATATATATATTCCAACAGGGAACAGAGCTACGTAGCCAGTAGAAAATTGCCGGTTGCTGTTGGGCGGTCCACGTACGCGGCATGCAGTAGCGCACCACATGTGCCCATGTCACACTCACACGTCCGGGTTTGCATTCTCTTGCGACAAATAATAACCATGCAGATGCAGGAAAACCATCCGAATCGCATCGCACGGGCGCTCTGCTTACCGACAACACTCGTTGTGTCCAAGGAAAATTCCCGTTGCCGGCTCCCCTCGTCCCGCTGCCGCACTCCGCCAATCCGCCACTCAAGCACCTGCACCACCACCTTTAGTTCGTCGTCCATCTCTTTCCACGTTTCGGCACGGCATTATTCTGCCAATATCGTGTTGGCTTACCCTTTCTTCTTCGACAAGTTAAGGAAGGCCAGTCGCACGTTCACTTCACTGTTCACGCGCCAGAGTATCGTAATGGTTCGTTCACTCGCATGTACAGTTCTATTACTTGACATGGACCTGTTTTCTTACCGAACATTGTTAGCATGGCATATCTTCTTCAACAAACAGTCTGGCCCTGGCCGCTGGCGAGGTTCGCGGTGGCAGGCTGGTTGGTTGCCGTTTACTAGTCGCTAATAATTTGGGTTCGGGCCGTTTAGTATTGTATATCAGTCCCGTTAAAATTTCCAAGGGCAAATAACAAATTTACAGTCCCTTCAAAAAGAAAAAAAAAAAATTTACAGTTTCTCAAAAAAAAAATAACAAAGTTTTTTTTAATAAAAAACCACAAGTCGCCGGTGGACAACCTACTCTGGCCCCGCGCGGACGGCGAGGAAAGGACAGTGGTGACTGGACGGGCACCCTGCCCCCACCACGTGGACCCAAACAAAAAACGGTAATGCTGTCCCCACAGTTCCGGACGCGCGTCGTATAACGATTCGATACGGCGTCGCGTGTCCTCCTCCATTCGTTTCTCACGATCTTATCCGCTTACACTGCAGTTCAACCCATCCACACGTTTGCTGCCGCTGCCGTTGCTCCTCTCCTCCTCCATGGATCTAGGAGCCCCGCGCTCCCCCGATTGCGCTCCGCAGCGCCGCGAGCCAGCGGTCGCGCTCCTTCCCGCCTTCCGCCCGTCCTCCGCACACCTCACTCCCTTCCTGGCCGGCGATGGCGGCGTCCTCTCCAGCTCCGGCGTCCTCCTCCGCCACCACGGCGGCTTCCTCCCCACACCGACGTCTCCTTTCCCGACACCGACATCCTCCCCCACCACGGCGACTTCTTCGCCCACACCGACGTCTCCTTCCCCAACCTCGGCGTCCTCCTCCCACATCCCGGGTCCCTCCTCTGCACACTAGCGGCGCCCCTCCTCGACACCGGCGTCCTCCCCCACAGGGAGGTCCCCGTGCAGGCTCTCTCCCCTCTATATGTTGCAATTGTATCTTTCAGTTGTTTCAGACGCTTCAGAGGTATGTTGCAGTTGAATCGTAAGAATGTTGCACAAGTAGATCTGGGGGATGTTTTGTCCATGTTGCATTTTGTTTCAAAGTTTTTGTTGCAGGCACTGTTTCAAAATGTTTCACTTGTTTCTAGATGATGTTGCAATCATTCTGATCCGGATGTTTCATATGCTTGGCACAAATGTTGCAATAATATTTTCAAAATGTTTCAGTTGCTTCAATCTCATGTTGCAGTAGCTGTTCCATGTTGTTGCAAGTGTTTTTTTTATTAAAGCGTTGTTTCATATGCTTCACACCCAGTTTTGCAATAATATGTTTCAAATGTTTTAGCTCCTTCAACCTATTGTTGCAGCAGTTTGTTCCGTGTTGTTGCAATAATATGTTCATGATGTTTCAGCTGCTTTAGTCTAATGTTGCAGTAGTTGTTTCCGTGTTGTTGCAATAATATGTTCATGGTGTTTCAACTGCTTTAGCCTAATGTTGCACTAGTTGTTTCCGTGTTGTTGCACGTGTTTTATTCCAGCTTTCTATGTTGTTTGGCTGGGGGACGAGCCAGACGGCCGGGGGCGCGTGGCTCGCCGGAGGGATAGTGGACGGAAGTATTAGGGGCGAGCGGATGGGGGTGCTGCGGTCAAGCGAAGATGGTGCATGCTCGTCGCGCACGTGGGGCGGTGTGAAGGCGAACGTGGTGGGCTGTGGGGACGGGCTGCGGGGGCGAGCTGGGGCGCGCAGCGCGGGAGAAACGAGCACAAAAGAGAAACAGAGGAGCAGCGTGGACCTCCTTTACGTAAACGTGCGGGGCCTACGTCTACAGCACCGTCCGATGAATTGATACCAACACTTCCCAGTAAAAAACGCCACCTGCACCCGGCTCCACCTACCCTACCATACCAGTATACCACTCGATTCATCCATCACCAGTCCTTTTCATTCCCAAACCCCCGGCTCCATCACCACCAAACCTATTTGAATCGCCAAAGCCGGTGGCCGTGGGTCTCACCTCACTGTCTCCGCTCCGCTCCTCGTCCTCCCCTGCAGCTGCTTCACTTGCCTCGCCGTCCCCTACTATCTCCTCCGAAGACGGCGCCGCCGCCGGCCATGGAGGACCCACTTGCCACGGCGCCAGCGCCGCCGCCGCGGCGGCACCACCGGCAGCGGCGGCACAGGCGGAAGGCGTCGGACGCCGCCGCGGCTGCACTGGCGGCGCAGGCGGCCGCGTCCTCCTACGACAACGTGTTCGGCGGGCCGCCGCGGTTCGCGCCGCCGCCTCCGGCGTTCGCTGCCGCGGGGACGACCGCGCCGGCGGACTACGCCGAGGTGTTCGGCGGAGTCGCCGCCTCCTGCTCCATCCCCTACCTCGACCTGCCGCCGGCCGTTGCCAGCGGAGACGGCGCCGGCGCCGGCGCGGGCGGGTACGGCGAGATCTTCGGCCGGTTCGACTTCGGGGACTTCGCGGTACCGTACGAGGACATGCTTCCTGGCGCAGAGTCTTTGCTGGAGGAGATCGCGTCTCCGAGCGGGAGCTCAAGGTACGAGCTCTGCCCCCGCATTTCAGGATTTCGTTTTTTTTCTTCCCGTTCATTGTGGCACTGTTGCGTCAGGCTCATTGTTCGGGCCAAGAATTATGCTCCACGTTTAGGGGAGGGCTCTTGTTTTGCTGGTGCTTTTAGAGATATATAATAATAATGTGTTTAATGGGGCTAGGTTCTGCACTGTAGAGGGATTGCTCGTCTTTACCGCACACCATTTAGGCTACGAAATGCTGCCTTCGCGTTACCAATTTAAGCCTTGGTTCCGCTCTCCTTTACTATTTCGGCTAATTTTGTGTGGGTAGGATGGTGGAATGTCGTTTCCATGCTACGTGTACTGCAAATTTTCTGATCCATAAAGGTGATTGTCTAATAGTTTAGTTCCCACTCCAAAACTTTACACCCTGTCACATCGAATGTTATGATACATGCATGAAGTATTAAATATAGACTAAAAAAATAATTAATTGCACATATTACAACTAATTTGCGAGATGAATCTTTTAAGCCTAATTAGGCCATGATTTGACAATAAAGTGCTACAGTAACACATATGCTAACGGATTAATTAGGCTTAATAAATTCGTCTCGCAGTTTACCGACGGATTCTGTATTTTGTTTTTTATTAGTATCCGAACACCCCATACGAGACCCCCACGTGGCACCCGATGTGACACCCAAAAACTTTACACCTGGAACTAAACAAGGCCTGTGCTTGGTGAAGTGCTATATTTGGTCACGGGCCTCAATGCTCACGACTGAAGAGGCTACATACTGTATATATCTGGAGTTGTTTGAGGAAGTCCTTTCGCACAAAAGTAGTTCCCTTGTGTTGAAGTGCTGTCTTTTTTTCTTCTCCACTTTGGAGTTGTTGTGAACTGGAAGACTTAAGAGAGATGCCTGTGCAATCTTGAATTTTCACTTATTAAATTTAATTGCGTGTTTTCATTACTGGTTATTTCTGTGTTGACTAGATATGTGTCATTTTTTCCGGTGAATGTGCATTGTTTGCACGTGTTTCATTAAGAGGAGAACTAGATATGTGTCATGATGATGACAGTCAGTTACGAATTCTGATCCTAGGTTCCCAAAACATGTTGTGGAACATTTTATGTACTCCTGTAGTGCAATGGGGCCTGCTTCCCTATTAAGTTCAACAACATAATTCCTTTAGATACACAACAACAACAACAACAACAAAGCCTTTAAAATTTTCCTTTAGATACCTTCATCTTTTTTTAATTCATTGTTTTATAGTTCTTTGTGTCTTTTTGGGGAATTCTTAGCTGTGTAAAGTGGTCTGACCTTTTGATATCATTGATGAGAGTGAATGCACATGCCATGTTTTATTGTTTCTGACTTGTGCTCATTACTTCCATATCTACAGATCATCAACTAGAAAAGAATCTGCCCATTTGGATGCTGAGCCATCTATACTCTATCAACAAGTTCCAGACGCTGGTTCTGGCAGGCACTTTGATGACGAGCAATTTCATCCAGTCTCCTTTCCTCCAGATGGCGAGCAAACGTTCACTATGTCATATAACAAGACCACCAGGGGAAGACCAGATGATCTTTTTGAAATGACCGCTTGCATAGTAGAACCTTCAATTAGCTATGTGGTCGACTCTTGCAATTTGTCAAATGATTCAGAAATGGATTATGTCCCAGAAATGGACAGTGGTACACATGCTAATGGTGTGAAAGAGAAGATGAGCCCACCAAACGTTGCAGATTCCAGCCTGGAGAGTGCTGATAGTGCTTATGTAGTTGATCAGCAGCAACATATCCCAACATGCCCTCCCATCTCTGAAAATATTTGCCAGGATGAAAATGACAACAAGAGGTCTAGCACCGATTCAGTGTCAAGCGAGGAAGCACCTTCCCCCGACTATCCATTCTTAAGGGTATCCAACGTCAGCCTTCCAAGAGCACCCATCAAAGTACAACCACCACTGATGCCACCATCTAAATTGCTTAATAAAAGGGGAAGCAACGAAAATGGAGATTCTGATGTCAATCGTAACTCAGTTGCTGCTGCTGCTGCTATGAAGGAAGCAATGGAATTTGCTGAAGCCAGATTAAAAGCTGCAAAAGAATTGATGGAGAGAAAAGGCGGCAGTTTTAAATTCCGTAAGCGACCAGCTCATCACAGAAGCACAAAATCAACTGAAATTAAGGAATGTAATGCACCTGAAGAAGTGCATCTATTTGAAGAAAAGCTGAATATGAGAAGATTGGCAAAAGAGGGAAATCAAAGCAATGATATAGCTTTGCTGGATAAAAACATGGGCAGTGGTTCAATTAAGCCTGTTCATAGTGATCATGACAAACAAGGGATTATATTACCAAGGAAGCCTCAGGAGATGATGCAAAATGGCAGTGATCTAGAACAATTAGGAGAGTGGACATCAGATGCTGATTTATATGAATTGGTTAGCAATGATCAGAAATGCGGAACTAATGAAGATGCATGCAAAGGAGACAATGGTCTGATGACAAATTCCTTAGCCAAGCTTGAACGGTCTGAGAACGAAAAGTCAAGAGGCTTTGCAGGTGAGTCAAAAAGGTTTAGGAAATTGTGGGATCGTAACAACACAACATGTCTTCGAACTGAACATGCAAATCAGGGAAAAGATGGTATAGATTCTGTGGAGGCTGAACAAAAGACTCCTAGGTCTCCAGAAGTTACGGAACATGTAAATCAGGGAAAAGATGGTATAGATTCTGTGGAGGCTGAACAAAAGAGTCCTAGGTCGCCAGAAGTTACTCCTTGTGATGAAAGGGTGACGTATCAAGAGCCCACCAAAGAAAATAATGGTCTGATGACAAATTCTTCCACCAAGCTCGACCAGTCTGAGAAAGTAAAGGAAGGGGGTTTTGCAGGTGAGCCGAAAAGGTTTAGAAAGTTGTGGGGCAGTAACAGTACAACAGTTCTGAGAACAGAACATGTAAATCTGGGAAAATACGGTATAGCTTTCGTGGAGGCTGAAGAAAAGGCACCTAGGTTTCCAGAAGTTCTTCCTTGTGATGAAAGGGTGGCATCCCAAGAGGCAACCGATTCCCATTTAAAACAATGTCCAGGGGTGGGGAATTCTCTAGGCCACGAAAATGATGCACAATTTGAGATTTCATGCATGAATAATTTACCCGCAGAGGTCCATGCTGACCCAGAAATCTCCAGTACATTTTTGGAACCTTGTTTATCTGCAGGTCATGCCAATGGTAATGAAAATCATTCTGAAAGCACAGCTCAGGAAACTCCATTGGTAGGAAACTCTAACCAAGATGTCAACAGTAAAGAGGAACTTCAGCTTCCATGCATTGATGGGTTGCCTTGTACTTCAGCAAGGACTCAGATTTTACAGGACCATTCTAATGTTATTAATGCTGATGAGATCAAGGAAATTGAAGCGAAAACACCAAAATTAGAAGAGCCTTCCAAATCTTATTTGAATTTTGAGGAAGAAAGGCTACTCAGTTTTGTTGATGAATCACGCCTACAGAACAAAAATGGAAGAGCAAATGAAGTAAATTCAGAATCACTCATTCATGAAAAAATGACAAAATTCGGGATTGAGGAGAAAGCTGATGCACATGAAGATTTTCAAGAGGGAGATATGGATCAGGTTGCTGGATCTGCTGAAGAGGAAGGTTATGTTACTTCAGGAAGTGGTATTGCTAATGAAAGTGAATATGAAGAAGCAGAAACTGATATAATTGTAGGAGACATGAAATCAAATGTGAGAACATGTGGTAGTTTTGACAAAGATCCATATCAGTGCCAAGAATCACAAGGGTCATGGGGACCCCAAGATTTGGATAACAGAATGGACAGATTCAGTGATACAATATCCCATGGAAAGGATAGAGAGACTAAAGAATGCTTGCTGGACAATGTTGAAAAGACAGTGGCAGAAGTACTAAACCATGACAGTAGGGAAGGGCAGAAATCCATGGAAACTGTTGTCTACATGAAGCCCAAAGATGCATGTGCAGAATTTAATGTAAGTAGTGACAGAGATGGTAATCTATTTGATTCTGCTGATGAACTTATCACTGATGATGGCAGTGATTATGCCATGAAGATGAGCACAATGTCAAAAAATCTGCAGGCTTCTTTTTCAGAAGCATGCTGTAGCATGCAGCACCTTTCTCAAAAACCTGAGTCTGTTTCTGCTGAGAAGGCTGATGAAATCACTCCTGTTCTTGAAAATCTTGAAGTGGATTGCAGAGAAGCAGGTAGAGAAATTCCAACCAAAAATTGTACAGAGTCAGAAGAAGGGCAAAATATTGGAAGCGAAATAGAAGAAAGAGAGAGAGAAGACAATATATCAAATGTAAGGTTCATGGATCAGCAGCCTTTTTACTTGGACAGTGACATTAGACATAAGGCTGCAGAAGACACTGCATCAGAAACTATTCTAAAATCAAGAGAAGAGAATCTTAATGTTCAGAGAACTAAAGTGAGAAATGACATAAAAGCTGCTGAAGGAGAAGTCGAGAAGGAGGTAAGACTTGATGAAGAGAAAGAAAAAGAATGCAAAATGGGAAAAGAGAAGGAACAAGATAAAGAGAGACGGAGAAGAGAGTTGGAAGAAGAGAAGGAACGGGAAATGGAGCGAGCAAAAGATAGACTTGCTGTTCAGAGAGCTACAAGAGAAGCACATGAGAGGGCATTTGCAGAGGTTCGTGCTAAGGCTGAAAGAATAGCGTTAGAAAGGATCACCTCAGCACGTCAAAGAGCATCTGCAGAAGCTCATGAGAAAGAAGAGAAGGCAACTGCTCAAGCAGCTCTGGAGCAGGCTTCGAGAGAAGCTAGAATGAAAGCAGAACGTGCAGCAGTTGAGAGAGCAACTGCTGAAGCTCGGGAGAGGGCAATTGAAAAGGCAAAAGCTTCTGCAGATGCAAAGGAGCGAATGGGGAAGTTCAGGTCCTCTTTTAAGGATAGTTTTAAGGCACCTAATCAGGTAGCTGATGTCATTATTTATGCATTTTGTTTTTTGTTGCATAGGCAAACTAAATACTGTTCTAATCTGCATTCTTGACACAGGATAATCAACAGGAGGCATCGTTTCAGAAGGCAACTTATAATAAGCATGGAAAAAGCATGGATTCTTGTGTCGAAGGTATTGCTTGAAGTATATCCTACTGCAAGATAGTTCAAGTATTTGTGGTCAATCTTCTGTAATATTTCTGTAGTGTTATCTTATATGACACATGAGACTTGGCTTGCTTGCTATTTATAGTAGTTGAGGTTGAGTCAGCTCTACGACATAAAGCAAAATTGGAAAGGCACCAACGCACAGCTGAGCGAGCGGTATCCTCCAATGCTATTGCTATGTTGCCTTCTTTACTTGTTTGTTTTGCCTAGCCTGTGGAAGTCCTCATCATTACCAATTTTCAGGCGAAAGCCCTTGCTGAAAAGAACATGCAGGACATGCTGGCGCAGAGGGAGCAGGCTGAGAAACATGTAAGATAGTTGGTCATCAGGAAAGAAAAAACATATTCCTCTGTTTCTAAATAACATTTGTTATCCATGAAATGTTTACTTTTGGATACAGAGACTGGCTGAATTTCTTGATCCTGAAGTCAAGAGATGGTCAAATGGAAAAGAAGGAAATCTGCGAGCATTGCTGTCCACATTGCAATATGTACGTGTTTTGGCTTATAGGACTTCTGTTTGAACCATTTACATCTTGGTTACTGTAGGACTTCCACCGGTTCTTGTCAGAAACTTTTCTTGTGCCCATCATTAGATTGCCAATAAATATAAATAATACTCCTAATACATGGATTCTATGTAAATTCATTTCAGGCAGTGTAAGGAATGGTTAACTAATATACACTGGGTTCTTTGTTAAAAAACACTAATATACACCAGGTTTTACTCAATTGTGTATAATATATAGTTTTTGTTCATGTCAATATCGTTAAAAGTGTCAGGCATAAACATAAATAGTTTGTAATGAAAAAAATCAAGCACCATGCATCAGGTTATGCCCTCCTACTAATTTATTACTTATGTTTATACCATCTTATCTGTTTTGAGAATTTTCTTAGCATGCATAATCTTTTTATTTCAGTATGCATGCGTAATCCAATTCGTTGGAGATTCACTCTTGGTACAGTTTTGGACGAAATAATTCCGTGAGCTCTTTCTTGAGTTCACTTAGCTCAATTCTGCATTTCATCATTGAGCTGGCATGCTGGATTTGAACTTCAACTACTGGAATCAGACACCAGTCTAATCATGCAAATTTTTCGTCTTCTGGGCAGATACTTGGTTCAGACAGTGGCTGGCAGTCAGTTCCCCTCACAGATCTTATTACAGCTGCTGGTGTCAAGAAGGCATACAGGAAGGCAACCCTTTGTGTCCATCCAGATAAAGTGCAGCAAAGAGGTGCTACAATCAGACAGAAATACATTTGTGAGAAGGTGTTTGATCTTCTTAAGGTGTGTTTGCTCATCTTGTATTGTAAACTAGTTGCTTATCTACAGTTGCTTAAGTTTCGATATTTTTGTTGGTATGGCTGCTGCTTTACTCCCAAGTTCTTTTAGCCTCAGTCACCTCTGGGACTCTGTTGATGTTTCTGCATTGCTGTGGTGCTTCACATATCCTTACTGTAACACACACATTAGATTTTTGCTTTCAGATGGAGCATATTATTCTGCATTCATACCCAGCTATCCGTCTTCTCTGTTCCAGACATGGATATCTGTTAGATGGACCTATATATGGGCTATATGCATTACGGTCTCATTGCTGGTCTATTGCTGTTTCATTCCCCTCATGTTCATTTCTGAATGTGTAATATATGTGTTCATTTGGATATAACAATACAACTATCACAGTCAAATTAGTGTGAATAATAAGACAGATCAAACAAAGGCTTAGTTTCCAGCAGGATTTCAAGGACATCAAGTTTATGATTGACAGAAAGCCTACTCAGGCAAAGTGTATCATGTCCCAGAACTGGCTGCGTTAAAGAAAATGCAAAAATAATACCCAATTAGTACTGAAGTAATAATCCGTACGGAACTGACAGACAAGTAATAGATCTGGTAATACTGGTTTTTAAATGCTTGCTCATTCTAAATCGCAAGTATGTCTCTGGCCACACCACGGATAAAAAACTTTGGAAGTTATGCCTGTTACTGATGACTAGCGAAATTAAGTCTTGTGTTGATAAATTGATAACTGTCTTTCTGAATATATCAAGTTACTTGTTGCGATAAACTGTCTTTCTGAATATATCATGTTACTTGTTGCGATAGACGGAGGCTAACTTTTTTTTTCCTGTGATTGTGCAGGAAGCTTGGAATAAGTACAATTCCGAAGAGCGCTAGTGGGAATAGGTGGTTGCTTATTATCTCTTTACGGGGGACAGGAAATTGGTTAGGTATCTCTGTAGCCATTTCCATACTGATTATTTTTTTACATTGGTGTAAATATGCTGCTGTAGAGGACATCTTCTGGTCATTTTTTATCCATATCAATGCAATAGTAGAGCATATGTTGCCTCTTATCTAGCATCTCCTAAGTTTGCCTTTGCTAGACTTTAGTTGTGTACCTTTTGTATATTATTTTGACCATTCCTAGCAAAGTTTGCCTACGTTTGGTGATCATTTTGCTCATACAAAAGTAGTGGAATTTATATTTTTGCTGTGGCCCGCATTTGGGAGGGCTTCTATTCGAACTAGTAGCTGTAATATGCTCATGGAAAATCTGTACCTTTGTATTCCAAAAATATGATGTATTAGGACCTGTTTGATACACATGGGTTATGGTTGGTCAGCTAGTTGGGTAACTTACTAGTTGAAGACGCTAAAAAATTACCCTATCCATTAGCTCTCCTGTTTTGATGCGCTAGAGCTAATTTTAGCTAACTTTTTTGCTAGTTATCAATTAGCTCTTGAATCAAACATGCCCTTAACATAAAATGTTTCTTAGACAAATAGTTGTCATATAAGAAGTTTTGTTTGATTTACGAGCACGTGTTTTGAGTTGTTGCAAAAGCAATAGGGTTATTTGGATTCTTACCATTACAGTTCTTCAAGTTTGGAACCATGCCATTATAATTCGGAGTAAATCGGAGCAGTGCCATTTTTTAGGCTAGCAGAAAAATATTAGGCTCACATGCAGTGCATTGTATTTTTGTATAGACGAAAATACCCGCAACCTCTGTCTCCTTCCACTCAACATGGACCCTACAGGTCAGCTCCTTCAATCTCTACCTAGCTCCTTCAATCCCTCCACTCCAATGGTGACCTTCCACTCAGCATGGACCCTACGGGTCAGCTCCTTCAATCTCTACCTAGCTCCTTCAATCCCTCCACTCCAATGGCGACGGCCCTCGTATCGCTCTCTCTCCGCCTCCACCCTACCTGCACAGCTTTGTACTGCGGCAGTGCCAATGAGCACACACCGGAGGTAGCCGCGGCATGGAAGGATGGTTCGCGCCAAGATCCGGGAGATCTTCATGCCGATGCTGAGCTCCACCATGACAGAGGGCAAGATCGTCTCTTGGTCCGCGGGCGAGGGCGATCGCGTCTCTAAGGACGATGATGTCATCGTCGACATCGAGACCTTCACAGTGCCAAGTGGCCTCGCTCCCATCGCCACGTCGGGGGAGGGAGGTGAGCTTGGCTCGCCATGGCAGCCATTGAAGGAGGTCAGGGCTCGCCATGGCAGCCCCGACGCCCACACCTTCTCCATTGTGGGTTCTCCTCATCCGCCACTAGTGAGCCCACGCCTAGCGGCGGTGGCGCTAGATCCTCGACCGTTGGGCTCGCCGCGCTAGGGACGTCGAACTCCGACGAAGGTCTTGTCGAGGGCACATAATCGGGGTGCCCCAGGGCACACTTAGAAATCACTTGGGGCGTCTCAGCCAGCCGTGGCCCAACAAACCACGACCCACCTCGACCACTCTCTCCCCTCCCGAGCTGTACGAGACCCGCCTCGACCATCCTCGTCTCCTGACCATGCACCTCACAACCGCCTCGACCACCTCCGGTCTCAGCCACAGGAGAAGGATAGGAGGTAGGTGGAGGCATTGGATGCGCCTGCCCTAACAGGATGCACACGCCCACGTACACTCCACCGGCTACAGAGAAGGACGACCCTCAAACCACCGGGTCCTGGGGCAGAGTGTCATCCCTCGGGCCCCACCCCCTGATGGTCAAGACTACTCCGGGACTCGGCTTTGTCACAGCGCGTGGCTCGGCACCATCCAAATCCTGCCCAACTCGGTAGACAGGCATACGTCCATACCCACTACGGGTATGGGACTCACGACCGGGAGCCAGCTCTCACCAAACTAGCCGAATCCAAGGCCCCTGACCTGACCACGGGAGGTCGGGGCAACACTATCGCGACCAAGGGAGCGGGCGATTCTCAGAGAGCAGCCACCCGCCACGCACCCATACTACACAGGGTACCGCTAGTACAAAAAACTTAATGGAGGCAAGGCATTTTGGGTTAATGGAGGCGGACATTGCAACCGCCTCCAATCAAAGGTCACGATTAATCCTGACTTTACGGAGACGGTTGCCCTGCCCGCCTCGGTTAAACTTTTAACGGAGGTTGCCTTCTTGATTCATGTCCATTAACGGAGGTGGGCGTCCTAACTTGTTTGCCTCTGTTATTCGTTTAATCGTGGCGGTACAGCTAAGGCGCCTGCCTCAGCTAAAGGATTACCGGAGGCAGGCCATTGTTACTTGCCCACCTCCGTTAATATTTTCCATTTTAAAAAAAAATGGTCTCGGCAATTTGATTTGAATTTGAATCAAATTCTTTTTTCGCAAATTAAACACATATATAAAATATAAAAGCAGACAAATAAGCATATACCGAGCACAAACATATAACACATTCATTAGTGCCGTCTCGTCCTTATCATACCACGAACCAACATCATTGAAGTTATTACATGCATGTCATATATTTACATTTGATAAAACTAATTAAGATGTTCGCTACCTTAATTGCCCTAATCCAAAGAGGTCTGGCAACGCGTAATCCGGGACACGTAGCTGGGTGCTCCAGTTTCTGATCTTCTCGAACTTCTCTTCCCACGCTAACTCGCTGTCCTTGTTGAAGAACAGTCGCCCAACATGCACGCAGGAGTATGTGATAAACTTACATATGTTCGCTACTATTCGAGTGAAGTTGTTATGGTCGACCTTTTACTTTCGCCACCATCCTTGTGCTTTCTTGAGCTGCCACCAGCTGTGGCTGAATTTGTCGCACGTCCTCAGGTATTCGTAAACGTAGAATCCACATAATACTATTGCAGGAGGTTCTTTGGCGCACTGCAAGATATATATAATACATAATTATTAGAACATATATAGAGAGCATGCTCGTTATAATAGCACAAACGATTTTTGATACGTACCAGGAAGTTGCACCTGAGTTTCAGGGTTGTGCCATTCTTGTTCTTCTTCTCATATCTTCGATCATAGCACTCTGGATCTTGCACGTACTTCTTATAAGCGCTGTACGAAAACCACTAGTGTCAATTTCAACACCTATGTTTACTGTAAATGAATAAGTACCGTCACTTACTATCTCAATACGCTTTCGAATTTCTTGTACCCTTCTTTGTTTGAATCCCGCAAAGAGTCCAATATGACAACCCTTTCATCCTGAGGATAGATTAGAAATGCAATCCAGTGGTCCATGATGCCCCCGCTGCACCATTCAAACAATACAGATTTGAAATATTCAAATATGAGAAGTGATGATCCTAGTAGCTATATATATGTTCCAAGTATCTTTTCGACTTACCCAAACTGGTGGGCGGCCATGACACACCCATTTCCCTGAACCTTCTTCATGGCTCCATAGATGTACGTTCCCGCTTGATACTTCCATTCGCAGCACAGATCTTTCCGAAATTTCTTTCTCTTGCGGGTTCAAGTTCACCAGCTTTTCATGAGCGTCTGGTATATCGTAACCCACGATGACTCTGTAATATGCATCGGAGAGAGATAGATAATATTCTTGCCCAATTCCTTGCTTACATAGGACTACATCTTGCAAGGACAAGTCATCATGACATTATTAGTTTCTTCCTAACATACCTACAACGATGCAATGGTGTGAAAGTCGTAATTAACTTACAGGGCAAACAAGGTGACTTGGGCGACGTCGAGGTCCTTTTTGCCGCAATAGTCTATGCATGTCATGGAATTCTACGATGACTTGAGCATCGTCGGACAAGTGGAAGTACTCCGCCGAAACCTTGACGATGAATGTTTCTAGGCCCACTTTCGCCGCTTCCATGTACCAGACATGGAACCTGCTTACCTCCCACAGCTCGTCATTGACGAGCTGGCCCAAGGTCAACAGGAACTTCCCATGCTCATAGTTGCCGGGGCAATCATCCGACAGGGGCCAAATCGACAATGGTGTTTTCGGCCTCGAACATTGGGGCTTGAGATGTTTAGGAGTGAAAAAGCGGTTAGCATCTCCACATAAATTATAGTTTGACTATGCTTGCTAGTAGCATACCTTTCAAACGTAGTTGAGAATGGGTGCTCGTTGGCTATTTGATAGGCCGCCCAACTCGTCTTGGTGTGGTTCCAGGGTATGGCATCCTCTTCTTCTGTAGGCTTCCTCGGTGCGGGAGGACATTGCCCTTTGCCCTCCTTCAGACCACTTGCCGGTGGTGCATCATTGCCCGGTGCTACCCCTGTACCTCCCTATGGATTGCTCATGCCAGGAGGCGGACTACTGCCTGGGCTAGCATTCTCGTTGTCATCATCGCCGCCGTAGTCGTCATTGCCACCCACGGGAGACGGCGATGGTTGTGAGGGCTGTGACACCGACGTTGTCTCGTCCAAGATAATGTTGCTCTTATTCTAGAGCACTTATTCTCCCATAATACCTCACTTGTGCCTGATCCCATTTGGAGTGGGAATGTCGATTTCATCATCGTCAATTTCCTGGTTCGTCCACGTCACGTCCACCCTGGCATAGTCTGGCGGATCGGTCTGTTGTCATACATGGCACCGCTTTGGGGAGGTAGTGACACTCCCTTGGCCACTTCCTTCTTCCTCGTCGTCCTACCAAAGGGCACCACGAGCGTGCAGGGCATTCGTTTCACGATGTCGTCGACCGGGTACCTGGGAGTCCTCCGGTCGATGGCACCATCTGCCCTTGTTCGGCGGCTTCACCCAGTGGCAGTAGCACGCTAGCCTGGCAAAACATCTACGACCTCAGCTCCACCATCTTGGGGTTGGTGCTCGTGAACTCGTCGTGGCCTTTCTGGATGAGCCCTTCTTTGTACGCCTACCTCGTGTGGTACGTGCTCGCGTTAGATTGTCAGGAATCCATGGTCTTCCAGCTCTTCCTCGAGGATATGCCATAGACGCGGCCGTAGTGCTCGGGGTTTCCCAGTGCCTTGGCTAGCTAGCCCCTCTCTCTGCGAGGTTCGAACGAGCCGCTCTTCTCGGCCGCAACAACTGCCATAATCCTCTTGTCTGCCTCCTCGATCTATGGCTCGTTGAACTTGGTCTTGCCCTCCTTTAGCTTTTTCGGCTTGCGGCCTTTGAGGAAGTCTTGTGCCCTCTCATCACAGTTTGCGTACGGATCCAGCAGCCCGACCTCAGCTAAAGCCCTTTCTTTCGCCTGCCACTACGGCTTCTTAGCGGCATACCCTGTCGTGCCTAGGTGGTGGTGGTGCTGGTTCCTCTTTGCGAGCTCAGAGAACTACTCGCTCTTGGCCTTTGCTTCTGGGGTTTGTTTTTGTCTAACGAACACTTCCCAAACTTCAGGCAAGACGTAATTATAACGGGTGAAGGGTATCTCCCCTACTTGCACCAGCCATTGCGGCTGAAGAGGTCACCGTGGAGGGAGCGGGTGGTTTTGGCTGTCGAGGGCAAAAAATCGCATTAATTATATACTTGCAGGAGCCCCTCAAACATTGTGGTAATTAACGCTCGCACTGATGCAAGTACCTCAAGCCTTGGTGTTTCAGTATCCTCATCCGGAGTACTCACTCGTGGGTGCGAGCGAGAACCCGTGTTTCATCCAACGGGTTGAAGTTCGGATCTTCTTCCTCTCCATGAGGTCTCTTCTAGCCTCGGTGTCAACTCCTCGCTCTCGTACTCGGTGCTCCCATCTGAGTCTGATGAGCATTCGTTGCTTGCATCAGGGGTAGGTTCACGCCATTCGTGCTGAGGCAAGGTGGTCTCCGGTTCGTTCGCCATTGGAAGCTATGAAAAAGAGAGTTATATGGACATTTCACTTGTACAGACACAATGGAGTGATTATATTCATCTCAAAACTTAGTACAAAATTCTTTTTTCATTAACATTTGGAATTGGGATACATAAATAAAAGGATAGTACAAAATTGTAGAAGAAAAGTACAAAACTATTGAATACAAAAAGAATCATTTACATATTTGGCTCAGATTTGCCCTATTGTTATCACATGACTTCTAAACTGGTTGCTTGTATATGGTATACAAGCCATCCTAGTTTAGCAGCTTACAAGTCGGGGCATTCGATCATCATAGCCGATGCCTCAGCATAAAAGGGTTCACATCATTGCATATGCCACTACCTTAGCATATTTGTAAAAGTTTAAAAAGTCATCATTGCATATGCCACAAAGAAGCTCAAATATTATCAAAGCAGAGTAAATCCGATGTGATAACGGTCCGGTTGGAAAATGAATTGCATTTGAAAACGAGTTGATTTCTCAGCCCGAACCGTGATCACACCGGATCCACATCATGCATAGAGTAAGAGTCAGTACTACAGAAACCTTAATGGAGGCGGGCAAAAACGGTTAACCGAGGCGGACAGCCGCATTAGTATAGTATTAGATAGAGTAGTTGTAGAGGAGTAGAGATAGTAGAGTAGAATAGAGGAGTAGTTGTAGTAGAGTAGTAGAGATAGTAGAGTAGAGTAGAGTAGAGTAGAGGAGCAGGAGTAGTAGTAGTAGTAGAGTAGAGAAGTGCACAGCAGCCAGCAGCCAGCATCTACAAAGAGAGAAGAGCAGTAGCCACCAGCCAAAGAGAGAAGAGTAGAGTAGACAATGACAGAGTGGTAGAGAGCAGCAACCAGCCAGCCACAAACCTAGTTAAGCAGCCACAAAAGTTTGAGAAGGCATATGCTCAATTCCCAATAGGAGAGGAGAGGAGAGGAGATAGGAGAGAAGTGCACAGCAGCCAGCAGCCAGCAGCCAGCAGCCAGCAGCCAGCAACTACAAAGAGAGAAGAGCAGTAGCCACCAGCCATAGAAGAGAGAAGAGAGTAGACAAGTAGTAGTACATAGAGTCTACTGAGTAGAATAGAGAGTAAGTGTAGCAGGCAGCCCCATAGTAGAGAGTAAGTGTAGCATAGTAGTAGGACAATAGGAGTAGTAGTAGAGAGTAGTATAGGACTAGTAGTAGTACTATAGTAGTACAAGTATAGGACCAACAGCAGTCATGGTAGCAGTCATGGATAGTAGCAGAGAGCCAAGTAAGCAAGTTCAACCATAATATTAAGCAAGTAACTAGTTGAGCGAGCATCCAAGTAACTAGTCGAGGCAAGTTAAGCCAGCAGCCAAGATAAGCAGCAGCCAAGTTGAGACAAGTAAGCAAGTTGAGATAGATAAGTAGATAGCAGATAGCAGGTAGCTAGTAGTTAAGATAGAGAGCTTCAAAGAGGTGAACTTAGGCAGAAAAGTTTAGATGGAACTTAGGCATGTTTTTTAGGGGTTTCAACAACACAAGATTTAAAAAAAGGTACATTCAGCAGTACTGCTACTCTCTACTACTCAGCATTATAAGAAAAAATGTAACAGTTCAAACAATTTCATAAAGTTCAAACAATTGGCATCACAGGCAATTTGCTCAGCATAATCTAGCATCATAGAGTTCATAATTTGGCATTTGCTCAGCATCATCATAAAATTGGCATCACAGGCAATGGCATATGCTCGGCATTGAAAATTAGCATCACAGGCAACAATGGAAATCGAAAAATTGGCATAACAGGTAGCTAGGGTTCATCATAATCACCAACAGGGACGGGGAAGGCGCTCACAGCATGGACGGCAGCGGACAGACGGGGAAGAGGAGGGCCCGGCGGATGGCGCAGCGCGTCGGAGCTCTTCGGCGCGGACGACGACAAAGAGGGTCCACCCCATAGGCACCTCAGCAGCAGACCAAGAGGGCACCTTGGCGCGGAGAAGGAGGCCAGAAGCACGGGGCCGCGGACGAGGTCGACGCCGGGGACGAGGAATGGGGGCGCGGTGGCGGATCTCCTCAGCATGGCGCGGTGGTGGCGGCGGCTAGGGCTCGCCGTGGATCTTAGTGGCGGTGCCAGGGTTCGCTAGGGCACCCAGCGGAGCTCCTCGGTGCGGAGGACAAAGAGGAACAGTGGGGGAAGAGCTCAGAGTTGGGGGTGGGGTCGGGGGTGAGGGGAGAGCATGACACCGGCGATGGCGGCGGCGGATTCAAAATTTTGGTAGCCCTTCGAGGTCGAAACGAACGTGCCGAAGGACTTAACGAATTCTGGTGGGGAGCTTTGGCTTATATATGCACTGAATAACCGAGGCCCGCCTCCATTAATATTTTGAAATTAAAATTGATCTTTATTATCTAAAATGCTAATTTTACTTGTTTTAATTTATCTAAAATTGATATTTATTATCTAATCTAAAATAAATAGTACAATATTGGTAGTAGGAGGAGTATAGTAGTAGTAGTAGATTTGTAGGAGCAGTAGTAGAGTAGTAGTATTAGGAAGTAGTAGTAGACTTGTAGTAGTAGAGTAGCAATAGTTGGAAGTAGTAGAGTAGGACTTGTTAATTAAATACTTGTTTCATTTGTTTTCAACATAAATCATATAATTCTAAACAATGCATACATAAATAATTCAGATTTCCCATGGTCAGATATATATGGTTCCATTATAACAATAAGTTACAAAACTTGTCTTGAATTGAGTCACTACATTATTACATATATGTGTGGCATATATATCATTTTGCTGCAGGCGCCTTCACGGTCATCTTCTCACCGTCGGGGCGGGCCCAGGGCATCATCTTGGTCTCGTTGAAGCCCGAGCTAGATGCCCGTGAAGACTAAAGAATATCCCACGACGAAACTGGACTCAAGGTGGCCCAACCAGGGTGCAGCCGCACCCATGGTTCGGGCGCACCCCTGCTGGCCTCCCTCAGGTCCAACCTCCTCCAGTTGCTTCATACCGCCTATCCAACGCCGGTTGAATAGGTATCGCGAAAGAATTGGTACGGAGGATGGCGGTTTGCTAAAGATAGGATGGAATCAAGGAAATATGCCATGGGATTATTCCTCCTCTCCACCTATAAAAGGAGGCCAACCCCTGCTCATTTGGACAACACCACAAGGAAGAAGAGCACACCTCTTGAGCTAGAGCACCACTCCAAAGGGCTTAGGCCCTAGTAGCTATTTAGAGTAGTAAGGGAGAGATGTGAGGGAGAGCTCGGGGAAGCGCCGGACTTGTCGGTGTCTCCCCAACTTGTACCTCAACGAGCATCTTTACTTCAACGGGTTCTCCCGCTAAGTGAGTGTTCATGTTTTCTATGGTATAAAGTCTTTTGATTAGTTAAGCTTTATTCTTACCTGTTTGTGGGTTCGTCGTTCGCCCTTGTGGCGGATGCTCTTGTAGAGGACTCCTGATAAAGACGGATGTTCCTGGCCAACGCTAGAGTAGCAACCAATAGCGTAGATGTGGTGTCTACGCTAGAAGTTACCTTCATTTGCCTCGTACCCCACGGTTGAGGGGTAGGCGGCAGGTGGTGATAGCCCTATCCGTCCCTCGTAACCCCTCACGTCCGAGTACATCGTAGAGCTATAGGCTGGCATCGCCTGGTAGACCAGGTGCAATCCATTGTCTGAAGTAAGCAAGTAGAAGTAGAGTTTATCTATCCATAGACCCTAAGATCATAGGAATCCATCTCAACCTCTACCTACTCTACCCTTGTGTTGTCCTTGGATGAATTAGCTAGAAGAATACCTTCGTTCCCTGTGGAAAATACGATACCCGAAATACTTCCAGGTGAAGTGCTACAAATTTCGTGTGCTTGCGGATTATTTCTGTTTGTGTTAAGAAATACCAACAGTCAAGTACCCATATCTCTTCAACCTACCCATAGTATGGCGTCCTCTGCCCCGTGGACTCGTCGATGCCCTCATATCGAACTCCGTTGTTCTGTGTCGGGCTCTTCTTGTCCTTCTCTTTTGTGTGGAACCTATATCCATTGATGTCATATCCTTGCCACATGGTGATTTGGGTGGACGGGCTGGACGCAAGCCTCGCAACGGTCTCCGGTTCATCGGATTCTCCATGGGGTATGTCCTGCTCTTTGAGCCATGCCGTGAAATTGCTCTTGTGCTGTTTCTAGACCCATGCTTCCGTGCGTTGCCCATCATGAGCGGCGCGGATCTCCTCTAGGTGCTTCTCAATATAGGTTTCCATGACCACTAATTGATGAAGGACGCTGTAATGAGCTTGTTGCACCATTTTGTTTTCTACATTGGTGTGTACTTTTCGCCCCGTGCACCCCATCCCCAAGGTTCTGGCTTCGTGCTGATGGATGGGCAGCCTAATCGCCCTCCCATCTCAGATGTATTTCGTGCAGCAGTTCATAGACTCCTCGATTGTGTATGTCTCGATCATAGAGCCCTCCGGGTGAGCACGGTTAAGAACGTATCTGTTGAGGGTTGTTGACGGTTTGTATGTCTATAGGAGAAATTCCGCAAGCGCATAAAACTATCATTTAGCACTTCGCCTAGTGAGAACTAGGTGTCAAATTTGTATTTTTTCCAAAGGAAGGCGGGAGGCTGTGAGTTCGTTGTTTGTTAGAATTGCTAAAGGAATGTGGCGTCCTTAGTCTAGGTGGGTAAATGGAATGGTGGGTTGTGTAACTGGATGGGTGGAATGGATGGGTGTAGTGAATGGTTAACAAGCAAGCAAGCTAACTAGAGGTAGGATAGCTAGGTGGGAGAGCGAGCAACTATCTTAAGTAACAAAGGTAAACAAATGACTTGAAGGAATTGTTTAGTACTTCGAGGCATAGCCCGCCTACCAAACAGGAGGGTTTACTAGACAAGGTCTGCCATGAGCCCTACACTTTAATAACTAGACCTATCATGGTGAAATACAGAGGATAGATGAGGCTGTCACCACTTGCCAACTACCACAATCTATCCGGAGGCCTAGCCGTATCCATAGGTAATCTATAGCCTAAGCACCACGCTTAATCTATAAACTTACTACTTCGATTTGAGCTCCGATGAAATGTGATCAAAGCACCCTAACCAGATGGTGGAATCAGTACTAACGAATGACTACTAAATAAAAGATAACCTATGATACTAATGCTAAGAGGAAGCACCTAAGCTCACTAATGATGAAAACTAATGAACTAGAACTTGAGGAAAGCAAAGCAATAATACTAGAATAAAGTACTAAATAAAGTAAATGCTAAATGGAAGAATTACAAAGGAGCTATACCAGACCCACAAGACTCTTCCGGACTCCGAAGAAGCTCCTCTCTAGCTCTACTTCCACTCCTAAGCTACTACTCTAGAGCTACTCTAAACTAGAGAGCTTAAAGAAGCTTGGAATGCTTTGAATTGTATGGGGGCACTTCTCCACCGAGCTCCATGCCTCCTTTTATAGCTTGTAGAAGGTGAGGGTGTACTTGTAGGCAGCCAAGTGAGGCGGTGGGGGTGCCTTGGGCATTGGGCGATGCCTAGGGGCATCGGCCGACATCCATTTCCACCGACTTATTATCATAGGGCCTTGATTGCTCACCAAAGTTGGTTGCATGGTAGGTAAGGCGGTTGTCCCGGTCCAAAAGGCGGTTTGTTGGTCTGTTTGGCCCTCCAAGTGGATGTGGGCCCATGGATCCAAGGCAGCTTCATCTTGGCCCTTGAATCAAACCAACATAGATCAACGCTTGTGAGACCTTCTAGAGTCCATCCCCATGGATCAGTGACGTGGGAGGGGCTAGGGTGGCATCGACCGACGTGGCCTAGTGGGCCCAGTCCCCCCTGCCACGTCCACTTGCCTCCTATGCACATGTTTTGTACCATTTTTGCCAAAATTCCTGCATAAAAATAAATCTCCAAGTACAAGTGGAACTAGGTGAATTATAAAGCAAATTCAACACATGTGATGATGATCTACCTCACTTAGCTTTTGGGTGAAATGTTGATGGTCAAAGTGAGTGTTAGTGACCATCAACAAGCTCCCCAAAATCCCTTTGCTCGTCCCGAGCAAAGATGTGGGTTTAGCATAGTAAAGATATGGGTTTAGCATGTTGGATCAGGAGTTGCTGCAATGTAACGCCCTGCAAAAACTTATATACAAACCAATGCTATCTCTTGAGTTGAACATGTTAGTATTAGAAATCCATCGTCAGTCTTAGCAATGTAGGGCTTATAGCTTTCACCTTGACATAAGCAAATGTAAGACCAGCTTAGACAGATATTTCTTTCCCAACTTTGGTCTAGCTAAGACGCCCTAGAGGTTTTCAATATTTTTGAAAAGAAAACTTGCCTAAGTTTCTCAGATGGTACACTCAAGTCTCTCAATGGTGTTTGAAACCTCACCAAGGCCAGAGATCTTAGCCTTAACATCCTATCCTAAGGCTTATATGGAGCTTAAAGGTAGAGAATAAAAGCATAGCCTACTTGAATTGAATATATTACTAAGTCAAACACTTGGATCACAAGGAGGAACAAGTCAGACAAATTGATCAAAATGTGCATGTGTGTGGTATATATGGTGGAAGTGGTACGCTTTTTGAGAAGTTTCCTTCCTCTAGCTTCTTTTTTAGAGCATGGCTACTTATTGTCTCTCTCACTCTCTTTTTGAACACTAGAGCTTTTTGCTCTTTTATTCTCTTTCTTTTTTTTCGTAGCCCATGCCTCTCTTTTGATAAAAGATACCTAGAGGGGTCACTTTGATTCTCATAGAGCAATGGTGCATGATATATGAAAGCATGTGGATGCGTACTCCCAGTGTAGGAATAGCATGAATATATTGAGTGTACATGATCTTGATCAAAAAGCATGACGAGTTTCACTACTCAGATCAACAAGGCTTGAAAAGCTCGAATCAAACAAGCAGCTTTTATAGTGGCTTATCATATTAGGGTAAACATGTACTTTGGCTCCGGTAGGAATTTTTCACCATTGAGGAACTTCTATCAAGATAGTTTTAGCAATTTGCATAACAAAACTCCAGGTTGTTCTAGCCATTTCTCATATAGGTTAAAAGATTTACTCTAATCTTTGCCACAACATATCTCACAAGAACTTATACTTGGTTATAGCATTTGCAACCCACAACAGCTTTCAACTTAAGATGAACTCTCAATTATCATGCTCAAAACTTAAGAAGCATCTGGTTGTATAACAAACTGTTGCAAAGTATTGCAGAGCAACTATTCATCATTTCCAAAGGAACTTAATATCATCTTTTTAAAGCAGAGTTTATTTTAGGCAATTCTCATGATATTTATCTCTATCTCTACATCCTATTAATATTGACATTATAAAATAAGCACCAATGTAGAGAGAGGATTTAGAATTTTCATACTAGAGCGGGGGAGGCTCTCCCCCAAGCTTGCCTTTTGCAGAGGTTGAATTTATCTTCTAGGCGGCTGTTTGATTCTTTCTTTATTGATTAATTACTACTACTAGGAAGATGCATAAATATTTGACCTTATTTATTACTAAATATTTTATTTATTTATTTTTTATAACTATTTTTAAATTTTTAATTTTATTAAATGCAAACTCTATCCTACCATTTATAGCTACTTCTAAATTTATTTATTAACATGTGAGTTGCTATTAAATGCAAACTAACACTACTTTTGATTGGAAACTTAAACTTGCAATGCAAAGCAAACTTTTATTGGGAATTTTAAACATGAGATGCAACTACTATAAACACAATAAATATGCAATAAATAAAGGACTTACCTTTTATCACCTCAAGGCGTTTCTTCCTTGGGAGGGGTTGTTTCCTCTTGTTCCACCTCGGAGGCCTTTTCAGGGTCAGGATTAGGCGATGATGATGTTGAGGACATATCTTTCTTCTTATGCCATCTCTTTTGTTCTTCTTGACAGGCTTCTCCGGTTCTTCAATTGGCTTTGGTTTCTTCACCTTGATTCTCTTTTTTGGGTGGTTCTTCTTTACCTATTTCTCAAGAAGGAGGGGTTGTCCAGAGGAAAAAGCAAATATTTCTTTCTTTCTAGCAAAGTGGAATTGGATTTGCCCGGAAGCCACATATATGCAAGCATTTGCAGTGTTAAGGAAAGGGCGACCAAGGATGAGGGGTGTATCCTTGTCGTTGCCTATGTCTAAGATCATAAAATCTATAGGGACATAAACATCTCTTACTTTGACTAACAAGTCAGTGGCTACTCCTAGATAACGGGTAGATTGATCGGCTAGCTGTAGCCTATAGGTAAACTAAGGTTGGAGCTAAGGTAGTGTAAAATAATTTATAATAAGTTTCCTAAGACATAATGTTAACACTAGATCCTAGATCACAAATGGCATTATGAAAAGTGTGAGGTCCAATGGAGCATGTTATGACAGGGTTTCCAGGGTCACCTTTCTTAATAGTAAAAGGGGAATATACCAAGTAAGAACCCCAAGAAGTTTAAGTATGGCCATACCTTGTTGTTACAAGCAGGTTGGCGGTCTCCATGGTTTCTTTAGGTTTGCCAGAAATTCTATCTTTCTCATAAGATGGGATAACATTTGCTAATTGTGCTAATTGGGTTTCTAGCATCTTATTGAAACTAAGTTGATTCTTTAAGGCAGAAGAAAAAACATCCAATTTAGCATTTATGTTTTCCAACATCTTGTCATTAGCATGTAACTTCTTGTTAATGCTATCAGTCATTCTACTTGTTGATGGTTCATGTCTATAGGAGAAATTCCACAAGCGCAGAGAACTATCATGTAGCACTTTGCCTAGTGAGAACCAAGTGTCGAATTTGTATTTTTCCCAAAGAAAGGCGGGAGGTTGTGAGTTCATTGTTTGTTAGAAATGCTAAAGGAAAGTTGGGTCCTTAGCCTAGGTGGGTAAATGAATGGTGGGTTGTGTAACTAGAGGGGTGGAATGGATGGGTATAGTGAATGGTTAACAAGCAAGCAAGCTAACTAGAGGTAGGATAGCTAGGTGGGGGAGCGAGCAACTATCTTAAGCAACAAAGGTAAACAAATGGCTAGAAGGAATTTTTTAGTGCTTCGGGGCACAACCCGCCTACCAACCATGAGGGTTAACTAGACAAGGTCCGCCAGGAGTGTCGACGAAATCTGGTCAGCAGTCTACCGAGGGGTATGCCCATGGTAGTGGATGAATCGGTGGAGGTGCGCGAGACACGAACTAGATGGTGACACAGAACGTAGAGACAACGATTTAGATAGGTTCAGGCCGTCAGCTTGATGTAATATCCTATGTCCTATCTTTGGAGGTTTGTATTATGAGATGGGATGAATACAAGGGGGTCCCTACCTGCCTTATATAGCTCGGGGGGTAGGGTTACAAGTCGGTTGAATCTATCCCGATCGGTTTACATGATAGGAATTACAAATATTGCGGTATCTTAGCATATTTAGATAGATTTTTCTTGATTGCCAAGGATCTTCACGTAGTCATGCAAGGCACATAGACCTATGCCTTGCTCCACATGGCGTAATCTTGTGGGCTAGGCCTCCCCTGGTGGCTCGGCCCATGTATAGCCCTGCGGGTACCGGGGGTTATACCCCCATGGCTAGTCCCCGAGCACCTTGTATCCGCTGAACAACATCGTCTTGAGCTTGTCCAAGCTATCCAACTTGCTGCTGATCATGAGGAGCTAGCTTCCGACCTGTTTAACTAGGAGCCGAGCTGATGGAAATGACGTCCGAGCAGTTGAAACCGATGTCCGAGCAGTCGAAGTTGGTGTCCGAGCAGTTCAACTAGTCGTTGTACCCAGACTCACTCGAAGTTGAGTTTTTTCAAGAGGATGTAAGGTGCTCAAGTAAAAAATTTTGAAGCCTTCACCTTAGGTGAAGTGTGCCCTCTTAGGTTTCGGGCAACGAAGTTGGACGCTTAGCATCCTGACTTAGTGAGCGCGGAGGAACTTAGTCCCTCAAGAGCAAAGAGAGATGTTTAGCATCCATGCCTTAGGCAAAATTGACTCTTAGAGCCAAACAGAGACCAACGACGATTGCAGGCTGCGACTTAGTCGCTTTGGAAAATAGGGGACCGAGAGATAAGCACATTCACCATGAGGTGAAGTGTGCCCACTTAGTCCCCAAGCCTGACAGTAGGTGAAGTATTCACATGGTGCCAGGGTCTAGAAAAATAGTCTTCTGGTGCTAACCCAATCCCCAGCTTAGCTGGACACCAGTCCCTAGCTTAGCTGAGAGAAAGCAATGCAGAAAATGGTACAGTCATTGCAAGATGACGTGTGCCCGCATAGTCCCTGAGCCTGCTAGAAGATTGAGAAGAAATCTTGTAGCAGGATCTGAAGAAAAATCTTGCTCCAAAATTCCCAAGTAAATCGGCGAAACAGTGCTTAGCCCTTAAATCTATTTTGGCGGCCCGTGTGCAACGTGGTTTCAGTTGTGGATCCACTAGGCCTAGTTATCGGCCCAGGAAAGTGTGTGGAGATTTCAGAAGTAGGAATGGCGTGGCGAGCGCGGTTTCCCAAAAACCCTAGAAGCCGAAGAGTTGGGGTCGAACCGTTATAAAGGCACCATAGCCCCCGCACACACTCCCCACCATTTCTCCATTGCGTCGTCTTCTTCCTCGCACATCTCGCCTTTGGACCGCGCAACCGCTCTGCCATTAGGGCTACTCCAAGCGCAAAAAACCACCGCTTCTCCTCAGATCTGCTTGATGGGGCCGAAGAGGAGCCGCAGGAGCTTGAGGATGGCGGTGCATGGGGTGAACCACGATGAGGAGTGGGTGTGGTCCATTAGTGACAAGGCGGCACTTAATGCCTTGGTGGTTGGTGGCATACTGCCCGATAGGGCAATGGTGGTATGGCGCCCTGCGTTTGGTGAGGAATTCCTGACACCCCACATCAATGAATTAGTTGTCTTTAAAGATTACTTCTACCATGGGTTTGGTGTTCCCATTCATCCCTTTCTTTGCGGAATTGATCGATTACTATAAGATCAGTCTCTACAATCTCAGCCCGAATTCCATCCTTCATGTTGCCATCTTCATCAATTTATTTTGAGGCGTATCTAGGAATCCTTCCATATTTCAACCTCTTTCGTCATTTCTTCTGCCTCAAAATCTGGGGATCCGGATCTAGGGTTGTTGGCGGCGCATATTTGTAGCTTCAGGATAGGATGGTGAGTTAGTACATTGCCATCCTGCTCAACACAAATATCAAGTCTTGGCGTCGAAGTGGTTTTACATTAGGCAGGTGGAGCCATATGTGGCGTGTGACATAGACCAGATCTCGGTGAGCAACTCCAAGTGGTCGGAGAGGCTAAGCTCCATTAGGATGGAGTAGGTGAGGAAGCTCTTGAGGTTCATCAACCGCAAGAGGCTGAATGGAGTTATTGTGGTGACGAACTTCACCTTCCGGTGGGTTCAGCCCTACAAGGAGAGGGCGCACCCTAGTTTTGAATTCTAGGGAGATACTGACGGGACCCGAGAGGTGCCCGAGGAGATTGATCGGGACGAGGTTGAGTGCCGGATCTCGATGCTCTTCAATCTCGTAGGTCGGCTGTCCATCAGGGATCAGCAGTGGGCCTTCAGTGTCGGAAACCTTCCGCCAGCGGTAAGAGTCCTTTTTGCGATGTTTACTTGATCATTCTTGTTGCGTGATATATTCATTCGTGTTGTTGAAGATTCATGGGCAGGACGGCGTGGTGTACTTCTTGGCGATCCCATCAGATGATTGGCCGAGAGCTATAGATGTATGGCCGAGCAGTCCCCAGCATCATTTGAGCACGAACATTGATGATGAGGGGTCAGTGGTTCATGAAGCCGAAGGTGATGATGCACGGCGGTTGACGAGGAGCCATCTGCAAAGAAGAGAAAAATGGCAAGGCCCTCTTGAGGTGAAGAGGGACCGATTAGCATTGGTGGTTCCACCTAGCCCCGGAGGCGCTAGATGGTTCTATCGGACACGTCCGATGACAATGAGCCAGCGGCTTCGCCTCATCCGGGCGCCTAGACGCCTCCATCGGTTGTCCCGGTAGGAGCGAAGACACGGGAGCGGCGGCTAGCATGGGAGGCCATGGCGGCAGTCCCTGGGGATGCTCGAGGACCATGACAGCAGCAGTTGGGACCGGCGGGTGGGTTCCTAAGCCGGCACGGGAAACACCGGCACAGTCCTCGAGTCTGCTTGAGCGGCGACGCCCTCAGCGGCGGGGACGACCAGCCCGAGGACAACGAAGGTGCCGGGTGGCCCTTCTATGGGGTAGGGTAGCTCAGGAAGGGCATGCCGATTCAGGATGATCTGACGTGAATCACAGTTGTAAGTTTCCTTCGTCCTTACATATATGCAAATACGAGAATGTTGTTTGATGTGTTGCTTTTTGGTTGTAGTGTGGAGTCGATGGAAGGCCTGGAGCCATCGGCTGCTGACGATGGGCAGTGTGCAACGGTGCCAGAGGCTCCTAGCGCCGAGCAGGGACGAGCAGGGGCGGATCCGGATGCCCCCACCATGGAGGAGACGCCCGTTGCGGAGCCGGTCACCCCTACGATGGAGGAGCCACCAGCCACCGGGCCGACCTCTCCCTGTGGTGGGGCGCATGATGAGGGTGACCCTGCCGACGCGTCAGGTGGCGAAGAAGCATGGACCATGGAGGGGTCGTCCGGTGATCCTGCCAAGCGGGGATGGAGGCCGCGGGGGATGCATCAAGTAGCATGGTGGAGGACCCACCCACGGCTATAGAGCAAGCTACCCCTGTGGTGGCGTCGATGGCCGAGATGGGGCTCGGACGTTTTGTCCGAGCACAGCAGCAACCAAGGGGGCACCTCCGAGGGCAGTTGCTGTAGAAGTTGAAGAGATTTTTTGGGAGCCCGCTTAGCCTCCTTAGGTCCTTCGCACGGTAATCCGGCATGGTGATGATTTTGACATGCTGGAGGAGGGGAGGCAAGCGCGGATACGAAGAGGCTAAGAGCCGACCTATAGGCGATGGTCGGCTGAATTGAGGTAAACCTAAAATAGTCTTATGTTGTGCCTATTACCGAATGCAGTTCTTGAACACGTGCTGCTGCAGAACATAATGAAGATATCCGAGCAGCTCCAGCGACAATTGGAGGAGATGACACCGGTGCTGGAGGAGAATAAGAATCTACAGGCATCGGTGACCGACCTCTAGGTGCATCTTACCCAAGAGCGCCACTGTAGAGAGGATTTGGAGGTGAAGGTCTTGGCGTTGGAGAAGGATTGCTAGCTATTGGAAGCGGAGAACCAAACGCTGGCTAAGCAGTGTTGCCTTAGTGTCGACCAGCAGAAATGTATGTCTTTGGACCTTGCTCTATTGATAATTAGCATTGTGAGACGTCTACTTTCGGTGCACAGCCCTAGAGTTGGAGCTCGACCTATCCCACGAAGTCATGGGGCAACTCCTTAAGGGGAAAGAGGAGGCAGAGGAGAAGGCCGAGAAGGTCACTATAGATCTTGAGCGTAAGTGCATCTTTTGTCGAATCCTTCCTTGTAGCGGTAGGAGTATGCTTAGCATAGTGTTGTTACTATGTTGTAGAGTACCGCTTCCAGGCACATGGGCAATTCAAGGTCTTCAGGGACCAAGTCAAGACCCGTGATGATAAGCTAGAGGTGATGATAGCAAGGATCAAGGCCATGCTGGACTGCATTGGTTTCGCACTGCTCGAGAGGACAACACAGCTACCCGATGACCTATCACCCCGAACGATCATGGACCGGTGTTAGACAACGTGGTCAGACTTCAAGGAGTTCATGCGTAGTGCTACCCATGGGGCTATCATCCTTGCGCTCACGGTGTTGTGGTCACACCATCCTTTGGTAAAGCCCAAATTGATAATGACTAGCTTCGCCCGAGGGACGGACGCACAGAAGACCGCCAAGCTAGAAGACAAGGCCAAGGAAGCAGCGGTGAGTCTTGCCGGGGACGTTGACCTGTTCAACGAAGGGCGAGACAATGTCTGGTAGATTAGGATAAAACTTTTGTCAAAATACTATGAAGAAGTACTTAACAACTTTTGATGAACACTTAGTGTTTTTTGGTACATGTGTTTATATTTAATATAAACCATCCGGCTAGTTAGTCTATAGTTGAGCCTCTAGCCCTAGCTAGCCTATTAACCGTAACGCAGAGCACAGAGCCCATGTGTGTGTAGAAAGAACAAAGCATCGCTAGGGCACCGCTCCGATCGCCCGTAACGTAGAGGGAAGATGCTTGTGCACATGTAGGGAGAAGCTGGGGACAAGGCTGTCTCTAGGGACATCCGAGAGTCAACGTGACTGTTTGGGGATTTGCCTTAGGCGTAGTTGCATGTCATCTTTAAGATGTTATACATGAAGAGGTGTCGCTTAGTGAATGAACATGGAGAAAACAACATGAAGAAAGAATCAGAACGAAAACTTTATTGAAAACTTTAATATGAAAGGTACATATCTTTGTATGGAACGTTTCAGGGGTAGAAACGCCTAAGGAGATCAATATGCCAGGAATTAGGGATGTCAACTTCGTTCATGTCACATAGTCTGTAGGACCCTGGTCGGGTGACCGCCTTGATGATGAAGGGGCCCTCCTAGGGTGATGAGAGCTTGTGCATGCCTTCCGTCTTCTGTTTGCTGCAAAGGACTAAGTCTCCGACCACGAAGAACCTATCATTGACATTGCGGTTGTAGTACCTACGCAAGCCATCGAGGTACTTTGCCGTCCGAACACAAGTGAACAGGTGCACCTCTTCTAGGCGATTGATATCATCGGCCCGAGCTTGGTCAAAGTTTTCTTCGTCATAGTGCTCCACCCTGGGTGCTTGGAAGGTGACGTCGGCGGGTAGAACGGCCTCAGAGCCGAAGACCATGAAATATGGGGTGTCGGTGCAGAACGTGACCAACTAGTAAATATTTGTAGTTTTGCCGTACGTTGTGATCGGAGGTGGCCTAGCACTCAATGACACAGGGTTTATACTGGTTCAGGCAACGTGCCCTACGTCTAGTTTGGGTCGGTCAGTGACTTTATTCCTGAGCCCAGGTGCTCGAAGTCTGCAGTGGGGTTACAAACGAGAAGGAGAAAGATGGGGTGTACAAGAGGTCCAGTTGGCTCCGGTCAGAAGGACCGAGAGTGACAGGAGCTACGCTATGAGCTGATTGTTCAAGCGTGTGCTTGAGGTTTAAACCCGGTGGTTCTACGGTTGTGGACTAGTGAGCTCGGTCGATCTAATGAATCTCAGAAAGGCTCTAAAGAGGGGGCCTTAGAGAGAAAAAGGCTCTTCTTTGTTGTAGGGAGCGCACCCCCTTTTATAGATAAAGGGGATTGCTTTACAAGTGAGGGTATGTATGCTACTGAGCATTGTTGCCCATGCCGGCGGGTACAAGATAAGGGTAGGCGCCTACAACATTGTTGATGTTACTGTAGAATGTCAGATGCATGTGGGAGGTTGTGTTTGCCTTCTTCAGGAATGGTAGACGTCGGTACCAGTAGATACTATTTGATGCCTAGAGGCATGTGAGGAGTGTCACGACGTTCACCCCATACGGTAAATCCCGGCGCCCACAACATTATCGGTACCCGGAGGCATGTGGGGGGCCCTACCGTACGGGAGTTTTAACGGCGCCTACAATACTATAGAGGAAAATGTCGGCGCCTACAATACTATTTGTGTCAGGGTGGTTGTAGAGTACTGTTCCTGCAGGTGTACAGGGTATGGTCCCTGGTATCGTGGTTTGACTTATGCGCCCTGGCCTGCTTTCTTTGTTCACCCCTGGCTCCTTCCGAGTGGGCGTCCTCGGTCGGATGGCCCCAGTCGGTTCTGGCCGCACTAGTCGGAGAAGAGCGGTGATCAGGGTTTCTACGTTCTCCGGTCGGCGACACGGGTCAGAGTCGGAAGTAGCACTTGGGCCAGGCCTTCCAATCGGAGAGGCTGTCCGGAGGCGGCTGGAGTCTGAAGCGAGTGCTCCGGTCGAGAGGTGGGCCGAAGTAGTTGATGAGCGGGTGCCGCTCCTCTTTGTCCAGACCTTTCGGTCGGTGACTGGACCGCCCTTCCGGCCCGTTGTTTTAGACTCTTGGGCCGGCCCATGAGTTGTGTGCTGCCTGTTTGGGCCGAGCCCCGGCGTGGAATCCGGTCCCCGAGGGACCCCGGGTTTATGAACCCGACAGGAGCCCCCGAGCCTCCGGGTGATTCGGGCAGAATCGTCCAGGGGATTTTTGTCTTGCCGGCGGGTGTAGCCCCCGAGCCCCCGGGCGGTTCGGGCAGAACCATCTATGGGGTTTTCTGTCTTTGTCGGGGAGGTTTCTATTTTTATGTCGATGGGTGCTTGCGGCCTCCTGGGTGTAGCTAACCCTCCCCCCCCGCGTTCAGTAGAACTATCTGGGGGTGTTCGATTTAGCGGGCGTGTGTGCATGTTTTTGGTTTGAGATGGAGTTTGTTCTAACCAGGGCGTCATTGTGCAGCCAAGGTGTTTTAGTCGCTTGAGAGATTGGGTGAGAGGGAGCTCGTGGATCCTGGCGTCGGTGCGCGCCGTGGGATTGGGTGAGGTAGTTAGTTTGGATGAGACAAAGTTTACTGATACTGGCGTCGGTGCGTGCCGTTGGATCGGGCAAGCCGGAGTCGTGGGGCGAGATCAGGGTCATGGACCCAGGTGCTTGGAGCGCAGTCGGAAGCATAGCCGGATGGGGCGAGATCGGGTCGCAAACCCAGGTGTCTTTGGAGCGTAATCAGATGCGTAGCCTGATGGGGCGAGATTAGGGTCGTAGACCTAGGTGTTTGGAGCGCAGTTGGAAGCATAGCCGGATGGGGCGAGATCAGGGTCGCAGACCCAGGTGTCTTTGGAGCACAGTCGGAAGCGTAGCCGGATGGGGCGAGATCGGGGTCACAAACCTAGGTGTTTGGAGCGTAGTCGGAAGCGTAGCCGGATGAGGGCAAGATTAGGGTCGTAGACCCAGGCTTTTTGTGTCTTGAGCCCCCGAGACTTGCTGGGCTTTAGTAGGGGTCGGTGTGAGTTATGTGCGTTACCCCATCCTTGGTTCCTCACAACCGGAGGGGCTAAGTTTTGTCGCTTGTCCTGATCGCTCGGGCTCGAGTGACGCGCTCGGTGAGTTCGCTAACGGGTGTGATCGAGCAGAATCCGGGTCCGTCGTTCGTGATGGGGTCGGCATAGCCCTCTTGTGACATTCCACTACTCCTTTACTTGTTACCCGGCAGATGTCTGGGTCATTCGAGACCGACCCAGGTGGCCTAACGGCCTCCCCTCGATGGAGATTCTGTGGGCTTGGCGAGAGGTTTAGGATCGAACGAGAAGGTTGAGGTGACCTAGTCTGCCAGACCAGGCGAGGGCCACACAGGGCTCATCTACGATTTTCTCCCCTGGCTCTGTTGATCGCTCATGTCGAATGAGGCAACCATCGCTTTGTGACGCAACACGGAGCATTGTGATGCATTTCGCTGCATGTGCGATGCTTAGTTCCCGAGCCCCCGGGTGGTTCAGGGCCCAAATCGTCCGGGAGGCACGGGCGTATGGAATGAATGCGCGTATGGATGTATAAAATGATTATAAGGAAATAGAGGGGGTTTGTAGTTTTTACCTTGATGACTTGAGTGATGGGGTTCGGAGAGCTTCATTCAGAAATGTCCGACCGGGACCCGTATCCGTCGTTCGTGATGGAGTTGGCATGGCCTACATGGGGCGTCCCATCGCTTCCTACCTGTGTCTCGGTGTGTCTTTTCGAGCTGTTCGATTGACTTTGGAAGCCCGATGGTTTCTCCTAGCGGAGATCCCATTTTGGGTTGTTCCAAGTCCCACCTGGGGATGCGGGGAGCTTCCGGCGCGTGGTGACGCTTTGGTTTTCGTGCTGATCGTGCGATGGTGGTGGGCCATACCTAGGCCACATTTTGTCTCACCAGATGGTGTTTCGTCTGCCCTGGCATCGTTCCGTTGGTCAGTGCATGTCCCTTCGGTTAGGGCGTGTCCCATCGTTTCCCATCCGTATTGAATGGGGGAAGAGGGAGAGTTTTGCACTCTGATCTTTTGCCCTTCTTTGGCTGCCGCATTTTCCCTTAAATAGGGGGAGGGAGAGGGCTCTCCGTCGCAGTCCTTTGCCTATTCTCCAACTATTGTCTCTCCTCCTTCTTTCTCACCGAGAGTGCCTGTATGCTGCGGTGGTTCCTAAGCGAGAGAGGGGGTGAGTGAGGGGGAGGACTTACAGATCCTTTTGTGAATCCAGAGCGTGATGTTGAGCTGGAGACTGCCGTGGGTGGTGCTAGATTAATCTGCGAGGCCTTCTTTGGGATGGAGCCGTGTGTGGATTTTCTCCGATGGATCTTCACCGGGCGAGCTTTGTCGGTGGGGAAGTTGCTCAGGATCGTGCTGGTGGAGGGTTCCGTGCCTGCGGCCACTTAGGTTGGCCAGTTCATAAAGTTTGATGAGTTTTCTTCTAGCCATGGCGGCCATGTCTCGGTAGCAGCGCCCCTACCCAGGAGCTGCCTCGACTGCATGAGAAGGTCAGGAGCTCCATGCTATTCCGTTGAGCATCTATGGGTGCGACGCCCTTGAGGTACCCGTTGCGCTTGCTGAAGTCGAGGGAGCAGAACCGGGCGGGGCACCAGCGGTCGTGGTTAGGTCTGGCGTGGTGTGCTATGGTTTCTGTTTGTAGTAGTAGAAAATGTAATAGTTTGAGTTTGTGGGCGAGTCCCCATGTGAACAGTTTTTTGTATCAATGAATACATCAGTACTGCTTTTGTGACAGAACCACGACATCCGTTCCTTGTTTTTATCCTAGCATGTCTTTTGTTTTTATCCTCTCACCTGCTCGTTAGTTCCGTAGGCTGCAGCTGTTTTAAGAACCTGGGCATGTCCCGTGGGGCTCGGCTGCCTGTAGCCGTAGGTCGTGGTGGGGTGAGTTTGGTTGGGAGTAAGAACAGAGTCACGTAGGGTAATCAAGAGAATGGAATGTGCTTCCATTCGGGGACAAGGTTGTTTATCATGTGATAGTAAGAAAAAAGAGAGGTAATATTAAATATTATTCCCTTATGGAGCCCCCGAGCGCCTCGGGCTGGAAGTGTTCGGGTGGGGGCGCTTTTACAGGAGCATAGTTAACAAAAAAGTGGTTTGGATCAAATTTAGGGGAAAGAACGACGTAGTTGTTCAATGTTCCAAGTGTTGGTGAGAACATTGCCGTTGTTGTCCTCTAGTCGGTAGGTGCCCGGTCGGATTACTTCGGTCACCGTATAGGGCCCTTCCCATGGTGGAGAGAGCTTGTGTTTTTCCTTCGTCGATTGGGTCCTTCGGAGTACGAGATCACCGACTTTGAGTATCCTCCCTCTGATCTTCCTTTCGTGGTACCTACGGAGGGTTTGCTGGTAGCTAGCGGAGCGGATGACGGTCGTTTCATGGGCCTCTTTGAGTAGGTCAACCGTGTCTTGCTGAGCCTCCGTGGCTCAGTCACGGTCAAAAGCCTTCACTCTTGGGGCGCCATGGTCGAGGTCGGAGGGTAATACTGCCTCAGCTCCATAGGCCAGGAAGAAGGGTGTGAACCCTATGGATTGGTTTGGGGTCGTTCTTAGGCTCCAGAGGATCACTGGGACCTCTGCAACCCATCGCTCTGCGTACTTGTTGAGTCGGTCGAAGATGCATGACTTAAGTCCTTGGAGGACCATGCCATTAGCATGTTTGACCTGACCGTTAGTTCGTGGATGTCCGACCGAAGCCTAGTTGATCCTAATGCCGTATCCATTGCTGAAGTCTAGGAACTTCTTTCTGGTGAAGTTAGTCCCATGGTCAGTGATGATACAGTTAGGAACGCCAAACTGGTAGATGATGTCGAGGAAGAACTTGACTGCCTCCTCCGAGCGGATGTTGGTGATGGGCTTGGCCTCTATCCATTTGGTGAACTTGTCGACTGCTACGAGTAGGTGAGTGAAACTACCTGGGCCCTTCTTGAGGGGTCCCACCATGTCGAGGCCCCAGACCACGAATGGCCAGGTGATGGGAATGGTTTGGAGCTCCTGTGCCAGCAAATGGGTTTGCCGAGCGTAGAACTGACATCCTTCACACCTATGGATGACCTCCTCTGCATCTCATAGCGCGATGGGCCAGTAAAAACCTTGGCAAAAGGCTTTTCCGACCAGCGACCTTGGGGCCGCGTGATGTCCGCAAATCCCAGCATGGACCTCGAGGAGGAGCTGCCTTCCCTGATCGATGGGGATACACTTCATGAGTACCCCTGATGGACTCCATTTGTAGAGCTCGTTACCGAGCGCGACGAAGGTCTTGGCGCGTCGAGCGATCCGTCGGGCTTCGGTCCTTTCGGGTTTGAGGACCTCCTTGAGGAGGTAGACGAGTAGAGGCACTCACCAGTCGGTTTGATCGAGTGCCAATATAGCGACATTTGTGGGTGACATCGTCATAGATGTACTGGGATCGGAGCCCCCGCGCACTGGTTTGGAGTTGGGGTCAGAGCCCCCAAGCGCTGGTTGGGCATCGGGGTGTGTCTGGATCGGACTTTCTAGGATGCGGGCGGACAGCTCGTGGACGTCGTTGATGAAGACTCCGCTCGGGGATGGATCCTGCCTAGCGGCCAGTTTTGCAAGGAAATCGGCAGCATTGTTGTCCCTTCAAGGGACATGATGCAGTTCGATCCCCTAGAATTTGTCTTTGAGCTTGCGCACCTCTTGGCAGTATGCTATCATGAGGGGGCTTTTGCAGGAGGACTCCTTCATGACCTGATCAACGACTAGCTCCGAGTCGCCGCGAACGTATAGTCGCGTAGCACCGAGCTCATTGGCGATGCGCAGTCCGTTGATAAGGGCCTCGTATTCCGCGGCGTTGTTTAAAGCTAAAAAGTGGAGGCGGATGGCGTAGCGGAGCCTACTCCCGTCCGGGGAGATCAGAACCACCCCAGCCCCCGAGCCAGACGCCATTATGGACCCATTGAAGTACATTGTCCAGTACTCATGGGTGACGTCCGGGGTCGGTAGCTAGACCTCCTTCCATTCGATGACAAAATCCACGAGAGCCTGAGACTTAATAGCGGTGCGAGGGGTATATCTAATGTCATGGCCCATGAGTTCGAGCGCCCACTTGGAGATTCGTCCCACGGCGTCATGTTTGTGGATGATGTCTCTGAGTGGCTATGAAGTGACGACCGCAACTTCGTGGTCGGTGAAGTAGTGTAGGAGCTTCCTGGTCACCATTAGCATGGCGTACAGGAGTTTCAGCACCTGGGGGTACCGAACCTTTGGGTCGCTAGACTTTGAGTTGGTGTCCTGATTCCTCCCTTTCGACGACTAGGGCGGCACTCACGACATGGTTGCTTGCCGCGATGTACAGGAGGAGGGGTTCTCCCCATTCGGGAGTGACGAGGATTGGGGCTGATGTTAGAGACGCTTTGAGCCTTTCCAGAGCCTGCTGGGCTTCCTCAGTCCAAACGAAGGCGTCCGTCTTTTTGAGGAGCTTGTAGAGCGGCATCCCCCATTCGGTGAGCCAGGAGATGAAGCGGCCTAGGGTAGCCAGATAGCCGGTGAGCCTTTGTACACCCTTGATGTTGCGTATGGAGCCCATGTTGGAAATGGCCGTGATCTTTTCAGGGTTGGCCTCGATGCCATGCTCGGACACGATGTATCCAAGCAGCTTCCCCTTCGGAACCCCGAAAACACATTTTTTGGGATTCAGCTTGATGTTGAACGCTTTGGAGGTTCACGAATGTTGCGGCCAAGTTTGTGATTAGGTCACGAGCTTGAGCCGTTTTGACCACGATGTCATCAACGTAGATGGCAATCGTTGGTTTCGGCCGCTCGGCCCGATCAGGCTGATCGAGCGGGTCGATTTGGTCGGCGAAGCAATGCTGCATGCACCTTTGGTAGGTGGCGCCTGCGTTCTTCAGGCCAAAAGGCATGGTCATGTAGCAGTACGAACCATACGGGGTGATGTACGAGGTTGTGAGCTGATCGGATTCTTTCATCGCAATCTGGTGATAGCCTGAGTAGGCATCTAGAAAGGAGAGGATCTCGCAACCCGAGATGGAGTCGACTATCTGGTCTATGCGTGACAAAGGAAAGTGATCCTTTGGACACGCTTTGTTGAGGCTAGTATAATCAACGCACATTCTCCACTTCCCAGTCTTGTTTTTAACAAGAACGGGATTGGCAAGCTAGTCGGAGTGGAATACCTCTCTGATGAATCTGGCTGCCAGGAGTTTAGCGATCTCCTCGCCTATGGCCCTGTGTCTCTCATCGTTGAAGCGACACAGGCACTGCTTGGTGGGCTTCGAGCCCAGGACGAGGCGCAGAGTGTGCTTGGTGACCTCCCGCGGTATGCCCGGCATGTCAGAAGGCTGCCATGCGAAGACATCGTGATTGGCGTGCAGGAAGTCGACGAGCTCGCATTCCTATTTGACCGGGAGCTGGGTCCCGATCCGCAGCATTTTGGTTGGGTCGGCGGGGTCGATACCTACCGCCTTGGTTTCCTCGAGCAGGCGGAAGGCCGTCGAGGAAGTCAGTTTGTTGTAGTCTGGGACTGCTGGGGTTGACGACTCCCCAAGCCATGGGAGCTCGGACGAGTTGACGACCACAGTGGCGAGCTCGTAGTGCTCGCGGTCGCACGTGAAGGCTTGCGAGAAGGCGCTACTCACGGTGATGACGTCAGTGGGTCCCGGCATCTTCAGCTTGAGATAGGTGTAGTTGGGGATTGCCATGAATCTTGCGTAGCATGGCCGCCCCAAGATGGCGTGGTAGGACCCTGGAAAGTCTACCACCTCGAAGGTGAGGACCTCCGAGCGGAAGTTGGACCGGCCACCGAACGTGACGGGCAGATCGATCTATCCGAGTGGGTATGCCTACGCTCCTGGGATTACCCCGTGGAAGGGGAGGCTGCTGGGCGGAGCTCCGATCGGGGATGCGTGTGGCATTGAGGGTGTTGGTGTATAGGATGTTGAGGCCGCTGCCTCCGTCCATCAGCACTTTGGTGAGGCGCTTCTTGCGGATGATGGGGTCGATGATGAGCGGGTAGTGTCCTGGCCTTGCGATGTGGGAGGGATGGTCCCTCTGATCGAAGGTGATCGGAGATTTCGACTAGCTGAGGAAGGAGGGGATGGCTGTCTCGGCGGCGCATGCCTCCCTATAGCGCACCTTGTGCTGGCATTTCATCCAGATGGCATCGGACCCACCGAAGATCATGATGCACTCCTCAGGTTTGGGGAAGCCATCTCCATCCTTGCCTACCATGCCTCCTTTCTTGGCCGCCGCCTCTTAGCCGTCTCCCTCCTTTGGCCCACCGGCCTGTCAGAGTAAACGTTTGAGGAGCTCGCAGTCCTTGAAGAGGTGCTTGATGGAGTAGGCATGGTTGGTGCACGGACTGTCCATGAGCTTGTTGAAGTGGTCAGGCAGCCCCTGCTGGGGCTGCTTGCCCGTGCGATCAGCCACAGCGACCATCGTGGTGTTGTCCGATCGGTGCCGATCCTTTTTGTTCTTCTTGCCCCACTGTATGGAGGGGCCCTTGTCTTGGTACACACGCTTGGCCTTGACTTTGTCCCGGCCTCCGCCGAAGACCACTCCGACCGCCTCCTCGCCATAGGCGTGGTTAGTGGTGACATCGAGCAGTCGCGGGTGGTACGGGGCTTCAGGCAGCCAAGCTTGTGGATCAGGGACTCACAGTTCGTCCTAGAGAGGAACGCGCTGATGACGTCTGCGTCGACGACATCAGGGAGGGAGTTGCATCGTTGGAAGAACCTACGGATGTAATCCCACAAGGACTCGCTGGGCTCCTGCTAGCAGCTCTTGAGGTCCCATGAGTTTCTAGGGTGGACATACATCCCCTAGAAATTTCTGATGAAGACCCTCTTGAGGTCTGCCCAGTCACGGATGCTGTAGTGCGGGAGGAATTCAAGCCATGCCCGAACATGCTCCCCCACGCAAATGGGAAGATACGGAATGATGAAATAGTCATCATCCACTCCTCCGGCCTGGTAGGCGAGCCGGAAGTCTTCGAGCCAATGCCTAGGTTTGTCTCCCCGGAGTATTTGGTGATGTTGGTGGGCGGTCGGAAATGCCGTGGGAACGGTATTCTTTGGATACGTCGGCCGAAGGACCGTGGTCCTAAGCCCTCAGGGCTGGGACTCCGGTCAACCGGTCGGCGACCGCGCCTGGGGCGTGTTTCACCGCTCCCCTCGATGGTCCGGCGGGGACCTGTGTTGCCTACTCCTACCGTCGTCCAGTGGGCGTCATCATCGTGCCAGACCTGATGTCGGTTGCTGACGATGCTGCGAGCGTCTTGGTGCGAACCAGTCCGTTCGTGCACCGGCGGTCGGTGCGGGGCAGGTGCCAGGTCAGACCGTGATGCGGCTGCCGCCTCTTGGGCCGCACCCGGTGGCGGTAGCGGCGAGCGAATGGAGCGATCCATCTAGCACGTCCCTGTTCCCCGGTGGGGAGGGAGGGTGCATGTCGGAGTCACGATGTAGAGCTTTCCGCCTGTTGAACGGCGGTGGCTTCTACCAGAACCCGGAGGTTCCGGTAGACCTCCCGCTCTCGGGGGTCTACGGGCTCGGGAACACCGCGCAGAAGCATCACCGCAGCGGCAATGTTCTGGCTGGCCCGAGTGAACTGTGGGGGATCGTTCCCCTCATTCATGATGTCGTGTTGGACCTGGCGGGCGTGGCCCCAGGCGCCACCCATCGGGTGATGTGCATGCGGCGCAACGTGCTGCACCGAATGCGCCGACGCAGGTGGCGGCGAGTTCTGCCACCGTTGTTGTAATTTCTCGGCGTGCGCTCGGGCAGACGCGAGGGCCCCCGCGCGTGGGTCCGAAGGGGTGTGAGTCTGCGCAGACTCCACAACCACCGGCGGCTGTCCCAGAGCGTCCGCCATAGCGCACTCCAAGGACGGACAATGGTGGGGTGCCACGTCGCCGATGCTGGAACCGTCGCTCTCGCTCTCGTCATCCGGGAGTTCATGGAAAATGGCAGGAGCGTAGCCTGCTGTTCCCGCAAATTCGGTTGAGAGGGAGATGGCACCAGCATCCTTTGGAGCCCTCGAGCGTATGGATCAACGGAGGACGCGAGGCCATAGGGAAACTGATCATACGGTGTTTGTGGCACCGGGTGATCGGTGGGGGATAGCAAATAAAGAGTAAATAACAATATGCATATTACTTATAGTGGGGTTTGAGCAGAGAGTTTGCTCGGAAAGAAGCGCAGATGCCACGTCGTCGAAGTCATGCGTCCCGGAGTTGATGGAGGGTGCCCCTTCGACGGGTGTCGGGATGTGAGCCTCCTTGCGGAGGTGCAGTTCACCGAGTCGGTCGGCGATGAAGTCCAGGCTTCCAGAGAGGAAGGCCTAGGATGGCTCAAAGACGGTCGGGACCCGCATCCCAGCTGGTGAGAGTGCGAGAAACTCCAGCGAGCCGAAGTGAATAGTATCGCCCGAGCCCGCCACGGCGAGGGTGGCGGAAAAGTGGGCCATCCAATGAACAAAAAGTGTTGAACGTACAACGTCTTCCCCACAGACGGCGCCAACTGTCGGTGCAGAATGTGACCAACTAGTAAATATTTGTAGTTTTGTCGTACGTTGTGATCGGAGGTGGCCTAGCACTCAATGACACAGGGTTTATACTGGTTCAAGCAACATGCCATACGTCTAGTTTGGGTCGGTCAGTGACTTTATTCTTGAGCCCAGGTGCTCAAAGTCTGCAGTGGGGTTACAAACGAGAAGGAGAAAGATGGGGTGTACAAGAGGTCTGGTTGGCTCCAGTCGGAAGGACCGAGAGTGACAGGAGCTACGCTATGAGCTGAGTGTTCAAGCGTGTGCTTGAGGTTCGAATCCAATGGTTCTACAGTTGTGGACTAGTGAGCTCGGTCGATCTAATGAATCTCAGAAAGGCTCTAAAGAGGGGGGCCTTAGAGAAAAAAGCCTCTTCTTTGTTGGAGGGAGCGCATCCCCTTTTATAGATAAAGGGGATGGCTTTACAAGTGAGGGTATGTATGCTACTAAGCATTGTTGCCCATGCCAGCGGGTACAAGATAATGGTAGGCGCCTACAACACTATTGATGTTACTATAGAATGTCAGATGCATGTGGGAGGTTGTGTTTGCCTTCTTCAGGAATGGTATGTAACACCCCAGGTGTTTATCACCAGTTAAGCAATGGGTTTGAGCTCAAACATGACATGTCGAGTGGTAATGAAGGTGTCAAGATCAAATTTACATGATGGAGATCCAACTTAAACTTGGGCCACGCACATTGCTTACATATGGACCCTTGTTAAGATTATGCAAGAGTAATGTTAAACATGCTTATTCCATGTACATTACATCCCCATGCATCCATCTAGACCCGTGGAAAAGTTTCATGAAGTTTGGAATAAAAAAGTCACATGAAATGATAAGTCATATCTTTGCATGAATTGCTTTATCAAGTGGATGGAAACCTATGAAGTAAACCAAACCGTGGTACCTTGCTCAAGCAACTCTACTTACACTCATGAACAAAAGTTATGAAGGGTTCATGTTGAGCAGGTGGCCAGAAAATGCTCCAATGGATCAAAAAGGATAATTTAAGCTTCATCGTGATCCTACTTTGGTCAAAGTAGAACAGTAGGTTCTATACCAGTTTTGAGGTTGGACCTTAAATGAAAGTTGTAGTCCATATCATGTAGAACAAACTTTGTTTTTGGAACAAGAGCCATATCAACTTGGAACTAAGTCAAACAGAGGCTCGAAAATTGAATCAGCGGTTGTTTTCAGACTTAGAATTTTTCTAAGTCTTTTTCTAAGTCTGGAATTCATCGTCGTTGCCATTGGCATTCCGCGTTCTCCAAATTTTACTAAGCAACTTGAGTTGATCCAAAAATAAAAGTTGAAGGTTATATATTGGAGAAGAGCATACAAAAAGTTGCACTAAGTTTGACTCCGTTTTGGTCCTCAATTTTGCGTTTACTTAACCGCTATCAAGGCACTGACACTGTCATTTTGGGGCTTAATTAGCCACTAACCTGCAGCCCTAATGGCCAATTACCCTTAACAAATGTTGGAGAGGGCTTAGAGATCAGCCACTTTGCTTAAGGCGCCTAGAACCGAATATGCCCCGAAGATGCCCAAAACTTGGTTCTAATGTGGCCACGTCGTCGCCTGCCAGGTGTTCTAGGAAATTCCCCAAAGGGGGAGCGCGTGGCAGCCATGCAGAGCTCGCACCCCACCATGGCTGAGTGCCGCTGCCGCGTGGCTCTCTGGTGCACCCACCGCTCGCCACCTTGCGTCCGTGCTCGTGAAAACAGAGACCTAGCGCCCTCAGCTCTCTCTCTGGCTCACTCGCTCGACCTCCCTCTCGCCCTTCGCTCCCTCTCGCTGTCTCGCCTGCCATGGCAGACGAGCGAAGCCCCACTGCCACGGCTGTTTTCCCCCTCTCAGCCCCCTCGCTCCTCACGAGCAACGCCATCAGCTTCGCCTCCCTCTCCTGCACGCCATGCTCGTGCTCGCCGTCCAAAACCATGCTGGGAGCACTGCAGTCGCCGACCGCCATCGCCTCCGACCGCCGGTGCACATGGCCGGTCCACCTCGGGCCGCCTGTCCGCCATCCAAGACCACCAGTGGGCGCGCGGGGGACCCCTGGTCCTCCCCGCCACTCCACCATCGCCGGTGATGGCTACGGCCGTCGGAGCCGCGAGCCGGCCAGGCTCCCTGCTTTGCCGCTGTGAGGAAGAAAACCAGGGACCTCATGCAAGAATTTGAAGAATGGGAGGGGTCTAACTGCGAAGTCAGTGACTTAAGTGAATAGTGCCGATAAGGATCTATTTGCAGTAAATTTGCTGAATCTTTCGAAATTCATAGTAATTCATAGGAAATTCGTAAAATAGCAAATGAGGACTTTTTGGAATCCTTGTGAAATTCTCTATGGATTAGATCTATAACATGGCATGTTTTAGTTTCAATATTTTGCGGTAAAAATAGATTTGTGTAGTAAGGTTGTAATGCTAGTTGAATTTGTTATTTTCCATAACTGCAGATCTAGGGCTCCAAATGAAGTGAAATTTTTGTGGCATGCTACTCCTGTGATAGTTGATGTGTGGTAAAAATTTCATGAGTATTGGATGAAGTATGAGTGAGTTATTGGTTTATCTTGCTCTCACATGATTTCTTGCTTTAGCAGCTTGTCTTTTTCATAGAGGTTGCTATACATATTCAAATGGAGTGAAATTTGTACAGTAGACTATTGAGAGGATATGTGAGTCACTGTAATTTTTGTAGAATTTATTGTATACTTTTGGTATATGTTCATTAAGTCGCCTTGTTATCTAAAATAAATTAAGAAATACATTAAAAGAATTTATTTGGTCATGGATACTAGTTTTTCTGGTTTTCTTTATTTATGTGTGACATGTTGGTAAAGTTGGTTTTGCCTAATTATGTGTTTGCAACATAAGTTAATATTTATTTTCTTGCAAATATGGTTTCTAGACAGATCTGGAAACTTAGCAAAGTTCTTCATGATAATGTGATTTGTTGTGAAACTTGTTTATATAAAAGTTGTAGATAATTCATGTGTCTAGCTTCTGTTAAAATTTGGTGCCATTTGGCCAAGTAGTTTGTGAGTTATGCCTGTTTAAAGTTGGATTTCAGAAATGGCTGCTCTCTGTCAATTGTGGACCAAATTCTGTAAATGTATAATTTTGACCTACTTAACTTGTGAATCATGCTATGATGGTTACAGATGAAATGTAGATAATTTCATAATATTTCCAAAATGTCTTCTTGCAAGTTATTTGGATTTGTATAACTCCAGTTATAGCTAAATCTTGTAGCTGCTGTTTGCATGTCCAGAAATTGGCAGATTCCAATTATAGTGTTTGCTTGTATATTGTTAAGTGTGACTTATGCCTTGAATGATGACTGAGTTAGAGCACCTGAGATCTTGGGTAACTTGTGTCATGCTTGGTGTTGTCGTCTTCTTTGCTATCGTGGGATGATAAATTGTGCGATATTTAAAGTAGGCAATGCGAAGTGCTTGTGCATGTTAATGTAACCTTGTGCTTGTCTTACTTACTACATGCGATGCATTGTCTATTGCACTTCCATGTATTCATACACTTGCATATTGCATCTCATCTAGGTGCGCTAGATGCACCACGTGAAGGACGTGATGTTGGAGCCAAACCCGAAGACATCGTTTGATGGATCTATCACGAAGATGGAAGGACTAAGCAAATGTCATGACCGAAGGTGTCACCAAGACGGTGCAAGCTAACTGAACTGACTTGTGTCGGATCCCAGGCAAGCCCCGAAGCATATTAAGCATCCTAATTTTTGAAATGTAGTTACAGTATTATTGTTACATATATATATTATTGCATTAAGTTTAGGTGTTGGATGCAAACACTTGCTGCATTGGTTATCCAAATCCTTGTCCTGATATTGATACCCTGAATCCTATGTAGCTCAGGCTCGTGTAGTGCTTAGCCATGCTTAAACACGGTAGAAGTCAGGTGGTTTCCTGTCACCTGCGAGATATAGGAAGATACATATGGCACGGTTGGCTATATTTGCTATCGTGGAAAAGAACCAGTCTTAATTTGAAATGAAGACCGGACAGAGGCTTGCCGGTTTGCAGTGACTCCGTCTGTGTCGCTTAAGGACTGAATCTTGGAGCCTTTCCTGTTCATGTTGAACGCATGCCTCTCTCTTAGTTGGCCGTGTCCGAAGACCGACCGCGAAGCCGAGTAGCTCAACTCAGGCCGGGAGTCGATAAGTACAAAGTGCGCCTCGGAAGGGAGCCGTAGGCGTGAGTCCAAGGGCAGGTGATTTAAAAGTCCTGATTGTCCTGGCAGAAGGGTAATCCCTGAGAGTGCTGGCGCTGATCGAACCCATGAATTTGGTTCCTGAGTTATCCCAAAGGTGACCCACGGCTACCCCTGCAAAGTATGCCAGGGTGAGAGTTAGGAATACCCCCTAAGCTGAGTTGTAATTCGATTTGAGTCGCCGTCTCTCCCGGTTAGTGAGAACTTGACGGGCTTATCTCAAAAGTAGATACACTAAATAACCTAATGGTTCAGAAAAGATGATATGATGATGACAGCCTTACTATACCTGCTATGGTTAATATTGATTGCTCCTAATAAGTGAGTGCTCTAGTACAGGTGCTAATCTAGTGGACAGGTAAATGATGATAAACTTGATGCTAAGTTTATATTGGTCATTATTTTCATAAGCTCTTTTATGCAACTGTGTCAAGCTATCCCACCTCATAAGCCTTGCATGACCCTTGGTGTCCTTTATTTCTGGTTTTGACAGGTAAGTCTAGCTGAGTACCTTCTCGTACTCAGGGTTTATCCCACCATGTTGCAGGTGAAGTTCTCGGCCTGTGAAGAGGGTGGCTAACCGCCGGTGGCTCGGTGATTCTATAGTTACTTCTCATCTATATGCTTTTGTCGGATGATGTCACTTATGCTAGCAATGTATTTGGAACATATATTAATTTAATCTTTTGAAAGCTATGTTTTTTCACTAATCGATTTTGAAACCCAAACTTGTACTTTTAATTGTGAACCCATTTGTAATCTTATTTCTGCTGCAACTATGTGTATGTGTTGTGTATTTGCTTAATCACGCGATCTTGGTTGTGATGTTGATTTACCGAGGTCTTTCGGGACACTCGGCGGACTACCGGTTTATATGAGTGAAAGTATGCGCGTGTCAATGTGTTAGCGGGGACAACCGTACTTAATCTTGTATAAATTGGGCAGTTCTATTATAGCTAGCATCAGAGCAAGATTAAGCATAATACTGTCATGTACATTGTTTTAAAAACAAAGTTTTGGTTTTAAAAAGCCTATTTTAACTAAAACTTTAGCTACAGGCAAATTTGTCAAAACTAATTTGCAAAACTATGCTAGCGACATCCTCCTTTATGCCCAGTTAAGGACTATTAGGTGGCTATCTAAGTACTAACATGGGGGTTTTTACTTTCGTTGTCCATACGGCGTGCTATTGTATGGATGCCATCCGCTTGGGTGGTAATGTATGGCTCAAAATGTCTCTACGCCTTGGTAAGTGTGAGTTATGAGAGCATGACCGTCCCACTGTCGGTCTAGGGGAGAGTTAGCTTTGGTTACTAGAATATTTATATGTTACACACATGTATATATGAAGGTACTTAATTATGGGTATATCTGTTGGGTAGCTATGGATATCGAAGTATATACATCTGGGGATGCATATATGGAGATTATCTTAGTTTACTGCTTTCATTGTGTGCTTATTTATCTCTTGTGGGGATGGGCTGCAATGAATTTGCCTACAGGTACGCTAACCACGAATGCGTAGATTGAATATAGCTGACGACTAGCTATATATCGAGAGAGTACGTGTTATGCCACCGACATAGAACGTGATTGCCACCTTAGGCTGGCAATTTCGTGAGGACGAATAGGACGAGCATGCATCATGATTGTGCTTGTGCATAAATATGCTTTCCTCACCTTGTTCTAATGCTAAGTAACTTGTGATCAATGTGATGTCACTATTTTCCCTGTGTGAAGCTAGCCAAAATGCCTTGTCCCATGCTGCTTGAATAGCTATGCTTGAAGTTAGTGTGTGATTAGCTTTGCCTCGTATGTTGGCTTCCAAAGGAAATAGATGACGAGTTAATAGTTAACAAAAAGTTCACCCCTTCGAAAACTAAATTGCTAAGTGTAAGTAAAACTTGTTTTGTAGAGATATCCACCTACTCAGTAAAAAGGAAACAAAAGATAACAGTACCTTACCACCATGTTCGCATGTTTGTGTGTAGTGGTGTTGTTGTAGGTGACTACTTGTTAGGTGCGAGCTTTGTGCTTAGTAATAGTCGCTTAAGCTAATCGAATTGAGTGTTTCGAAATGCTCGCTTAAGAACATGATATATGTGTGGATGCTCGTTATCTAGGTAGTGCCGTAGTTGTCACCCTTTTGTCCTCGGTAAGCATACGAGTGTCAAATAGCTTTATCCTAAAACAACGCTCAAGTTACGTAATCGCACAGTTGTCGTCTCCAATTAAGTTCTCTCTTAGGAACCTAAGCCTGTACATGTGGTTGCTAGCCTTGAACATTGTGCTACGAAGACCTTTATCCATGCTTTTGCTCGACCTTAGGCCCAAGCTTAGTTCCCTTAAATGCTTGCATATTTCATGGTTGTCCCGCTCCTGTGTGGGAGGACCCTGCTCAAAAATCCTTGTTGGACCTTATTGCTCTTTCTCCTACGGATGAGCTAGTGCAACGCTAATCGCTATCTACACTGGCTTTGGAACCTTTTCCTCGCAGATCATGTCATTGCTTTATCAACTGAGTCCCTAGTCAGTGCAATGGCTCTGTCTCTCGAATCTCGTGTATTTTGTCTCCAACTCTTTCAAGTCTCTGGATGTTTATCAGTCTTGATCTCATGTTGCTGCTCGACAAGACCAAATCTCATGTTAATCTTTATCTGGTAATCACTTTGGTGGACACGAGGCATAAATGGAAATTAAGCAAGAGTCTCCTGCTTAGTTGCCTTCGGCAATTAGGCTATGTTCTTTTGCACTGTGTTTTGATCTTTTGATCACCTCCTTGTTGAGTCCTAACCTTGTGACTACCTTTGTTTGCTATCCCTCCTTCTCATTGTGCTTGCTCCTATGCAACCAAATTTGTGCCATGTGAGAATTCTGGTGGGTTGTATGTTCAGTAATGGTGCCACGATTAGCGATCTATGGTGCCGTGACGGAACCTAGGGCCTCCTTGTGGGCGGCCGACGCATGGTTGTGCTGCTGGGTGCACGCTGGTATCGAGGTTCCTAGTCATGATCCATTGCCGAACTGTACCGATGTGTTATTTTCACGTGAGCTCTTCCTTGGTTATCTCTCCATATCTTATCGAAGATCCATATATCTGACCGAAAGTAGTAGAGCTTCCTTTTGAAGTCACAAAAAGGATAACCTTTGAAGAACTGGTCACCGACATAAACATTAACAGACTACAAGAGGTGGTAGACAAGTGACTCCACTTGGTTGTCCCACCAGTATTGACGTCCATCACCTAGTGAACAACTTATGTCATCATTTTTGGATCAGAAGGGCACACAACACTTAATGTTGGAAAAGTTGTTAGTCAGATAAGAATCGAACGTAACATTATGATTATGACCTGGCTATCCAAGTCTTGATTATTATGTGCATGCTGATCGCACGGTCAAGATCAACAATCTCTAGTGTGACTCCTTGTCTGCAGACTTCGATGGCAACCATCTGTTTGTGCCTCGATTGCAATTATTGTTGTGGTCAAGAGTAAGAATTTGGAATTTTGAGTGTTGAGAGATAACTGATTAGTTACCCATAGTAAGGTTAACCTCCAGCTAGGTGACAACTTTTGCTAATTACAAAGTCTATGTCTCGTAGAGCAATGTTAAGCAATGTAATAGCAAGCCGTTTAGCAATGCAACTACTGCTTTGTTTTCCAAAACCTGTGCTATCAAGTCAATTCCATCTTGGATAATCACACAGATAGTACAAAACATTGTATCGGCTACGTAAGGAACTAGAGAAAGCATGTGCCTAGTTTCGATCAGCATCATTGTGCCCCTAGGTACCACAAACGGATTTGTTCAAGGTTCTATTGGACCAAGTGCCAGAGAATATTCAAAAATGGTTCCTTGTCTCTGTAGGAATGCCCTACCTATGGAATACTGCCTTGTGCCCTGCGAAAACAGCCCACACTTCCAATGCTTGTGCATCATCAAGTTGGTGTCTAAATCAAACGATTTAAGTTGTTTCCTGAGAACCACATATGGAAAATCTTAGTCTACATCCTCAGAGAAAAGAGCTGCTGCTGCTACTGCTATACAAAGAGATCGAGAGTATAAATGTATAGAACACACACCACAATGTGTGAAGCAAAGAAAGAGAAGAACGAGAAATCTGTCTAGATTTTAAGGTACAGGACCGAACATCTTCAAGCCAACGATTAGTGACTCAAACGAAGTTGGATTGACCCCAAACTTGGTGATCTCATTCCTTGCTTAGGACCCTTCAATGTCTTAAGTTGGTTTGAGTATTGGTTGAGTAAAACATCGGATTTGAGAGATATCTTGTGGGCTCGGTTTGCTGCCATTTCAGAATAGAGCAGTTTTGCTAGATGAATTGTTTGGATGGTCAAACGGTGTCCGGTTGAGTTGAATTTTGGTGAGTAGTTAGAATACCCATGGATCTATATTCCTACCAAAATTCATGCACAATGGAGCACTAGTTTTTGAGATATGAATAGAAAACAAAAGGGTACAGAATCTGCAATTTCGCTGTGTCTGCGATCATCCTTTCCATTAGATGGTTGTGTTTGTAATTCATGCCAAGAAATTACAACTTGTAGGTGTATTGCTGTTAGACAACCCTCCATACCCTTGAGGAGACTAATTGCACCCCTATGTGCCTTGCTTTTGCCCTCTTAGATCAGCAATGCATGAGCAGTCAAGGTGTTCTAGAAGTCAAATTGTGCCCTTGCAATTCGAAAGTAATTGGAAAGGTGTCAAACCATAGATTTTTGGATTATGGTTTTTGAGATATTGATTGGCCTAAGAATAGAAGCCTCAACGGCAAATATAGTTTAAGAAAGCTGGTTTTGCTACGATGCAAGTAAACCCAACTTGCTGTGCAGCTACACCACGAAGGCAAATTGTACTTAACCTGCTTGGTAGTGAACTAGTCCCTAGTTTTGTGATTACTTGCAACTTGTGTTGCCCTCCAAGCCTCGCTAACATCCTTCTGCATCAATGGTTCTCCAATGCTGATATGCCTAAGGTGTCTTCCATGTGTTTTACCCAAGGGGTTGCCTCAGATACAACTCAGATAACTGTTGCTGCTTGGATACGAGAATTCCCTTAAATAATGGTCATAAAAAATGCTGAGTCAACAGAGTCAGCTATCACATTCACCACTCACTCAACTGACTCAGGTAATACAGTACTGTTATCAGAGAAAGAGCACTGCACACATGGAACATTGTGTAGCTTTCCATCAGTTGACATATGAGTGAGTGCACCGCTACAACCAGTTTGGATATTGGTTAACTAGATTCTCATGCCCTCAAAGGATGTTTACCCCATCTATGATCACATCCTTTACAAGAAGTTGTGCTCAAGCCACTTTAGTAGAGAACTACTTTTCAGACCTTAGGAGCTAATATAGCACCGTTGCAAGGAATATCCGTCAACCGACTGCGATCTAGTGCAAAGTCCATAGGTCTATGCTATATCCACTAGGGAAGTAGATGTTACAAGTATTTAGTCTACGCTTGTATCACTCTTCGTACATCATGGACGAAGTACGCAGGACAGTGCTATCTTGGATTCCTTCCAATGTAACAATGCTTTATGGACGCCAACGAAAGAAATTCTTCAGACAACAACTTACGATGAAGAGCAAGTATCAGAAAGTGTCGTGACCAAATTAGCCTCTCTGATACTTCGAAGTTAAGTAGCCTAATGCTATCACTGATGTTGGAAACTGGATGACAAGTTTCTCTTCCCATAAAAGTCTTTCGCACTGAATCTCGGGACGCGATTCCTTTAAGGGGGGGAGGGTTGTAACACCCTAGGTGTTTGTCACCAGTTAACCAATGGGTTTGAGCTCAAACATGACATGTCGAGTGGTAATGAAGGTGTCAAGATCAAATTTACATGATGGAGCTCCAACATAAACTTGGGCCACGCACATTGCTTACATATGGACCCTTGTTAAGATTATGCAAGAGTAATGTTAAACATGCTTATTCCATGTACATTACATCCCCATGAATCCATCTAGACCCGTGGAAAAGTTTCATGAAGTTTGGAATCAAAAAGTCACATGAAATGATAAGTCATATCTTTGCATGAATTGCTTTATCAAGTGGATGGAAACCTATGAAGTAAACCAAACCGTGGTACCTTGCTCAAGAAACTCTACTTGCACTCATGAACAAAAGTTATGAAGGGTTCATGTTGAGCAGGTGGCCAGAAAATGCTCCAATGGATCAAAAAGGATAATTTAAGCTTCATTGTGATCCTACTTTGGTCAAAGTAGAACAGTAGGTTCTATACCAGTTTTGAGGTTGGACCTTAAATGAAAGTTGTAGTCCATATCATGTAGAACAAACTTTGTTTTTGGAACAAGAGCCATATCAACTTGGAACTAAGTCAAACAGAGGCTCGAAAATTGAATCAGCGGTTGTTTTCAGACTTAGAATTTTTCTAAGTCTGGAATTCATCGTCGTCGCCATTGGCATTCCGCGTTCTCCAAATTTTACTAAGCAACTTGAGTTGATCCAAAAATAAAAGTTGAAGGTTATATATTGGAGAAGAGCATACAAAAAGTTGCACTAAGTTTGACTCCGTTTTGGTCCTCAATTTTGCGTTTACTTAACCGCTATCAAGGCACTGACACTGTCATTTTGGGGCTTAATTAGCCACTAACCTGCAGCCCTAATGGCCAATTACCCTTAATGAATGTTGGAGAGGACTTAGAGATCAGCCACTTTGCTTAAGGCGCCTAGAACCGAATATGCCCCGAAGATGCCCAAAACTTGGTTCTAATGTGGCCACGTCGTCGCCTGCCAGGTGTTCTGGGAAATTCCCCAAAGGGGGAGCACGTGGCAGCCATGCAGAGCTCGCGCCCCACCATGGCTGAGTGCCGCTGCCGCGTGGCTCTCTGGTGCGCCCGCCGCTCGCCACCTTGTGTCCGTGCTCGTGAAAACGGAGACCTGGCGCCCTCAGCTCTCTCTCTGGCTCACTCGCTCGGCCTCCCTCTCGCCCTTCGCTCCCTCTCGTTGTCTCGCCTGCCATGGCAGACGAGCGAAGCCCCACTGCCATGGCTGTTTTCCCCCTCTCAGCCCCCTCGCTCCTCACGAGCAACGCCATCAGCTTCGCCTCCCTCTCCTGCACGCCATGCTCGTGCTCGCCGTCCAAAACCACGCTGGGAGCACTGCAGTCGCCGACCGCCGGTGCACATGGCCGGTCCACCTCGAGCCGCCTCTCGGCCATCCAAGACCACCAGCGGGCGCGCGGGGGACCCCTGGTCCTCCCCGCCACTCCACCGTCACCGGTGATGGCTACGGCCGTCGGAGCCACGAGCCGGCCAGGCTCCCTGCTTTGCCGCTGTGAGGAAGAAAACCAGGGACCTCATGCAAGAATTTGAAGAATGGGAGGGGTCTAACTGCGAAGTCAGTGACTCAAATGAATAGTGCCGATAAGGATCTATTTGCAGTAAATTTGCTGAATCTTTGGAAATTCATAGTAATTCATAGGAAATTCGTAAAATAGCAAATGAGGACTTTTTGGAATCCTTGTGAAATTCTCTATGGATTAGATCTATAACATGGCATGTTTTAGTTTCAATATTTTGCGGTAAAAATAGATTTGTGTAGTAAGGTTGTAATGCTAGTTGAATGTGTTATTTTCCATAACTGCAGATCTAGGGCTCCAAATGAAGTGAAATTTTTGTGGCATGCTACTCCTGTGATAGTTGATGTGTGGTAAAAATTTCATGAGTATTGGATGAAGTATGAGTGAGTTATTGGTTTATCTTGCTCTCACATGATTTCTTGCTTTAGCAGCTTGTCTTTTTCATAGAGGTTGCTATACATATTCAAATGGAGTGAAATTTGTACAGTAGACTATTGAGAGGATATGTGAGTCACTGTAATTTTTGTAGAATTTATTGTATACTTTTGGTATATGTTCATTAAGTCGCCTTGTTATCTAAAATAAATTAAGAAATGCATTAAAAGAATTTATTTGGTCATGGACACTAGTTTTTCTGGTGTTCTTTAGTCATGTGTGACATGTTGGTAAAGTTGGTTTTGCCTAATTATGTGTTTGCAACATAAGTTAATATTTATTTTCTTGCAAATATGGTTTTTGGACAGATCTGGGAACTTAGCAAAGTTCTTCATAATAATGTGATTTGTTGTGAAACTTGTTTACATAAAAGTTGTAGATAATTCATGTGTATAGCTTCTGTTAAAATTTGGTGCCATTTGGCCAAGTAGTTTGTGAGTTATGCCTGTTTAAAGTTGGGTTTCAGAAATGGCTGCTCTCTGTCAATTGTGGACCAATTTCTATAAATGTATAATTTTGACCTACTTAACTTGTGAATCATGCTATGATGGTTACAGATGAAATGTAGATAATTTCATAATATTTCCAAAATGTCTTCTTGCAAGTCATTTGGATTTGTATAACTCCAGTTATAGCTAAATCTTGTAGCTGCTGTTTGCATGTCCAGAAATTGGCAGATTCCAATTATAGTGTTTGCCTGTATATTGTTAAGTGTGACTTATGCCTTGAATGATGACTGAGTTAGAGCACCTGAGATCTTGGGAAACTTGTGTCATGCTTGGTGTTGTCATCTTCTTTGCTATCGTGGGATGATAAATTGTGCGATATTTAAAGTAGGCAATGCGAAGTGCTTGTGCATGTTAATGTAACCTTGTGCTTGTCTTACTTACTGCATGCGATGCATTGTCTATTGCACTTCCATGTATTCATACACTTGCATATTGCATCTCATCTAGGTGCGCTAGATGCACCACGTGAAGGACGTGATGTTGGAGCCAAACCCGAAGACAGCGTTTGATGGATCTATCCCGAAGATGGAAGGGCTAAGCAAGTGCCATGACCGAAGGTGTCACCAAGACGGTGCAAGCTAACTGAACTGACTTGTGTCGGATCCCAGGCAAGCCCCGGAGCATATTAAGCCTCCTAATTTTTGAAATGCAGTTACAGTATTATTGTTACATATATATATTATTGCATTAAGTTTAGGTGTTGGATGCAAACACTTGCTGCATTGGTTATCCAAATCCTTGTCCAGATATTGATACCATGAATCCTATGTAGCTCAGGCTCATGTAGTGCTTAGCCATGCTTAAACATGGTAGAAGTCAGGTGGTTTCCTTTCACCTGCGAGATATAGGAAGATACATATGGCACGGTTGGCTATATTTGCTATCGTGGAAAAGAACCAGTCTTAATTTGAAATGAAGACCGGACGGAGGCTTGCCGATTTGCAGTGACTCCGTCTGTGTCGCTTAAGGACTGAATCTTGGAGCCTTTCCTGTTCATGTTGAACGCATGCCTCTCTCTTAGTTGGCCGTGTCCGAAGACCGACCGCGAAGCCGAGTAGCTCAACTCAGGCCGGGAGTCGATAAGTACAAAGTGCGCCTCGGAAGGGAGCCATAGGCGTGAGTCCAAGGGTAGATGATTTAAAAGTCCTGATTGTCCTAGCAGAAGGGTAATCCCTGAGAGTGCTGGCGCTGATCGAACCCGCGAATTTGGTTCCTGAGTTATCCCAAAGGTGACCCACGGCTACCCCTACAAAGTATGCCAGGGTGAGAGTTAGGAATACCCCCTCAGCTGAGTTGTAATTCGATTCGAGTCGCCGTCTCTCCCGATTAGTGAGAACTTGACGGGCTTATCTCCAAAGTAGATACACTAAATAACCTAATGGTTCAGAAAAGATGATATGATGATGACAGCCTTACTATACCTGCTATGGTTAATATTGATTGCTCCTAATAAGTGAGTGCTCTAGTACAGGTGCTAATCTAGTGGACAGGTAAATGATGATAAACTTGATGCTAAGTTTATATTGGTCATTATTTTCATAAGCTCTTTTATGCAATTGTGTCAAGCTAGCCCACCTCATAAGCCTTGCATGACCCTTGGTGTCCTTTATTTCTGGTTTTGATAGGTAAGTCTAGCTGAGTACCTTCTCGTACTCAGGGTTTATCCCACCATGTTGCAGGTGAAGTTCTCGGCCTGTGAAGAGGGTGGCTAACCGCCGGTGGCTCGGTGATTCTATAGTTACTTCTCATCTATATGCTTTTGTCGGATGATGTCACTTATGCTAGCAATGTATTTGGAACATATATTAATTTAATCTTTTGAAAGCTATGTTGTTTTCACTAATCGATTTTGAAACCCAAACTTGTACTTTTAATTGTGAACCCATTTGTAATCTTATTTCCGCTGCAACTATGTGTATGTGATGTGTATTTGCTTAATCACGCGATCTTGGTTGTGATGTTGATTTACCGAGGTCTTTTGGGACACTTGACGGATTACCGGGTTTATATGAGTGAAACTATGCGCGTGTCAACGTGTTAGCGGGGACAACCGTACTTGATCTTGTATAAATTGGGCGGTTCTGTTACATGGTAGACGTCGGTACCTGTAGATACTGTTTGATGCCTAGAGGCATGTGAGGAGTGTCACCGCGTTCACCCCATACGGTAAATCCCGACGCCCACAACATTATTGGTACCCGGAGGCTTGTGGGGGGCCTTACCATACGGGAGTTTTAACGGCGCCTACAATACTATAGAGGAAAATGTCGGTGCCTACAATACTGTTTGTGTCAGGGTGGTTGCAGAGTACTGTTCCTGTAGGTGTACAGGGTATGGTCCCTGGTATCGTGGTTTGACTTATGCGCCCTAGCTTGCTTTCTCCATTCGCCCCTGGCTCCTTCCAAGCGGGCATCCCCAGTCGGATGGCCCCAGTCGGTTTTGGCCGCGCCAGTTGGAGAAGAGCGGTGAGCAGGGTTTCTGCGTTCCCCGGTCGGCGACGCGGGGTCGGAGTCGGAAGTAGCGCTTGGGCCAGGCCTTTTGATCGGAGAGGCCGTCCGTAGGTGGCTAGAGTCTGAAGCGAGCGCTCCGGTCGAAGAGGTGGGCCGAAGTAGTTGACGAGCGAGCACCGCTCCTCTTCGTCCAGACCTTCTGGTCGGTGACTGGACCACCCTTCTGGCTCATTATTTTAGACTCTTGGACCGGCCCATGACTTGTGTGCTACCTATTTGGGCCGAGCCTCGGCGTAGAAGCTGGTCCCCGAGGGACCTCGGGTTTATGAACCCGACATGGGGAGACACCAGTGTTGTGGCTGGGTTGGGTCCTTAGTCCCTAGACCATAGCCGATAGTTCTTTTAGCCATTTGCCCAGGTGCTTCTGCTCCTTTTCGTAGAGCCTCTACTTCAATGCGTCTAGGATCATTCCATTGGCACATTCGACTTGGCCATTCACCCTAGGGTGAGCCACCGAGACGTACTTGACTAAGATGCATCTTTCGTCACAAAAATCCTAGAAGTCGCTGTCGGTAAACGTGGACCCTAGGTCGGTGATGATGCTGTTCGGTAGGCCAAACCTGTGGATGATGTCGTCAAGCAACTCGGCTGCCTTCTTTGCTATGGCTTGAACGAGATGTTTGTACTAGATCCACTAGTTGAACTTGTCGATGTAGATGTAAACCCAGCGGAACCCTCCTAGCGTGGGCTTGAAGGGCCCAATCATATCCAGTCCCCAATATGCGAAGGGCCAAGATGCAGGAATAGTTTGTAGGGCTTGAGCCGGGACATGGATTTGCTTAGCAAAGAACTGGCAGTTCTCACACCGGTGAACAAGTGCCTCAGCATCAATGGCAGCTGAAGGCCAATAGAAACCAGCTCGGAAGGCTTTGTCCACCAGTGTTCTAGAGGCTACGTGGTTGCCACAAGTGCCGGCGTGGATCTCCTTAAGTATCTTTTCACCTTCCTCTATGGAGATGCACTTTTGAAGTAGCTCCTCCTTGGCATTCTTGTGATACAGCTTCCCATCAACTATGACATAATGCTTGCTACAGTGGGTGAGGTGCTCTCTCTCTGTATTGTCAGCTGGAACATCTACAATGTTAGATATTTGATGAAGGGTTCTCTCCAATCACCACTTAGACCAAGGATCACTGCGACTATCAGCTCGACAAGTGGCTTTTCTTTGATTCCCTCTTGCACCTACTTGATGGAAGGGGTCACCAGGTCTTCGATGAACACTCTAGCTAGAACTTCTGCTTGGGTTGATCCCAACTTCGATAGCTCATTGGCTACTTGATTATCAGCCCAAACCACATGGTGGTATTCGATTCCGTAAAACTTGTCTTTGAGCTTCCTTATCGCTGCGCAGTAAGCGCCCATCTTCTCATTGGTATAGCTCCAATCTTTGTTGAATTGGTTGATGGTGAGTGTGGAGTCACCGTATACCATGAGGCGTTTAACGCCGAGCTCTGCAGCTATACGGAGACCATGCAGTGCCGCCTCGTATCCCACAGCGTTGTTGGATGGCCAGAAGTGGATGCAAAGGACATAACAGAGTTTGTCCCCTAATGGAGAGATGAAGTATATGCCTACCCCTGCGCCGTCGAGATTGAGGGATCCATCAAAGTACATGGTCTAGTGGTCGGGATGATCGGCCAGGATAGGAGTATGCATATCCATCCACTCAGCGATGAAATCGGCGAGCGCTTGTGACTTGATCATCTGGCGTGACCTAAACTTGATGGAGTAGGTACCGAGCTCAACCGCCCATTTAATGATGCGGTCGTTGGCTTGCTTGTTGTAGAGAATGTCACCGAATGGGTACTCAGTAACCATAGCTATGGGGTAGGTCTCAAAGTAATGGCGGAGCTTCCGAGATGTGATCAGGACAGCATGCAATAGCTTTTGGACCTGAGGATGGTGAGCCTTAGACTCGTTTAGGACTTTGCTAATGAAGTACACTGGACGTGGACTTTGTAGGCATGTCCAGCCTCTTCCTGTTCAACGATGATGGTCGTGCTGACCACCCAGTTGGTTGCCACGATGTAGACTAGCAAGGTTTCACTTGTTTGGGGCGCGTTCAAGATCTGAGGTGAGGTGAGGAACCGCTTGAGCACAGTGAATGCCTTGTTAGCGTCCTGCGACCAGATGAACTTTTCTTGAGCCATGAGTAGCCTAAAGAAGGGGAGTCCCTTTTCGCCTAGATGGGATATGAAATGACTTAAAGCCACCATGCAGCCCGTTAGCTTCTGGACGTCCTTGACGTAGGTCGGTGGCTTCATCTTGGTCACCGCCTCTATCTTCTTTGGATTGGCTTCAATGCCACCACGGCTGACAATGCTGCCTAGTAGTATATCGGATGGGATGTCAAAAATACACTTAGTGGGATTTAGCTTCCATCGATACACCTTTAGGGCTTTGAAGGTTTCATTGAGGTTAGAGATGAGGGTATCGGTAGTCTTAGACTTAACCACCACATCATCAACATAGGACTCAACGTTCTTGCCGATCTGGTCCTTGAGGCAATGTTGGATGGCTCTTTGATAAGTAGCACCCGCGTTCTTGAGCCTAAGGACATGGTTGTGTAGCAGTAGGCACTGAACAGGGTGATGAACGACGTCTTGATCTGATCATCATCTTTTAGAGTGATCCGGTGATAACCAGAGGAGCAGTGTTGTTGAGATCGATGTAATCAACGCACATTCTCCATTCTTTATTCTTCTTTCTTACAAGAACCGGGTTGGCTAACCACTTTGGATGATACACCTCTTTAATAAAGCTCGGCAGCTAAAAGCTAGGTTATTTCTACCCTAATGACCTCCTTTTTGTCCTACGCGAATAATCGAAGCTTCTGTTTGATGGGCTTGGTGGTCGTCGAGACATTTAAGGAGTGCTCTATAAGCCCCCGAGGTACGCCGGGCATGTCTGCAGGTTTCCATGCGAAAACATCGACTTGCTCCCTTAGGAAGCCGATGAGCGTGTCTTCCTATTTAGGATCGAGGTCGGCCCCGATCCGAGTGGTCTTAGACCGGTCGCCAGGGATGAGGACCACTTCCTTCACCTCCTTGGACTTGGTTGATGCTCGGGCAGCCTCCGTTGTAGGGATCTCCAGCTCCTTCGGTGGCAACTGCTGCATGGTAGCGATGCAGTCCTACATGCTGATGGAGATGTCGATAGCCTCGACAAGCGCAAAGCTTTCCTTCTCATAGGCGTAGGCGATGTTGAGGTTGGCGCGCAAGTAAAGGATCCCCTGCTCCATCGGCATCTTCAACACCAAGTACGTGTAGTGTGGCACGGCCATGAACTTGGTGAGAGCTGGTCGGCCGAGGATAACGTGGTACACTGTGTTGAAGTCGGCAACCAGGAAGTTGATGTAGTCAGTGTGGAAATGCTTGGTGGTGCGGAAAGCATCTAGGCCCCTAGTTGGGTTTCGGTGATTAATGATGACACAAGATTACTATGACTAACATGTGTTTTGCAGAGGCAAATTGAGTTAGGTCATGGTAATGGCAATTGATTGGGTAGTCATGGTTGTGATGCCCCTGTCGATGGAAATCGGTTCGGTTTTCAAAGGATGGACGACAAGGTTAAGGATGGACTAGTTCTAAGTGTCGTTTGGTGATGAAGAGACACTTAGAGTAGTTTAGGACTTTGTTTTTCTTTTGCCGTACTATTAAGGGGGGTATGGACTAGTAGCTTGACCTAGGTAAGTCTAGTGGGTTAGGTGTGGTACACACTTGTCCAACCTAGCACTAGGTAGCTTAGGAATAGCCCTAAGATCAATTGGAGTAAACTTCATTCACATAGAATTTTGAGTTGGAAGTGAATGAAGGGTCAAATGATCGACCGGACGCTGGAGGGAGAGTCCGGTCAGTTCATTTGATCAACGTCGTCATCTGGTACTGATTGGACGCTGAGTGAAGGAGGACCGAACGCTGGGTGCCAGCGTCCGGTCAACTCTAGAGAGGTTTTAGAGAAGAATTTTCTTGACCGGACGCGTCCGGTCAGTGCTGACTGGACATGGTCAGGATCCGGTAACTGACCGAACGCTGAATAGTAAAGTGACCGGACTCTAGGTGCCAGCGTCCGGTCAACATCAGTAAGGTTCCAGAGAGCATTTTTCTTGACTAGATGTGTTCGGTCAGTGCTGACCGAACGCTGGTCAGAGTTCGGTCAGAACTTAACGGCTCTTTCTGACACAGTGGCGGGTAAAACTGACCGGAGCGTCCGGTCACCCCGCAGAATGCTGACTCAGCCTCCAAATGTTATGGTTTGAATGAGGGGGTATAAATACTTACTCCTCTCATCCAAGGGAGGTCTCTTGCCCATTTGTTCAGCTGAGAAACACCTTGAGAGTGCAAGGGAGAGCAAGAGCCTAGTGAGGTGATTGAGATATGAGAATCCAAGATTAAGGTCCTAATTAGTGCAAAGAGAGTAGCAAGTGTGCATCCACCCTTCTCATTAGGCTTGTCGTGGTCAAGTGAGAGTTTGTGCTTGTTACTTTTGGTGATCGCCATCACCTAGACAGCTCGGTGGTGATTGGGAGTTTGGTGATCATCCGACGGAGCTTGTGGATGACCCAACTCAAGTTGTGAGCGGTTGTGGGAGATTTACCATGACGAAGTGTCGAAAAATCAGCCCGTGGAGAGCACTAGATCCTTGCGCGGATCAAGGGGAGCTACACCCTTGCACGGGTGCTCCAACGAGGACTAGTGGGGAGTGGCAACTCTCCGATACCTCGGGAAAACATCGCCGTGTTCCTTTCCCTCTCTTTACTTTGAGCATTTACATTTGAGCAATTCATTTCTTGTCTTTATATTCCTAGAATTGCCATGCTAGAGTAGGATTGGAACCTAGGGTGCAAAACTTTTGTGTGGTAGAACAATAGAAATACATTCTAGACACAAGGGGTGAAATGGGCTAAGTGTAGGGTTTAATTATTGCAAAGAATTTTAGAATTAGCCCAATTCACCCCTCTCTGGGCATTTTGATCCTTTCAATTGGTATCGGAGCCCCGTGCTCACTTAATTAGGCTTAACCGCCTAAAGAAAGATGTCCCACGAGGATGGACCTCCTCCTATCTTTGAGGGAGATGATTTTCCTTATTGGAAAATTTGCATGGAGGCGTATCTAGAAGCTCTAGATGTTGGAGTTCTTAGAGCCACCTCACAAGGCTTCCTAAAACTTAAGGATCCCACACACCTTCAAGGCGATGAAGTAAATTACGAGAAATAGAATGCAAAGGCTAGAAACACCCTCTTTAGAGGCCTTTGCAAGGATGTTTTCAACCGTGTTCAGAACCACAAGGATGCCCATGCACTATGGTCGGACATTTGTGCGCTCCATGAGGGAACAAAGAGTGAGCGTGAGGAACGCTACCACCTTGTTATGAAAAAGCTTAATTCATTTGAGATGCTTCTTAGAGAAAGTGCTAATGAGATGTGCTCATGCTTGAATGTTCTTGTAGAGGAAGTCAATGGGCTTGGACTCACACAAATGCAACCCTCCGATGTTGTAAGAAAGATCTTGAGTGTCCTCCCCATTGACAAATATGGGCATATTATGATGATGCTTCATCAAGGTGATCTTTCCACCGCTACACCAACTCAAATATTGGGAAAGATCAATGCACATGAGATGTACATGCACATCACACCACAAGATGGCCCTTCTTCCACCAAAAAGAAAGACTTGGCATTTAAGGCTAGCCAAGAGAAGAAGGGCAAAGCAAGAGTTGATCATGATAGCTCAAGTGATGATGAAATTGATGATGCAAGTCTTGCTCTCATGGTGAGAAGAACCGCCAAGATGCTCAAGAAGCTCAACAAGAATGGTGTCAAGTTTGATGGCAAGAAGAAGAAATTCTTCACTAGCAATCCATCTCCGAGATGGATTGCTATAATTGTGAAGAACTTGGTCTTCTAGCTCATCAATGCCCCAAACCCAAGAAAGATAAGTACAAGAAGAAGTACAAGGGCAAGAAAGATGACTCAAGTGATGAAGATGATGATGAAAAGAAGAAGAGCAAGCCATACAAGAAGAAGGATGGCAAGAAGAAGGAGTATCACAAGAAGAAGAAGAATAGCAAGGCATACATTATTGGTGATTGGCTCACGGATATTGATTCATCAAGTGGTTCATCCGATGATGATAGTGAGAATGAGAACGAGAAGGTGGCCGCTATTGTAATTGACTCTTCACTATCTTCACCGACACCGCCGCCATCATCCTCTACACATCTATGCCTTATGGCCAAGGGTGAACGAAAGGTACAAAATGATGATGATAGTAGTGGTGATGATAATGCTAGCAATGATGATAGTGATAGTGATGATGAATTTGAATCACCTTCCTATGATAATCTTGTCAAGTTGCTAAATCAATACACTAAGATCATTAGAAAGACAAGAGCTAAGAAAATGAAAAGCTAGAACTTGAGAATGACTCACTCTTAGCAAAATATGACATAGCCAAAAAAGCTAGTGTTGATCTTAGAGAAGAAAATAAAACTATGTCATCCAAACTCAAGGAGCTCAAATCTTCTAAAAAGGAGCTTAAAGAAAAACATGATAAACTTGAGGGGATACATAATGAGCTCACCACTAGCTATAATTTGCTAAAAGAAGAGTACACCAATCTCAAGGTTAATCATGATAATCTTGTTTCTTATGAGCTATTATCTAATGAGCCACATGATGCTACTAACCATGTTGTTAAGATTGATATAGCTACATCATGTGATGATTTGATTGTTGAGAGTATTGAGCAAGGTTCTAGTAGCAAAGGTAAGAAGGTGGTTGAGTCCAACAACTATGATGAGTATGTCAAGCTCAAGAATAAGAATGAAAAGCTCAAGAAAGATCTTGAAAAGCTCTCAACCACCAACACAATTGTGATAGAGAATCTTGACCATGATTGTGACATAACTCTTGAGAATGAGAAGCTTAAAGAAGAGAACAAGAGACTCAAGATAGAGAAAAATCATGATGAACTTAGAGAGGAGAACAAGAAGCTCAAGTTGGAGAAAGAACATCTCAAGACCGGCTTGAGCAAGTTCACAAGAGGCCAATATCTCTAAAGTGAGCTACTCATGAACACCATCATGAAGATGGATAGAAGTGGTATTGGGTATTTGGCAAATCAAGAGAAGAAGGCTCAAGCTCAACATCAACAACAACACAAGTCAAAGCCTAAGCCAAAGAGATGTTTTGAGTGTGGACAAGAATGTCACTTTGCCCATGAGTGTCAAGCTCCACCACCATAACTCTTGCCCAAGCATTCTAGACCCTTTACCTTCAATGCTCATTACATGCTTAGAAAGGATTCTAGTGAAAAAATGAAAGTCATGTTCTTAGGTCCACCCAATAAGAATAGGTCTAAGAAAATTTGGGTTGCAAAGTCACTTGTTTAGAAAGTCAAGGGCCCTCATCAAGTTTGGGTCCCTAAACAACAAGCTTGATCTCTTGTGTGTAGGTGAACTACAAGACTGGTGGAAGTCATTGGGTTATTGATAGTGGTTGCACTCAACATATGACCGGTGATCCTCGTATGTTCACCTCACTAGATGAAGAAGTAGATGGTCAAGAAAGGATAACATTTGGTGATAATTCAAAGGGCAAAGTTTAAGGATTGGGCAAAGTTGCAATATCAAATGATCATTCAATATCAAATGTGCTATATGTTGCTTCTTTAAGCTTCAACTTGCTATCCGTTGGTCAATTGTGTGATCTTGGCTTTCAATGCTTGTTTACCGAGAAGGAAGTGGTTGTATCAAAGAAGGATGATGATCAAGTCATATTCAAGGGATTTAGATACAACAACCTATATCTAGTGGATTTCACATCCAAAGATGCAAACTTGAAAACATGTCTATTCACCAAAACTTCACTTGGGTGGCTATGGCATAGAAGACTTGCACATGTTGGGATGAGCTCACTCAAGAAGCTAATGAAGAATGAATTGGTGAGAGGTTTGAAGGATGTGAAATTTGAGAAGGACAAGCTTTGTAGTGCATGTCAAGCCGGCAAGCAAGATGCAAACACTCATCCAACAAAAGCTTATATGTCAACAACAAGAGTGCTAGAGCTTCTCCACATGGATCTATTTGGACCAACAACTTACAAGAGTTTGTGAGGAAACCTCTATTATCTTGTGATAGTTGATGACTACTCTAGATATACTTGGGTGTTCTTCCTTCATGACAAGACCGAAGTGACTTCATGTTTCAAGAAGTTTGTCAAGAGAGCACAAAATAAATTTGAAGTGAAGCTCAAGAAGATAAGAAGTGACAATGAAAAGGAATTTGACAACACAAATATTGAAGCATATTGTGATGAAGTTGGAATCAAGCATGAGGTCTCCGCAATATATACTCCTCAACAAAATAGTGTAGTAGAGAGAAAGAACTGGACACTTATCACACTTGCAAGAACAATGCTTGATGAGTACAACACGCCCAAAGCTCTATGGGCGGAAGCTATCAACACCGCATGCTATGCATCCAACCGCCTATTCCTTCAAAAGTTTCTTGGCAAGACACATTATGAGTTGCTCAATGGGAAGAAGCTGGATGTCTCATTCTTCTAGGTGTTTAGTTGCAAATGCTACATCTATAAGAAGCGACAACACCTTGGCAAGTTCCAAAGATGTTGTGATATTGGTTTTCTTGTTGGTTACTCATCAAAGTCCAAAGCATATCGAGTATTTAATCATGCCACCGGCTTGGTTGAAGAAACATATGATCTGGAATTTGATGAATCTAACGGCTCCCAAGGAGCACATGAGAATCTTGATGATGTAGGTGATGAACCATTGAGGGAGGCCATGAAGAACATTCTGGTTGGAGACATCAAGCCCAAAGATGATGAAGATGATGTATAAGTGATTGATCCACCTTCTTCATCAAATATGCCACAAGATGATGATAAAGATGGGAGAGTAGAAAATGAAGATACTCATGTCTCTCATGATCAAATGGTGGCACAAGCACAAGATATTGATGCTCCACAACCTCCCCCTCAAGTGGTTGATAGAAGAAATTCACCTCTACTACAAGCACATCCACAAGATCTCATCATAGGGAGTCCTTCAAAGGGTGTAATGACTCACTCTCAAAAACTTGCTTTATTTATTAACCATCACTCGTTTATTTCTTGCATTGAGCCTACAAATGTAGAAGAAGCTCTTCAAGATCCGGATTGGATAAATGTCATGTATGAAGAGTTGAACAACTTCACCTGCAATGAAGTCTGGACACTTGAAGAGCGACCACAAGGTGCAAGAGTCATTGGAACAAAGTGGGTGTTCCGCAACAAGCAAGATGATCAAGGCATTGTTGTGAGGAACAAGGCAAGACTAGTTGCAAAGGGGTTCTCTCAAGTTGAAGTGTTGGATTTTGGAGAGACCTTTGCACCGGTTGCAAGACTTGAAGCCATTCGTATCCTCCTTGCATATGCATCGCATCATGAAATGAAATTATATCAAATGGATGTTAAAAGCGCATTTTTAAATGGCTTCATAAATGAACTAGTCTATGTTGATCAACCTCCCGGGTTTGAAGACCCTAGATATCCTAATCATGTTTATAGGTTGTCCAAGGCGCTATGTAGGCTCAAGCAAGCCCCAAGAGCTTGCTATGAACACCTTCGGGACTTCCTCATTGAGAAAGGCTTCACCATTGGGAAGGTCAACACCACACTATTTATCAAGAAGCTTGATGGAGAGATCTTCATTTGTCAAGTATATGTTGATGATATCATATTTGGCTCATCAAATGAAGATTATTGCAAAGTGTTTGATGAATTGATGTCTAAGAAGTTTGAGATGTCTATGATTAGAGAGCTTACATTCTTTCTTGGTTTTCAAATCAAGCAAATGAGAGAAGGGATTTTCATCTCTCAAGAAAAGTATACCAAGGACCTTCTCAAGAGGTTCAAAATGGATGAATGTAAGCCAATCAAGACACCTATGCCATCAAATGGACATCTCGACCTAGATGAGGGAGGTAAAATGGTTGATCAAACTCTCTACCGCTCTATAATTGGTAGCTTATTATATTTGACCGCATCTAGGCCCGACATCATGTTTAGTGTGTGTATGTGTGCTAGATTTCAAGCTAATCCTAAGGAAGCTCATTTGGTTGCCGTTAAAATAATCCTTAGGTACCTTAAGCACACACCAAGCATTGGTCTTTGGTATCCCAAAGGAGCTAGATTCCAACTAGTTGGCTATTCCGATTTGGATTATGCCGGTTGCAAAATTGATAGAAAAAGCACATCCGTAGGGTGCCATTTGCTTGGTAGATCACTACTATCTTGGATCTCCAAGAAGCAAAATAGTGTGGCTTTATCCACCGCCGAAGCGGAATACATTGCCGCGGGTGCTTGTTGTGCACAAATTCTTTACATGAAGCAAATTTTGCTAGACTATAGTGTAGTTCTAGAAAAGGTAACTCTTTTGTATGACAATGAGAGTGCAGTAAAGCTTGCTAATAATCCGGTTCAACACTCTCGCACCAAGCACATAGATATCCGCCATCACTTTCTTATAGATCATGTTGCTAAAAATGATATATCACTAGAAGGTGTAAGGACCGAGGATCAATTGGCGGAAATCTTCACTAAACCGCTAGATGAGGCTTACATTTTGTCATTTGAGGAATGAGCTCAATGTGCTTAATTTTAGTAACTTCACTAAAAAATGAGCTTGTGTTGTCCCTTGCATTGCATTGTAAATACAACATGTTTAATTTCTAGTATTGCACTCAGGGTTGTCTAACATGGTTAAGATAACTGCCGAAAAGCATGTGAAGAAGCTTAACCATGGATCAAACTTGACAAGCAACTAGAATTACTTTCAAGTATTGCATTGCATATGCATGTGTGTTGCTTTATTGTTTCTTTTCGGTTATATTTTGAGCACCCGCTGTGTTTGTCCACAATTAGGGAGAGCATTTGAAGCTCCTATCGGTCATAAAACCCTCTTGTGTGGTCACATGATGCTCCTCGCCCCTTTTATTGCATATTTTCCTAAAAAAGAATTATAGCCTAAGGCAAAATATTTTGAAAAATTTGAGGGTTTGAGAGAGGTCTTTCACATCAGTCCTAATTGGTGTTTATTTGCGTCTTATTGAAGTTGGGACTTGATTGGGAAAAGGCAGCGCGAAGGAACTTTGAAGATTCGCTGAAATATGGCGACCGGACGCTGCACTGGACTATGCTTCCAGCATTCGGTCAGTTCAAAGGAGGTGAACAGATGCATCAAAGAAGTGACCGGACGCTGCATAGTGTTCTTCCAGCGTCCGATGTGAAGGTGACCCTACATCCGGTCAAACAAAGAAGATGAACTCAGGATTGATCGGACTCTGGCTGCGTCCGGTCAAGGGTAATCGGACGCGTCCGATCGTGATTTAAGGGGTTTTGGACCTTTCTGTTGTCGACTGGACTCCGGGTGGCAGCGTCCGATCGTTGCCACCGGTGCGTTCGGTCAGATGAATCCACGTGGATCTCAACTTCCTTCCCTTTTCTATCACATGGGGGCCGCCATATATTCCATCCTCATCCCGTACGCCACGCCGCTCCTGCACCTGTCCTAGCCGCCGTGCCCATGCTTACCCTAGTCACGCCGCCATGCCATCTCACCCACACCAGTCGCCGTGCCATCTCGTTCATGCCGCCACACAGCCACCTCGCCTGCCTCAGCCATCGCGCCGCCATGCTCGCGCCCACACAGCCTTGCCGTGATAGCGCCCGTGCCAGCCCAGTGCCGCCACGCCCGCGCCTGAGCCTCCACTGCCTCTTCGCGCCCTATGTCGTGCCAGCATCTCCACTGCTTCATCGCACCCTGCATTGTGCTAGCGCCTACATTGCACCACTGTGCCTCCTCGGCTGCCTAACCACCAAACCCTAACCCTAGCCTTACATTGCTGATTCCGGTGGTGTCCCGTGGTCCTTTCCTTTGCAGATTGGCCGTCGGTTTGTCGGATTTCATCAGGTAGCAAGCCATCACTTTCAAATTGTTATCTACTACTTGCTTCTTAGTGTTTCGCATCTCTAGATGAATATAGTGATTAATTATATTTCCTATCTATTCCATCGTGCAGTGAGTAGGTGTTCTTGTGATTAATTTGGCAATTGTCAGTAAACTCGGGGCCAAGCCCGTGAGTATGGATTGAGGCCAAGCCTCACGAGTGTCAGTCGGTAGTTATTTCTTATCAGTGGCAGTGACTCTCGTCAGATTCAGCGATGGCATGTTGCAAGAATGTTGGAGGTGGTCCCGGTGATGAGGATTCAAGGCCTCGGCCTCACCTGACTGCTCAGGAAAAAGGAAAGGTGAGAAAGACGATTACAAAGAAGAAGCGTAAGTTCGCTGATGTCGAGACAGAAAGGGCAGCAGTAGTGGCAACCGCCACAGAGCGTGCAGAGAGAGGTGGAGCTGGCAGTGGAGTTCGCATAGGCAACCAGTTGTCACCCACTCAGAGGGCCGCTGTCGAGAGGATGGAGGCCAGTCTTAGCAGTCCACCTAGGACTATCATGCTTGGAGGATGGCGTGTCTCTTTGGAGGAGAGTCTGCCTCTGGGGAGACTGAGCAGCAGACACAACCAGCAGAGCAGACAGATGGTAGTCAGTAGATAGAGTAGGTTGAGGAGATAGAGCAGGCAGCACAACCACAGCTTCGACGCTATGGTCATACACGTACTTAGGTGTCACCGCGGCCGGAGACACAGAGGAGGGGCTCTCATCCACCTCCTAGACCACAGGGTCCGCCTCCGGTGGTTCACCTTGACCTGAGAGCCACCACAACCAGATAGGTGCAGCAGCTCCATTTTGTCCAGTTTGAGGATTGGTTTCCACCAAGGCGGGATGTGCGTGCTTCAGAGCACTTCTATACAGTACTACAGGAGGATTTTTATAATGCTTATCTTAACAGTGGAGTTGCCTTCAGATCTCAGAGAGTCTGCTCCATAGAGTCTCTAGTTGTAGCTATAGGTGAGCAGATTCATCCTCACCACTCTTATCTACCAGGGTTGATAGATCTTCTTGGATGGACAGGTCAATTTGTTCCATCTTGGGTGCGTGAGTTCTACTCCTCTCTTTGGATTGACCCGAGGCATAGATTCATTCACTTTGCATTCAGAGGTCGTGACTACATGCTCTAGAGCTCGAGGGTTAGAGAGATTCTTAGGATTCCAAAGTCACCTATTCGCCTTCACAAGATTTGCTATGGTCAGACAAAGCCTCTGAGATGCCCTCATGGTAGACTTGTGCCACCTATAGATATTATCAAATCTTGCTTCATAGAGCCATTTGGCGAGGGTTGAGCAGGACACCATGTGACCTTACTCCTATAGCTCGGCTTCTTGATGCTATTATGAGGAGTACTTTGCTCCCGAGGATGGGTTACCGCGAGGGTTTGACTCACATTCAGCTGTGGTTAGTGCATTCTCTGGTGTCTCAGACCATATTTGATATTTGGGATGTCATACTTTCAGAGATGGAGGATACACTAGTAGAGGGCTTCAGAGGTCACCGTTGGCTGCCTTATGCCCATTGGATCACATTCCTAATCAGAAAGGCAGTTACACAGAAGTCCCCAAAGACGATGGCAGAGTACACAGGTGCTACTACTGAGTTTCTATCATATAACATGACCCAGATGCTACACCACTGTAGTGAGAGGACACCTTGCCAGCCGAGCCATTGCCCAGAGGTACCAGAGACAGCAGCCCAGCAGGATGAGATCATCAGGGACATTGCAGCGATAGAGGAGGAGCTTGATGCTCAGCAGGAGGATGTGGTTGAGAGCGACCCTAGTGATAGCTTAGATGATGATTATCAGCCAATTCCCCATAATGCACCTCATCCACATGTTAGTGAGGCCGGTGGTTCTAGCTCAGCTCCACCACAGCCACCGTAGACAGACCCAGCACTCCTAGCCATACTTGAGCGGATGAGGCAGGACCAGGCACGCCAGACATAGGAGACCACAGTTGCACTTGCTCAGGTTCAGACTCGATAGGATGAGTTTTAGAGGCAGCAGCAGGCCATGCAGCAACAATAGCTTGTGATTCAGCAGCAGTTACTTGGCTTCATGTAGCATGTTTTCACTGCTATTGGAGTTGCTCCTCAGCAGTCTACACCTCAGATAGGCTAGCCTGCTATCACCACTTCAGTGACTCTAGCTATACAACCCTGTTTACACCAGAATTTGTAAAAAGAGTTGCAGGGATTTGGAAGCTCCTCAAAATCATGTCATCAAGGAATCAGCTGCATGGAGATCGGAGCCAGTTGATTCGGACGTAGCACTAGAATCGACTTTCTTCAGATAGCGCCAGCAGATAACGACAGAGGCTACGATCGGCGCTGGGACGAGATGTAACACCCCAGGTGTTTGTTACCAGTTAAGCAATGGGTTTAAGCTCAAACAGGACAGATTAAGTGACTATGGAGACATCAAGGTCAAACCTATGGAAATAAGCCCCAACCTAAACTCGGATATTGCACCCCTGCTTTACATATAGGCCCTTTTCAAGATATATGATTGGCTGATGTTATTGGAATATCTTCATGTCTCTCACATCAATACCCATCTATATGGATCACTGGAAAAGTTTCATGAAGTTTGGAATCAAAAAGTTACATGAAATGATAAGTCACATCTTTGCATGAATTGCTTTATCAAGTGGATGGAAACCTATGAAGTCAACCAAACCTTGCAACCTTGCTTGAACAACTCTAATTGAACTCTACAACAAAAGTCATGAAGGGTTTGTGTTGAGCACATGTCAAGAAAAGGACTCAATTGGTCGAAAACTCTAATTCTAGGGTTAACGAGATGCTACTTTGACCAAAGTAAAAGAATGGTTTATATTCAAGATACAAGGTTTGACCTTAAATAAAAGTTGTAGTATAGTTTGTGTACTACAAACTTTATTTAAGGACCCAAGTCTAAATCTATATCTAAGCTTGACAAACAAAGGTCACCAGATTGATTCGACTGTAGTCTTCAGCACTTAGAATTATTCTAAGTCTGGAATTTCGCTAAGCAACGACGTTGGCATTCCGCGTTCTCCAAAATTCGTTAAACAACTCGACTTGACCCCAAAATAAAGGTTGGAGCTAAGTTCATGGAGAAGAGCATATAAAAATATGGCACTCGTTGGACTTCATTTTGACCATCAATTTTGGACTTTTGTTCATCGCTGTCAATGCGCTGACACTATCACTTTGGAGCACAGTTAATCGCTAATCCATAGCCCTTATGGTAGTGCACCTTAAATAGAAATTGTAGAGCATTATGTGGGCTGCAACTTTGCTTTTGGGCCTATGTCCAAATTTGGCCTACAAACGGCCCAGAATCGTGCCCCACGCTGATCGCTTTGCTGCCCGCCACGTGCTCGGTAAAATGCCCCAATGGGCGGAGCATGTCCAGGGCGTGGCCACCATGCACAGAGCGCGCCCACCATTGTTGCCGCGTGCCCTACCTCTCTGTCGTGCCCCTGCTTGTTCAACAGCGCTGCCACATGCTGTCCCGGCTAGAGATCCACTCCACGCTCGCTTCCTCTCCTCCTCACTTCACTCCGCACCAGAGCCCCATCCGCCATGGCCGGGCCGGCCAAGCTCCCGTGCCGCCGCTGCTCCCTCTGTTACAACCCTCCTGTGCCTGCATAGAGCTCTCCATCGGAGGCACGCGGGATTGTATGTCCTCCCTCACCTCTCAGCCGTCTCTTCAGGTCGTCGGAGCGCTGTCGCTGCCTGTTCCGGCGGGCTGGAGCCACCGGTCACCGTGGCCAGGCAGCCACGAGCCACCTCCGGCCGTGCCGAGGACTCCCACGGGCGCGTGTGAGCCCGGCGCAGCCGCAGCACCCCTCCTGTGCCGCCGACGAGCACCGCAGTGGCCGGAATCGCGAGCTCTGGCGAGCTCCTCTGCTCTGCTCAGCCAGAGAAGGAGAGGAGGACCTCGCACGAGAAGAGAAACAAGTCTAGGGGGTTTTCTGCAGAACCGTAGACTCAAATGAATAGTGCCGTTAAGGACATATTTGTAGTAAATTTGCTGAACTTGGGAAATCATAATAAATCATAGACAATTCGTAAAATAGTAAATGAGGACTTTTTGGAATCCTTGTGAAATTCTCTATGCATTAGATCTATAATATGGCATGTTTTAGTTTAAATATTTTGCGGTAAAAATAGATTTGTGCAGTAAGGTTGTAATGCTAGTTGAATTTGTTATTTTCCATAACTGCAGATCAAGGGATGCAAATGAAGTGAAATTTTTGTGGCATGCTACACATGTGATATTTGATGTGTGGTAAAAATTTCATAAGTATTGGAGGGAGTATGAGTGAGTTATTGGTTTATCTCGCTCTCACATGATTTCTTGCTTTAGCAACTTGTCTTTTTCATAGAGGTTGCTATAAATATTGAAATGGAGTCAAATTTGTACAGTAGACTATTGAGAGGATATGTGAGCCACTGTAATTTTTGTAGAATTTATTGTATATTTTTTGTATATGTTCATTAAGTCACCTTGTTATCTAAAATAAATTAAGAAATGCATTAAAAGAATTTATTTGGTCATGGACACTAGGTTTTCTGGTATTCTTTAGTCATGTGTGAAATGTTGGTAAAGTTGGTTTTGCCTAATTATGAATTTGCAACATAAGTTAATAATTATTTTCTTGCCGATGTGGTTTATGGACAGATCTGGGAACTTAGCAAAGTTCTTCATGACAATGTGCTTTGTTGTGAAACTTGTTTATACAAAAAGTTGTAGATAATTTATGTATCTAGCTGCTGTTAAAATTTGGTATCATTTGGCCGAGTAGTGTTTGAGTTACAACTGTTAAAAGTTAGAATACAGGATTTGTTGCTCTCTGTTTTGTATGAGCCAGTTTCTGTACAGGTATAATTTTGACCTACTTAACTTGGGAATCATGCTGTGATGGTTATAGATGAAATGTAGATAATTTCATAAGCTTTCCAAAATGTCTTCTTGCAAGTCATTTGGATTTTGTGTAACTCCAGTTATAGCTAAATCTTGTAGCTGCTGTGTGCATGTCCAGAAATTGGTAGATTCCAATTATAGTGTTTGCTTGTATATTGTTAAGTGTGACTTATGCCTTGAATGATGACTGAGTTAGAGCACCTAAGATCTTGGGAAACTTGTGTCATGCTTGGTGTGGTCGTCTTCTTTGCCTTCTTAGCATGATAGATTGTGTGATGTTTAAGTTAAGCATCGCAAAGTACTTAAGTGTGTTAGTGTAAACTATGCTTGTCTTGCTTGCTATTTTTTGATGCCTCTCATGGTACTATTCTTCATATTTATGCACTTGTATATTGCATCTCATCTAGGTACGCTAGATGCACCACATCAAGGATGCGATGTTGGAGCCAAACCTAAAGATTTGGTGTGGTGGATATATCCCAAAGATGGAAGGACTAAGCAAGTGCTAGGACCAGAGATGTCACCATGACGGTGCAAGCTAACTGAACTGACTTGTGTCGGATCCCAGGCAAGCCCCGGAGCATATTAGGCCTCCTAATTTCTGAAATGCAGTTAAAGTATTATTGTTACATATATATATTGTTGCATTAAGTTTAGGTGTTGGATGCAAACACTTGCTGCATTGGTTATCAATCCTTGTCCGGATATTGATACCACAGAATCCTATGTAGCTCGGGGCTCGTGTAGTGCTTAGCCACCTTAAACGTGGTAGAAGTCGGGTGATTTCACATCCTGCGAGATATAGGAATATACATATGGCACGGTTGGCTATATTTGCTATCGTGGAAAAGAACCTATCTTAATTTGAAATGAAGACCAAGCGGAGGCTTGCCGGTTTGTAGTGACTCCGTCTGTGTCGCTTAAGGACGGGATCTTGGAGCCTTTCCTATTCATGTTGAATGCATGCCTCTCTCTTAGTTGGCCGTGTCTGAAGACCGACCATGAAGCCGAGTAGCTCACCTCAGGCCGGGAGTCGATAAGTATAAAGTGCGCCTCGGAAGGGAGCCGTGGGCGTGAGTCAAGGCGGGTGATTTAAAAGTCTGATCGTCTGGCGGAAGGGTAATCCACGAGAGTCTTGTGGCGCCGATCGAACCCGCAATTTGGTTCTGAGTTGTCCCAAAGGTGACCCACGGCTACCCTTGCAAAGTATGCCTGGGTGAGAGTGATGAGTACAGGCCCGATCTTCCGAGAGGTAGCCGGTAAGTTCAATTTGTGGAGATCTCGACGTTGGTGATCCGGCTTCAAATCAGACGCGATTCGAACCCTGCAACCGTTACACCACTGCTCCATTGGTTATCAACCAAGCACAACTTGATTGACCTCGCCAAGAAGGCTTTTCACATAAGCGAATCGAAGAGCACAAGCAAGAAGGTAAAACACGCAATCTGAAATTGCAAATATGAATGACGCGAATATCAATAGAGAATTCAAGAACTTCGGTTCCAAAGGACTAATCGACACGATGGAGGAGATCAAGAACGGGGGCCCTGGATCACTGTGTAAAGGATTTGTCACCACAGTTACAATGAACGATTCAGTTTCTCGATGGAAAACTAAACTCTAAACAAAACCCAATTGTGTAGCAGCGGCGGCGGCTGTGTTTATAGTCTAAGACTCGACCTAGGGTTGGGGACGGCCAGGGGTTGGGCGCCCACAACTTGGGCTTAAGGCCCGACAAGATACATGGCCAAGTTGGCCCAAATAGGTGACGCAGCACCTTGCCGTGGTCACACAGAATGATCCACGGACCTTCTGGAGCTGGGACCAGATCCAAAATGACGGCGTCGTCGTCCCCTTTCCAACGCATCCAAGAACGGCCCGTTTTGATGTGGTATGAGAAAGTTATGACCGAAACAGTGACGACGTGTCTGCTGAATCCGAGGGCGACGTGGCAGCTGAGTTGGGAACGAATTGCAACTTGGGGAAGACCATGGCGTCGGTGTGTCCAGCGTGGCGATGTCCTCATCATCCTCCCCTTCTCTAATTGGAGTTGTCCTCGACTCCATCTTGGCGATGTCCTTATCATCCCCTCCTTCTAGAATTGGAGTCGTCCTCGACTCCATCCCATCATCAGCGAACTCCTGCAAAAGGTTAGTGACAGCAGGCAATGCACCAGACATAAAAGGTTGACAAAACATAGTATAACATGGTGCATCAGAGTTATCACATAACTCAGCGATGGCAGAAGTTGTAACAAGAAAAGCACCTCCTTTTAACTTAATCCCATTATTTTTAGCAATGTCATTTGGAGGTTTATTTTTAATCTCATTAGCATGTTTAATAATATCCGTAGGAGACAAAGGCAACAATGTAATTTTCTTGTCCTTATGTATGATAGTGTATGTATTAGTTCTACCATGGTGTAAAGCATCATTATCAAATTCCCATGGGCGACCTAACAAAATGGAACAAGCTTGCATAGGGACAACATCAAAATCAGCAGATATCATGATAAGATCCCGTGAAAAAAGCTAATGCGTCTTGATTTAATTACCTTAGTCTTACCACTAGTATTGAACCATTGAAGTTTATATGGATCTGAAATGTTGTCGTGTGGTCAAGCCAAGCTTGTCAACCAAATCTGAACTCACCAAGTTGTTGCAACTCCCGCTATCAATGATAGTGAGAACACGACAACCCTGCACAATGAGATACATGTGGAACAAATTGTGGCGTTGGATCTTCATCTCTTCTTCATGTCCCACACATGTACTCAACACACGCTGCACAGGAAAGCTAGGGTAGTCCGCGGCAGCAGCCACAGAGTCAATGGTGATGGCCTCCTTGTCTTGATCGCCCTCGGTGGGATCTGCATCAATGTTAGCAGCAAGGGCTAAATCATCTTCAACATCACTAGCACTTACATATCCATCCTCGGTAGCAATGAAAGCACGACGACTGGGGCAATCCTTCATGACATGTCCCATGCCTTTGCATCGGTGGCAAATGATTTTAGAGCTGGACGAGGAGGAGCTAGTAGAAGCACCCAGAGTGGCACCTTTCTTCAGCTGTGGAAACTGCACATTAGACAATTTACTTACCCCGGAAGAAAATGGAGGTGTAGATGGTTGTGGTGCAACAGGAAGCTTGGGCGTCTCCGGCTCGGAACGCTGCTGAAAATTCCTCCCATTGTTAGACCTGAAAGGCTGGTGTTGTTTGCGTCCCTGTACTTCTCATTCTGCCTTAATAGCAAGATGATACAATTGGGAAAAATTGCGCCATTCTTTCTAATCAAGTATGTTCTGTATATCATGGTTTAAACCACCAAAAAATCTAGCTCTAGCATCATGATCATCTTCATTTATACCACAACGTGCTAAACCAATAAGCAATTCTTGATAGTATGCTTCTACTCCTTTATCACCTTGTTTTAAAGTTTGTAGTTTCAAACGTAAATCACGTTGGTAATAAGGAGGAACAAAATGAGATTTCATACGTTGCTTTAAAACATTCCAAGTTTGAGGCACAGCAGCAGCATTATTGGCATTGCAAAGATCACTCCACCAGAACAAAGCAAAATTAGTAAACTCACTAGTAGCAAGTCTAACTCTATGCTCAGCAGGAACATTATGAGAATCAAATTTTTGTTGAACAGCAAGCTCCCAATCTAAATATGCCTCTGGATCAACATTACCAGCAAAAGGAGGTAGACTAAATTTAATTTTAGCAAAAGGATCATTATTACCATGATTATTACCTTCCATACCGCGATGATTGAAGTTGAGGCGGCGACGGGCACCACCGTCAGCATACGCATCTTCATCACCAAAAGCATCTGTATCTTCATCATCAGCACGATAAGGTGGAGGGCGTTGCTCAAGCTGTTCAATGCGGGTGACCACATTGTTCACGTTGCGCGTCAGCTCGGTCATAAGATTACGTTGTTCAGTCATGAACGTTGTAAGCTCGCCCTTGGACACGCACTCATTGAAGTCCATCGGAGTTCCTGCCATGGTTAGAAGATAGAAAAAGACAACACCAAAGTATTATCCCTATCAACTAAAAGGAAACAAGTGGTGGTGGTGGTGAAAGTGGAGTGCAAAATCACAAGCGGCTTACCACCGTCTTGCCTGTATTCTTACCAATGCCAAACAGGAGCAAAACCAAAGTGGCGAAGCAATCTGTTGTTGAGCGTGGGTAACAGTTGCAAGATGAACCTGTGCTGACAGAAGAATATGTGGAGCTATGGGTAGGCACACAATATGACAGCAAGGATTAGCAATTAACGAGTGCAGAGTAACGATTGTTTAATCCGGATCCAAAGTACAAATCACAGGTGCTGGCTAAGACGTGTCGAGACGTAGCGCAACAAGGTGAAAACAAAGGACGATCAAAAGAACTCACAGAACAAGCAAATAGCCCGGAATTCTCCTTTTTTCCCGAATTTTTTCCCGGATTTTTCCAAAAGGCACTAGTAGGAAACAAACTTTTTTTTTATTTTTTCACTATTTTTTATATACTTTTCTCTAAACAAGGATCACAAAAGATGCAACCACAAAAATTGGCACCTACAACTAAGGTGGGATGTGGTCTACAGAAATTTAGCACGTTCTCTGAAAAGCGTGCAAAAACTTTGACAATTTTTTTATATTTTCCCGATTTTTTTTGGCAATTCTGATGAAACCAAACAGGGCGGAGCTGAGTTTGGGTCGGCTCCAAATGGTGTCAAGAAGCTGCTGTAAAAATTTCAGATTTTTCAGATAAACGAGCGAAAAGTTATGCCTGTTTTACCGAAGGTATCTCAAGGTATGTTTTCCGGGAGGCACAATATGGTGGCGACAGTTAGGGCAAAGCGTCCCTAAACTCTAACACCGATCATAGGATCGTCATTGTGACTAACAGCAGTAGGTATTCGCCTGATGATGTAAGGAGGGCTGCGATGCAGGCAAAATAAGAGCGGCTGGCAACCTATCTATGGTTTGCGCGGCGGCGAGAAGTTACACAAGGCGGCTAGCGGGGCAAGTCGAGTAATGTGGTGGATGCGACTTGTTGTTTGGGAACGGTGGATGGGATAGCGGCGGAAAACAAAAATCATAGCAACGGGCGATTGAACTACGACCACGAACACAATCCTAAACCAGCAACAAGACTCGACCACGGACACAAACTCAACAACACAAATCTGAAACGAAATTGCAAAGGCACAAAGGGCGATAGGACAGCGGAAATTGAAATATTTTTGGGCTTTTTGTGGACTCTAGGTAATGAACAAATATGAATCTAAGGCAAACGAGATTATACCTCGTGGGAAACCTGAAATATTTGATACCAATTGATGAGTACAGGCCTGATCTTTCGAGAGGTAGCCGGTAAGTTCGATTTGTGGAGATCTCGACGTTGGCGATCTGGCTTCAAATCAGACACGATTCGAACCCTGCAACCGTTACACCACTGCTCCATTGGTTATCAACCAAGCACAACTTGATTGACCTCGCCAAGAAGGCTTTTCCTGCAAGCGAATCGAAGAGCACAAGCAAGAAGGTAAAACACGCAATCTGAAATTGCAAATATGAATGACGCGAATATCAATAGAGGATTCAAGAACTCGGTTCCAAAGGACTAATCGACACAGTGGAGGAGATCAAGAACGGGGGCCCTGGATCACTGTAAAAGGATTTGTCACCACAGTTACAATGAACGATTCAGTTTCTCGATGGAAAACTAAACTCTAAACAAAACCCAATTGTGTAGCAGTGGCGGCGGCTGTGTTTATAGTCTAAGACTCGACCTAGGGTTGGGGACGGCCAGGGGTTGGGCGCCCACAACTTGGGCTTAAGGCCCGACAAGATACATGGCCAAGTTGGCCCAGATAGGTGACGCAACACCTTGTCGTGGTCACACAGAATGATCCACGGACCTTCTGGAGCTAGGACCAGATCCAAAACGACAGCGTCGTCGTCCCCTTTCCAAAGCATTCCAAGAATGGCCCGTTTCGATGTGGTATGAGAAAGTTATGACCGAAACAGTGACGACGTGTCTGCTGAATCCGAGGGCGACGTGGCAGCTGAGTTGGGAACGAATTGCAACTTGGGGAAGACCATGGCGTCAGTGTGTCTAGCATGGCGAGGTCCTCATCATCCTTCCCTTCTCGAATTGGAGTCATCCTCGACTCCATCTTGGCGATGTCCTCATCAGAGAGTTAGGAATACCCCCTATGTAGCTCAGGCTCGTGTAGTGCTTAGCCCTGCTTAAACGCGGTAGAAGTCAGGTGATTTCCTGTCACCTGCGAGATATAGGAATATACATATGGCACAGTTGGCTATATTTGCTATCGTGGAAAAGAACTTGTCTTAATTTGAAATGAAGACCGGGCGGAGGCTTGCCGGTTTGTAGTGACTCCGTCTGTGTCGCTTAAGGACTGAATCTTGGAGGCTTTCCTGTTCATGTTGAACACATGCCTCTCTCTTAGTTGGCTGTGTCTGAAGACCGACCACGAAGCCGAGTAGCTCACCTCAGGCCAGGAGTCGATAAGTATAAAGTGCGCCTCGGAAGGGAACCGTAGGCGTGAGTCAAGGCGGTGATTTAAAAGTCCCGATCATCTGGCGGAAGGGTAATCCACGAGAGTCTTGTGTTGATCGAACCCGTGAATTTGGTTCCTGAGTTGTCCCAAAGGTGACCCACGGCTACCCTTGCAAAGTATGCTAGGGTGAGAGTTAGGAATACCCCCTCAGCTGAGTTGTAATTCGATTCGAGTCGCCGTCTCTCCCGGTTAGTGAGAACTTGACGGGCTTATCTCCAAAGTAGATACACTAAATAACATAATGGTTCAGAAATGATGATATGATGATGACAGCCTTATTATACCTGCTATGGTTAATATTGATTGCTCCTAATAAGTGAGTGCTCTAGTACATGTGCTAATCTAGTGGATAGGTAAATGATGATAAGCTTGATGCTAAGTTTAAATTGGTCACTATATTCATAAGCTCTTTTATGCAACTGTGTCAAGCTAGCCCACCTCATAAGCCTTGCATGACCCTTGGTGTCTTTTATTTCTGGTTTTGACGGGTAAGTCTAGCTGAGTACCTTCTCATACTCAGGGTTTATCTCCCACCTGTTGGAGATGACCAATTCTACTTCCGTTACTGCAAGTATTGGCTTCTCCCGGCTGTGGATGAAGACTAGACCGTTGGGCGTGGTCTCTCCTAGTTCTCATACCTGATAATGCTTTTGTAGGACATGACTAAGATCTAGCAATGTATTTGAAACTATGAAGTTATGTACTAAACTATGTTGCTTCCGCAAATTTGAACTTGGTTTGTAATATTTTATTCACACTCTGATGGATGTAATCCGGATGCCACTTGTGAAATGTTGTAACGAATGATGTTTTGTGTTGAATCACTACGGTCTTGGTTTGTATGTCGAGAGTTGTTTGAAATCCTTCGTGATTTCCGGACTACCGGGATTATGGGAGCTTAAGTACAGGAATTTGATCACTTCGGTGATTGTTTTTGTACTTACGTTCTTATAATTTGGTCGGTTCTGTTACAGCTGGCATCAGAGCAAGATTCGACACTAAACATGTCATTTGTGTATTTAAAACAAAAGTATTTGTGAAAATCCTAAATTAATTACTAAGTGTTGCCAGTGGTCATATCCTTTATGCCCAAATAAGGACTCTTAGGTGGCTTATTAAAGTACTAACTTGGGGGTTCCTACTTGTTTCCGTTTTGTTGTCCATACGGCGTGCTATTATATGGATGCCATCCGCTTGGGTGGTAATGTATGGATCAAAATACCTCTACGCTCTGGTAAGTGGGAGTTGTGAGAGCATAACCGTCGAACTGTCGGTCTAGGGGAGAGTTAGCTGTGGTTACTGGAATATTTACATGTTACACACATGTATATATGAAGGTACTTAATTGCGGGTATATTTATTGGGTAGCTATGGATATCGAAGTATATACATTTGGGGATGTATATATGCAGAGTATCTTAGTTTACTGCTTTCATTGTGTGCTTATTTATCTCTTGTGGGGATGGGCTGCAATGAATTTGCCTGCAGGTACGCTAACCACGAATGCGTAGATTGAAAATAGCTGACGACTAGCTATATATCGAGAGAGTACGTGTTATGCCACCGACATAGAACGTGATTGCCACCTTAGGCTGGCAATTTCGTGAGGACGAATAGGACGAGCATGCATCATGATTGTGCTTGTGCATAAATATGCTTCCCTCACCTTGTTCTAATACTAAGTAACTTGTGATCAATGTGATGTTACTATCTTCCCTGTGTGAAGCTAGACAAAATGCCTTGTCCCATGCTGCTTGAATAGCTATGCTTGAAGGTAGTGTGTTATTAGTTTTGTCTTGTATGTTTGCTTCCAAAGGAAATAGATGACAAGTTATTAATTGGCAAAAACTCACCCCTTCGAAAACTAAATTGCTAAATGTAAGTAAAACTTGTTTTGTAGAGATATCCACCTACTCAGTAAAAAGGGAAATAAAAGATAACAGTGCCTTACCACCATGTTTTGCCTGATATGTGTAGTGGTGTTGTTGTAGGTGACTGCTTGTTATGTACGAGCTTTGTGCTTCGTAATAGCCATTTAAGCTAATTGGATTGAGTGTTTCGAAATGCTCGCTTAAGAACATGATATATGTGTGGATGCTCGTTATCTAGGTAGTGCCGTAGTTGTCACCCTTTTGTCCTTGGTAAGCATATGAGGGTGGAAGAGCGCTATCCTGGAGCAGCGTCCAAGTTTTGGTAATCTCAGGGTTGTCGTCTACAATTAAATTCTCTCTTAGGAACCTGAGCTTGTACACGTGGTTGCTAGCCTTGAACGTTGTGCTACGAAGACTTTATCTATGCCTTTGCTTGACCTTAGGTCCAAGCTTAGTTCCCTTGAATGCTTGCATGTTTCGTGGTTGTCCTGCTCCTGTGTGGGAGGACCCTGCTCAAAAATCCTTGTTGGACCTTATTGCTCTTTCTCCTATGGATGAGCTAGTGCAACGCTAATCGCTATCTGCCATGGCTTTGGAACCTTTTCCGCGCAGATCATGTCATTGCTTTATCAACTGAATCCCTAGTTAGTGCATTGGCTCTGACCCTCGAATCTCGTTTATTTTGCCTCCAACCCGTTCAAGTCCCTGGATGTTTATCAATCTTGATCTCATGTTGCTGCTCGACAAGACCAAATCTCATGTTAATCTTTATCTGGTAATCACTTTGGTGGACACGAGGCATTTATGGAAATTAAGCAAGAGTCTCCTGCTTAGTTGCCTTCGTCAATTAGGCTATGTTCTTTTGTGCTATGTTTTGATCTTCTGATCGCCTCCTTGTTGATTCCTAACCTTGTGACTATCCTTGTTTGCTATCCCTCTTTTGCACAATGCTTGTTCTTACAATCTAATTGGTGCCACTAGAAGTTTCACTTTGGTTGTATGTTCAGTAATGGTGCCACGATTAGCGATCAACGGTGCCGTGATGGAACCTAGGGCCTCCTTGTGGGCGGCCGACGCATGGTTGTGCTGCTGGGTGCGCGCTAGTATCAAGGTTTCTAGTCATGATCCATTGCCGAACTGTACCGATGTGTTATTTTCACGTGAGCTCTTCCTTGGTTATCTCTCCATATCTTATCGAAGATCCCTATATCAGACCGAAAGTAGTAGAGCTTCCTGTTGAAGTCACAAAAAGGATAACCTTTGAAGAACTGGTCACCGACATAAACATTAACCGACTACAAGAGGTGATAGACAAGTGACTCCACTTGGTTGTCCCAGTATTGACGTCCGTCACCTAGTGAACAACTTATGTCATCACTGTTGGATCAGAAAGGCACACAACAATTAATGTTGGACAAGTTGTTAGTCAGATAAGAATCGAACATCACATTATGAGTATGACCTGGCTATCCAAGTCTTGATTATTATGTGCATGCTGATCGCACAGTCGAGATCAACATCTCTAGTGTGACTCCTTATCATAGACTTGATGGCGACCGTCATTTTGTGCCTCGATTGCAATTATTGTTGTGGTCAAGAGTAAGAATTTGGAACTTTGAGTGTTGAGAGTCAACTGATTAGTTACTAGTAGGAAGCTTAACCTCCGGCTAGGTGATAACTTTTGCTAATTATGAAGGCCAGAGCTCACAAAACAATGTTAAGCAAAACGAACAACAAAAGCCGGTCATCGATGCTAATCTTGCTTCCTTCTCCAAGCCCTATGTTGTCAAGTCAAGTCCATCTTGGACAATCACACACGAGATAGTGTTGGATGCTATATCAGCTAAGTAAAGAGCTAGAGAAAGCACGTTCTTAGTTTCGGTCAGCATCGTTATGTATAAGGTGCTATCAAAGGATTGTTCCAGATTCTATTGGATGAGGCACAGAAGGATAATAAGAGATGTTCCCTTATCTCTTTAGGACAGTCCCTCCATGAAGAGTATGCTTTGTGTTCCGAAAACATAGTCACAAGTCCAATGCTTGTGCATAGTCAAGTTGCTGTCTAAATCAAACGAATTAAGTTGTTTCCTGAGAATCATATATGGAAAATCTTAGTCTACATCCTTAGAGAAAGGAGCTGCTGCTGCTGCTATACAAAGAGATCGAGAGTATCGAACACACACCACAACGTGTGAAGCAAAGAAAGAGAAGAACGAGAAAATCTGTCTAGATTTTAGGGTACAAAACTGAACATCTTCAAGCCAACGATTAGTGACTCAAACGAAGTTGGATTGACCCCAAACTTGGTGATCTCATTCCTTGCTTAGGACCCTTCAATGTCTTAAGTTGGTTTGAGTATTGGTTGAGTAAAACCTCGAATTTGAGAGATATCTCGTCGGCTCGGTTTGCTGCCATTTCAGAACACAACAGTTTTGATAGATGAATTGTTTGGATGGTCAAACGGTGTCCGGTTGAGTTGAATTTTGGTGAGTAGTTAGAAGACCCATGGATCTACATGCGCACCAAAATTTGGGCATATTGGAGCAATAGTTTGTGAGATATGAATAGAAAACAAAAGGGTACAGAATCTGCAATTTTGCTGTGACTGCGATCATCCTTTGCATTAGACGGTTGTGTTTGTAATTCATACCAAGAAATTACAACTTGTAGGTGTCTTGCTGTTAGACAACCCTCCATACCCTTGAGAAGACTAATTGCACCCCTATGTGCCTTGCTTTTTCCCTCTTAGATCAGCAATGCGTGAGCAGTCAAGGTGTTCTAGAGGTCAAATTGTGCCCTTGCAATTCGAAAGTTATTGAAAAGGTGTCAAACCATAGATTTTTCGATTATGGTTTTTGAGATATTGATTGGCCTAAGAATGGAAGCCTCGACGTCAAATATAGTTTAAGAAAGCTGGTTTTGCTAAGATGCAAGTCAACCCAACTTGCTGTGCAACTGCACCATGAAGGAGAATCACATTCAAAATGCATGGTAGTGAACTATTTCCCTAGTTTGAGGAAATACTTGCAACTTTTATTGTCCTATAGGCCTCAGTATCCATCGTCCTTGATAATGTTTTCCAATGCTGCCTTGTCATTTGGTGCCTTTCATGTGTTTTTACCCAAGAGGTTGCATCAAATCTAACCCAGATTCCTGTTGCCACTTAGATTCTAAGGTTCCCTTAGCTAATGAGCATCGAAATTGCTAGGTAGACAAAGTCAGCTATCACATTCATCTTCACTCAACAAACCCAGATAATATAGTGTTGTTATTAGAGAAAGAGCACTACACACATGGAACATTATGTAGCTTTCCATCAGTTGACATATGAGTGAGTGCACCGCTACAACCAGTTTGGATATTGGTTAACTAGCTTCTCATGCCCTCAAAGGATGATTACCCCGTCTATGATCACATCCTTTACGAGAAGTTGTGCTCAAGCCACTTTAGTAGAGAACTGCTTTTCAGACCTTAGGAGCCAATATAACACCGTTGTAAGGAATATCCGTCAACCAACTGCAAGCTAGTGCAAAGTCCATAAGTTCTATGCTTTATCCACTAAGGAAGTAGATGTTACAAGTATTTAGTCTACGCTTGTATCACTCTTCGTACATCGAGGACGAAGTACGTAGGACAGTGCTATCTTGGATTCCTCCCAATGTAACAATGCTTTATGGAAGCAAATGAACAAAATTCTTTTGATAAAAATTTACTACAAAGAACAAGTATAGTAAGTTGTCTTGACCAATTTGGTCCCTCGGATGCTGGAAGCTATGTAGCCTAAGGCTATCACTGATGTTGGAAACTAGATGACAAGTTTCTCTTCCCTTAAAAGTCTTTCGCACCGAATCTCGGGACGCGATTCCTTTAAGGGGGGAGGGCTGTAACACCCTAGGTGTTTGTCACCAGTTAAGCAATGGGTTTAAGCTCAAATAGGACAGATTAAGTGACTATGGAGATGTCAAGGTCAAACCTATGGAAATAAGCCCCAACCTAAACTCGGATATTGCACCCCTGCTTTACATATAGGCCCTTTTCAAGATATATGATTGGCTGGTGTTATTGGAATATCTTCATGTCTCTCACATCAATACCCATCTATATGGATCACTGGAAAAGTTTCATGAAGTTTGGAATAAAAAAGTAACATGAAATGATAAGTCATATCTTTGCTTGAATTGCTTTATCAAGTGGATGGAAACCTATGAAGTCAACCAAACCTTGCAACCTTGCTTTAACAACTCTAATTGAACTCTACAACAAAAGTCATGAACGGTTTGTGTTGAGCACATGTCAAGAAAAGGCCTCAATTGGTCGAAAACTCTAATTCTAGGGTTAACGAGATGCTGCTTTGACCAAAGTAAAAGAATGGTTTATATTCAAGATACAAGGTTTGACCTTAAATAAAAGTTGTAGTATAGTTTGTGTACTACAAACTTTATTTAAGGACCCAAGTCTAAATCTATATCTAAGCTTGACAAACAAAGGTCACCAGATTGATTAATTGCAGTCTTGACACTTAGAATTATTCTAAGTCGGAATTTAAGCTAAGCAACAACGTTGGCATTCCGCGTTCTCAAAATTCGTTAAGCAACTCGACTTGACCCCAAAATAAAGGTTGGAGCTAAGTTCATGGAGAAGAGCATATAAAAATATGGCACTCGTTGGACTTCGTTTTGACCATCAATTTTGGACTTTTGTTCATCATTTGTCAATCTTGTTGACACTATCACTTTGGAGCACAGTTAATCGCTAATCCATAGCCCTTATGGCAGTGCACCTTAAATAGAAATTGTAGAGCATTATGTGGGCTACAACTTTGCTTTTGGGCCCATGTCCAAATTTGGCCTGCAAACGGCCCAGAATCGTGCCCCACGCTGATCGCTTTGCTACCCGCCACGTGCTTGGTAAAACGCCCCAATGGGCGGAGCGTGTCAGGCGTGGCCGCCATGCACAGAGCCGCGCCGCCATTGTTGCCGCGCGTGCCTGCCTCTCTATCGCGCCCACAGCTTGTTCATGTTGTTGCCACACTGTTGTCCGGCTAGAGATCCACTCCGCGCTCACTTCCTCTCCTCCTAGCTCCACTCCGCTTTGAGCCCCATCCGCCTGCCCGGCAGGCCGAGCTCCCGTGCCGCCGCTGCCCCCTCTCTTACAACCCTCCTGCTTTGCACACAGGCTCTCTCCATCGGAGGCACGCGGGGCTGTCATGTCGTCCTCCCTCACTTCTCAGCCGTCTCTTCAGTCATCGAGGCCCGTCGCCGCTGTTCCGGGCGGGCTCGAGCCACCGGTCACCGTGGCTGCAGCAGCCACAAGCCACCTCCGGCCATGCTGAGAGAGACTCCCAGCAGGCGCAACCCGACGCACGCAGCAGCACACACCTCCTTTGCCGTCGGCAGAGCACCGATGTGGCCGGAATCGCGAGCTCCGGCGAGCTCCTCTGCTCTGCTCGGCCAGAGAAGGAGAGGAGGACCTCGCATGAGAAGAGAAACAAGTCCAGGGGGTTTTTTGCAGAACCAGAGACTCAAATGAATAGTGCCGTTAAGTACCTATTTGCAGTAAATTTGCTGAACTTGGGAAAATCATAGAAAATTCATAAAATAGAAAATGAGGACTTTTTGGAATCCTTGTGAAATTTTATATGCATTAGATCTATAATATGGCATGTTTTAGTTTAAATATTTTGCGGTAAAAATAGATTTGTGCAGTAAGGTTGTAATGCTAGTTGAATTTGTTATTTTCCATAACTGCAGATCTAGGACTCCAAATGAAGTGAAATTTTTGTGTCATGCTACACATGTGATATTTGATGTGTGGTAAAAATTTCATAAGTATTGGATGAAGTATGAGTGAGTTATTGGTTTATCTCGCTCTCACATGATTTCTTGCTTTAGCAACTTGTCTTTTTCATAGAGGTTGCTATACATATTCAAATGGAGTGAAATTTGTACAGTAGACTATTAAGAGGATATGTGAGCCACTGTAATTTTTTTAGAATTTATTGTATAATTTTGTTATATGTTCATTAAGTCACCTTATTATCTAAAATAAATTAAGAAATGCATTAAAAGAATTTATTTGGTCATGGACACTAGGTTTTCTGGTGTTCTTTAGTCATGTGTGAAATGTTGGTAAAGTTGGTTTTGCCCAATTATGAATTTGCAACATAAGTTAATAATTATTTTCTTGCCGATGTGGTTTATGGACATATCTGGGAACTTAGCAAAGTTCTTCATGACAATGTGCTTTGTTGTGAAACTTGTTTATACAAAAGTTGTAGATAATTTATGTATCTCACTGCTGTTAAAATTTGGTATCATTTGGCCGAGTAGTGTTTGAGTTACAACTGTTTAAAGTTAGAATACAGGATTTGTTGCTCTCTGTTTTGTATGAGCTAGTTTCTATAAAGGTATAATTTCGACCTAGTTAACTTGGGAATCATGCTTTGATGGTTATAGATGAAATGTAGATAATTTCATAAGCTTTCCAAAATGTCTTCTTGCAAGTCATTTGGATTTGTGTAACTCCAGTTATAGCTAAATCTTGTAGCTGCTGTGTGCATGTCCAGAAATTGGCAGATTCCAATTGTAGTGTTTGCTTGTATATTGTTAAGTGTAACTTATGCCTTGAATGATGACTGAGTTAGAGCACCTGAGATCTTGGGAAACTTGTGTCATGCTTGATGTGGTCGTCTTCTTTGCCATCTTAGCATGATAGATTGTGTGATGTTTAAGTTAAGCATCGCAAAGTACTTAAGTGTGTTAGTGTAAACTATGCTTGTCTTGCTTGCTATTTTGTGATGCGTCACATGGTACTATTCTTCATATTTATGCACTTGTATATTGCATCTCATCTAGGTAAGCTAGATGCACCACGTGAAGGATGCGATGTTGGAGCCAAACCCGAAGATTTGGTTTGGCGGATATATCCCGGAGATGGAAGGACTAAGCAAGTGCTAGGACCGGAGATGTCACCATGACGGTGCAAGCTAACTGAACTGACTTGTGTCGGATCCTAGGCAAGCCCCGGAGCATATTAAGCCTCCTAATTTCCGAAATGCAGTTAAAGTATTATTGTTACATATATATATTGTTGCATTAAGTTTAGGTGTTGGATGCAAACACTTGCTGCATTGGTTATTCAATCCTTGTCCAGATATTGATACCCTGAATCCTATGTAGCTCAGGCTCGTGTAGTGCTTAGCCCTGCTTAAACGCGGTAGAAGTCAGGTGATTTCCTGTCACCTGCGAGATATAGGAATATACATATGGCACGGTTGGCTATATTTGCTATCGTGGAAAAGAACCTGTCTTAATTTGAAATGAAGACCGGGCGGAGGCTTGCCGGTTTGTAGTGACTCCGTCTGTGTCGCTTAAGGACTGAATCTTGGAGGCTTTCCTGTTCATGTTGAACACATGCCTCTCTCTTAGTTGGCTGTGTCTGAAGACCGACCACGAAGCCGAGTAGCTCACCTCAGGCCGGGAGTCGATAAGTATAAAGTGCGCCTCGGAAGGGAGCCATAGGCGTGAGTCCAAGGGCAGGTGATTTAAAAGTCCTGATCGTCCTGGCAGAAGGGTAATCCCTGAGAGTGCTGGCGCTGATCGAACCCGTGAATTTGGTTCCTGAGTTGTCCCAAAGGTGACCCACGGCTACCCTTGCAAAGTATGCTAGGGTGAGAGTTAGGAATACCCCCTCAGCTGAGTTGTAATTCGATTCGAGTCGCCGTCTCTCCCGGTTAGTGAGAACTTGACGGGCTTATCTCCAAAGTAGATACACTAAATAACATAATGGTTCAGAAATGATGATATGATGATGACAGCCTTATTATACCTGCTATGGTTAATATTGATTGCTCCTAATAAGTGAGTGCTCTAGTACATGTGCTAATCTAGTGGATAGGTAAATGATGATAAGCTTGATGCTAAGTTTAAATTGGTCACTATATTCATAAGCTCTTTTATGCAACTGTGTCAAGCTAGCCCACCTCATAAGCCTTGCATGACCCTTGGTGTCTTTTATTTCTGGTTTTGATGGGTAAGTCTAGCTGAGTACCTTCTCATACTCAGGGTTTATCTCCCACCTGTTGGAGATGACCAATTCTACTTCCGTTACTGCAAGTATTGCCTTCTCCCGGCTGGGGATGAAGACTAGACCGTTGGGCGTGGTCTCTCCTAGTTCTCATACCTGATAATGCTTTTGTAGGACATGACTAAGATCTAGCAATGTATTTGAAACTATGAAGTTATGTACTAAACTATGTTGCTTCCACAAATTTGAACTTGGTTTGTAATATTTTATTCGCACTCTGATGGATGTAATTCGGATGCCACTTGTGAAATGTTGTAATGAATGATGTGTTGTGTTGAATCACTACGGTCTTGGTTTGTATGTCGAGAGTTGTTTGAAATCCTTCATGATTTCCAGACTACCGGGATTATGGGAGCTTAAGTATAGGAATTTGATCACTTCGGTGATTGTTTTTGTACTTATGTTCTTATAATTTGGTCGGTTCTGTTACAGCAGACATGCTAGACTCTACAAAAAGGGAAAGATTAGAGTCCAAGTTATCTTAAATTAGGAATATTTTCATTACGCCAAAGATTGTATTGAGTCGTACTCGAGTAAGGTTCATTTTTAGGCTCCGGGTATAAATATCAAACCCCGACTATTGTAAAAGACACAATCAATCAAATACAAGTCAATTACTTTTTTTGGTTCCGGCCACCCCTTAGGAGTAGGAGTAGAGTAGATCTTGATGAGTTCTTCAGCGAGTACGGCTGCATCGATCCGGTCGACCTCCACTGCTTGTCTGTAAGTACCGTCATGGTTTATACCTCTATTCGTATGGCTGCATCGATCCGGTCGACCCCCACTGCGACTCTGGTATAGGCTAGTTATCGGCTCTTGTCTAATTCAAGTATGTCCTGTGTGATTCTGCCTCACACCCCACTACTTGAATTAGATCAAGGTCAAGTTATCGGCTCTACCTTAGTATGGCAGTCTTTGGTAGATTCATTAAGTTACTGATATTGCTTATTACTTTCATTGTTTATCTAATTATAGCAATATCACTCTGTCCGATTGAGATTGATCTGAATCGGCCTTATATCTTATTTAACTCATCATTTGTTAATCTAAAATTGATCTAATCTACATCTTAAGTGATGGGTTATGCTTTTATCGGCTGTTTTGCGTCAATCTTAATCGTGCATAGCGTGCGGTTAAGGCATGTTCGATCTCGAGTAGATCTATTAGTTAATGAAAACCGTTCCATGGCCCATCATCATGGCCTGTGGGATTCTGCCTCTCACCCCACTGTTGGCACCGTGGATTGGAGATCGTTAGTTGGTAGACCCGTTCCTGAGAAGGCATGACCTTAACTGTGCGCTATGCCTGAATCGGCTGTTTAGCCGATATCGAGCGCTTTCACAAATAGTTCACATTGCGAGATCATTGAAGTAGAGATAAGTTGAAAGATATGTTTGCCCCATGATCTTATTATTGTATTACGGCCTGCATGATTCTGCCTCATGCCCCACTGATATTAGTAATGAGTTAGGGTCGTCAAGTCTATTGTTGTTTCTATGGCCTGCATGATTCTGCCTCATGCCCCACTAGTCATGGCGATAGATGAGATCTAACATATTCATTAGATTTATTTTTATTAAATGGTTAAGTGGTGTTGAATTGTTTCTTTATATAAAAAGGGGTTCGGTTACTTGTAATTATTGGCTCAGTATAAACCGATCATCATTGGTTTCTTATTGCCATTGATTAATATCTGCTTAAATAATATTTATCCAGAATGATAACTGATTCTTCTTATACAACCCCATGAGCTTTAATCGATTTGTTCTTATGAATATGTTGGAATTGACTATTTAGTCGATCTCCTCTCATATCGGCTCTCAGAGCCGCACATACGGGACTGTCTGGCAACACCAGCACGTTCCGCCCTTAATTACCGATAAGCTTTCTCTCCTTGTCAATTGCAGGGTCAAATTGACTGGCACGTCTTGGGAGGATTGCGCAGGATCGATCACCCTTGCGCTGAAGCTAGGCGGATCTGCTCCATCGAGCGGACCCTTCCAGCTTGCTGCGTGTGTCCTCGGCATGGAGACGAAAATTCTGTGTCGACACACGTTTCTAGCACGCTCGGTGGGACCCCACAATCGTCATGGTGGTTCACAACAATGACAACATCCTTATGGTACATTATGAAGACCTACCCGATGAAGATAAGGATACCATCAACAAAGCTACGGAAGAATTTCAGAAGAAGTGTTTGTTGTCCTACACTAAAACACGTGACAGTGCAATTATTCAGAAATTTTCACTACCAAGAGTTCTACTACACGGACAGACAGATACAGTTGAAGCTGAAGACAGGCGTTTCTTTACGGAAGTCATAGACAAATCTGTTCGTGATGCCATATCAAGCCACAATGAAGCTTTCGTTGACGCATTTCACAACGCCATGAAAGAGGCAATTCATAGAATTCCAGTTGGTCAGGTTGGATCGACTTGTTACAACATTCTAGATCCGTCGACTCAAGGGACTAATCTAGTCGGTACTAGCCATCAAGAAGCAGCACCAACTAGTAATGGTGACGACCAGGCACTACAAGGTTCGTCTGGACAAACTCTAGGTACTACTATGAATCAAATACAGTACAATCCTAGACCGTCAATACAGCATGTGCAACAGCCGTCGAGGCAAAGTCAGAAACAGATGATCAATTTTGGCACATTAGGCCATATACCGTCGTCGGCTCAAAAAATAGCACCATCAATTTAAAGGATCTGTAGAGATATAGATCCTTATATCTATAATCAGAGACTTCAAACAGCAAGCCAGCAGAGGACCCAGCAGATTGAGATTCCACAAGGGTATCACTATGGCACAGATTATAACACTCTCCACATGATACCAAATCTAGGATATCAAGGCACACGAGATTTCAATCCACAGATGGGTAAACAAATATCGAGAAATCCAAATCCACAAGCTGACGAGTTGCTGCTGAAGGTGACCGAGATGATGAAGAATCAGTTCGGTCTAAAGCCAAAAGGGCTGACCTTTTCATACAAACGCCCATATCCAGAATGGTATGATTTGGTCGCTCTTCCTACAAATTACAGGCTCCCAGAGTTCGCCAAGTTCACTGGCTAAGATAGTACAAGCACAATAGAACATGTCAGTCGGTATCTTACACAATTGGGCAAAGCGTCAGTTGAGGATGCCCACCGAGTTCGTTTCTTCTCCTTATCCCTGTCAGGGACAACCTTCACTTGGTTTTTGTCACTACCAGTCAACTCTATTGCCAATTGGGCTGACCTAGAGAAGAAGTTTCATACATATTTTTACACTAGGACTGGAGAAAAGAAGATAACCAATTTGACAACCATGAGACAGAGGACCAATGAATCGGGCACTGAGTTTCTTCAGAGATTCCAAGAGACTAGGAACTTGTGCTTCTCATTGAGCTTGGCCGATGATCAACTAGCTGCTTTAGCTATCCAAGGAATGCTGCCAATGTGGAAAGAAAAGCTGCTAGGACAAGAATTTGACAACTTGGGTCAATTGGCTCAACGAGTAGCAGTGCTCAATAGCCAATTTTAGAGTATGCGCAGAGATACCCGATTCCAGAAGAGCACCACAATAGCCGAAACTTATGATCCATACTCAATTGATGACAGTTATGAAGATGAAGAAGAAGAGGTTGCTGTAGCTGAATAGAATTGGGATAAGAAGACAGTGATGGTACCCAATCCTTCGAGAAGAGGAATCGAGGAGAGCTATAACTTTGATGTCACAAAATCAGACAAGCTCTTTGACTTCTTACTTGAGAAGGGTCAGATCAAATTGCCGGACAATCATGTTATGTTGCCCCCTGAATAGTTGAAGAATAAGAAGTTCTGTAAGTTCCATAATGCTACTTCTCATTCCACCAATCAATGCAGAATTTTCTGGCAGCACATACAGAGGGCTATTCAGCAAGGGAGGCTCAAGTTCGATACGCCTCGGAAGATGAAAGTTGATGATAATCGTTTCCAAGGAGATCAAAATATGGTTGATGTTGGGCTATTCAAAGGAAAAACTAAGGTCCTAACATCGGCTAAATCAAGGAAAGATGGAATAGTCGATCCCAAGATGTAAATATTGGCTGATGAATATAGAGAGATTAGAAAACATCGTGATCAGCAGAAGAGCCAATATGAGCAGGGGGAAACATCGAAGGATGGAGCGACGAAGCCGCAAATCACATCTCGGATCCTATTGAATAAGTGGCGGCGATAGAAGGAAAAAGATTATCAATGATGGTTAGAGGATCAAGAATACCAGCGTCAACTGGAAGAAGAGAGATATGAAAGGAAGCAAGCCGAATCGCACTAGAATTGTCCTTTCTTCAGATACTGCTGGAATGAAGGTTTGAAATTACCTACCAGACATGACTGTCTAGAATGCAGCAATCAATATTGGGAGTTTAGGCAATCTCAAATCAACCGCCAGTCTATCCATGCCCAGGATGCATACCATCATAATAACATGGATCGGCGCTTAAAAAATAAAAGTATTCATGATCGGCAGGGAAAAAGAGTTGTTGACCAAGACTGGGCTGATCATGAAGAAGGAAGCAACCAGAGGGAACATGTCTGGCAGGAAGGCCAATGGTGCCCCGGAGGATTGACAAGAAGCCAGAAAAGAAGGGTGCAACGCCTAAGGAATAAAGAGATGGAACAGGCTCAGGCATCCGGTAAAACTCCAGTATGGCGTGCTAAGCAAACAGCCGATAGAAAGCAACCATCGGCTGATATTCAGATGGCTTTTCTGTTGCCATCAGAATTCAGAGTCAATGGTGAAAGCCCACAGCCGATCCAAGCAGTCGGCTTTGAAAGTTTATTTTAGTGGATAATCCAATAGATGGTACAGATGGTAAACTAGGACGTGGCTTCACATCGGCTGATGAATTAGAAGAAGTGGATATTGGTTCTGGAGACAGACCTAGGCCGACGTATGTAAGTGCTAAATTAGATCCGAAGTATAAGCGAGACTTAATTAATTTATTGAAAGAATTTAAAGACTGCTTTGCTTGGGAATACTATCAGATACCTGGTTTAGACCGGTCAATTATTGAACATCGGTTGCCAATCAAACCTGGATATCGGCCATTCAAGCAGGCTCCAAGGAGATTCAATCCGAACATGCTTGATGATATTAAAAAGAGACTGAAAGGCTACTGGAGGTGAAGTTTATCCGACCATGCCGATATGCAGAGTGGATATCGAATGTTGTCCCTGTATACAAGAAGAATGGAAAATTAAGGGTTTGCATTGATTTTAGGGATCTGAACAAAGCCACACCCATGGATGGTTATCCAATGCCGATAGCCGATATGTTAGTAGATGCAGCAGCCGGACATAAGGTTATTAGCTTCATGGACGGTAATGCAGGGTATAAACCAAATTTTCATGGCTGAAGAGGACATAGCGAAGACCGCTTTCAGGTGCCCCGACGCAATCGACTTGTTCAAGTGGGTTGTGATGACCTTTGGTCTAAGAATGCTAGTGCCACTTATCAAAGAGAAATGAATTATATTTTTCATAAGTTAATCGGTAGGATTGTTGAAATCTACATTGATGATGTGATGATAAAATCAAAAGGGTACAAAGAGCATATAGCTGATTTGCAGGAGACTCTAGAATGCACAAGAAAGCATGGTCTGAAGATGAATCCTAATAAGTGTGCCTTTGGGGTATCAGCTGGGCAATTCTTGGTTTTATGGTCCACGAGAGGGGATCAAGGTCGGTCAGAAGAGCATGAAAGCAATTGACGATGCGGTGCCCCCGACTACTAAGACAGAGTTGCAGTCTTTGCTTGGCAAGATTAATTTCATCAGAAGGTTTATTTCAAATTTGTCGGAAAGGGTTCTTCCGTTTTCTCCCTTGTTGAAATTAAAAAATGATCAAGAACTCAGATGGGGTGACATACAACAGAAGGCATTTGAAGAGATAAAAGAGTATATGAAGCATCCACCCATGCTAGTTCCTCCTCAGCAAGGTAAGCCTTACAAGTTGTACATATCGGCCGATGACAAAACAATTGGATCAGCCCTGATACAAGAGTTTGAAGGAAAGGAGCGAGTGGTTTTCTATCTAAGTAGGAGACTTCTAGATCCAGAAACAAGATATTCTCCCACCAAAAAGTTATGCTTGTGCTTATATTTCTCTTACACCAAGTTGAGGCATTACTTATTGTCGGCCGAGTGTACGGTTGTTTCCAAGGCTAACGTAATCAAGCACATGTTATCGATGCCAATACTAAATGGGAGAGTGGGAAAATGGATTCTCGCGTTATCAGAGTTTGACTTGAGGTACGAATCGGCTAAAGTAGTCAAAGGGCAGGTAATAGCCGATTTTGTCACCCAGCATCGTAAACCAAGCATGAATTATGTAGAGCCGGTACCTTGGACATTATTCTTTGATGGATCATCTTGCAAGCAAGGTGGTGGCATTGGTATTATTATTATTTCTCCTCGGGGGCAAATTTTGAGTTTGCCTTTCCAACCAAGCCAATGGTTACCAACAATCAAGTAGAATATGAGGCTGTTCTGAGAGGGATTCAACTTCTTCATGAGGTAAAGGCCGAATCAATTGAAATATTTGGAGACTCACTGTTAATTATTAATCAATTGATTGGCCTATATGAGTGCAAAGAAGACACTTTAAGGAGATATTATGACGAGTGTCAAAGGTTGCTCAAAGAGTTTCCACATGTCTCATTTCAGCACATCCCGAGGGCACAAAATCAAGAAGCTAACCATTTGGCTCAAAGTGCATCAGGTTATCGAGTAATTCAAGAAATCTTGAGTAATGAAACCTTGGATAATGATTGGAGAGTTGAGATAGCGACTACCTTAGAAATCCGTCACGAAAAGTTACCAGAAAGCTAAGGTATAAATTGACTAAATACATTTTGCTGGATGATCAGCTGTATTACAAAATGATCGATGGGGCCTCACTCAAATGCCTGAATCAAGAAGAGGCCAAGGTGTTGATGGGCGAAGTGGATGAAGGGATATGTGGAGCTCATCAATCAGCTTATAAGATGAAATGGATTATCCGCAGAACTGGATATTTTTGCCAACAATATTAGAAGACTGGTTTGAATATTACAAGGGATGCCAAGATTGTCAACGTTTTGGTAATATCCAGAAGTCGCCTGCATCGGCCATGAACCCAATAATCAAGCCATGGCCGTTTTGGGGCTGGGGAATTGATTTAATTGGCCAGATCTTTCCACCCTCGAGCAAAGGACATAAGTTCATATTGGTAGCAACAGATTACTTCACCAAAGTTCATATTGGTAGCAACAGATTACTTCACCAAGTGGGTTGAAGCAGTCCCCTTGAAAATGGTAACTTCAAAACACATGGTTGACTTTGTCAAGGAGCATATTGTGTATCGATTTGGGATTCCTCAAACCATCACTACCGATCAAGGGACCATGTTCACATCAGAGGAATTCGGAGATTTTGTTGCTAGTATGGGGATCAAGCTACTAAATTCGCCTCCTTACTATGCTCAGGCTAATGGTCAGGCAGAGGCATCCAATTAGATTATCATTAAGCTGATCAAGAAGAAAATTGAGGAACAACCCAGGAAGTGGTATTCGATGCTTAATGAGGCACTATGGGCATATAGGATGGCCTATCATGGATCAATTAAAACATCACCTTATGAGCTTGTGTATGGCCATAACGCAGTTCTTCCTTGGGAAGTTCAGACCGGATCGAGGCATGTTATGTTACAGAATGATTTGACAACCGAGGTCTATAAAAATCTTATGATGGATGACTTAGAAGACTTAAGTTGCCTTTGGCTGCGCGCTCTCAAAAATATTGAAGCCAATAAATTGAGGGTCACAAAATATTACAATAAAAAGTTCAACAATAAGCAATTTTTTGAAGGAGATTTGGTGTGGAAAGTGAAATTGCCGATCGGGTCAAAAGACAGTAAGTTCGGTAAATGGTCACCCAATTGGGAAGGGCCTTATCGGATCAAATGTTGTGTGCCCGGTAATGCTTATATTTTGGAGACACTAGGAGGAGAAGAAGAGTTCGACCGAGCAATCAATGGAAAATATTTAAAGAAATATTATCCCAGCGTTTGGATTAACACTTAAGTAGCCGATTTGTTCGGTCGACAGCTTTAATAGACGATATCAGAAAGGTATCGCCTCTAGTACAAAAAATGAACCCAAAGGAACAGAAGCCGGTACGATGCGTATCGCCTATAGGGGGAAAGCAAACATGGATGAAGTGATACGTATAATATGAAATACGAGACAAAGGAAAATCATTCGAGACGAGGGAATTGTTTGCTAAAAATCACCTATTACAAGCTACGGGCTGGAAAACAATTTGCTCACTACATCATCGGCCAAAGTATTGAAAGCTACAGAGTTGGCGGTGCTAAAGAATTCCTTAATCAAACGCTCATGATCCTCGGGGGGCACTGCATCCGGGAAACCATGAGGAAGAAACTGAAGATTGTGACCAGAGCGGGCTTGTGCAGTAGCCAACGCTGTGGCAGCACCATGGCGAACGCCATGGAGAGCAACCTCCCTGACGCGGTTTGGAATGTCATGCAAACAGACTATCGGAACTGCACCCCTGGCATTGACAAATCCCGCCGCGTGATCTGCGGCTGATCGAAGGCTTTCCAACTGAGCAGTTAGATCTAAAAAATTCAAAGAAATGATTGATCAGAAGATCTCGAAGGCAAAGTTAAGAAAAAGCGAAGGAGATTGTGGTAGCCATCTCACCTGTGATTCTGGCTTCAGCCCTGGCCAACCGTTCCCTCAGATCGGCCTCGGAGGACGATTAGATTTGAATCATGGCCAGAGTCGACTCCGTGAGGGAAAGACAGTTGGTTAAACTTTGATCAGTTCGATCAATGGAAGTGATTAGATCATCATTATCGATCTGCCTCCTCGGACAACTGGGAAGCTAGCGACAAATTAGTGTTGAAGATGATCTCGAAGATTGAACCAAGTCGACCCTGTGCTCCGGGGCGGTGGAGACATCTCGAGTAGCACCTTCCCAGCGATGAAGACGCTGGCGCGATGATGCGGATCCATTAAGAACTTCCTCAGTAGGCCTCTTACTATTCTCCATGATCTCAAACCTACATAAAAGCAGGAACTATGCTAAAGACGCAGAAGGTTTGAGACGAGACGGGTAGTTTTCTGAGCCCTAGCCGTGGCCCGCATATATAGCCCGGGGAGGCGAGGAGATGGATTTCGCCAAGGGTGTGAAAATTGAAAACAGATACAGAAATGTATCGGCACTCCGGAATTTCAGGGGAGAGATAACGAAGAGATAACAGATTCGGACTTATTGCTTCCCCAGATTACGAAACGTCGTGGGATGGATACGAAGAATTTACATTAACCAGAAATCAACCCACTAGGACTCCTTTGGATTGAAGGGAGTCCGGGCCCCCACAAGGCTGAAGGTCATCATAAACCAGGTCACATCGGCCGGATAATGGAATTATACTAGGAGAAGGGGAAAGGCCACCCGCTTGACAGACGCCTGACTAGTTTCTCGGTGATCGGGAACTACGGGAAAGAAGCCTGTGGCTCGCCCAGCGGGCGCTTGATGAAGCAAACAAGGGGAAGGTGTCCACACATTTTAGCCCTTGCAAACACTAGAACAGCTTTGCGAGCATGGAGAGAAGACTCAGGTGGTATCACAAGACTTCTTCTAGCCACAATAGCTGATCCTCTTGCTCGACAAGGCGCTAGAATGAGCGACACAATCACCCTATACACAAGAATTCTTCTAGCCACTCAAGATCTTCATAGCAAAAGGATGGACCATGGAGGGTTTGGTGAAGTCAGAGCTCGAGAGGGCATGTAGAAGAGAAACATAGCTGAATCGTTAAGCTGCTCTCATTGGGGGCGGATAGGCATTTTATAGCCGATCTGGAAGGATGAATCCAAGTGCCCGTGAAGCAATGATGCTCTCTTAAAAGTTGTGAAGCATGGGCTCATGAGCTAACATAGGTGGCGACAAATAGTAGACCCTAGATCAAGATTCTCTACCTATGACTGCAGACCCATTGAAGATGAAGACGTGATAATTTTGGAATAAAATTACTTTTATTCCAAAATTAGGGGGCATGTCTTTACACCAGAATTTGGAAGAAGAGTTGCAGGGATTTGGAAGCTCTCAAAATCATGTCATCAAGGAATCAGCTGTGTGGAGATCGAGCCAGTTGATTCGGACGTAGCACTAGAATCAGCTTTCTTCAGATAGCGCCAGTAGATAACGACAGAGGCTACGATCGGCGCTGGGACGAGACATGCTAGACTCTACAAAAAGGAAAAGATTAGAGTCCAAGTTATCTTAAATTAGGAATGTTTTCATTATGCCAAAGATTGTATTGAGTCATACTCGAGTAAGGTTCATTTTTAGGCTCCGGTATAAAAATACCAAACCCCGGCTATTGTAAAAGACACAATCAATCAAATACAAGTCAATTACTTTTTTCGGCTCCGGCCACCCCTTAGGAGTAGGAGTAGAGTAGATCTCGACAAGTTCTTCAGCGAGTATGGCTGCATCGATCCGGTCGACCTCCATAGCTTGTCTGTAAGTACCGTCATAGTTTATACCTCTGTTCGTATGGCTGCATCGATCCGGTCGACCCCCACTGCGACTCTGGTATAGGCTAGTTATCGACTCTTATCTAATTCAAGTATGGCATGTGTGATTCTGCCTCACACCCCACTGCTTGAATTAGATCAAGGTCAAGTTATCGGCACTACCTTAGTATGGCAGTCTTTGGTAGATTCATTAAGTTACCGATATTGCTTATTGCTTTCATTGTTTATCTAATTATAGCAATATCACTCTGCCCGATTGAGATTGATCTGAATCAGCCTTATATCTTATTTAACTCATCGTTTGCTAATCTAAAATAGATCTAATCTACATCTTAAGCGATGAGTTATGCTTTTATCGGCTGTTTTGCGTCAATCTTAATCATGCATAGTGTGCGGTTAAGGCATGTTCGATCTCGAGTAGATCTATTAGTTAATGAAAACCGTTCCATGGCCCATCATCATGGCCTGTGGGATTCTGCCTCTCACCCCACTGTTGGCGTCGTGGATTGGGGATTGTTAGTTGGTAGACCCGTTCCTGAGAAGGCATGACCTTAACTGTGCGTTGTGCCCGAATCGGATGTTTAGCCGATATCAAGCGCTTTCACGAACAGTTCACATTGCGAGATCATTGAAGTAGAGATAAGTTAAAAGATATGTTAGCCCCATGATCTTATTATTGTATTACGGCCTGCATGATTCTGCCTCATGCCCCACTGATATTAGTAATGAGTTAGGGTCGTCAAGTCTATTGTTGTTTCTACGGCCTGCATGATTCTGCCTCATGGCCCACTAGTCATGGCGATAGATGAGATCTAACATGTTCATTAGATTTATTTTTATTAAATGGTTAAGTGTTGTTGAATTGTTTCTTTATATAAAAAGGGGTTCAGTTACTTGTAATTATTGGCTCAGTATAAACCGATCATCATTGATATCTTATTGCCATTGATTAATATCTGCTTAAATAATATTTACCCGGAATGATAACCGATTCTTCTTATACAATCCCATGAGCTTTAATCGTTTTGTTCTTATGAATATGTTGGAATCGACTATTTAGTCGATCTCCTCTCATATCGGCTCTCAGAGCCGCACATTCGGGACTGTCTAGCAACACCGGCACATTCCGCCCTTAATTACTGATAAGCTTTCTCTCCTTATCAATTGCAGGGTCAAATTGACTAGCACGTCTCGGGAGGATTACATAGGATCAACCACCCTTGCGTTGAAGCTAGGCCGATCTGCTCCAACGAGCGGACCCTTCCGGCTTGCTGCGTGTGTCCTCGCCACGGAGACAAAAATTATGTGTCGCAAACCCTGTGGGCTTTAGAGTCAGGGACCACCAGCTACTCAGTTTGCTTCACCTACAGAGCAGGTGTCCCAGTCGTTTGCTTCCCCAGTGATTGCACAGGGTCCGCACTTTACCAGTATTGTTACAGGCTTCACTCCGACTCAGAGTTCTTCAGGGTTAGTGATGGACACCCCAATCTTTGGGAGTCTCAGCGCTACTTTTAGTGAGCTTATAGGGCAGCCTACACCTCCAGCATTCTAAGTTCCTGCTCATACCATAGCTGCTCCAGTTACCAGGACTACTGAGATGATCTCGTCGTCTGTTGCATCATCTGAGCCACCTCAGACAGTCACTCCTATCCTTGAGGCTTCAACGACAGCAACAGAGGCAAATGTGGCACCACTTCCTATTGTGATGCTTCTAGAGTCATAGACCACGCTAGTTATTGAGCAGACCCAGACCACCTCACCTTCACTTCCAGCGACAGAGGGTCAGATCGCTCAAAGTTAAGGGTCAGAGGATGATGCTACTCAATTCAAGAACTCTCACCGCACCTCAGTGCCCAACTCGACTGCTCCTGTCCCGCTGTCCGACCCTTAGGTTTTGGTGGTTGACGCCAAAGGGGAAGAGGGAGTGAGTATGCTAGATCTAGGGGGAGCGTGTGATCTAGGGGAGCATGTGATTCATTACTTTTGGTTCTTTATGTGTGATACTTTGTGCATTCAAGTTTTCTTCCATGCATTGCATTACTATCGGGAACCTAATACCGAGGTACCCAAGGAGATGGAACTAATAACCATCAAACGTTAAAAACTCCCGAACGGACAAGAGCATCGCTGCGCTTCTTACCCGAATGATGGGAGTTTTGGTTCCGCCTCGCCCGATGCCCGTCAGCCAGCTCTACCTCCCCTGATGGCTGGGGATGGCTCCACCTCGCCCGAGGGCTGAGGGCTAGACTCCACCTCGCCCGGGACCGTTGGCCAGCTCCGCCTCCCCCGATGGCTGGGGGAAGGCTCCGCCTCGCCCGAGGGCTGAGCCTCGACGGCTAGGGGATGGCTCCACCTCGCCCGAGGGCTGAGGGCTAGACTCCGCCTCACCCGATGCCTCGTTGGCTAGCTCCGCCCTCCCCGGCGGCCGGGATGGCTCCGCCGCCTCGCCGCCGAGGCTGAGAGGCTGAGACTCGCCTCGCCTGGATGCCCGTCGGCCAGCTCCACCTCCCCCGATGGCTAGGGGATGGCTCTGCCTTGCCCGAGGGCTGAGGGCTAGACTCTGCCTCGCTCGACCCCCGAGGGCTCGGCTCCGCCTCGCCCGACCTCCGAAGGCTAGGTTCCTCCTCACCTGACGGACCTCGCCTCGCCTGATGTCCAAGGATTGGCTCCGCCTTGCCTAACAACTGTACCCCGCTCCCTCATGATGCTAGGCACAGGGTAGGACAAGACGTTCGGGTCAACCACGGCATCAAGGACCATGCCCTGCGCCCCTACAAGAAAGTACCGCCAGGGCATGATGGGATAGGCACTTAGACCCTTCCAGGCGTAGCAGAGCCTGAATAGTGTTGCAGGTGCATGCTCTTCGCCCTACAGTGTTGTAGGCGCCGCCTTCAGTCCCCAGGCAAGGAGTCCGACACAGACATACGACAACCACTACATTCCATGGGGGGACTCCCATCCCCTATAGTGGCAAATGAGCAGTCATCGCGCCTTCCGCTCCCCACAGGGACGTAGATCGACACCCCCGCCCGACACACCACCCATAAAGGCAGGATGGGATGCACCCACTTGCTAAAAAGGGCCAGGGCATGGCCTATGAAGATCAACAAACATGCCACTTCTGACACTGTCTGCCATGTTATACAGGGCAAGCGCAGGGAAAAAGGAAGACCCGAATCCTTCGAAGGACCTTCTATACCCTTGGTATTTTCCTCTTTCTCCCATCTGTAACCCCTGCTCCCCCCTTGGTCTATAAAAGGGAGGGCAGGGCTCCCCACTAAGGGGACCGACTTTTGACGGACAACTCACATATAGATGAACTCATAGAGAGTTCAGTTCGACTCACATACACAGCCAAGTCACCACCGGTTTCTTGGCCTCCTTTCGACCATTCCATCGGAGACCTGGGACCAGTCCCTCTCTCGACCATTTGTACCCCCTACTACGAACCGCTTTCAGTGCTAATAACATGAGCAGCAACAGACTAGACGTAGGGACATTCAGCCCGAACCAGTATAAACCTTGTGTCCTTTAGCGCACCATCCGGGCCTAACACGCATAATTATAAATTTACTAGCCGATGCTTGTTCGAAACACCGACAATTACATACTTGTGATGGTGAGACTTATCTGACATGTGTGCTCTCTACATTGATATCTTTATATATGTCATGTCACTTGGTTATGCTCATTTGCTTTGCTTCCGCATTTTACTCTGATTCAAATAAGCTTTACTTTATGTACTTATGCTTAACTCATATCTATTGAGTACACCATGTTGGCTTGGGTCATATAAGCATGTCTAATCCCTTAGCTCTTATTGTCAAAAGATTATATGAACCAAGCATGTTGAAAACCTCACTCATCTCTTCTACATACTCGAGGTTGTGTTGTCATCAATCACCAAAAAGGGGGAGATTGAAAGCATCTAGGCCCCTAGTTGGGTTTCGGTGATTAATGACGACACGAGATTACTATGACTAACGTGTGTTTTGTAGAGGCAAATTGAGTTAGGTCATGGTAATGGCAATTGATTGGGCAATCATGGTTGTCATGCCCCTGTCGATGGAAATTGGTTCGGTTTTCAAAGGATGGACGACAAGGTTAAGGATGGACTAGTTCTAAGTGTCGTTTGGTGATGGAGAGACACTTAGAGTAGTTTAGGACTTTGTTTTTCCTTTGGCCATACTATTAAGGGGGGTATGGACTAGTAGCTTGACCTAGGTAATTCTAGTGGGTTAGGTATGGTGCACACTTGTCAAACCTAGCACTAGGTAGCTCAGGAATAGCCCTAAGATCAATTGGAGTAAACTTCATTCACAAAGAATTTCGAATTGGAAGTGAATGGAGGGTCAAATCATTGATCGGACGCTGGTCTGGTTGTGACCGGATGCTAGAGGGAGAGTCCGGTCAGTTCATTTGATCAACTGCATCATCTGGTTCTGACCGAACGCTGAGTGAAGGTGGACCGGACGCTGGGTGCCAGCATCCGGTCAACTCTAGAGAGGTTCTAGAGAAGGATTTTCTTGACCGGACGCTGGTCAGGATCCGATAACTAACCGGACGGTGAATAGTGAAGTGACCGGACTCTGGGTGCCAGCATCCAGTCAACATCGGTAAGGTTCTAGAGAGCATTTTTCTTGACCGGACGTGTCCGGTCAGTGCCGACCGGACACTGGTCAGAGTCCGGTCAGAACTTAACGGCTCTTTCTGACACAGTGGCCGGTATAACTGACCAAAGCATTCAGTAACCCTGACCGGAGCGTCCGGTCACCCCATAGAATGCTGACTTAGCCTCCTAACGTTATGTTTTGAATGAGGGGGTATAAATACTTACTCCACTCATCCAAGGGAGGTCTCTTGCCCATTTGTTCAGCTGAGAAACAACTTGAGAGTGCAAGGGAGAGCAAGAGCCTAGTGAGGTGATTGAGATTTGACAATCCAAGATTAAGGTCCTCATTAGTGCAAAGAGAATTGCAAGTGGGCATCCACCCTTCTCATTAGGCTTGTTGTGGTCAAGTGAGAGTTTGTGCTTGTTACTCTTGGTGATCGCCATCACCTAGACGACTCGGTGGTGATTGGGAGTTTGGTGATCATCCGATGGAGCTTGTGGATGACCCAACTCAAGTTGTGAGCGGTTGTGGGCGATTCACCGCGATGAAGTGTCGAAAAATTCAGCCCGTAGAGAGCACTTGATCCTTGCGCGGATCAAAGGGGAGCTACACCCTTGCGCGGGTGCTCCAACGAGGACTAGTGGGGAGTGACGACTCTCCGATACCTCGGGAAAACATCACCATGTTCCTTTCCCTCTCTTTACTTTGAGCATTTACATTTGAGCAATTCATTTCTTGTCATTATATTCCTAGAATTGCCATGCTAGAGTAGGATTGAAACCTAGGGTGCAAAACTTTTGTGCTATTGAACAATAGAAACACATTCTAGGCACAAGGGGTGAAGTGGGCTAAGTGTAGGGTTTAATTATTACAAAGAATTTTAGAATTAGCCCAATTCACCCCCCTCTTGGGTATCTTGATCCTTTCAGTGCCGAACTATACGGGGAAGGCGATCTGCCCTAGGGTCTAAGATGCCTTCCCAGGAATGATCCCCTAGAATGGGGAGTCCATGGGGATGAGGTCTTCCTTCTTGGGCCCTAGTTCATCTAGGGATGAGGCGAAGAGAATGTTGAGGGCACTCCCACCGTTGATGAGGACCTTCTAGAAGCGCACACTCTTGACGATGCGATTTAGGATGAGCAGAAATCACCCTAGATATGGGATGTCTATCCACTGATCGGCCCTGGAGAAGGTGATCAGGTGCTTTAGCTAGTTGAGGTACTTGGGGTCAAGATGGGTTCGTTAGAGGTAGCGTCCAACATGACGCACTAGGGTGACAAGCTTCTACTCCTGTTTGTCTTCGGAGGCAGCTCTCCCACTGAAGATGGATGCAATAGTCTTGGTGGTGTCCTGGTAGATAGGGCTTGTGTTCTTCTCTCTGACAACCAAAATGGCCATCTTTGGTTTCGTCATCATCGCGCCATGGCCTCTTTGCATCTTCCATGGGAAGCCCTGTTCAAGCCCTTGCACTCTCCCATGGTATGCTTGGTGCCTTAATGAATAGGACACGGGCCATCCAGAAGCTTGGCGTAGTTGGCGTCATAGGTGTGCTTAGCGCGAGGAGCGTTGACAGCGTTGATTGAATTATAAGGCCAGCGGCGGTGGTTATGTCTCAATCATCATGTCGTGTCGATGCTTGTGATCATCGGGTCGACGGTCACGCTCATTGTGGCGGTGGTTGCGATCATTGGAGCGGTGATCGTGATCGTCATAACGCCTTTCATCATGATGGTCATCATGATGGCGTGGGGGGCGATCAGAGCGGGCGGCCCATTCAGCTTCCTCGGCGTCAGCATACCTGTTTGCTATCTGTATTAGCTCGCCGATGGTCGTAGGCCTCTTATGGTATAGCTTTCCATGGAGCTACTCATGATGGAGCACCTTGGTGAATGTAGTGATGGCCACCCCATCGCTGATGTTGGGGATGGAGTTCCTCGTCTTTGAGAAGCGCATGATGAAACCACATAGGGGCTCTCTGGAGGTATGATGAAGCTTCTCTAGATCGTATTTAGTACCTGGCTACTCGCAGGAGACCATGTAGTTCTCGGTGAAGACCTTCTTGAAGTCATCCCAAGATCGAATGGAGTCGTCCTGTAGGCTGCGGAGCTAGTTGTTCGCAGATTGGTTGAGCATGATGAGCAAGTAATTTGCCATCACATCCTTACTTCTGCCAGTAGCTCTTATGGCAATCTCGTAGAGCGCGAGCCACTATGCGGGGTTGGCCTTGCCATCGTAGGTGTCCACCCAGAAGATCTTGAAGCCCAAAGTCCACTGGATAGCTTAGAGCCTTGTCATGAAGGGACGAAGTCCAGGGGCGCCGGGGACAGGTGGTGCTCGAGCGGCACCAGGCGCTCCATGTTTAGTGTCGTATTGCCTCCGGCGTTAAATCTCCGCCTTGTGGCATGCAGACCTACTGTTCTCGATGCGATCGCAAATGTTGATGTTGGCGTTGATGTGCTCACAAACGTCGTGCGACAGAGGTTGATTGACCTCCTAGTTGGCATTGCAGTTACCACCTCAGCCACCATGCGGACAAGGATGGCATTCATCCTAGTCAGGATGTGCTTCATAGTTGCCCCTTGACCCTCTATAGAGGTAGGGGCCACCAACTTGATGTCGGGGGCACTTGAAGCCCTAGTGTTGGCTTCCCCTGTCGTGGTAGAAACTGTGGGAATGACGGCTGTGAGCCGACGTAGTCGAGTATGATGGGGCGGGGTGTCAGATCTCGTTGACTTGGACTTGAGTCGCCTTGATGTGCGTGGTGATCTTCTTGACTTTTGTAGTCCGCGTGAGTTTCTCTTGATCATTGAAAGCAATAGCGAGATTGGCGCTTGGCGTCCGCTGCACCGGCTGGTCGCCCACCATGTCGAACTTGTCCTCCAGATTGTGGCGCATGTGGTGCGGAGTGTTAGGATCTCCGTCGACTCCATGCGTGACTTCTGCATCTCGACATCGCTGGTGATCGGCATTCCTTTCCAAATGAGCATCACAGTCGGTGGCGGTTCTACCTTCTCTGGTGACGCTGTCGTGGCTGATGTTGTAGATCCTTCCCACGAATCCTAGCAGAAAAGTAGGGTAGGTGGAGATGGTTTCGGTCAGGCCTTGGGAATATTCATCAAGGCTCTCCTCCAGGATGTTGTGGAGGGAGTCGTCAGGAAGCTGGTGAATAGACACCATGTTCACCACGGGCGTGGGCTAATCGGTCATAGGTAGATCGATCATGTAGAGGTCGTTGATGCGGTTGCACTCGGCTTGGTCAATGAAGAGGTGGTGGATGGCGTTTTGATACGTGGATCCTGCACCCGCTAGCCCAAAAGGATAGGGCCTCGGCATGTTCTCCATTAGGGCCTCGTAGTCGGCCAGACGTAGGCCTATAGCAGGGAGTGGTCGGTGCCGCATCGTGCCCTACTAGAGTAGCCATGATCACCAGATCTGAATCTGGCTGCCCTAGACGATGTGGCCAAGCAGGTCGCTCGGTCGTAGCGGCTCGGTGACCTCGGAGTGCAGGAAGTTCGTCACTCTCGATAGACTGATCTAAGATCAACTCCGTGAGGGATAGGCATTTGGCTAAGCCGTCGGTGACCCAATCAATGGATGTGATCAGATCATCATTGTCGATGGATCTCCTGATCCAGCGACTAGGCATCGAGATCAGAGATGTCATTACAGATGTTGTCACGATCGGCGTAGGTTGATTCTGCAACGCCTCCATGATTTCCCCAATGCCGTCAGCGCAAATGACCTAGGTCATGGATCCGACCTTGAAGGTCTGGCCTAGCTTGGGAAGGATCATGGAGCTCAAGAAGTGGACCATCTAGCTCACCATGGAATCAGCACACACACCCCTCTACCTAGTGCACCACTATCGACAAAATCTTGTTGGCAGTCTACCGAGGGGTATGCCCACGGTAGTGGATGAATCAGTGAAGATGCGTGAGACATGAACTAGATGGTGACACAGAACGCAGAGACAACGATTTAGACAGGTTTAGTCCATCAACTTGACGTAATACCCTACGTCCTATGTATTTTGTGGTTTGTATTATGAGATGGGATGAAAACAAGGGGGGTCCCTACCCACCTTATATAGCTCGGGGGGTAGGGTTACAGGTCGGTTGAATCTATCCCGATCGGTTTACATGATAGGAATTACAAAGATTGCGGTATCTTAGCATATCCGGACAGATTTTCCTTGATCGCCAAGGATCTTCCCATAGCCTTGCGAGGCACGCTGACCTATGCCATGCTCCACATGGAGTAATCTTGTGGGCTGGGCCTCCCCTGGCAGCTCGGCCCATGTACAGCCCTACGGGTACCGGGGGTTATACCCCCACAACAAGCCCTACGCTTTAATAACTAGACCTATCGTGGTGGAATACAGAGGATAGACAAAGCTGTCACCACTTGCCAGCTACCACAATATATCGAAAGGCCTAGCCGTATCCACTGGTAATTTATAGCCTAAGCACCATGCTTAATCTATAAACTTACTACTTCGATCTGAGCTCCGATGAAATGAGATGAAAGCACCCTAATCAGACAGTGGAACTGGTACTAACGAATGACTACTAAACAAAAGATAACCTATGATACTAATGCTAAGAGCAAGCACCTAAGCTCACTAATGATGAACACTAATGAGCTAGAACTTGAGCAAAGCAAAGCAATAATACTAAAAAAAGTACTAGAATAAGGTACTGAATAGAGTAAATGCTAAATGATAAAATTACAAAGGAGCTATACCAGACACAAAAGACTCTTCTAGACTCCGAAGAAGCTCCGCTCTAGCTTTACTTCCACTCCTAAGCTACTACTCTAGAGCTACTCTAAACTAGAGAGCTTGACGAAGCTTGGAATGCTTTGAATTGTATGGGGCACTTCTCCACCGAGCTCCACACCTCCTTTTATAGTGAGGCGGTTGGGGGCCTTGGGCATTGGGCGATGCCTAGGGGTGTCGGCCGACATCCGTTTCCACCGACTTACAATTGTAGGGCTTTGATTGCTCCCCAAAGTTAGTTGCATGGCAGGTAAAGCGATTGTCCTGGCCCAAAATGCACTTTGTAGGTCGGTTTGGCCCTCCAAGTGGATGACAGTGGGCCCATGGATCCAAGGCAGCTTCATCTTGGCCCTTGAATCAAACCGACATAGATCAACACTTGTGAGACCTTCTGGAGTAAATCCCACGGATCAGTGATGTGGCAGGGGCTAGGGTGGTGTCGTGCGACACCATGTGGTGTCAGCCGACATTCCCTTGTGGGCCCAGGCCCCCTGCCATGTCCACTTGCCTCCTGTGCACATGTTTTGTACCATTTTGCCCAAAATTCCTGCATAAAAATAAATCTCCAAGTACAAGTGGAACTAGGTGAATTATAAAGCAAATTCAACACATGTGATGATGATCTACCTCACTTTACTTAGATTTTGGGTGAAATGTTGATGGTCAAAGTGGGTGTTAGTGACCATCAACAAGGGTCGACATGAACCGCTAGTATGTCCACATCTAGTGTAGGTTCATAGGGTCCTGTTGTTGTATCTGATCAACCATGTGCATCATCAGGTGTGGCATAATATCGAACAAAGAGGGTGGGAAGCACATCTCGAGCAAGTAAGTCTCCGCGATGAACTGTTTGAGGGCAGGGCAGCTCAGCTTCATCGATGACCTTCTAGGTGATGCGGTTAAAGAAGTAGGACATCCATGTGATCACCATCTTCACATACTCTAGACCAATAGCCCTGATCACAATTGGAAGGAACACCGTCACCATGATGTGGCAGTCATGTGAGTTGTAGTTGGTCATTGTGAGGTCTTTCATCGAGACCAAGCTCTTGATGTTGGAAGAGAAACCGGTCAGCACCTTGACACCCCTAAGCCACTAGCACACAACCCTCTTCTTGTCTTTTGTCAAGTTGTAGCCCACACCAGGGAGGTCGACTTTCTCATTCTGTGGTGGTTCTGGGTGAAGGTCCTACCTGATGCCTTGGTAGACAAGATCCATCCATGACTTCATACCATCCTTCATCTTTCCTTTTATGTCTAGCAGGACACTAATCATGCTTTAAAAGACATTCTTCTCCAGGTGCAGCAGTCAATGCCATGGGGTCTATCTAGTGTTTTCCAGTACTTTAGGTACTTGAAGAAAATAAACTTCTTCTTGAAAGGAACGACGACAAATGGTTCCTCCATCTTATCCCGCTTTCTCTTCCTTGTCATGGTCCCCTCTTTCTCTTTCTTCTTCTTTTCGAACTCGACCTCCATGTCCTTCACCATGCTAAACACCTTTTCCATGTACCTAGTCCATGTCGGCTCATCAAGTTGCGTCTCATCCTGGTTGTCGAAGTATTTATTCATCGTAGTTGTTTGGTACATGTGCTTTCTAACGAGGAATCATCTATGCCTTGTGTACACCATCTTGTTGGATCCCTTAAGGTAAGTGTAGTAGGTATCGTCGATGCAAACTACACAACCGGTCTTCCCTTTGATTTGCCCCGACAGTGAAAAAAAGATCAGGGTAATCGGTGATGGTGACAAAGATGATGGCTTTTAGAGTGAACTTCTTCCTTAGGGACGCATCTATCATCTCGACCATTTTCTCCCATAATATCTTCATGTCCTCTATGAGTGGCTCTAGGAACACATCTATATCATTGCCGAGCTGCCTCGGTCCATAAATAAGCATGGTTAGTAGAAGGTACATGCGCTTCTGACATAGCCAGGGAGGCAAGTTGTAGATGGTGAGGATGACTAGCCAAGTGTTGTGCGAGCCGCTAAGGTCACCGAACGGGTTCATCCGGTCGGTACTCATCGCTAACCTAATGCTCCTTGCCTCTTTGCCAAACTACATGACATTGAAATGCTTCCACTACTGGCCGTCGAAGGGTGCAACAGCTTGCCATTGTCCTTCGTGCGATCACACCAGATGCATGTCATGACATCAGTTGGGCATCCTTGGGGTTCCCGAATGTAGCCCGTAGGTGATTAATGATAGGCAGGTACCATATCGACAGGACATGACTTTTCCTCTGCGTGTAACCCTCTTCTTCCTCATCTTGTTGAGACAAGATCTACTTCGCACTACTCTTCTTGTCCACCTTCTTCTTTGACCCACCTAAGCTAGGCTCCCTCATCATTCACATCCACACAACAACCGGCATTCCTCTTGTATCGACTTGCGCTGCCGTTCAGATAGCTCTCCAAGCTTTGATACTGGCCCCGATACAGGATACAGTGGTTAGGGCAGGCGTCGAACTTTTTAAGTTTCAATGCCACTGGCCGGATCAACTTCTCCACCCGATAGGTATTGGCATGCACCTTGTTATCCTTTGGGTATGTGGAAGCAAGGATACTTAAGAGCTCGTTGAAGCTAGTGTCGGACTAGCCATGCCGAGCCTTCAACATCAACATCTAGAGGTTAAAACGCAGCGCCATCCACTGCTTCAAACAATCCTTATAGAGCAGATGAATTACTGCTTGCTTCATCTCTCTAAAATTTTCCAGCCACCTTGGGCTCCCAAACAGAATGTCATTGTGGTCGAGATGGTTAGCTATTTGCTCAAAAAGCTCCGCATCCTCAGGGTCCCTCATAGTAGCCTCCTCACCATCCCCATCGCCGCCCCACCACCGTCCTTGGCCATGTCTTGGAGTAAATCCTCCACCGTGATGTAATCACAATCAGCATTATCGCCAGCTGATGCTGTTGCTGATGATGATGAGCCGAGTTGTCCTACATGGTCTACATTGGCTGTTGTCGATAACGAGGAGTTTCCTCTAGATGCACAGGTGCCACTCACATCTACTTTTTTGTCGTGAAAAGTTCAGGCCATGTAATCCTTGACGAAACCAAACCTGATCAAGTGAGATTGCACCACGATGTCTTCGTGGGCTCTCATGTTCATACAGTGAGAACACATACATATGGTTGTCATCCGATTCAGACTCTCATAGTGAGTTTTCACGGCGGCAACAAACTTCCTCACATGAACCAGGTACTGCGGTTCCAGTCTTGACCACCGGTACATCCACTCGGACCTATCCATACCTGCGAACCTTACATGTACAAGCAGCAAAAAAAAAATAGTATTAGAAAGAAATAGCAGCAGAGAAGAATAGATCTAGACCTAAAGAAATAGTAGTTTTCTCTGCCTTAAGGCGACCACCTCCATTAAATATTAACCGAGGCGGTCGCTTGGCAAGCGAGCCTGGCTAGGAATAATGGAGGAGGGCAAAATGGATGCCCGCCTCCATTAAAAAAGGGCAATGCCACCTAAAAGAAATCATGTAGTAGTGGTCATTGGTGAACTAACTACCACTCGAACAGTGCCGCCATGACATCCCAGGATCGGCACAGTGCCACCACGACGCGCCATGCCTTGATGAGAGGAGCAAGAACCCGGCGACCATTCTCGAACGTGTCCACATGAGCAAGGACAAGACATGGAGGGCCCACTAGCTGAGCTCACCAGCTTCTCCCTCCCTTTGGGCTCTCGACCACTCAGGTCGGGAGAATACTTCTCCTCTCGAGTTATTGCCCAGCCCCCACGACTATATAAGGGGAGACAAGCCTTCCTTCAGAACAATCGAATCCTCCTACCTTGAAACCTTTCTCCCTGTAGAACCCTAGCTTGTGAACCCCTAGTTGTAAACCTTTGGAGCACTTGAATCGAGGAACACAAACTCGTAGGTCTCCACACTAGATGTAGGGCTCCATCCCGAATCAGTATAGTTCTTTGTCTCAGGTGCCACCATTGACTCCCTTGAGCAGCGCGGCGCTAATTTTACTGGTCGGTCCACAAAACACCGACAGGTCTGATGGCGTTGACGCGGGGTTGGGTCGGCGACACACGTGCGGGTTGGTGACCAACGGCAATGCATGCAGGGGAGCAAGCCAGTAGGGTCGGCGACCAATAGTGGCATCAGCAGGAGCAGGACATTGCTGCCATGGAGAAAAGCATGGGAAGGAACGAGGAAGAAGATGACTATTAGGGTCCACATGTCAGTGAGCTAAAGGGAGAGAAATGTAGAGGCGTAGTTTTGTCTATATGGACATGCCATGATGTCGTCATCGAGTACTGCAGCTGGGCCTAAGGCCTTTCCGAACATATACCATGGCATATTTCAAAGGGATAAAGAATTGTAATGGTAGGCTTTAGAATAGCTGAATAGTAATGATAATTTCCAAAAGTTGAATTGTAATGGTGTTGAGAAAGTAGGCAATTTCCAAATTAAACCAGAAATAAATCATAACAATCTCAGATACTAGTATAAGCATTACTTGCATACTAGTTAAATTAAACAGCATGAAAACAAATACTAGTATGAGCATTGCTCGCATACTAGTTAAATTAAACAGCATGAAAACAAATACTAGTATGAGCATTGCTCGCATACTAGTTAAATTAAACAACATGAATAGATGTACTAGTATGAGCATTGCTCGCATACTAGTTAGATTAAACATCATGAACAATGATATTGGATCACTGTGTGACTTTCGTCTGTAGAGAGAGACGACATTACTGGTGATGGAGACATTGTTGTTGATTGTGGTACGAAGTCGTCGATGAGTGGTGGAGGAAGAGATCGGAGCAATTGACGACGAATATGCCAGGACATAGCGCCGCTTGACTAGGATGACGATGACCCATCATGGAAGCTAGGAGCAGTCGCGCGAATAGCGCTTCCCAAAAACCTTATTCGTCCTTTTCCGGTGCAGGATCGCAAGGATGAGGGTTTCGGAGACCTGCTCTCCCGATCACCGGTGCACGCAGCCGCTCGGGATGGAGAGTGATGAGGACACGCCTACGATGTCCAATAAAATTGCCCAATCTTTCACGGTACTAATAGTTGTTTTCGGATAGTAGTTCAAGTCTTCTAAATATTTTATCTCTAATTAAAATATTCCGGAGTAAAATAATGTGTGCTCTTGTTCGATCAATGAAACCCAGAAATAACTAGCTTGTGCCGAAGGTACTTGCGGAAAACGTCCGTATCAATCACGTTCAAGCACAAGCACCAAATCTCAGATTCAAACTCAAAGCAATGATCCGGTTGAATAAATAGCAGTAGTGCTCCTCAACGACACAGTAAATAATCTCCGTGTAATCAATCACAGCATTAAGAATAAGATAGGAGCAGCGACACAAAGCAATAGATGCAACAGCACAAACCACAAATTTGATATCCGGATGTCTCGGCAGCACCAAATATTTTCTTCTGATTAAAGAAACTGAAACGATAGCAATGCTAGATAGAGGGAACGTCTTACAATTAGATGCAATCCAAACCCTAGAAAATCCTTCCACCCATGGACCTGACGAACCACGATCAGAAAACGAGGAACTCCAACATTCCAAGCGACGCACCCAGCTGCAGCAGCTCGGTCAAGCACTCCACACAAAACGCCCACTAGAGTTTTTCAAGTGGCGGCTCGACGAGGAATAACTTCACGAATAAAATCAAATCTAAAACGTTACAAGGTTAACCATAGGCCATATATGTGCACGCAGGCTCACAGACTTTGACTCGACCACGACGCAACCAGAGTCTAACACGTGCATGACTCAGCCCAACCCATATGAATTAAAATAAAGCTAATTAATACTAATGCCGGTAAATACCTAAATATATATTAAAATATCCGGCCACAATGCAAATCAAGTTGGTCCCCACGCATAGAGACAATCTGCACAGATATATTTGACGCCTCCTTGATCTTACCATGTTTCTTCCTAAAATTAATTCATTCAAAAATTAGCTTACTTGGCAGGATGCTATCCTCCACCTCCTTGACGTGATTCAGATCAATATAAAAATCACGGAGCTTCATAAAAGGCTGATCTCTCATATTCCTTTTTGATAAATCAATTGAAGTAGAAATGTTTGACACATTGGAATTCTTCTTAAAAATAATAGTTGAATGTTGAGGAGCCATGGGCACATCATCCTCTCCTTCAAACAAAGCCATCTTCGGCTTTGACACAATTCTAGCATCTTCCTTCATCTGATCATCATAAGCATCATTATCTTCAGACTTACATTGGGTAGCAACAAGCATGTTTTGTCCATTGCCCTTCACGTCAGCAATATGAGAATCGTCATGATACAAGACAGTCTCTTCCTCCAATATTTCCTTGGGTTAGCCATTATTAATTGAAACATCAGACAAGTCAATCTTGGCTGCAAATAGCATACCTTCTAGACCAACCAACTTGCCATTATCAGAAATAAAGAGAGAACCAAATTTGTTAGAAGCATGTTATGGAATCTTGCATGCAGATTCGGAATCAGAAGAATGCAAGATTTGATCATCTTCAAAAATACTAGTAGCTACTTTAGGGAGATGGCATGAATTCGCAGGAACAATAATTTGAGAACCAACATTCACATCAGAGAGACTCACTTGAAGCAAAGCCATCCTCGGCTTCGGAATATTTTCAGTAGCCTTTTTCTTCACTTTCACAGGAGCAAAAACCTCAGCCTTAATAGCACTATCCAGCATCAGTTTGAGCACATGATGAACTCCCTTGTGCACAAACGAATAAGTATTGGAACGACCACCATGAGTAACATCAAGATCAAACTGCCATGGACGACCAATAATAAATGACATGCACTCAATGGTGCAATATCACAATCCACAGTATTCACATAATTGCCAACTGAAAATTCAATTCTAGCCTTATGAGTAATTTTCAGTGTACCACTTTGATTCATCCATTGCATATAATGCGGTGTTGTAAGCCTCCGCGTAGACAAAGATAAAGCATGAACCAAGTCTGAACTAATAACATTAGCAAAACTCCCACCATCAATAATCAATTTGCATACCTTGTCTTGAATTTTGTATTCGGATTGAAATATATTAGACCGCTGCCCCTTCACCATAACAGCAGTACCATCACTATGTACATCTCGTGCCATCATAGATAAGCCATCTGATGCATCATTCGTATCATCAATTTTAATTTCAGACGTAGTATCACAAGAGGAAGCACCAGTATACAACCCAGATGTTAAAGAAAAATCTACACTCCCATCTATAGATGTATGCCCGGACACTTCAGTCTTCACAAACAACTGGGAATCAGTCGTTCTCTTGGAACTATCAACCTTCTGAACAGGCTCCTTTGTCACCTTTATAGCAAACACTTTTCATCTCAAATTTATATTTATGTGGATCAGCAATGTTCTTCTGATAGGTCTTAGGAGATGAAGAAGTTTCAGTATACATAAGCTTGCTATATCGAGCACCAGAACCCAACTTCTTCTCATAAGATTTAATAACACTAGCTTGCCGGCGAGGAATAGGAAGGTACGCATCTCCAATGACACTATCACTCCATGATGAAGGCACAATTGGCTTGGTATCCAGAAATTTTATACCATTACCAAAGCGGCGTTGTAATACATCTTTCATACCGTCCCATGTCCTACAAGGTTCTTCACCTCTCATCATGTGTCTTTTTGGTAACTCACGCCACCATGACAAAAACACCTTCAGAAAATGTCTGTCTTGCATAGAACAGCTGCATAGATGAATTAAGTCCACGACCCCATAAAAATTTCTCCATGTCATCTTCTCAATCATAGTACTCAGCAGGAGATGAACGTCCATAAAGTTTTAGGACATGTTTAATATCTTTATTGGCAAGACTATAATCAGCCAATGAAAAAAAAATTCTATATACACCATGAGCAACCCAGAAGCCGATACCAACTGATGAGGACATGCCTACTATGTCCAATAATATTGCCCAATCTTTCACGGTACAAATAGTTGTTTTTCGGCAAAAACCACTAGGGTTTCATGAGCGTGGCTCGACGAGAAATAACTCCACGAATAAAATCCAATCTAAAACATTACAAGGTCAACCATAGGCCATATATGTGCACGCAGGCTCACAGACTTTGACTCGACCACGACGCATCCAGAGTCTAACACGTGCGTGACTCAGCCCAACCCATATGAATTAAAATAAAGCTAATTAGTACTAATGCCGGCAAATATCTAAATATATATTAAAATATCCGGCCACAATACAAATCAAGTTGGTCCCTCGCGCATAGAGACAATCTGCACAAATATATCTTACCATGTTTCTTCCAAAAATTAATTCCTTCAAAAATTAGCTTACTTGGCAGGATGCTATCCTCCACCTCCTTGACGTGATTCAGATCAATATAAAAAACACCGAGCTTCATAAAAGGCTGGTCTCTCATATTTTCCTTTTTGATAAATCAATTGAAGTAAAAATGTTTGACACATTGGAATTCTTCTTAAAAATACTAGTTGAATCTTTTTTTTAAACCAAAAATACTAGTTGAATCTTGAGGAGCCAAGGGCTCATCATCCTCCCCTTTAAACAAAGCCACCTTCGGCTACACAATTCTAGCATCTTCCTTCATCTGATCATCATAAGCATCATTATCTTTAGACTTACATTGGGTAGCAACAAGCATGTTTTGTCTATTGCCCTTCACGTCAGCAATATGAGAATCGTCATGATACAAGACAGTCTCTTCCTCCAATATTTCCTTGGGTTAGCCATTATTAATTGAAACATCAGACAAGTCAATCTTGGCTGCAAATAGCATACCTTCTAGACCAACCAACTTGCCATTATCAGAAATAAAGAGAGAACCAAATTTGTTAGAAGCTTGTTCGGGAAACTTGCATGCAGATTTGGAATCAGAAGAATGCAAGATCTGATCATCTTCAAAAATACTAGTAGCTACTTTAAGGAGATGGCATGAATTCACAGGAACAATAATTTGAGAACCAACATTCGCATCAGAGAGATTATACGGCAGCAGCGCAACAGCGAAAAGAGGCAAAAACCCTAGCTCCGATTAGATACGTTTTGGCATGGCCGGTAGGCTATTTATATAGGCCTGTCCAATCCAATCTCGTGTCGCGATCATGATCTAAAGCGTATAGGACTCATATCTACAAACTTATAGCCTGTTCGTTTGGCTGTGGCTTGTCGTAAACGATCGTAAATTTCTAGCCGGAACAGTATTTTTCTCTCACATAAACCAGCCAGCAGTACTTCTTCACGAACCAGCAACGAAACGAACCAACCAACCGAACAAGCTGTTAGAGGCCAAGTAACCCAAAACCAAAACTGCAAAAAAGGCTAGCCGGATTTTGGTAGACCATTTACGCAGGAGCCGTGCGCCCGCGCCCTTCGCCCCACCCCGCGAGGTGAGACGAGCGGCGCATGTGGGCTTCCTTTTCTCCTCCTCACACTAGACTTGAGGAAAGTGGAGATGACTTCCATATTTAAGCATGGCTACCTCCACTTCCCCAAGCAAGGTGGGATTAAATGTTCCCATTCCTCCTCTCTTGCTCACATGAATGGGTCTATGAGATTTCTTCATGAGAAATTTTGAGTTTCTAATGGGTCAAGTCTATTTATTACAACAATCCCCCACTAGATCTCAAATGCCCATTTAAAGATTGCATGTTATCGCTACTAGTACTGTTTGATATACTAGTGTTTCAGCAAAAACTGTTAGTTGAACTTCCGCCTAGAACTTCAAACTACGCCCATCCACAACTTGAACAATGGACTACGGCTTGAATTCGCATGTTTTATGTGAACGAGTTTCACTTAAAGTCAAACTAGTATCTGGCTGCCAGTAGCCTTCTCCGTATGTGGAGCATATACGTCGTATTCCCTGGTCGCTTCAAGAACTTACTAGAGATCACCCAAGTCTCATAGACTGCGACGTTATACAATCAGGCTCAACAAATATGCTTTTCAAGGATGCTCTGTAGGACAGCACCTTCGCTTGTTAAAGAGAACATAACACATTAAGGCATTCATCAACCTGCCTTATAGCGCCTCATAGCTATGAGAGTATTACATCTTCACTTCGAGAGGGTTATAGGTTACTTTCCTCAGTTTACTGATAGCATGTTCTTCCCATGTCCTTGGTCACGGGATCTCCAATCAAAAAGGTTGGGTTACTACTACTGTAAACTCAGATGGGTCTCATACCCATCTCACTGGATGTATTTTCTATCACATTTCGTGATAGTCCTTTTGTAAAGGGATCTGTCAGGTTTTTGTCTGTTTGAACATAAGCCACAGCTATTACTCCAGAGTTTCTCAATTTTCTAATAGACTTCAAGCGGCTTTTAACGTGTCTTGTTGACTTTGCATTATCCTTAGCATTGTACACCTTAGTAATCACCATTTGGTTATTACAGTTCATAATGATAGCCGATATTTGTTTTTCAACCACCGGCAAGTCCAACAAGAGCTCACGCAACCATTTTGCCTCTGCAAAAGCTGTATCCAAAGCAGTAAGTTTTGCCTCCATGGTTGACACTGAGTCACCTCGAAGAGTAAAAACATACCCAGCTGTGGTGTAGATCTCATCAATATCGCATATCCAGTTTGAGTTACTATATACTTCAAGCATAGCTTGACTACCTCCACTTCTCCAAGCAAGGTAGGTTCCCATTCCCCTCTCTTGCTCCCATGAACGTGCCTTCTAGATTTCTTCATAGTAATTTCTAAATTTCTATTGGACCAAACCCATTTATTCCTTAAAATGGTACAAATCCAAATATTACAAAACAATATTACACCAGAGCCTCTACAGATAGCATCATCGACGGGGAGCCGTAAGTTTTTCTCAAACCAGCGATTGTTGCCTAAGCGCCAATCGTCACATCCGTCTCGCCGGGTGCGCGCACTGAGGCAGATCCGTCCCCTCCGGCAGTGACCGTCACATCCGTGTCGCCGGGTTTGCGCACTGGGGCAGAGCCGTCCCCTCCGGCAGTGGCGAGGGGGATGAGGCCCTTCTCCCGGCACGTCCGGATGGCGCCGTCGTACATGTCCTCCATGGTGTACTTGAAAGTGAAGCCATGGTCTAGGAGCTTCTTGGACGACATGCGCACTGGCTGGATGTCGTCCTCGATCCCAGGGAAGCTCTGCGGGATGTCGTACTCGGGGTACCTATCCCTGAGCAGGGCGGCGAGGCCGTGTATGGTGGCGTCGTGCGAGGAGCAGACGTAGCGTCCGGAGGCGGCCGGGTGCTCGAAGAGGAAGATATGGGCGTCGCAGAGGTCGTCGAGGTGGACGAACTGCACCTGCTTCAGGATCGAGTAGTGGGGCTCGTTCCCCGTGACGAGCGCCAGCGCGGTGATCATGCTCGGCGGCATGCCCGCGCTGAAGAAAGGGCCGACCACGAGCGTCGGGATGATGGTGATGAGGTGCAGGCCGTGCTCCGCCGCGTACGCCAGGGCCGCCTTCTCCGCCAGGGTTTTAGACACGAAGTACATCTGCCGGGTGGACACAACACAAAACGTGCTGTCAGCGCGGTCGCCATATATATATGGGCCATGCATGGCCGACGAGCGACGAAGTTCAGTTGAATTGGGCGGCCGCCGGCCGCTGGGCAGAGAAGTCGTTACGTACGTACCCATCCGGTCATCTTGACGCGACGGCAGAAATCGACGTCGGTCCAGCTGTCCTCGTCGTAGACGGGCTTCCGCCGCTCCTCGACGTTGACCGTCCCGGCGGAGGAAGTGAAGACGATGCGGCGCACGGTGCCGGCCTCCTTGCAGGCTCGCAGGATGCTTACCATCCCTTCCACCGTCGGCTTGATTACCTCATTCTGCAATGGAAACCATATGTATGTATGTACATATATGCAGGTGCATGCAATGACGAACGTTGACTTGTGCAGCCAGAGCCAGAAAACTGACCGTACCTCAGGGTCTTTGGACTCGAAGTCCATGGGCGTGGCGACGTGGAAGACGCCGGTGCAGCCCCTGATGGCGTCGTCGAAGCTGCCTTCCACCGCCAGGTCGGCTTTCCATAGGGACAGGCGCTCCGTTGCTCCGGGAAGGTCCAGCAACGGCTTCGCCTTCTCAACGTTCGCTGGAGGACACGACACGACACGACACGCGAATCAAAGTTTGGCTGCTGCTACGGATGGAATTGGACGCACTGCGACGTCGACGCAGGACGGGACAATGCAACTCACCGGGATCGCGCACCGTCGCCCGGACGGTGTAGCCGGCCTGGAGGAGCTTCATGACGAGCCAGGAGCCGACGAAGCCCGACGCCCCCGTCACCACTACCGGCCCTTTCGCGCTCGCGCCTCCGTTCACCGCCTCCCGCGTTGCCGCCGCCGCCTCCGCCATTTCGGTTTTTTCTCTGAGCTCTTGCAGGACTGAGAGCTAACTTAGCTTACTTCTTGAGCTGCTCGTCCAGTAGCCCCGTCTGATGACGATTTATAATGCCGTAACAACATTGTTAAGGTCACCGCCACCTGCACCGATGACGACCGCACTGACAACACGTACGTTTTGTGTTCTGTGTCCTCCGGGTTTTTTTTTGTGGGTGGGGGGGGGTGGGGGGGGAGGGGGAGAACAGCGCATCCTCCGTCCAAACACCGCACGCTGCACCTACCTCAATGTCTGCGCGCGTTTGGACACAGCGGTTCCTCCGCTCAACACCACACGCTGCACCTACCTGCAGATCTGGGCCGTACATTTCGTTCCTTCCTCGTGCAGATCATGCTGCGAACATGCTAGCAAAGGCTTAAATCGTGTCTGCCTACTAGGTAGGGACCGATCTCCACTGCAGCAGATCGATGAAACCCTTTTTTTAGATCGATCAGCGTAACTTGGCAGGTGCTGTGCCTTTTCAGTTTGCATTCAGTATTGTAAACAAAGGCAGCTATTTATTACATGGATGTTCCCGTAGTGAAAAGAAGAACCAAAAGAAGAGAAGTAGTAGACAGGAATGAACAGAAAAGGTCAACAACAAAGATTACAGTTCCTCCTGTGCTAGATTTCTAGAAGTTCTCGTTGTGAGCGTGCTTCATTATTTATTTTTTGAAAGCACCATTTGATGCAGCCTTTTCACAGGAGGCAGGTGCGGGACGGGGATCGAACCCCGCCGGCCGGCTCCTCCCTTGGAGCTTTCACCTCTGGGCCACATGCTCATCCGCGAGCGAGCGTGCTTTGTTATCGAATACACGTGTACTCACACTTTTCCTCTCATAAGTTCCAAACAGTATACAGGATTGCCCGTTCCTTGCCGTTGCTTTGATCCTGCGGTTTGATTAGCAGTGCCCACCAATCCCTGATGTTTCCCCATCTCATTACCGCCCCTTGTTCGCTACTCCATTCCTCCATATTCCTTTAATTTGGCATAGGTGCAGTTCACAACCGTATGCAGATGTGATCCTTGTCTGCAGTCGCACAATTTGCATATTCTTATTTGCCTGTCCTCCTCGCTTGATGATTCTGTCAGCTGTCAATAATTTGGATTACAACAGTAGCAGCAGATAAACTGCTGGGCCGTCCACAGGAGCATCTATCGTTGTTGTGGAATTCATATTTTTGCTGTGGCGTGCAGTTGGGAGGGCTTCTATTCGAACTAGTGGCTATGATATGCGAACGCAAAATTTGTACCCTTTGTATTCTAAAAATATCATTAGGGATGAAAACGATCGATAGGAGGCCAAATCACTTTCATTTTTACATTTTTTCTCGAAAACAAAATCGATACGATATTGTCGGAGACGAATACAACACCGATATTCCTATAATTTCGAAAACGAGAGTAGCCGATCGGAAAATACATCGATAATGATCAAAATCCATAAGAGCGATATCCTAAAAATGATAAACACGCCGAACCGTAGAACATGAGAAGAGCCATAAAACTCAACCTATCTCCACATGACAATAGTAATAAATAAAGCCATAATTGACAAGACCACAAGCTAAAACCATAGTTCACACCATCTTAGATCTCAAACAAGCTAAACCCCATATCCCGTTCGTGTTTGTGGTGACTGTCTAGGGTTAGGTAGGGTGGTGCAGTACGTGATTGGTTGATTGCCTTATTGTTCCTATACGGATGAAATACTTGCCCTATAGTTCCTTTCCACAAAAATATTTGCCTTATGTGCTTGCGTGTGCAGATGGGATGCTTAGATATGGGTCAACTGGACCTAAAGTATATGAATTACAGTCTATAAATAAATTAGGATTCAAGGCCTTTGAATTGGTAACTGCTGACGGTAAATTATCGGCTAAATACGACGATCTTCGAAAACGGTTGGACAAGGACAAAATCATTTTCGCTTTCGTTTCCGATTATTTTTATCGTTATCATTTTGGTTTTTTTGTTACCGCTACCATTTTCATATAGGCCTAGAAATCAGAAAAAAAACTCAAAAACGATTTCCAAAAATTTAAAATTATTATTTTCGTTTTCATCCCTGAATATCATGTATATTAGCATAAACATGGGTCTGCTATCCTTCAGGTGTCTGATTTTTTTATTTTTTCAGACAATCGATCTCAGCCGTTGGATCTTGATCCAATGCCCTAGCTGACCCGTGCCTGTTCATCTTCTTCCTCATGTCATCATTCTTCCAGCCCGCCTCCTGCCTCTCGCTATTTACACCAAAATTTGGCAATTACTCTAGATAAGAAGAAATCAACTGATGGTGTCAAAAGCAAGAAAATCTCCTAATTAAAAAGATATTTGCGAGCCAGCTGGAAAATATTCTTTAATATATTTGGAGATGTATTTGGAAATGCTTGACGTCTGAGAGCTCTTCACCGGCCAGGAAATGTTGTTTAATATATTTAGGAGAAGCATTACTGTCCAGGAGCTTATCACGTGAATAGAAAAGAAAGACAAACATGCACGTGATGAAGCAAAAAGGAAGTTGTATTCGTACTGGACGCAATTGGCATGACGAAGTGAATTAGGAATATTATATTCCATTTGCTTAACAAGCAACGACATGCACGTATCCAATTCATCAGCAAGGACTCCGTGTGAAGGAAATTAGAGTCAATGTATCTTAATGTTTATTTTTTAGATATTTATTGTTAGACAAGTTTGTACGGATCATTGTCGTAGTTTGACTAGGAGTCATTAGCCTAGGGTATAAATATAAGGGGCTCTTGCGTTTTTAATCTTGTTTTGTATCGAAATTGTGATTTTGCTTCTGTTTTTTTTTTACTTTGTGAATTTATCTCTATGATTTCAAAACGAAGCACCAGTTTGTCCCTGCTCCGTCATCCACCCTTAAAGATGTTAAATTTTGTACAAAAGGACATGAATGCCCATGCGATTTTGCCCCTATTTGTTATGCCTAATTATGATTTTACCCTGATTTGGAATTAGACTTTTTTATTGTACGCTGACCATTGATTAAAAGGAATCCGACGAGTGCAGGAAGGCGAGGCCACGCGCCGCGCCCGTGGCGATCTTGAGCCTCCGGCTCCACGACAGCGCCTCCAAGTTTCCACCCCCTGCTCAGACAGACATTTTCAGTTTTTTACTCCCAGCAAGTCAGACTGCAGGACCCTCAATCTCATACAGGGTACCATGTGGCGTCGCCATTGCCAAAACTTGTAATTTAATCTGACCATGAACAGCATGCATGACTTGTACAAGCGACTTGCTCAAACTAGTCAAACTTGGGCGCCTATGTATCCAAAAGTCAAATGCAATTCTAGAAGGCAAAGGTCAGACAAAATCCATGCATGCATTTTCAAACTATGTTAGGCAGGTGATCAGTGACCGGGAACACACTCCCCAGAAGTAAAACCATACTCTACCATTGCAGTTCGTCAATCGTATAGAAGTAAACTGAGGGCGTGTTTAGATCCAAAAAATTTTGGGTTTTGGCTACTGTAGCACTTTCGTTTGTATTTGGCAATTAGTGTTTAATTATGGACTAATTAGATTCGAAAGTTTCGTCTCGTGATTTCTCACCCAACTGTGCAATTAGTTTTTTTTTCGTCTACATTTAGTACTCCATACATGTATCGCAAGATTCGATGTGATAGGTACTGCGTAAAATTTTTTGAAATCTAAACGGGGCCTGAGTGGACCGGCAGGTTTATTGCCAATCAGAATCTGCTGAAAAGTAGAATGCCAAGGCCTTGTTTAGATTACTCCCAAATTCCAAGTTTTTTCACTCTCTTTCCATCACATCAATTTTTAGCCGTTTACATGGAGTATTAAATGTAGGTAAAAAAAATAACTAATTGCACAGTTTAGTTGGAAATCACGAGATGAATCTTTTGAACTTAGTTGGTCTATGATTGGACAATATTTACCAAATAAGACGAAAGTGCTACTATTCATCGGGTTGAAATTATCTTCAATCTAAACAAGGCCCAAACTGACATTGTTGGCGGTGGCAGGCTGCTTATTTCTGAAGAAATGGTTTTCCAGGCTGCCTTTGACATGAACTCGTACACCAGGAGCAGCTCCATGTCCTCGCCGCAGTAGCCAAGCAGCCTCACCAGGTTGGGATGCGACAGTCTACCCAGGAAGTTGACTTCCGACTTCACTTGCCAACACAAGGAAGGGACATGTAGAACTGATTAGCTGAACCACAAATTTCATCAGGATTCTAAAGAAAAGACGCGATTTCATCAAACAAAACGAAAGAAGGGGGGAGATTTTTCCATGTTTTAGAAGCACACAAGCACTGATGGAATGGAACGAACATCCGGACGAAGAAATGGTGCAGAATCGATCAAGAGGCGATCGATGGATGGGATGGGATGGATCACCTGCCACTCCTGCAGGCCCTGGACGCTCTCCGGGTTAAGCTTCTTGACGGCGACGATGACGCCGGCGTTGCTCTTGGCCGGGTTGAGCGTGCGCTCGTCAACCTAGCCCTTGTAGACCCGGCCGAAGCCGCCCCCTCCCTCTTAGAGCACCATCTCCGGCTTGAACCCGCGGCGCTATCTCGCACCTTGACGCGCCCCTCCGTGCCCGGAAGAACCAGAGGTGGGGAGAAGAACCAGAGGCGGGTGCTCGAGCCACGCCGAAGAAGAGACCGCCGAGACCACAGACGGATGGCGCCTCTTTACGGAGACCTTCTACGCCAGCGCCGAGCCGCCCGCCGCCACCGGCGCCGCGCCGCCGCCGGCGCCGCCTTCCTACGCTAACAATCCATGCCCGCTCCGGCGCCACTCCCCGTATCGCCATACTCTACCATTGCCATCGCCGCCACCGACAGGTTTATTGCCAATCGAGCGCCGACATTGCCGCGAAGAGACCCTCACCGCCCGCCCTGCCGCCTCACCAGTGTTGGGATGCGATAGCCGCGCGCTTCCCCCGATCAGCCGCTTCAGATTCGCGTGATTTCATCAAACCGCACCAAACACCGATGGAATGGAACGAACATCCAGCGCCTACCTACCACCCTTTGGACGCCTCCCAAGTTAAGCTTGCCAGGACGCCTGTCGACCAGCCTCTTGTAGACCCGGCCAAGCCGCCTCCCCGCACCATCTCCGGCTTGAACCCGCCACTCCCGCGCCCAAAGAACCAGCCCGCCGTGACGGTGCTCGCCACGCCAGACCCCGCCAGAGCCCAGCGCGGCCGCCGCGCGCTTCCACCAGCGCCGCCAGAGCTGCCCAGCACCGCCCGCGCCTTGCCCCGCCTCGCCACGCCCTGCCGCCGTGCCCCCCCGATGTCGCCCGCTGCCCAATAGGCACCGTGGACCGCAGTGCGGACGGGATAACTGTGATAAGGGCATTTCAGTCATTTCGCATCTGATTTTATGTGTTTTATTTTTTTTAAATCGTTTAATCAGCCTCTAAATAACGGACATCCAAACCAGGGGCAAACTGCTCCTTCATTTCAAAATAACAGAGGTAAAATCACAAAGTTAAAAAATAAGGGTAAAATTACAATTGAACTTCTGGACAGGGCAAAACACCGTTTTCCCTAAATATAAACCCCGACCATTGTATCAAGGACATCAATCACAATCAATACAAACCGGCTTCACGCCAAAAACCTTAGGAGTAGGAGTAGAATAGAATCTCGGCGAGTCCTTTGGTAAGCATGGCTGCATCGATACCGATCTCCGGTTTGTTGTAAGTACCATCACGACTAGTGTTTTTATCTCGTTAGGCTGCATCGATACCAATCTCTAGCGTGGTTTAAGCTCTGGTTAGTTATCAATTTGTCTCTAGATTGAGTAAGGTTGCATCGATACCGACCTCTTGCCTAGTTTAGATATCAAATCACTAGTTATCGAATCTGTTAAGGATTAGTAAGGATTCCTTACTGTTTTTAGTAGATTCACCGATTATCGATCTTGTTATCTTTAGTATCTTTACTAATTTTAGCAACATCACCAATTTACCTGATCAAGATTGAGACAGATCGGCATCTTATCATACCAATCTATCGTCTTTTGTGCTATACCACGATCAAATCTTAATTTGACTGTAGATTCTGCTAGATCATCTGTTTTATCTCAATCTTGGTCAAACATAATACGCGTTCAAGGCTTATTTGACTATAGGCAGGATTATTGGCTAGTAAATTCTAATCTATTATATGTTAGCTTAGAATTCATTAGTTAATGGATCCGTTTATGGTTAGATATGACCTTGTCTGTTTGCTATGCTTCCCATCAGCTATATAGCCGATGGCCTGTGCCTTCACTTATAGTATGTTTTCATGATTATGTTGAAGTATAAATAGATCTAATTGACTCATTAAGCTTTAGTTTGTTATGTTTACCAACCGCTGCATCAATATTGAACTATTTGGTAGTGATAATAGATTAGATCTGATCTGTTTATAGATTTATTTGTATTAAATAGTTGACCGTTTATATAGCCGATAAGCCTATGTTTTTATGACTTACTCTTTTTACAAGTACATCAGCCCTTTGATGATTGTCTTGTTTAATAAGCCGATGTTGCTAAATTTCACTCCTGCCAACCAATCAATGCAACTATGTTTAATCATACGATTCATTTTATTGCATTCTTTCATGTTTCATGATTATCGGCCGTCAGATCTACATAGTTAGCACTTGATAATAGCCGATAGCACTTGCCTTAGATATTTTATATCATGAACATGCCAGATATCAACTCTCTAGTCGATAGCCTTTCTCATCGGCTCTTTAGCCATACATTGGAACTATCTAGGACAACACCGACATGTTCCACTTTAAATTACTGATGATCTTTCTCTCCTTATCAGTTGCAGGGTCAAATTGATGGGCACGCCAACGAACTCAAAACCCGGCTTGTCCTGCTGGAGCTAAAGCACATCTCCCAGGCTTGTCGTGTGTCAGCGCGGTCAGATTTTCGCGTCGACACCTGTCCGCCTCCTCCAGCCCGTTCTCGGACGCCCGCCTACCCCCCGCCTCCTCCAGCCCCTGCGGCGTCCCCGCCACCAAGACTACTAACCGCTGTCCCCCACCGTGACAAATATAAGGGAAACGCCGAAGTTCACCGTCGTCGCCCCTGCCCTAACTCTTGCCATCCGGTTGTCCAGCCCCACCCACTCGGCGGCGCCCCCACCACCGAGCTCACCGCCAACACCCCCACCACCACCACCACCGTGTCTACCTGCCACCCCAAGCCCTCCCTTCTAAACCCGAAGGAAGAAGAAGCCGTCACCTGAACACACTCCTCAATCTCAGTTGACTGAGATGGAGGAAACGTGCATAAAAAATAATGTTCCCTAGACATAGATAGTTTTCATATAAGAAGTTTTGTTGGATTTATGAAGAATCTGTCTACCTAGAAACTGGTTGTTTTGGGCCTCCCCAACAACCCGTTGTTGGAAAGCACCAAAATAACCGGATTTGCAATCAAATAAAATCCGGTTGTTTTGGCTCCATCCAACAACCGGATTTCCTGTACCTCAGATCAAAATCTGATGGTCCAAATAATAGACACTAAAATCTAATGATCACTATAACCAACACTCAAATATAGATACAAATATTATACACATAATGCAAAAAAACAAAAAAATGGTACATCAACAAAGAAATAAATTTACATCAATGTAACACTAAAATTACAATGAACAAATCACTGTAAATATAGAAATATAAGACTGTAAATACTGTATAAGGAGAATATAAACACATGAAATTGAAGACCTGTGATCTAAATCCACCAGAAAAAACAAAAAAAAAAGAACAGCCTAACATTAGAATCTCATATGACTACAAGCTGAACAAAAATGACAAAGGATAAAGATAACTCCAAAATCTAAAACCAGGGTAGGCATGGGCACTTGTTGGGCTTCAACATCTTGTGGAACCACAGGTGCATGCTGCGGCCACACCGGAGCACCGATGTCTCTCTCAGCGAATCAAACATTGAGTCCCTTGCAACAACAGCAAAGGTTCCAAATGATGAGCAATCAGAGGTGTACACTTTGCAGCAGCAGCCAGAATCACAGAAGAAACTATGAATTGAAAAAATGATATCTTAAGGGTACTATTGCCATACTTGTACAGGCACTCAAAAGGTACTATTGCCATACTTGTACTGGCACAAGAATGAAGATTGAGAACTGCATAACAACTAATACATATGTCAATGAATTAGTCTATTGACTACATGAAGAGAGCAAGCAACCACAACAATTCACATAGACATATACCATACGCTTCAGAAAAAACAAAAACAAAAAAGATAGAAAAATACCAGACACATATTCTAAAATTAGAAAAAAGCTAAGTATCTACCATACGAAGAAAATCAGAAAAACAAATGGCAAAATCTTCAGAAACAAGGGGGGATGAGGGGGTCAATGGGAGCCTATAAAATTATTTGCAAAAAATTAGCCTATATTTGAATTATTATCCAACGCGCATCTTTTCTAATAGTTAGGATCACACAAGCCGTTCCAGGATACTATTGTGTCGGCATCGCGACAATTACAGCAAGTGTCGAGGGATAGTTTTACCCAGGTATATGGGTGACAATCTAGTCTTAGAGTTGAATGTCACTAGAGTATGCTCATAATATTTTTAATCTTAAACTGTGTGCCTATTACTTAGAGGATGAGAGGTTGTTCCAGGTTGTGTATCAACTCAATGTACTGATCTTGGGATGAAATAAAATCTTCCTTTTTTAAAAAAAAAGGATCACACAAACCAACCTGTGACATGTTGATCCTTGGAGCGATTAGGACTATTTAAAAACAATATAGAAGTAAACTTTTCGTAACCTTACAATAGCACGAAAAAACTCTATGAACACTTGTGATATGACCGTTACCTATGGCAAATTGTTTGCAACCTACAGATAGGAACCACCCAATTTAAACAGAGCTTCTAACACAAGCTTCAAAGCCGTCAATAGCTGAGAACACAATAGTGTACACTTGATCAAGCTAAAATTAATAAATTAATGTTCCAAGAAATAGCTTTGCTTGAGTAGTGAACCATTTGTGTCTGAAAGTGATACCGCACAAGATGAAAAACAAGACAATCTGCTCTCCAGAAACTATCTGGACAAAGACTGAACTTTAGGCTACTATAGATCAATGGACAAGAAAACAACAAGCCCAAGCACGGTTACCAATTTGCAATGAATGAATACTAGATAGAACTGTACACTACTAGAAATATCTACTTCTATAACAAAAATCTTAATGACGAATTCGAAACCGTCATAGAAGATCGCTTTTTATAATGAATATTTCTGTTTCGTCATAGATCAGTGGTGACGATCCTGCAACCCTCCCTTTCTATGACGAAATCAGGCATCGTCACAAAAAACGTCATAGAAGAGCGCAGGGTTTCATCACAGATCACTCGCGCATCTCATCCGTGACAATCTCGTTTAAACATATGACGAACAGGGCTTCGTCATTGAACTAATTACACATCTGTGACGAACAATATTCGATCTGTAACGAATGGCTTCGTCATAGATCTCCACACTGTACTTTCTCCATCCGACGTGTACCTTTGGGACCTGTAGTTACTCATCCGTGACGCTTGTAATTCATCATAAAAGTCTCCGCTCGATCCTTTCTCCATACGACGTGTACCTGTGGGACCCTTTTCCATCCGACGTGTACTTGTGGGACCTACAGTTACTCATCCGTGACACTTGCAATTCGTCATAAAAGTCTTCGCTCAGGCATCCTTTTGGAGGCTAGGCGGCGGGTCTTCCCGGTGGAGCGCGCGGCATTGGCGTCCATGTCCATCATGTGTCGCGGCAGAGGCGACAGATCCGATCTACAGGTCTCCTTTCTCGTCTTTTCCTGTTCACTTCACTATTTTGGTCCTTACTTGAACATGAGGTATATAAGAAACATTGTAGCATTGCAGATCTGGTTAGGCCAATGCTAATGAAAAGAACTAGGAGGTGGCATTGGTTGGTTTTCTGCCGGTGTCTTGGTTTTCTGCATATGTTCAGTGTTCTTACTATAAATGCATGTGTGTAACTAGGCCTGTTAATTGTCAAGTGCTTGCTTGATTATACCTATCTATCTAGGCAAGCATACAGACCCTTCGCTTCTGCCTTAAACTATTTTTTCTGTCCAGTGCTTGCTTGATTCTACATTTTTGTTTTGTATGCTCTAGTGCCACCAGTGAGTCCTTATGGTATTTTGAACTTGTAACATATCTGAGGCCACATTTCTGTGCCAATGATGTCTATATGGTTGTTGGATGTATTAGGATGTAGCTCATATGTTTGCTTTATGTGTCTTCTCCTTGACAACCAAGCTATCCATTTGGTTCCAAACAAGAGGAAGGCATCGAAAGAAAATCAAGGCTTTGTGCCCATCATTCACATCACTAAGGCCAATAATGTTTAAGCTACACATGTTGCTACCGATGCCAATGATGATCACTACCACTTGTTCACTAACATTCTACTTGTGAAAACTGAGGAAGCTCAATTAACTGCTGAAATTGTAATGGTTACAGCTCCATTTACTGCTACTCTAGTTATATATATATATATATATATATATATATATATATATATATATATATATATATATATATATATATATATATATATATATAGTTGCACACTTTAGTATGAGTTATGGACTTCATTGATGAATCTTTGTGGGATTATTTTCCTCTTCAGTGATCTCATTACTGAGGAAGCTCTCATCGTACTGCATACTGATGAAATGGAGGAGGCCCCCAATAAGAGGAACGCACTGGCCAGCGTCACGGAGGATGTCGTTTTTGAGATCCTCCGCTATCTCCCTGTCCGCTCCTTTGTTCTGCTGCAAATGTGTCTGTCGCTTCTGGAAAGACCTCATCTTGGACCCCAACAACCATAAGAAGCTACCCCAGACTGTGGTCAACTTCTTATACAACAGTGAAAACGGCAATCGAAACTTCACTAGCGTCGTCCGTGGTGTACACCCCCGCTCCTTGGAATTCTTGCCCTTCAACATTGACAATGTAGCTCTCTCATATTGCTGCAACGGCCTCATCCTATGTTGGTGCCTTGGGGCTGATGGATACCGCTATGTTGTTTACAATCCAATGACCTAGAAGTTTAAAATTCTGCCGCCTAGCACCCATGATGTTGGCCATGTTGTTGGTGAGGCTCGCTTGGCATTCAATCCGATAGCCTCCTCGCACTTTCATGTGATTGAATATATGGATGTCAACATTGTGTACGTAGGTGTAGATCTACTCATCTCAAACTGCAGCATGGATCTATAAGGAATCAGAATGGGGCGAGCATACTGATGTGACATTTTACAGACAACCAAGTGTGTTTCTTAATAGTTGTCTACACATTATGGGGCACTTTGGGAGGTACTCTATGATATTTGCTGTGGATATGGAGGGAAACACATGGAGGAAAATTGATAGGCTAGATGGTCTTCACCACTCTATGCATCAAGCTTAGGGTCACTTGTGTTTATGTACTGTTGATGGTCCCAATGATTCTAAGCTTTCAATCTAGATCCTTGAAGACTATGGTACTAATAATTGGACATTGAAGCATACGGTCACCACGCGGATCCTATTTGGAAGGATTAATATTAGATTTGGTTGCCCAGACTTTGATGATGAGGACATAGTGATCATAGTTCACCTAGAATGGAATTTGATTATCTTTGCTAGGGAGGATGGAACAATCATCGCATATAACATGGCCCGCAAAAAAGTTCATGTCATCCATGTCCGTGTCTTTCGATATGGTAGACGTACCATTAAAAAAGAGTTCATCTGCAGACCATACTATCTTCATTATGTTCCCTTGTTCTTGGATTCATTAGCAGGGCAGTAAATAAAGCTGCATTTGATGTATCTCTCTGTCATGCATTTTAAATGGACCAATATTGTTTGCTTATCTATGGGCATGTTAATTTCTTCAATGATGGATGTTGTCATTATTTCAGCTAAGCTAGTATGTCATCTTTATTTTGTTTGCAAATTGAATTATTTGTTTGGTTCGCACATGTGTTATGGTGGTGTTACAGCTTCCATCGCTGTTTCATCCATTAATTCAACTATAGTACAATACTCATATTGATTTCTAATGTCATGGGTACTTGGGGTATGCTCATGAGGGCACTCCAACATACAAAAAAATGACACTTCAAAAGCACTACAATGCACCCACCATATTGTACTACTAGGCTATGCTACTATTAAGTTAGTCAAACTTAAAATCGTAGATGACACAGTAACAAGCATCATAGGAAGACGAGAAAAACTATAGAGGATATTGTCAGACGCGTTCAAATGTACAGAGGTCGGACTTTCTTACATGTGCAATAACATTTCAATACCAATGGCTCCTCTGCTCTGCATTAGACTGAGGCGAGACTTGCGATCGGACTTTCTTACGTGTGCAATAACATTTCAACACCAATAGCTCCTCTGCTCTGCATTACACTGAGGCAAGACTTGCTCCTCGCTGCAAGGTTCTTGCAAGTTCAACAAAGATTGACAAAGACACCAAGGCAACAAAAATACAAACAGAAACCAAACGACCTGAGCTACACCACGCTCAACATATTATAAGTGCGAGACTTGCTCCTAGTGCTAAAATTGTAATGATTGTCGCATGTACCTTCTTTATATTTGTTTCCTTTAAGGAGCCACATAGGTATTCAAATTTACTGTGCACGCAAGAAAGTCCCAGCATCGTAAATCTGATCAGGCCAGACACATCTCATGTTATACATGGAAACCTGCTTCGTACGAGTACTTTCGTTGAATCCCTAAAGGAAACAAATAAAATTGAAACAAAACAACAGAAAAGCAAAAGCAAAAACAATATTCTAGACTTATTCAGATGAACTCATCACTGCATGATTTTTTCAAGTTCAACAAATTTTATCAAAGACACGAGTTGGTTTCAACAGAGATCAAAGGCACTCATGAATGTTTAGCATATTATAGATCAGATCAAAGACAACTAGCAAGAAATCTGTCAGCAAAAAGCAACCAATAGGGGCTACAAACCAGCTACAAAATGAACAAAGGACCTAAGCTACACCACGCTCAACAGAGTTTAACCCACCTAAGGCCTCATTTGGATGCGCATGTATTTATCTCAATCCACATGTGTTGAAGTGGATTGGAGTGCAATTAAACTAAATTTCATTCCATTCCACTCCAACACATGTGGATTGAAGTGGATACACATGCATCCAAACAAGGATGTCCATGTATTCATCTCAATCCACATGTGTTGAAGTGGATTGGAGTGGAATTAAACTAAATTCCATTCCATTCCACTCCAACACATGTGGTTAGATGTGGATACACATGCATCCAAATAAGGCCTGATACAAAGTTCAACAAAAGTTAACACCAACATGCAAATAAGAGTTCACATATTTTACAAGGGCGTCCCGTAGATCAAACTTATTCATGACTACTAATACTACTGATATGTCCCATAGATCAAGGCTCGAGGTTGGCATGTAGGATCTTGTCCACGTCCACCTTCGGTAAGATGGTGTTGGCGGATGGCTCAAAACTCTCAATCAGATCGGTGATGCATCGTCCATGGAACACGGCGGAAAACTCTGCTCCGCCACTCTAAGGTTCACCGTTGTGCCAATCTGAAGCTAGGCGTGCAGCCAGCGCCGTGGTAGCCCCCTGAAGAACGGCTTCGGTCACCATGGATCAAATTTGGGCGGCAGGGGCTCGGAGGTGCTCCTCTGCGACAAATAGATTATCCACTTTTCTAATGGGGAAGGCCGCATTACAGGCGGCTAGCATGAACTTTTATAGGGTGTTGACTCACGTGTTCAGTACCACAACAAGGTTCATCATGTCTTAGGCCTACTGCTGGGCGATCGCCAAGTTGGCTCGCACCTGGGAGGCCAGATTCTTGAAAGCTTGAAGTGCGTCGTGCGCGGCGTCCAGCTCACCGCGCAGCATCTCGGCGTTCAGCCTGGTCAATGACAAATCCGCTTGGGCCTCACGATAATCCTTCATTAATTGGTGGTAGTTTACATTGTCTGAGGATTCACGCTCTTCTAATGATTCGCCCACTTCAAAACCAGAGGGCTATGAGGGGATAGACAAGCTCGATGGTGGCAAGCGGCGATGGGACAACTCTCCGGCACCACCGAGGGAAAGCCCCATGACCTAGGATGGCGCCACCATGGAGGAAGCATTGCATAATGCAAACCAAGTTCAAGCCCATATAGGATAAGGGGGAGAGCGATCTGATTGAGAAGGCAAATGACTTTTACCGAACTGACCAGTGCAGCATGGCATGGAATCACGGGTGGCTGCCTCCATCGGGGATGCCTCGTGGGGCTGCTTTCTGAGCATGACCAAGGATGAAGAACCAGGCATCGGGGCCAACAAGGCTTGGGACGCCATCATGCCCATGATCAATTCCAAATACTAGTTAAATTAAATAGCATGAACACAAATACTAGTGTGAGCATTGCTCTCATACTCTGGTTAAATGAATATAAACAACATGAAGAGCGGTGATAATCCACCTCTAATGGGGGAACTGGTCGGTTAGAGAGCAGGCCATCGAGAGATCCGTCTGACGGTGGAGGATTGCTAGTGTTGAAGACCTCCGAGGACTCCACATCGACAGACGACCTCGTCCGCTCTACCATGGTCCTAGCAGGAGGCATCGGCGGCGCAGTAGGGTGGAAGGCAAAAGTATTGGGATGGAATTAGGAGCTTTAGAGAGAGAAGGTAGCAGGTATAACCATGCCAAAGAGGAGCCCTTTGAGCAAACTCATGTCTCCACCCACCCGTAGAACAATGAAAGTTGCCTAGGTTGTCCATGTTACTTTTCTAACAATCTGAATGTATAAAAACTGTGTAGTACCATTGCTGAGAAGTGTGAGGAAGCCAAGGCCTCGAACTCATGGAATTTTTCTTGACAAAATGAGTAAATCAATGGGAGGATTGAAGATGCCCATCTCTGTTGCTGAGGGGAATAGAAGGCCATATGATCTAGTGCAAGCTGCCAAGTTTGCCTCAGAGGCAGGTGTAGTAGTCAGGCATCAAATACTAATTTTGACACATTGGAAACATTACAAGAAGCCCTCCGGTGTCATCCATTATAGGAATTTTGTGGAGAGGCTAACTGTATGTATGGGTATCCTCTCTTGACATTCAACTCTGCTTTGAGCAACTTTAACAGATTTACTTTTCATTCACACTACTGCATGCAGTCAAGGCTGGACATTGACAAGGCTCACCCACCAACACAAGCAGCTTGATGGAATGTATTGCAAAGTGGGGTACGGTAGGCACGCTACAGGTTGAAGCAAACCTACTTCAATGGCGTCCCTGCTAATTAGATCCGTACGACCTCTCCTATCCCGTGCATGAGCGATGCACAGTGGTGTGAACTTGTCAAGACTTGGTCTAGTGCTAAGAACAAGGTGTGTGTGAACCCATCGATTTCCTGTCTACTCTTGCTATGGTCTACTTGTGATGCAATCTAACATAAATGAAGCTATAGGAAACATATGAGACGAACAAGTGAAACCGTGCAAAAGTGAAGTACCACCAGACTATAGGATCTCACTCCTATGTTGTCCAGCTGCAAACATTTGTAAGTGATGATTATGTTTTATTATTACTCTTGCCTTTGTATAAATATAAACAGAAACTCATGTGCAATGTGAACGGAAGGAGAGCAATAGGAAGGCCGTAGAACACGATCAAGGACTTGATGAACAACATGATGATCTAGGACTTGAACAACATGGTCTAATGAAGATGTTAATGTTGTGGAAGTCTTCAAGGACTTCCATACTAGTATGAAAAAAGGGTCTAGCGATGCTGCAAGAGCAACAGCAGTTGTAAGTACCTTCATTTGCTTTCCTTGAAATCTACTGAACCCATTGCCATAAAGGAAGGAAACGCAGCAGGAGCCTAATATGCCAACATCATTTAATTTTATAGTTGCAATTTTACACCAATCAATATGGTACATGTATATTGTTCTTATGTAATCTCTATTGGCAGTAGGCTGCAAAAGACCTATGCATTGTACTTATGTAATCTCTATCAGCAATCATCTGAGAAAGTCCTATGCATTACTTATTATGAATTAATCTCTTCGGTTTTCAGTTGAAGTCCTCTTCCACTATCTGTAACCTAATGTTTTGCTGATTGAATTTCACAGGAAGCTATGGAAGCTAAGCAAGCAGAACCTATTACTGATGGGTAGCAACCAATGACTAGTACTGATGTTGTTTCTAATGTCCTCTGCCTCTACTAGGGCAAGCGCCCCTCCTAGGCAAGCAATAAAAACTTTTTTGGAGAATTCTGGTATCCTGAGAAGCTCCACCAGAGCAGAGACATTGGTGGAGATGACACTTCAAGAGCAGCTTGCTGGTGAACAGGAAAGTACATCTGAGATCATCGAACTAGTGGATGAACTGAAGGTGAGGATGGAAAAGGCTGAAAGGGAGCTTGAGGAATTCAAGCAATAGCAATAGGAGGAGTACAATAGGCTCTGTGAGCTAGTCTTGCGCTTAATCTCTCCTGGTAATTAACTCTCAGTCTTCAACTCCTGTGGCTTGATGTGGTGAACATTTGTGGTCTGTTGTGTGGACGCATGTGATGGCTTGATGTTGTGATACTCTGTTAGTGGTTCGCTGCTGAAGTGTGAAATGTTAATTGTGGTTATTTGATTGCAAGGCTGAATTGTTATGTAGTCAATCTATGCAGTAGTATCGATCTTGAATTACTTCTATGACGAATTGATTGTACTCCACGCGGTAGACCCAGAATAGGCCACGTGATCAAATAAAAATGAGACACGTGGAGGAACCAGTGCATGACACGTGAAATAGCTAGAGCACGACACGTGGCTATTAAAAATCCGACACGTGGAATGATGTTGTCAAGCCATGTGGCCGAATAAAAATGTGAAACATGGATGGACAGTGCCATGATGCGTGGTCGAATAAGAAACGGCCACGTGGACCAATAAAAATAGGCCACATGGTCCAATGAAGAAGTGACACGTGATCCAACCGCAACACGACACGTGTGCCCATAAAAAAACTGACATGTGGAACAACAAGAACCCGACACATGGTCCAGTAAGAACCTAAAACATACAAGAACCAGAGATGGCCATGTTGTGAAGTAAGAAGGTGACACGTACCCGAACCATGTCCAATGCAACCAGCTATAGCATGTACACGTGGAAAGCATCTCCAACGGAAGCACCCACCAGCGTGGCAGCCCCCTGCCACACATGCCAAAACAGTTCTATGACGTTCTGTTTTCGTCACAGATCAAGCCACTTTTATGATGATTTGTGAAAATTGTCATAAAAGTTCAAGTATGACGCGACTTCTATGATGAACCGTTTTTTGTCTTAAATTCGTCATAGAACTGAAATTATGATGAATTTGGCTCCTTTAGTGATGAAAGCTATTCATCATAGAAGTGGATATTCCTAGTAGTGGTAGCAAGAAAGGGACATTGCATAAGTGATGATTTATGAGTTGCTAGTTTTCTAATTCAAACCTGATGACCAACGTTGTACTGTGCTGGTTGTTGCTACTGGTATTTGGTACCTGCACAACAGATGGAGACAGAGGAGACAGGAAGCAAGCTACATCAGATTGTCGATGAAGCTAGGCCAATGCAAGGTAGAAACTCCTTCAGTCAAGCAGAGCAAACTGTTGCTAAATCAAAAAAAGATTAAACTGAAGCTGATACACTGAACTAAAAGAGAAGCTCTGAAAACCAACTGCATGTGCTTCAGGTGCTACTAAAAATATGGTGAACAGCCTTAAGTGAAAAACTTCACTTGAGTATGCTAAATATTCACCTCGTAGTCATCAGCCTTGAGGCACTCTCAATAGTATTAAAAAAAAGTATCTACAAAGGCAAATACTTACACTAAAAAATACACTATAAATTAAAAAAATAAGAATCTAATTCCAAGAATTTGAGTCACACTGAACCTAGAAACCAGAATTGATACATTCAATTCAAAGCTTGAATAACAAATTCAGAGAGAAACCAACTAAAAGATCAAGAGCAAAAAATATCAGTGAGCTTAATTTTACAAGGAAATCATGAACAAACAAATGCGAAAAAACAACCTTGAATCTGACAACAGCAACATCCTAATAAATCTTCACTCATTTAAGCTGAACAACAGAAGAGAGGAAATAAATATGTACCTCGGCATACAAGAGCTTGGTTACCACTAGCTGTTAAACAGCAGCTGACCCCAAAAACTGTAGCAAAGTCTCAATCTGCAGGATAGATCACACATGATGTGTATGGAAACAAAGCAACACCTGAAGAAAAGAAACACTCCAAGAGTTACCTCTAGGTAGGCAAGTACTCTCCAACCAGCAGCTGCAGCAAGACCAATTGTCACATGACGTATAAAGACAATGTAAACACATGAATTTCAAAACTTGTGATCTAAATCCAACGATCAAAACACTACCTGGCACTTGAATATCAATATGACTACAAACTCAACCAAAAAATGACAACTCACGCTACACAGAGTTCAGCACACATACTACTTAAAATCTTAGGTGTAAAACTTACACTAAATATTCAAATAACAGATTACATCGACAAAAATAAAAAATTACATCACTCTGACAAGAAATTTACATTGAACAAATCATTGTAAATATAGTAATATGACACTATAAATACAGTATAAAGACAATGTAAATGCAACAATGGTGTACAATATACATTTTGCACTAGCTATGTTGCAATAACACATCAAGTAGAGTGCTGAACAGAAATCAATGAATCAAACCAAAAAAACATGAACCAAACAACAAATAATACTTAAAAACAAGGGAACATCCAACAGAACACTAATTTTGTCGACTCCACAAAGGGGAGAGTAAATAAGGAGTTAATTTTGCACAATGAAGATTTAGAAAGCAACATTAGAAAATGGGAAGCTCCATTGAAGACAGGCATAACCATGAAAACATGGAAAGAAAATCGATCACAAAACGCCTACCAAGTTACATCTTACAACAGATGACCAACTTCCACTAGAGAATGGCATCTAGGTTTCCACAATAAACCAAACCAAACGAAGATCTTTACTCAGGGAGATGAAAACATCATAAAAAGGGAAAGAAACAAAAAACATATAGTATCACTCCGTGGAACTCCAATCCGAGCTGATCTATTTATCCATCCACACATTACGTGATGGGTTCACCGTAATCGTGATCGGGCAAGCACAAAACCTAGGAAGAGGTAGGAGAGCAAGATGGGTGTTGGTATTTATAAATGCAAATAGAATATGAAGAATTCCGCAAGCGCACAGGATACCGTTGTAGTATTTTACCGGGAGTATTCCAGGTATCGTTATTTTTATTTTACCACAGGGAAACAATGAAATAAAGATTTATTGGGTAACAAAGGAGTATCTATTAATATACCAATATAGCTAGAGCAGGGGATAAATGTAATGATAGGAGTAATGCTTAATGACACTCAGGGGATAAATCTATAAGATAATGTAAACTAGTCAACTCGGGAGAACAACGGGTGAGGTAGATTCCTATGATATTCTTATTACAGGATCAAAGTATATATATACACACACACACCCAACTATAGCTAAGACTAACTCTACTCTTGTGCACTTCAGGATGCCGCTTAGACGGTAGAGTACCCACAATAGATAACTCTACCGACATGACTACGGTCCTACAATTTAAGAACCTGCTCAATTTGGAGTGGACTACAAAGGATAGATGGGGTTGTCACCTCCTGCTGCTACCACCCAACCAGAGAACAGGGTGTACTCACAGACAGAGCATCGTATAAGCATCATGCTTACATAAGGCTCGGCTACTTAGCCCAATCGATAAACTAGCATGCTAAGCGCTCTATGAACCCAGACACAAAAGTAATGATAACCTCAACTAAGGAAGATACATATTAAAAATAAGCATAGCCATGTAGATAGGAATATGATGAATTTATAATAAGTCTTACAATATGTGGAAGTGAAGATATAAGGCTTTGCCAAGCCTCCAAGATTAGATCCGGAACTTGAGCATGAGCCCAACTCGACCCTCACTCCCGAGCTACTAATCTACTACATTAGAGAGTCTAGACCTAATCCTCCTAGTGTATATTGATATCTGAATGAGAGGTATGAATTAGGGTTTTAGGGATGCTCTAGGGAGGAGGGGAGGGGCTGCTATATATAGGCCGGAGCATCAATTCTGGATCCTCAGATCAAACCGACTTGAAAGAACGACGTAGATGAATCTAGGAGGCAGTGGAGAACCGACATTCGAAGGAGGGGCTGATAGGTGGGCCTAGGGGGCCGGCTGGCCTACAGGTGGGGCCGGCCGGCCTCACATGGTAGCCACCTACACTCCGCTTTGGTGGTTTGCCTTCTAGAGTCTTCTAGAGTCTTCCCACGTCGGTTTCACTGTGGATAAACATGATTTGCTTTGATGAATAGGCCCTCCTTGATGGTTTTCTGAGTAAATCCTCCTGTAAACACAGATTCACCAAAACTTGTGGAATTTATTAGTTTAAACCCCTAGACCTATGTTGGTGATCCTTTTTATGCATTTATATAAGTTATATTGATGGTTTAAGATGAACGTTAACTACCGTCAACAAGTTCCCCCACACTTAACCTTTGCTAGTCCCTAAGCAAAGCCAAACTCAGCAATGGATTAGGAGTTGCTACAATGCTTTTACTCCTCAAAAGTACACATGTGTTCAATCAAAAATTCTCCTCCGGATTAGAATAAACTGATCTAACTTTCAAACTTACCCATATTACCTTCAACCATGGGACCTCTTAGCCTTCACTTGGGTCTTGAGCAATTAAAAGATAGAACAATCAAGTCAAGCACTATGTCTCAAGGTCTTTGTTCCACCATTGTTCGAAGTTTTTATAAGTTTTCAAAATAAAACTTAGAGTTTTCATTGTATGACACTCTCAAGTCTCTTAATATATGTGGTATTTATGGATCCTCACCAAGGCAATAAATATGTTATGTCTTTTCTCTTTCTACCACTAAGGCTTATGTGGAGTTCATAGGTAGGGAGAAAGCTAGAGCATACTTGCAATACATATATTGTAAAGTCAAACATCGGATCCAATGAGAGTTAAGTCATACAATCAAATCAAGATATGCATGTGTGAGGATGTATATGGTGGATATATGTATGGTGGCTAACCTAATTCTACTATGCTCCTTGAAAACGTATCTCTCTTTTGAAATTTGGAAACATTTGCTAGAGAGCTGGGGCTATCTTATTCATCTCTTCTTCTTTTTTTAGGCGGACATCTGAGTACCCATTGTTTTAGATATCTCGGACACTTTTGTGTCCATTTTTCTCATCATCATTTTTCTCTCTCTTTTTTTATGAATAACTTTTACATAGCCTATGCCTCTTTTCTACAATAAAACTTTGAGAGATAGCAACAAGAACTTGGAGCATTTATTTGGTGGATGGAAAAAACATTTCAAACATGTTTTTGTGTTCACTCCTAGTATAGGAGTAGAACATTTTTGGGTGGATATAGATGGAAAGTATATTTTTGCACCTACCCCTAGTGTAGGAGTAGTGCATATTTGGGTGGTGCGTACGTGATATTGATTTTAAGAGCATGACAAACCTCTCATAAGGGTCAACAAAGCTTAACAAAATTCAATGCAAAAGCAAGTAGCATATATGTGGAAGTTTTCCTAGCCTAAATAACATGTATGGCTCTGGTGGAAATTCAAGCTTTATCATATAGGAACTCATCATGTAGCATTTTTGTGTTTTTCAAAAGATAAATCTCCAGAACTTTAGTGTCACTTGGAACAAGATAAACAACGGCTTATACCTTCTCATATCATATCCGTCAATTACATAGACTTAGATTAAGCATATGCTACCCACAGGTTTTAAGTTCAGAGTAAATCCTTATATCAAAATAGTTTTATCCAAAACTCGAAAGAATTTAAGGCTGAAAACTAGGTACTTGAAAGGAATTAAAATAGAGCAACTATTCATCATTTCCATTATAAGAGATTATCTTCAGAGCCCCTTTTTATTTTATTCAGCTCTTAAAACAAATTAAAGCAAATTGGACATACTCTCTTTATTTTGTTTTTATTTTTTAGATCACACATTATAACTATATATATTTCTATAAAGATAACTTTTACTTCATTTTTAGTTATTCAACTTTTTTCCTAATATATATAAAGCAAACTAAGAATAATAAAATGAAAGAAATACTTATCTGGATACACGGGAAATGCCTTCTCCCCCAAGCTGGTTGTTGTCGTGGTAGCTCAATGAGGTGGCCGGATATGGAGGTGCTGGAACAGAGCCTCCCAATTTTAATTTTGTTGTTGCTGTTGTTGCTGGAAGCTGGCCATCTCCTGTCCCATGATTACCTGCCATTGTGTATGATTGTGTAACGTACCTTGAATGGCAGGTGTCCTCTCATCAATGGTTGTGAGCTTGTTGTTGAATTCAGAACATCCACTTGTAGAATTTGAGGGATCGACTCCCCATAGTTTTACTTGAAGTGTGTTCTGCTCATAAAGACAAGACAGAGATCAAGTGCATGGGCTCTGTTGGTGGAAAAACACCAATAGAACCAAAATTTTATTTACCCTTCTCTAGCCTTAGGCACATTGAATCATGATAGAGCTGATGTTATGTGCATTATTTATTCTTATAACATGGGTGATAAGATCAAAAGGATGTAGCATTTTGACTGTGACAAAAAGAGTGGAGTTACTTAACCTATGGAAGGATTGTCCATCTTTATAATGTATCAAAGTTTACATGATTATGACTATTATCTTCCTAGGGTAAGATATGCAAAATTTTAGCTCATTTGGTTAAGACTATGAGATTAAGAAAGTGGTGCTATGAACAAGCTTAAAGAACAAAACATGTTGAGTTAATCAGGTTGGATCAAGCAAAGTTGTAACTCAAACATGTTTGTTTCTTCATTTATGGGAATACCAAGATCAAAGGGAAGATTTTTAAATAATGACCTTTTACCTTAGGATGTTACCTTCATCATTGTAGCGTGATGACACCATGTGATGATGGTAGATGACTTTGGTGGTCTTTTCTTCGTGCTTGAAGCTTTCCTTGTTTGAGTTGTTCATGAACATCTGGTCTCCTATATTGTATTCCTTTCTCATCCTTTTATCATGCCATCCTTTTGTCCTTTCTTTTGTGGATCTCGATACTTTGTTTGGACCTTCTGCTCTACTCATTGTTTCTTCTCTACAAAGGATTAGTGGATAACACATACCTGAAGGAGTATACAAATGATTCAAAGCAAGGATAGTGATGTCATAGAGCCAAAGGTCACCTTCTATGCTACAAAAAAGTTGGTTTTAACATTTTAATTTGCATAGAATCTTTATCACATGTTTTAAATATTGTACCTTGATTGTTCACCACTACTTCAAATTTTCAACAAGGTTAAGGCAAAGATGTGCAAAATCGTTTTGAAAAATACCTCGAACCTTGATTTGTTTCTACAAATGATGTCCTAATATTCCCAACAAAATTTGAATATTTTCCTGAAAGGGTTAGTCCATATATACAACCAAATTCTATATAAGTATGTTTTGATTCAATAATCATGTCTGAATAATATTCCAAAGCATACTTGTAATAGAACAAGGAAGCTTAAAAGACTAAAGATATTCATTCAAGTAAAAACAAGAATATTTATGATGAACCAAGGGAGCATGATTATTTAGATTTTTATTTGTTAGTGATTTAGCAAGTCGAGCACATCATAAAGGTAAAGATGACCAAGACAAATTAGCAACATGGCATGAGATGTTTTAAAAGAACTCCATCCCCTAGACTTGAATTTTGTAGAATGCAAAATCTAGCTTGGATGATAGAATTCTCCTATGAATGTGATTCTATGTTGCGTAATGCTTGGTTGAATATACCTTATGTTTTCCTTCTTTTTGTTGAAATAATTAGTGACAAACATACCTGAAGGAAACTTGTCCGATGTACCTATTAGTGAGGGCTTCATGGCTTATTCGATTTACCTGTTGATGAGAGCTCGTAGTCCGTTAAGTAGGACCTTTCCTTGTATTAAGCCTCGATCCTAGAGATAAGGATACAAACAATTGCATGCTCTTCTTCCATCAACCTTTCTTGATTTTTGTTGATTCTTGGTTGACGAATTTGGGTTCATTAGAGATGCAACTCAAGTTCCTCCTTGATTATCTAATGGTGTGGTGGAGAGTTGTTCTTCTTTGTTTGTTAGCGATATGCCAGCCGTCTTGATGATCAAAGAAAGATCTTCATTGGTACTCACATGGAAGCTTCATCTTCAATGACTAGGGGATATCTTTGGACGACCATGGTCATTTATGGCCTTATGAGACATAGTCGTCAATGAACCATTGATTGATGATGCTTGTTGACACAATGATGCACACCATGATGTAGTGGCATCTCATTGTCTTGGTCCTTGTTGCCAACGCGCGAGCTGGTCCCTTTGAAGATGATGAAAGCAGGCACATTCTAGTTAATACAAAGTGGGTTTCATCCTGCTTCTCATTAGCATCCTAGCTTGAGTCTTGGGAAGGCTCAAAGCTAGGTTGTCTTTCATGTTGCTCATAGCTTATCGATCTGTTCGTCCACTTCCATAGCTGTAGTGGTGCTTTGGTTTAGGGTTTGTGGATTCATACCAAACCTTGAATAGGCACAGCTTCTATTCATTCTTTCCTGCAAAATGTTAATAGACACATACCCAAGGGAAATAATGAATTTGAAACATGGGTTATGTTGTCTATTTTTTTTTGTGATTTTTCTCTATGCTAATGGAAGGATGGTTTTAGGATTGTTTAGCATAGATTTTGTTTATCATGTTTTATGTGTTTGCTGCATTCTAGTATGATTCAAGGTAAAGATAACTTGTAACAAAAGATAAGTGAATAAACCTTGATACTCACAGTTCTTCCTTCCATGAAGAATGAGTTGGGTCTTCTTTGCGCAAAGTTATTAGAGTTCATCGCATGCCTTGATTCATCTCCGATGTGAATTTATCTTAGGACTTACCCAAATTAAATTTGAGAGTTTTCTACAGGGATTAGTCCAACAAAATAACCAGTATATACTAAATCATACTATCGGCTCAAAAATTAAACTAGACACCATGTCTATATTAATTTAGGAAAGCATTTTAACCTAATCACCATGCTTAATTTAAAAAGCCTTTGGAAGTAAGATCAACACACCTCTTGGTTCAAAAATCAAACTAAAAACCATGTCTAATTTGATTTAAGAAAATAGTTTAAACTAAGCACCACACTTACTTAAAAAGGTGTATGAAGATACTCCAAACCTAAGCATACTATAGCAAACAAAAGTAGCATGAAAGCATAAAAGAGATTTATTCAAATGGAGATGAAAGAGCATGATCATGGTGAGATTCTTTATTTTAATAAAAGATGCAAGTGGTATAAATGTATGCAAGGAACTAAATATGTTGTGGATTTGATATGAGAGAATTTAAACTAAATGGAGTGGATGCATGAATCATTGAAAATAAACATACAATGGAATGCAAAAATTAAAAGATAACTACTCATCAAGTTTAAAGTCCATGAGCAAGACTATCTCACCTTTTTTTATCATACTTACCATGACTCACATGATGGAATTTGTGAGTAGTGCAGCATCTGTATTCATCACTTGAGATGTGATTTGTATTCTTGTGACGTCGACTTTTTTTCTCCAATCTACACATGGTTAGAGAATAATATATATGTGTATACAAACCTATGAGACGGCAGGGTTCCACTGTCAATGGATCTTGAATGTTCAGGCACCCTGGAGTTCTTCAATGTTTCTTCTTTCCTTGTGGAAACTTGCCGGAAGGTCAAAACAGCATCTGTTATCCTGTCTATTCCGTAATATAACAGAACAGGGGTAATCCTACTAAAGCTAGCGGTATGTTAATGATCTAAATATTTACGCCAATTGTTTCCCCGGCAACGGTGCCAAAAATGCTTGTTGGTATTTATAAGTGCAAATAGAATATGAAGAATTCCGCAAACGCACAGAATACCATTGTAGCATTTTACCGGGAGTATTCCAAGTATCGTTATTTTTATTTTATCACAGGGAAATAATGGAATAAAGATTTATTGGGTAACAAAGGAGTGTTTGTTAACATACCAACATAGCTAGAGCAGGGGATGAATGTAATGATAGGAGTAATGCTTAATGACACTCAAGGGGATAAATCTATAAGATAATGTAAACTAGTCAACTTGGGAGAACAACGGGTGAGGTAGATGCCTATGATATTCTTATTACAGGATCAAAGTATATATATACACACACACACCCACTATAGCTAAGACTAACTCTACTCTTGTGCACTTTGAGACACCGCTTAGACGGTAGAGTACCCACAATAGATAACTCTACCGACGCGACTACGGTCCTACAATTTAAGAACCAGCTCAATTCGGAGTGGACTACAAAGGATAGACGGGGTTGTCACCTCCTGCTACTACCCAATTAGAGAATAGGGTGTACTCACAGGCAGAGCATCGTATAAGCACGATGTTTACACAAGGCTTGGCTACTTATCCCAATCGATAAACTAGCAGGCTAAGCACTCTATGAACCCGCACACAAAAGTAATGATAACCTCAACTAAGCAAGATACATATTAAAAGTAAGCATAGCCATGTAGATAGGAATATGATGAATTTATAATAAGTCTTACAAGATGTGGAGGTGAAGATACAAGGCTTTGTCGAGCCTCCAAGACTAGATCCAGAACTTGAACATGAGCCCAACTCGACCCTCACTCCCGAGCTACTAATCTACTACATTAGAGAGTCTAGACCTAATCCTCTTGGTGTATGTTGATCTCTAAATGAGATGTATGAATTAGGGTTTTATGGATGCTCTAGGGAGGGGGTAGGGGCTGCTATATATAGGCCAGAGCATCAATTCCAGACCCACGGATCAAACCGACTTGAAAGAACGGTGTAGATGAATCTAGGAGGCGGTGGAGAACCAAAATTCAAAGGAGGGGCTGATAGGTGGGCCCAGTTGGGCCGAGCAGCCTATAGGTGGGGCCGGCTAGCCCCACATGGCAGCCACCTACCCTCCGCTTCGGTGGTTTGCCTTGTGGAGTCTTCTAGAGTCTCCCCACGTCATTTTCGTCGTGGATAAACGTGATGTGCTTTGATGAATAGGCCCTCCTTGATGGTTTTCTGAGTAAATCCTCCTATAAACACAGATTCACCAAAACTTGTGGAATTTATTAGTTTAAACCCCTAGACCTATGTTGGTGATCTCTTTTATGCATTTATATAAGTTATATTGATGATTTATGATGAACGTGAACTACCATCAACAATGGGGACACTACATGGCTATGACCATTTGTCATGCGAACACAAGGTTGATGTGCCCTTGTGGTTCGGATTTGTGATGAGTGATTGTTAATGTGATTCACATCTTGGGTTGAGTTTGTGAACTAACCATGGCGTGAGTTGGGTTGTGCAACATGTCTCTTGGCTTGTAGTGCGCAGGTGTGGAGCTTGGAGGCGGTGGTCGATGGCGAGGTGAAGGTCAAGTAGGGACGTGCCGTGCGGATGGACCAGGAGTGGTGAAGGTTGGACGTGAGGCTTGTACTGAGGGACCAAGAGGCTAGGTGACCAGCCGTGGTGGCTGACATCTAGGGACATAGACAAGCGCAAGTGTGAATGGGAGTGACCATGTTGACCGAGTCAAGACGGCAGACGTGCAAGTCAAGCGGAGGCTCTAGAAGACTTGGCGGCCAGGCGGTCATGGACAGAGGTGACATGCGTCGAGTTGCGAGTGATGCGTATGGAGTATGCTACTCACGGGTAGTTTGGTGGGTAGAGCCTCAAAACCACCGGGTGGACGGTTTTTGGGTTTGGGCCTCAAAACCCGGAGGAGGTTCCAAGGAGGAACGGACGGCACGTGGCAGCATCGAGGAGTTCGCGTCGATGCGAAGCTATCTCATGAAGAGCACGGTGGTCGTCGGATGAAGAATACCTCAAGTTGGACCATAACACCCTTGGATTAAGTGGTTCAACTCAAAATATCTGGGGGGTGTGTTTGGGATTGCATAATAGCCCTAATAAATAAGGATGTGGGAGCCCCAATCTCTGTCACCTCTTGCCACTTCGTTCTTCCACCTTTCTCTCTAGGTCCCCCCCTTCTCTAGGTTCTTCTCAAGTGGTCCACCAATGAACTAGTGAACCTATGTAATGGAGGCCCTAACCTCCTCGTGTCCTCCGGGATTCGATTTGTGTGGTATTTTTGTGAATCGTGTTTGTGTTCTTCGCGTTCTTGTTTTCCCCCTTTCTTTCTTAGCTTGATTTGTCATTTTGAGAGCGTTTTGACTCATTATTTTTTATCTGAGATGGACTAGGACGTGATTTGATCCCTTCCACTGAAGGATTTCATCTAATTCCTCCCGAGTTCATAGATTAGGGTGAATCAAGTTCTAGGGTTAAAAACTAGAGTTCGTCGTATCTTCTTGTTTTCCTATTCATTGGGTTTTTCTTGGGCGATGATCTTCTAGTAGTAGCCTATCAACTCTATGGTAATCCTCTCTGCAAAGTTTCAAGTCATTCCGAGTTGATTTGATCAAGTTTTGCATGTTGAGTCGATTTTTCCCGAGAACTGCTCGTAAATATCAGACACGTCCGGTGTGAATGTCGGACGTGTCCGGTAGGTCAAACTTTCCTTTTTGGAGCTCAAATTTGGTGGAGACCAACCTCAAGGTGTCTAGAGGCTGTGGTTAAAATTTCATAATTTTTGGACATCATTTTCTAGGATTTTTTTTTTCTTCCAAAGTTGCTCTGTGCTGTTTAGCATACCAGACGTGTCCGGTATTTGCTGATTGTGCTCAGTTCAGTAGGTTTTCTGAGGTTGTGCTTACCGGACATGTCTAGTGCAGTTCCCAAACAGGTCCGTTGTGAGTTGCTAGCGTACTGTTTCTTCCATGGTTTGTTCGTTTGAACTTCGATTCGTTTAGCGTCTGTTGCGTTGGCTTTGTGGTGTCCTGCGCTGTGTTCCTAGGGAGCATCCACCCAATCTTTTGGGTTGTGGACATCACAGTGTTTTGGTTTGTGTGTTTGTCGGTGAGTTTGGGACAGTGGTCAAAAGTTTCGAAAGAAATTTACGTCTCCCATTCACCCCCCCCTCCGTCGTCGTTTTCGGTCCTTCAATTGGTATCAGAGCCAGTTAAGAATCATTCCACCTTAGTCGATCCATGATCCACGAAGGCGACATGGAGAGGGGTTCCAGCAAACTACCATTCTTCAATGGAACAAACTATCCCTACTAGAAGATCCGCATATCTATGCATCTTCAGGGCATTGATTGGCGAGTTTGGGAGATTTGTGAGGATCCCAACTACGAGGTGCTTGCTGCCCGTATCGGTCAGGAGCAGATCGACCAACACAATGCAAATAGCAAGGCTCGTAGTGTTCAATTTTCAAGTCTTTCGCTTTCTGAGTTTGAGAGTCTCTGATTGTACTACTGCTCGAGACATCTAGGTGAGGCTTCAGAGCTATCATGAGGGAATCGCATAGGTCAAAACCAAACTCTTTAAGACATATAAGCGAGAGTATGAGAACTTCTTTCAGTTGGATGGAGAGTCTATCGATGCCATGTTTTCTCGCTTTCAATCGATTGTGAACAAGATGCGGGCAAACAAGCCACAACTGCCTTATGATGATCATGAGAGGGCTCTCAAGTTACTATACACCCTAGATCGGAAGGTTTGGGATGTGAAGACATCGGGTATCATTGAGTTCGCTAACTGCAACACCCTCATCGTGGATGAGCTTTTCAGCAAGCTCAAGTGCATCGAGATCGATTACCAGACCAAAGCCAAAATCAAGAACCCATCTGCACCTACCATGGCTTTGGTCTCAGGTAATGGCTCAAGTTCTTTAGCTAACCCTTCATAGATCTCCTTTGCCTTGTCTTCTTTGGTGTCTGTTACAGAGGAGCAGATGGAGGCACTTGGGGACGATGAGCTGGCACTGGTCATCAACCGGTTCTCGTGATTTCACAACAATCGCATGAACTGCCAGCACGGTGGCGGTCCGAAGGATGGTTGCTATGGCTATGGAGACCCCGACCACTTCATCACTGTCGACGAAATATGGTCGGCAGTCCACCGAGGGGGGTGCCCGTGGTGGTAGATTATCGATAGACGGTGAGTGTAATCAGGAACCAGATGGTTACAGAGACACAAGACACAAGATTTATATAGGTTCAGGCCGCCAGTGTGGCGTAAAACCCTACGTCCTGTGCTCCATTATTTGTATTGATCTGGGTGAGATCTGTTATGATCTGTATGATCTTGTCCGTTAGGGGACCCTTGCCCCTCCTTATATATTCCGAAGGGACAAGGTTACAAGTAAAGTATCCAATTTGGTACAATTACAATATAAAGTCGTGCTCTGCACGTCTTCACCTTATGGGCTAGGCCACTTCCGGTGGTGCGGCCCATGCATACCCATGAGGGTATAGGGGGTCTATTCCCCCATAGCTAGTCCCCGAGCGCCTTGTATCCTTCGAGTAGCGCTGTTTTGAGCTTGCCAGAAGGATGTAAGGGGCTCAAGATAAAATTTGAAAAATATTTCCCCCGAAGTGTGCCCACTTTGACTCTGAGTCGAGAAGAGACACCGTCGTCCTTGTAGAATTGGAGGCGTTTGATCCATCAGATCGAGCACATTCACCGCAAGGTGAAGTGTGCCCACTTAGTCCCCGAGCCTGGTAGTAGGTGACGTAGGCACGTGGTGCCAGTGTCTAAAAAGAATTCCTAGTTAAGTTGAGAATCCAATCGTCATACAGGTGATACAAAATGCACTGACAGGTGCATCGTACCGATGTAGTCCCCGAGCTTGCTGGAAGGCAAGGTATGAGCCTTGTAGCAAGGTCTAAACGAGAAAGAATATTCCAATTGTATGTGAGTCGCCAATCGCATGTAGTTGAGATGCAAAGTCCCCGAGCTGTGGTCGGAGAGTGATCGAGGCAGTCCCCGAGCACAGGCCAAGGGGCGAGCGGCAAAGTCCCCAAGCTGTGGTTGGAGAGTTGTCGAGGCAGTCCCCGAGCACAGGTTGAGGGGTGAGCGGCGAAGTCCCCGAGCTGTGGTTGGAGAGTCATCGAGGCAGTCCCCGAGCACAGGTTGAGGGCTGAGCAGCGAAGTCCCCGAGCTGTGGTCGGAGAGTGGTCAAGGCAGTCCCCGAGCACAGGTCGAGGAGCGAGCGACGAAGTCCCCGAGCTATGGTCAGAGAGTGGTCAAGGCAGTCCCCGAGCACAGGTCGAGGAGTGAGCGACGAAGTTCCCATGCGTAGCTCGAAATTCCTGTAATATAAATATGTAGAATGATGTACAAAGTAATAAATTATGGAGAAAAAATCAGCGGTGAAGAAATAGCGTATGACGCTCAGCAGTCATTTGCAAATGAGCATGATGTGATAAAGCAGTTGGTGCTTTGTAAACATCAGTGTTAATGTGAAGTTTGTGTTTATACTTAATATAAACTACCCGACCAGTTAGTGTGTAGCTGAGTCTCCAGCCCTAGCTAGCCCATAGTCCATAACGTCGAGCGTGGAGCCCGTGCATGTGTAGGAGGACCAGGCATCGCTAAGGAGCCACTGTCGACCACCCATAACGCAGAGGGCAAATGCTCGTGCACATGTAGGGAGAAGCCGGAGACAGGGCCGTCTCTGGAGGCATCGAGCATCAACATGACTAGTCGAGGATTTGCATTAAGTATAGCTATATATTATATTTAAGATGGTATACATGGACAAACGTTATTTGAAGAATAATCATGATGAGGACGCTGTGGAGAAACGTCGTAATGAAAATTGTGTTAAATATAAATATTAGAAGTGTACTTATCTTTGGATAGAAATTTGGTTGGTGGCGATGAAGTTGTCCGGTCCTCGAGCTTTCTGACTTGTCGTCACGACGATGGTCGCGGTTGTCATAGCGCTATTTTTCACGGCGATCATCATTGCGACGTGGTCTGGTGGTCGACGTGGTTGGAGCTCGGTAGAGCCGCTCGGGACGTGGTCGACGTGGTTGGAGCTCGATGGAGCCACTCGGGACGTGGTCGACCTAGTCATGGTCGATGTGGTCGGTCGGCACGTGATCAACGTGGTCTGTGGTCGAAGTGGTCGGAGCTCGGCAGAGCCGCTCGGGATGTGGTCGACGTGGTTTGTGGTCGACGTGAGCTCGGGGGAGATTCTTGGGACGTGGTCGACATGGTCCGTGGTCGACGTGGCTCGATGCGGCTCGCTCAGCGGCTCACTTGGCTTGACGTGGCTCGACGCGGCTCGCTCAGCGGCTCACTTGCCTCGACATGGCTCACTAGATGGCTCGGCGTGGCTCGCCTCTGGCTAAGACCGCTCGCTGTTGGAGTCGTCATATTTGGCTCCATGATGATGGATACGTGCAAGTAGACCTCACGTGTAGTTGCTTTGCTTCCTTCTGTGCAGATGTATATACGTATATACATGCTATGTATCTTGTTAGCTTTGCATGGCTTGGGTAGATCACGCGTCCTTGCTACATGCAAAGCCGGAATTAACTAGAGCTTTTTAGATCTTGCATGCTGTCGATGGTTGACTCCGATCCGGTGCATGGCTGTGATGCCTGGGCCCATCGCGCGGCCAGAGCATGACTCTGTAGATTGAACCCACGTCGGGCCTCCTTGATAGGTCAATGATAAGTGTCGTCGGTGCAGATCCATGATCGATCATGGTCGGGTGCGACATGCGCGCTCGTCGAGTCGATCTGCTCACACCCGCGAGATGCGTTGCGGCATCAGGTCCTTGTTGTAGGTCGTCGTGGTTGCCGAAGGACACCGCCGCGATCAGTCGAGTTGTTATTGACATGTTGAAGAAGAAAATCCCATCCGATTAGTCAAAAGATCAGCGCGCACAACCCCTAAAGGGGGCCCCTACCTGGCATGCCACTGTCGACGAAATATGTCGGCAGTCCACCGAGGGGGGTGCCCGTGGTGGTAGATTATCGGTAGACGGTGAGTGTAATCAGGAACCAGATGGTTACAGAGAAACAAGACACAAGATTTATATAGGTTCAGGCCGCCAGTGTGGTGTAAAACCCTACGTCCTGTGCTCCATTATTTGTATTGATCTGGGGTGAGATCTGTTATGATCTATATGATCTTGTCCGCTAGGGGACCCTTGACCCTCCTTATATATTCTGAAGGGACAAGGTTACAAGTAAAGTATCCAATTTGGTACTATTACAATACAATGTCGTGCTCTGCACGTCTTCACCTTGCGGGCTAGGCCACTTCCGGTGGTGCGGCCCATGCATACCCATGAGGGTATACGGGGTCTATTCCCCCACAGCTAGTCCCCGAGCGCCTTGTATCCTTCGAGTAGCGCTGTTTTGAGCTTGCCAGAAGGATGTAAGGGGCTCAAGATAAAATTTGAAAAATATTTCCCCTGAAGTGTGCCCACTTTGACTCTGAGTCGAGAAGAGACACCGTCGTCCTTATAGAATCAGAGGCGTTTGATCCATCAGATCGAGCACATTCACCGCAAGGTGAAGTGTGCCCACTTAGTCCCCGAGCCTGGTAGTAGTTGACGTAGGCACGTGGTGCCAGGGTCTAAAAAGAATTCCCATTTAAGTTGAGAATCCAATCGTCGTACAGGCAATACAAAATGCACCGGCAGGTGCATCGTACCGATATACTCCCCGAGCTTGCTGGAAGGCGAGGTATGAGCCTTGTAGCAAGGTCTAAACGAGAAAGAATATCCCAATTGTATGTGAGCCGCCAATCGCATGTAGTTGAGACGCAAAGTCCCCGAGCTGTGGTCGGAGAGTGGTCGAGGCAGTCCCCGAGCACAGGCCAAGGGGCGAGCGGCGAAGTCCCCGAGCTGTGGTCGGAGAGTCGTCGAGGCAGTCCCTGAGCATAGGTTGAGGGGTGAGCAGCGAAGTCCCCGAGCTGTGGTCGGAGAGTCGTCGAGGCAGTCCCTGAGCATAGGTTGAGGGGTGAGCAGCGAAGTCCCCGAGCTATGGTCAGAGAGTGGTCGAGGCAGTCCCCGAGCACAGGTCGAGGAGCGAGCGACGAAGTCCCCGAGCTATGGTCAGAGAGTGGTCAAGGCAGTCCCCGAGCACAGGTCGAGGAGTGAGCGACGAAGTTCCCATGCGTAGCTCGAAATTCCTGTAATATAAATATGTAGAATGATGTACAAAGTAATAAATTATGGAGAAAAAATCAGCGGTGAAGAAATAGCGTATGACGCTCAGCAGTCATTTGCAAATGAGCATGATGTGATAAAGCAGTTGGTGCTTTGTAAACATCAGTGTTAATGTGAAGTTTGTGTTTATACTTAATATAAACTGCCCGACCAGTTAGTGTGTAGTTGAGTCTCCAGCCCTAGCTAGCCCATAGTCCATAACGTCGAGCGTGGAGCCCGTGCATGTGTAGGAGGACCAGGCATCGCTAAGGAGCCACTGTCGACCACCCATAACGCAGAGGGGCAAATGCTCGTGCACGTGTAGGGAGGAGCTGGAGATAGGGCCGTCTCGGGAGGCATCGAGCGTCAACATGACTGGTCGAGGATTTGCATTAAGTATAGTTGTATGTTATATTTAAGATGGTATACATGGACAAACGTTATTTGAAGAATAATCATGACGAGGACGCTGTGGAGAAACGTCGTAATGAAAATTGTGTTAAATATAAATATTAGAAGTGTACTTATCTTTGGATAGAAATTTGGTTGGTGGCGATGAAGTTGTCCGGTCCTCGAGCTTTCTGACTTGTCGTCACGACGATGGTCGCGGTTGTCGAGCGCTATTTTTCACGCGATCATCATTGCGACGTGGTCTGGTGGTCGACGTGGTTGGAGCTTCGGCAAAGCCGCTTCGAGACGTGGTCGACGTGGTTGGAGCTCGGTGGAGCCACTCGGGACGTGGTCGACCTGGTCGTGGTCGACGTGGTCGGTCGGCACGTGATCAACGTGGTCTGTGGTCGAAGTGGTGGAGCTTCGGCGAGCCGCTTTCGGGATGTGGTCGACGTGGTTTGTGGTCGACGTGAGCTCGGGGAGATTCTTGGGACGTGGTCGACGTGGTCCGTGGTCGACGTGGCTCGACGCGGCTCGCTTTCAGCGGCTCGCTTGGCTGACGTGGCTCGACGCGGCTCGCTCAGCGAGCTCACTTGCCTCGACATGGCTCACTAGATGGCTCGGCGTGGCTCGCCTCGCTAAGACCGCTTCGCTGTTGAGTCGTCATATTTGGCTCCATGATGATGGATACGTGCAAGTAGACCTCACGTGTAGTTGCTTTGCTTCCTTCCGTGCGAGATGTATATACGTATATACATGCTATGTATCTTGTTAGCTTTGCATGGCTTGGGTAGATCACGCGTCCTTGCTACATGCAAAGCCGGAATTAACTAGAGCTTTTAGATCTTGCATGTTGTCGATGGTTGACTCGATCCGGTGCATGGCTATGATGCTGGGCCCATCACGCGCCGAGCATGACTCTATAGATTGAACCAACGTCGGGCCTCCTTGATTGGTCAATGATAAGTGTCGTCGGTGCAGATCCATGATCGATCATGGTCGGGCGGTGCGACATATGCGCGCTCGTCGAGTCGATCTGCTCACACCCGCGAGATGCGTTGCGCATCGGTCCTTGTTGTAGGTCGTCGTGGTTGCCGAAGGACACCGCCGCGATCAGTCGAGTTGTTATTGACATGTTGAAGAAGAAAATCCCATCCGATTAGTCAAAAGATCAGCGCGCACAACCCCTAAAGGGGGCCCCTACCTGGCATGCCACTGTCGACGAAATATGTCGGCAGTCCACCGAGGGGGGTGCCCGTGGTGGTAGATTATCGGTAGACGGTGAGTGTAATCAGGAACCAGATGGTTACAGAGACACAAGACACAAGATTTATACAGGTTCAGGCCGCCAGTGTGGCGTAAAACCCTACGTCCTGTGTTCTGTTATTTGTATTGATCTGGGGTGAGATCTATTATGATCTGTATGATCTTGTCCGTTAGGGGACCCTTGCCCCTCCTTATATATTCTGAAGGGACAAGGTTACAAGTAAAGTATCCAATTTGGTACAATTACAATATAATGTCGTGCTCTACATGTCTTCACCTAGCGGGCTGGGCCACTTCCGATGGTGCGGCCCATGCATACCCATGAGGGTATAGGGGATCTATTCCCCCATAATCCCCCACTGCCCCAAGAAGAACAAGAACTTTTCCGACAAGCATGACTCCGCAAGCGCAAGGACAAGCGCGAGTACACATCCGGCAAGCACAAGTCGAAGGGAGGATTTGATAAGGAGGCACTCAAGAAGATGTACCTCAAGAAGGCCAAGGCCCAGGAGCGGGCCTTCCTCACCTCGCTCAGCGACCTCGACAATGACTTTGATGATGATCGCACTTCTTCCACCTCGAGTGACGATGAGTCCGAGAGGAAGCACGAGGACAAGCTAACCGGGCTATGCTTCATCGCCGGTTCCACCCACGAAGGGTTTTGCACCATGGCGGTCAATGCTGAGGTGAAGACCAGCAAGGATGAGGCTCCCATCGATGATGACACTTTTGAGGTAACCCCGTCCATCGACGATCTTGTTGCTGAGCTTGAAACCATGAACGACACCTTGTTTAGCCAAGATAAGCTGCTAAAGCATGCTGCCTGTGAGAGGAAAGAATATAAGGACAAGCTAGAAATTGCGCTGAAGAAGCTTGAGGCTGCTAAGAAGTGTGTTGTTGTAGTGTCTGGTGAAGTTGAGTGCGATGAATGTGCTATTCACAAGTCCAGCCTTACTTCTTTGTAATCCAAGTATGTTGCTTTGCTAGACAAGAATGATGAGCTGAAGTCTAGGTCTAGCTTGTTAGGTGTGTGCAAGTCCTACTCGAGCTTGCAATCTGAGCTAGCAGAGAAGGTTGCTAGGATCTCTTTGCTTGAGAAGGCCAGTTCAGATAGCACGGCTGCTAAGTATGTACATTGTGAGGGTTTGGAGCTGGAGATTGAGTCTTGCAGGCACGACAAGATGAGAATCAAGGAACAAAACACATACCTTCGGTCCATCTTGAGCTGGGTGTCCTGCAGTGAGCCGCAGTTGGGCATGATGATGAGCCAGTTCAGGCGGGCAACTGGTGCATCAGGTGTAGGCTTTGCTTTATGTGGGAAGGGTGAAAATGTCTATGGCAAGGTTGGTGAGTGCAGTGATTTGAACCCAAGCGAGAAACCTTCCACCATTCCCAAGTTGATCAAAATCACTCCACCTAAGCCCACTGAGCCCACTGTCAAAGATGGGGTGTTTGAAGAACCTCCAAAAGCTCCACCCTAGAAACAAGTTTGGGTTCCAAAACCTAATCATCTCAAGAACCCACTTGACACTCTACCAAACATCTCTGACGATCCCCTTCTTAAAGCCAAATAACCACCAAGAGTGAACCATACCCACAAGAGAGTGAGCCAACAACCACCCAAGAGAGAGGTGAGGTATCACTATGACAATTGCCATAGGGATGGTCACCTTGCTGAGTTTTGCTTTAGGAGGAAGAGAGATGAGCAACGAGACTACGAGTTGAACAACTGAAACATGTACCGCCCGCTCCATGGCGGCCTAGAGGTACAATGCCTCAAGGTGCTAGGGCTCATGTTGCGAGGCACATGATCAATATGATTTGGACCTAAGGGCTTTAAGTCCTACACACCACGTGGTATGTTTGGTGTTTTTCCTAACACTTTTCCAAGGCAAATGAGCCAACACTGGTATCCTTCACAGTTTACTAACCCTAGTGTTGCGTCATTTGCTCATCTCATGCCTTTCTATTGATACAGGTTGGAGGCCTAGACAACACGTGGCTCATTGATTCTGGTTGTTCATGCCACATGATTGGAAGTTCAAAATTGTTCTTTAGCCTCGACCCCGTGCAATGTAAGGAGTACATCACATTCGGGGACAATAGCAAAGGTAAGGTACTTTCTCATGGGACCATTCGGGTTAATGAGAGGTTTGTTCTGAAGGATGTTGCTTTGGTTTCGAATTTGCATTTCAATTTGCTTTCAGTTTCGCAACTCCTTAAGGACGGCTTTGAAGTGCGCTTTAAGACCGGCTTGTCTCGAGTTCTAGATTCTCAGGAAAATCTTGTTTGTCAGATTGTGCCTTTTGGCCATGTCTTTCAAGTTGATTTTTCTCACTCCTTTCGCTCTTCTCGGTGTTTGGTGGTTGGATCTTCTTCTGAGCTTTGAAAGTGGCATAGGAGACTGGGTCACTTGAGCTTTGACTTACTAGCTAGATTGAGCTCACTTGATCTAATCCGAGGATTGCCCAAGTTGAAATTTGAGAAGGATTTGGTTTGCCACCCTTGTCATCATGGGTAGATGATTGCCACTTCTCACCCTCCTGTGAACCAAGTCATGACCAAGGAACCCGGTGAGCTACTTCACATGGACACAGTTGGTCTAGCTCGGGTTCGGTCAGAAGGTGGGAAGTGGTACGTTCTAGTGATCATGGATGACTTTTCTCGCTACTCTTGGGTGTTTTTCATGGAGGGTAAGGATGAGGATTTTTCACATGCTCGGGGTTTGATTCTTCGGTTGCAAAATGAGTTCCCTAAGAAAGCCATGAGAGCGATTCATAGTGACAATGGCACAGAATTCAAGAATACTCATTTTGAAACCTTTTGTGCTTCTTTGGGCCTCGAGCATCAGTTTTCCTCTCCTTATGTCCCCCAACAAAATGGTGTTGAGCGCAAGAATCAAACCCTTGTTGAGATGGATAGGACGATGCTCGATGAGCATAGGACTCCTAGGAGATATTCGGACGAGGCGATCAACACCGTGTGCCATGTGTCCAATCACATTTTCCTTCGAGCTTTCATGAAGAAGACTTCTTATGAGTTGCAATTCGGACGACCACCCAAGGTAAGTCACTTCATGGTGTTTGGATGCAAGTGCTTTATCCTGAAACAAGGTAATATGGACAAGTTCGGGTCTAGGTCTTCTGACGGTATTTTTCTTGGTTATGCTTCTCACTCTCATGCATATCGTGTTCTTAACCTTGAAACTAACCGAGTTGTGGAGACATGTGAGGTCACATTCGATGAAACCATGCCTTGTTCCACTCCTGTCTTTGACTGTGAAGGAGATCAGGAGATTGGTGAGAGCATCTTTGTGGAGGAGGAGCAAAAAAATGTCAATCGGGGTGATCCCGAGCCGACTCCACCGCTGCCCCTCTCGACCCTGCGACGTCTACTTTAGCTCATGGCCCTAATCCCTCTCTTCCACTACTTGGGGTCCATTCGAGCAGCCTCCTCCGCCTACTGCACCTAAGGAGTCCCCAGCTGCTGTTGAGGGAGATGTGATTTCTTCAAGGGAGGCAACACGACACATTTAGTGGTACCACCCACCTTAGACCATGATCGGCGACATCGACCAGCGAAGTCACGCGGTCCAGTTCATATCACATCTCACACTTCACTCACTCTGCTTTTGTTGCTTCTTTTGAGCCTCGAGATGTTGGACACACTCTATCTAATTCTAATTGGGTCAATGCTATGCGCGAAGAGTTAGAGAACTTTGAGCGAAATCAAGTGTGGGTTTTAGTACTACCTCCACCAGATTGCCACCCCATAGGTACAAAGTGGGTTTTCAAGATCAAACAGAGTGAGGATGGGGTGGTAGTGGGAAACAAGGCTAGATTGGTAGCCTAGGGTTTTTGCTAGAAAAAAGGGATAGACTATGACCAAACCTTTTGTCGGTGTTTCATAAACCAGACTAGTAAATTTATACGATTGCTGCGCTGCTTTAGGAAGACGATGGTAGCATCCAATAGACACGAGGATTTATACTGGTTCAGGCCAGAGCCCTATGCCCAATCTCAGAGAAGATCGAGTGCGTGTTCCTCGCTTGAATGCTCTGAAGTTCTTACAATGGGGGTGCAAGAATGGTGAAAGAGGTGGTAGAACCTATGCTAGATAAGGGGTAGCCCGAAGAGAAGCTCTAGGAGCCCTACTACTATGGATGGAATGGTAGAGGATAAAGAATGTGAAGATGTTCAAATATGGGAGCCCTGACTGCCCTTATATAGAGTTTGGGGCCAGGGCTCGTTACAAAGAGGAGGTTCCCCCAACCAAAGGGTCGAGAGCCTAAGGGAGGTCCTTGCTAACTTGGCTTGCAAGCTACGCCATCTTATGATGCTCTCCCGGGCGTGGCTATCTTCATGGTCTTGTGGCCACGTCGTGGCAGGGTCTAACATGGTGCTACTGTGCTGGCCATGGCAGCACTATAGCCACGGTGATGGTTCATCAGCTGTCATGTGCAATGCGGCATCCGTCATGGTCTTCGCCATCATCTCTAGGTTTCCCGGGGCATTAGACCCGTAGTAGGTACCGCCCTAGGTCGTTGTTCACCTGGTCGCTTCATGGGGCCGAGGGCCATGACCCTGATCAATGGGGTCGGGGCACTCTGCCAGCCGGGAAGGTTTCTTCATCGAGACCTTTGTCATGGATCCCATCCTGTAGTGGGTGGGATCGTATACGTATCCCGTTGGTCTGTATTTGGACGGTGGCATCGTACCCGTGGCCATCATTGTGCGGTGTTGTTTTATTGGTGCGACGCGGTACTAGAATGGTGTATGACCGACCCGAGGTGACTGTCGTCACATCGGTCCTTGAGGGATCAGTGCAGCATGCTCATCCCTGTTAGAGCAGGTTCGTTAGGTAGGGCCCAACCTCTCCCTATCCCTTTTAGGGGTCATGACAGGGGAGAGGTCACGCATCTATGCGTCACAAGACCTGTGCTGGAGGAAGGGGTCATGAACACCCTTGGCCTTAGCGCCTGGCCAGCTCTGCTCGGCTTTCGCTGGGCCTCGGTCGTTTGGGCCCTTGCTGACTATTGCGTTCTAGGTCATGTCGCCTGACTAACTAATCAGTGCCTTGGGACACCCTGGGGTTATGACCCCAACACCTTTGCTCCTATTGCCCATTTAGAAGCCATTAGGATTCTTTTAGCTTTTGCAGCTTCGAAAGGGTTCAAGCTGTATTAGATGGATGTGAAGAGTGCTTTCTTGAATGGGCACATAGAGGAAGAGGTTTATGTTAGGCAACCCCTGGCTTTGAAAATCCTAAGTACCCCAACCATGTTTTTAAACTTTACAAAGCCTTGTATGGTTTGAAGCAAGCCCCGAGAGCCTGGTATGAGCGCTTGAAAGCTTTCTTGCTTGAGAAGGGTTTTAAAATGGGTTCAGTTGATAAAATGTTGTTCCTCCTCAAGCAAGGCACTGACACTCTCTTGGTTCAGATATACATGGATGATATCATTTTTGATGGCTCTGCTCATGCACTTGTTGCCAAGTTTGCAGATACTATAAGCAAGGAATTTGAGATGAGCATGATGGGAGAATTGACTTTCTTCCTCAGGTTGCAAATCAAGCAAACCTGAGAAGGGATGTTCGTGCACCAAGAGAAGTACACCAAGGACCTGCTGAAGAAGTTTGATATGGGTGAGGCCAAGCCTCTTTCGACACCCATGTCAACCACAACGGGCCTGGATGCTGATGAGGAAGGAGAAGCCGTGGACCAGAAGGAGTACCACGGCATGATTGGGTCACTGCTGTACCTGACGGTGATGACACCGGACATCCAGTTCGTGGTCTATCTATGTGCACGCTTTCAGTCCTCACCACGCATGTCTCATCGTCAAGCCATCAAGCGGATCATGAGGTACCTTCGTTTCACACCTGAATTTGGTCTTTGGTTTTTGGCCTCCTCCTCTCTTTCTCTTTGCGGGTATTCTGATGCGGATTATGCTGGCTGTTGCATTGAGAGAAAGTCCACATCGGGTACTTGTCAATTTATTGGGTCTTCTTTTATGTCTTGGTCTTCTTGCAAGCAGTCAAGCGTCGCCCAATCCACCACAGAAGCTAAATATGTTGCTACCGCTGCTTGCTACTCCCAGCTGCTTTGGATGATAGCTACCCTGAGAGACTATGGCTTAGAGTTTAGGCGAGTGCCTTTGCTTTGTGATAGCACCAGTGCCATAAGTGTAGCTAAGAACCCTGTTCTCCACTCAAAACAAAACATATAGATGTCCGCTTCCATTTCTTGCGAGACCACTATGAGAAAGGGGACATAGACCTGCGCCATACTGACACTCAAAACCAGCTCGCGGATATCTTCACCAAACCCCTTGACCAAGCCCAGTTTGCACGCTTGTGAGGGGAGCTTGGGGTTTGTTTCCCTTTTTAGAGGAGGGGAACATTTGGATGTTGTATAGTAGTTTTGTTTCCTTTGTAGGTAGCCTTTTTTGGGGTCTTTGTATCATATTGCATTTGCATGGCATCATGTTTGATAAATCATTTTCTGAGCTTCATGATTATAGTTGTTAGATTGAGATTATGCTCTACTTGGGATCTTTTGTATGTACATGATGGTGCTTATGGCTTAGACTCTTATTGATCTTTTGATGCATGTTATGACCTAAGCTTGTTTTACATTCTATGAACTTGATTAAGAATTGTTGAAACATGAAAATTAGTTCACCGCTGAGATGGTTACTAGCATGTGTAGGACTTGTTGAGATCCCTGATGCTATCACTTATATGCTAGGTTGCTATGTCTCATGCTTTGAGTTACTCACTTGCTTGGACAACTTGGAGATTTTTGTGCTAAAATTTGAAAAACAAGATAAGTGATGAGAAAAGATCAAGATGAGTCTGTCCTGTCCTATGTCAATGTATCGACACAGCTTCCAATTGCACATATGGATGAACTTGAGCCTTGTAATGGATGCCAAAACCATTGTCTTAAGCTTCTAATTGTCTATGGCATAGGCTTGGCATGGTTGCTAAGTTAGGCTTGACAGTACCGATAACCTCTCGCACACACATGTTTTTGACTAATTCTTGTGATACGCTGTGAACTTCGATAAAATTAAAATTTGATGAAAACATAAGTCTTAGGTTGGTCTTTGATATGATGTGTGACCGTTGCTTGGGGTAGTTCACCTTGTATACACTTGTTAGCACTAGGTTGATTTCCTGCTTATACCTGCTATGTGCTACTTTCAGTGGTGAACCCCTTCTTGAATTGCTTAAACTTGATCAAAATTGCTTAAGTGTCATATTTCGTATCACTTGATCAATTTGACCATTTGCTAGCACTTGTATTTGTTGCTACACATACATAACAGCACTAGTTATAGCATCCTTTCAATCTGATTGCTATACTCCTGAAGCTTATGCATTTCTACATCGATTTGCATTCATAGCACATTTTGAGGGGGAGTGATAGTTTTCTCAGTGCTTGATAAGTGCATGTGTCAACAAGGGGGAGAGTGTTGAGATTTACCCAAGAAGATCTTGTTGAGTGCATGCATTCATGTGGGAGATTGCATTTGTTAAGGGGGAGTTGCACTTTGAGTTGTTTTTGCTAGATGAGTTGAGCATTTGCCTCTTCTAGGAGGGTCTAGCTGTTTTCAGGCGTTTTGAGCTTTGCTAGTGATGTTGAGCCCATTGCCTCTTCTAGAGGGCTAGCTGTGTTTTACTTGGTTGCGTTGAGCCATTGCCCATGTCTTTGGGGACCAAGTTTTGCAAGTGTTGCTCATTTCAAATGACCCTGTTTTGGCTTTTCATTGGCTTTTGGTCATTTGGGTGAGTTCTTTGTTTTCTCTTCTTCTTCTTTTGTGCTTTCTCTCTGCTGTCATTTGTTGGTGTTGACAATGCACTCGTCAAGGGGGAGATTGCGAACACAAGGTTGATATGCCCTTGTGGTTTGGATTTGTAATGAGTGATTGTCAACGTGATTCACGTCTTGGGTTGAGTTTGTGAACTAACCATGGCGTGAGTTGGGTTGTGCAACATGTCTCTTAACTTGTGGTGAGCAGGTGTGGAGCTCGAAGGCGGTGGTCGATGGCGAGGTGAAGGTCAAGTAGGGACGTGCCGTGCCGATGGACCGGGAGCGGTGAAGGACAAACGTGAGGCTTGGACTGAGGGACTAAGAGGCCAGGTGACCAACCATGGTGGCTAACATCTGGGGACATCGACAAGCACAAGTGTGAATGGGAGTGACCGTGTTATCCGAGTCAGGACGGCGGACGTGCAAGTCGAGCGGAGGCTCTAGAAGACTTGGCGGCCGAGGACGGAGGTGACACTCGTTGAGTTGCGGGGGACGCGTATGGAGTACGCTACTCATGGGTTGTTTGCTGGGTTGAGCCTCAAACCCACCCGATGGACGGTTTTTGGGTTTGGGCCTCAAAACCCAGGCGGAGGTTCCGAGGAGGAACGGACGGCACGTGGCGGCATCGAGGAGTTTGTGTCAAGGTGAAGCTATCTCATGAAGAGCGCGGTGGTCGTCGGATGAAGAATACCTCGGGTTGAACCATAACGTCCTCGGGTTAAGTGGTTCTACTCAAAATATCTGGGGGCGTGTTTGGGATTGCGTAATAGCCCACATAAATAAGGATGAGGGAGCCCCAATCTCCCTCACCTCTTGCCACTTCATTCTTCCACCTTTCTCTCTAGGTCCCCCCCTTCTCTAGGTTCTTCTCAAGAGGTCCACCGATTAACTAATGTCCCGGTGTAATTGAACATGTGATTTTGGTTGGGAATGGAGGCCCTAACCTCCTCGTGTCCTTCAGGATTCGATCTGTGAGGTGCTTTTGTGAATCGCGTTTGTGTTCTTCGCGTTCTTGTTTTCCACCTTTCTTTCTTGGCTCGATTCATCATTTTGAGAGCGTTCAGACTTGTTCTTTTTTATCTGAGATGGACTAGGACGTGAGTTGATCCCTTTCACCGAAGGATTTTATCTAATTCCTCACGAGTTCATAGATCGGAGCGAATCAAGTTCTAGGGTTGAAAAACTAGAGTTCGTCGCAATTTCTTGTTTTCCTGTTGATTGGCTTTGTCTTGGGCGATGATCTTCTAGGAGTAGCTTATCAACTCTGTGGTAATCCTCTCTGCAAAGTTTCAAGTCATTCTGAGTTGATTTGATCGAGTTTTGGGTATTGAATCGATTTTTCCCAAGAACTGCTCGTAAATACCAAACACGTCCGGTGTGAATGTCGAACGTGTCCGGTAGGTTGGACTTTCGATTTGGAGCTGAAATTCGGTGGATACCTACCTCAAGGTGTCTAGAGGTTGTGGTTAAAATTTCTTAATTTTTGGACATCATTTTCTAGGGTTTTTTATTTTTCTCCCAAAGTCGCTCTGTGCTGTTCAGCATACTGCATACCGGAAGTGCTTGGTATTTGCTGACTGTGCTCAGTTTAGTAGGTTTTCTAAGGTCGTGCTTACCGAACATGTCCGGTGCAGTTCTCGGACAGGTCCGGTGTGAGTTGCTAGCGTACTGTTTCTTCCACGGTTTGTTCGTTTGAGCTCTGATTCGTTAAACGTCTGTTACGTTGGCTTTATGGTGTCCCGTTGTGTTCCTAGGGAGCATCCACCCAATCTTTTGGGTCGTGGACATCACGATGTTTTGGTTTGCATGTTTGGCGGTAAGTTTGGGACAGTAGTCAAAAAGTTTCAAAAGAAATTTACGGCTCCCATTCACCCCCCCCTCTGGTCGTCGTTTTTGGTCCTTTATGTTAGTAAGTGTATCTCTCTCTGCCTCTAACCAGGCTTCAGTATGAACACAACAGAGAAACCAGCAATGCACTCTAGGAATTACAACTTGTAACAATTACCCCACTTGGACCTCAAACAGAACACAGATTACAACGAGATGCCCTTATGATATGAGTACCATCAGGCTTAAAGCTGCTGTGTTTCCACAGCTGAATTATGAAACACAAATACTACCAAAGAAACAAAATAAGTATATCAAGAAACAAAAGGTACTATAATACCACAGGAATTTCTAGGCAAACCCATTCCTCATATGGATTAAAAGGGAGTAAAAAACCAATATCAATCTAAAATAATGGTAGGAATGCAAGAGAACCCCACATCAAACTAACAAAGGCAAACCTGGCAGATGAAACTTCAAATATGTTTATATAAAGAATAAATCTGAAATGGGTATATGTGAGTGAGATAAGTAAAAAGCTTGCCCTCAGGTCTCAAAGAAATAGCATTCATTGATGGCACAAGACGCCTCCAGACAGCCAATTAATGACAATATGCAGTCGCTGTTGCAGAAGCATATATGTGCACCAACACACTCCCTCTGAACTTACAGTAAAAAGACAATATAAATCCAATCATATGTCACTGATTTTGTCTATTGACTAGATGAATAGAGCAAACAACAACATCAGTGCACAAAACTCTGAAAACTGTAAAACAATATTTTCTGAGGTAATGGAATTATGAGATAAGTGAAGGAATTCAAAAAGACATGCCAAATTCTTTAGAAAAAAACAGTATCCAAATATTTTCTATGGAAGCCAGATATTAGAGAGAAATATGGCACATACTTCACAAATGCAAAATAAATTTCTTCAAAATAAACAATATTACCAAATATTTTGTATGGAATGCAGATAACAGAAACAAATATCACACATTGTGCACAAATGAAGGGATTCCGAAAATAGAGGCACCTAGTATTTCTCAGTTTCTATAACAAAACATTATCTACCTACTCATTGTCCATTCCTACTCCATTCCACAAAAGCAACATCAAAACACACCTCTTTGAGCTCACACTACTTAGTAGCAAAGCATCTGAAAATGACTACAAGCTCAACCAAAAAAAAGAACTGCTTGAAAATGGAAGAAAAAAGGTGGACAAGGAAACTTACACATATTGACACTCCATAAAATTAGGATCATGTAAGACCAACTGAATAGAAGTTGCCTTATCCCCAACTTACATCAACCTGTCAAGGAAATTACACTGAACAGTTTAGTGTAAATATAGTAAGAGGACATTGTAAGAACAGTAAAAAGACAATGTAAAACCAAAAATATATCACCGATTTCCTCTATTGACTAGAGGAACAGAGCACACAACCACAGCACTACACAAACTCATGGATAAAAAAATTTAGAGATAAATGCAATTCTGAGATAAATTTAAAAACAATCCAATCTAATTATAAGCATATGGTACACTACACCAAGGGACTAGGATATATAGTCATAATTGCACAGAGACTAGGATCAACAGAAAGAGCTCACCAATAACAGATCTAATGACAAATTATACAAAATAAACAAACTTTCCAAATGTTTTCTATGGATTTTGGCACTGAACTGATATTCCTCTGTCCAGTTCTCCACACATTAACAGAGCATAACATGAATTATATAAGCTCCCCACACTAACACCCTGGAGTAAGATTTAAGAGAGTTGTAACCAAATTTTTCAAGAAAGCTAATACGTGCTACTACAACCAGGACACATGCCAAAATCATTATCAGATTTTTTCAGAGGTAGACACTTGTCCCCCTCCCTTGCTATGTCATACTGAATGTATCATAACAAAGACAACACCCAATTATTACAGGTAAATACTCACTACATGTTCATGCAAGCCGACCACTACAAAGATATTGTAAGCATGCTACTAGCCTACCACAAAGTGCATGGCACTGAACATTCATGACATGTGGCATTTCAGAACTATATTTTTACTCTAACCTCAGATGCAAGCATATCAAGAGTACTAGCACATTCGATTAAGAGTGATAGGGACATTTAACTCAATACAAGATCACAGTGCCAACCCACATGACTACAAATTGTTCTTATAAAAAGAAAAACAAAACAAAATATCTACAATTAGCCATTCAACTGCACTAGGCAATTCAGACCAACTGGAAACAGAGAAATGAATGTTTAGTGAAGAACTCTGCTGCTAGGAGATCAGAGAGAGCAAGCAGACACCATGCGCTCCAAAAGCATCCAGCCAACCCAATTATTCCGTAGAGACAGAAAGAGCCTTGGGTCTCTGTTCGTTCGAACATGACATTTTGAGAGGAAGTTGCTATCCTGCATATTAGGACAGGGGATTGACAATCCTGTAATGTAGATCACTAATCAAACAAACATCAACAAAGGCCCCGTTCGCGTGTCCTTAAACTCGGCTTGATCTGCTTCTTTTTTCATCCGGAACAGTGTTTTCCTCTCACAGATTCCTCCAGATTCCTCCAAATTCCTCCAAGCAAACGGGACCAAAGACAGAAACCAAAGCAGCAAAATGGAACACAAATCCGACCTCCACGTCCATGCGAAATGCCTGCTCAAATCCTGCGCACAAAGCCGATGCGGCACGCACTCCCGGCCGCCGCCCATGCTGCAACCAAATCCACAGCCACAACCCCTGCAAGCGATCAAATCCACAGCCACACCCAAACCCACGGCCACTACCGAGTTCACACTACCAAAATCCCGTGCCGCTAACAAATCCAAACAAATAGTAGGAAGCAAATAACGAAGATTCACTAGGAGTAGGAAGCAAAAGCAACGTACCTCACCAAACCCTAAATCGCCAGTCACCGCGGTGGGGAACAGGGAGTCGCCAGGAGGAAGACGACGTGAAATGCGAATGGGGAAAGGGGGGAACGGACACACAACTCTGGGCGCGACTCCCAAAAATCAAACAGTGGTGACGACATTCAGACCCCACATGACGGAGACAAAGAACAGAGGGATGAGAGACAAATCGCCAGCTGCAGACTTCGGACGCTCCAGCACGCGACATGTGACAAATCAGACCGCCAGAAAAACGGTTGCCAGAGGGAGCCAGAACAACCGGGTGTCACGTAGCAAATCTGTTTACGAACAGATGTGTTTTGAGTTGTTGCAAAAACAATATTACATCAGAGCCTCTACAGATAGCTTATTTGTAGGATCTCTCTACTGTAGGGGCAAGCCGCAAGCTGTAGTAAAATGCTGAGTAACATTTGTTTCGGTATAAAACAACACGTGACCAGAAAAAGAAACAGGAATTTGAACATCAAATTGGCCGCCACCGGATTTGCTTCGTTCGTTGAGGGAATGTTTGTTTGGAACGTAGAAATTCCCGCATTACCAGCGGCGCTCAAAGGGATAGATAGCTGATAGCATCGACGTGGACCCGCAATTTTTTTCTTAAAAAACCAGCGCTTGTCTTGTCTAAGCGCCAATCGTCACATCCGTCTCGCCGGGCGCGCGCACTGAGGCAGAGCCCTCCGCTCCGGCCGTGGCGAGGGGGATGAGGCCCTTCTCCCAGCACGTCCGGATGGCGGCGTCGAACATGTCCTCCACCGTGTACTTGAAAGTGAACCCATGGTCTAGGAGCTTCTTGGACGAGAAGTGCACGGGCTGGAGGTCGTCCTCGATCCCGGGGAACCTCTCCGGGATGTCGTACTCGGGGTACCTATCCCTGAGCATGGCGGCGAGGCCGTGGATGGTGGCGTCGGCCGAGGAGCAGACGTAGCGTCCGCCGGCGGCCGGGTGCTCGAAGAGGAAGAGATGGGCGTCGCAGAGGTCGTCGAGGTGGACGAACTGCACCTGCTTCAGGATCGAGTAGTGGGGCTCGTTCCCCGTGACGAGCGCCAGCGCGGTGACGAGGCTGGGCGGCATGCCGGCGCTGAGGAACGGGCCGACCACGAGTGTCGGGATGATGCTGATGAAGTCCAGGCCGTGCTCCGCCGCGTACGCCATGGCCGCCTTCTCCGCCAGGGATTTGGACACGAAGTACATCTGCCGGGTGGTCCGGGGGCGGACATGCAGAAAACGTTGCTGTCAGCGCGGTCGCCATGGATGGCCGACGAAAACGAAATCCAGTTGAATTGCGCGCGCCGCAGCGTAGAGCAGAGGAAGTCGCTACTACGTACCCATCCGGTCATCTTGACGCGACGGCAGAAATCGACGTCGCTCCAGTTGTCCTGGTCGTAGACGGGCCTCTGCCGCTCCTCGATGTTGACCGTCCCGGCGGAGGAAGTGAAGACGATGCGGCGCACGGTGCCGGCCTCCCTGCAGGCTCGCATGATGCTCATCATCCCTTCCACCGTCGGCTTGATCACCTCGTTCTGCAACGGCAACCAAAGGTAGTATGTGCGAATGCTGCAATGACGTTGACTCGTGCAGAAATTGACCGGCCACGAATGCACACGCTTATTTACCTCAGGGTCTTTGGACTCGAAGTCCATGGGCGTGGCGACGTGGAAGACGCCGGTGCAGCCCCTGATAGGGTCGTCGAAGCTGCCTTCCTCCGCCAGGTCGGCTTTCCATAGGGACAGGCGCTCCGTTGCTCCGGGAAGGTCCAGCAATGGCTTCGTCTTCACAACGTTCGCTGGAGGACACGACACGGAGCAAATCAAAATGTAGCTTGCAGCTTGCTATGGAATTGGATGCACTGCACACAGCACGCCTTTGCGAGTTGCGACGCCGAACGAACGAGACAACCCACCGGGATCGCGCACGGTCGCCCGGACGGTGTAGCCGGCCTGGAGAAGCTTCATGACGAGCCAGGAGCCCAGGAAGCCCGACGCCCCCGTGACCACCACCGGCCCTTTCACGCTCGCGCCTCCCTCCGTCGCCTCCCGCGGTGCCGCCACCTCCCCCATGTCCTTCGTTTTCTCTGAGCTTGCAGAGGCCTGAGCTGACTTGCTTCTTGAGCTGCTGCTCCAGTAGGCCCGTTTTGTTGACTATATATATATAAGTATAATATAACGACGTAACAGCGCGAGTGTGTTAGACTGTTAGGTGGCGGTGCGGCACGGGCAGCGACCCGCGCCAGCGAGCGCATCCTACGTTCAACGCCCACACTGCCACGCTGCACACCTACCTGCATATCTGCGCGGGTTTTGACACACCGGTACGTGGGAAGCTGGAACCTACTGATAGCAGCCGAGTAGTTGGGGAGGGGAATCGCAAAGTAGTAGAGCACAAGAAAAAGGCAGGATAGTTTCAGAGTTCTGCTTTTAGAAAAAATAACAGAATTTGATTCTTACATACCCTCTCTCGCCTCTCTGTCTCTCTTTAAGAGCATCTCCAGCAGTGCTACCTAAAACAGACCGCGTATTTATCTATTTATTATGTAGCCATCAATTTTTATACTACCTAAATCCTAGCTCTCAAATTCAGTTTAATAGCCAATGACAAGTAGAGCCCACATGTCATCCTCTTCCTCTCCTTTTGCTTTTGCAATCGAGGAACTCGGCCAACGCCGTCGCGGGGAGGGATGGGGGCCGTCGCGGGGAGGGGATGGGGGCGCCACCGGTGAGGGCCGGCTCCCGGTGGGGAGCGGCGGTGGGGAGCGCCCGGGTCGGGCGTGACAACCAGGAAAGACATAGCTTCAAGATGCGGCCATGGAATGGCGACCGGCTTCGAGGTGATCCCCGGTGTCGGGAGGGTCGCCGCCCACGGAAGGAGGAGGTGCGGCAGTGAGGGCCTCCCACGGGGAGGAGCTCCGCCGGTGTCGGGAGGGGCTCCGCCGGCGTCTGGGAGGTGCTCCACCGGCGTCGGGAGGGGCGCGGGGGCGGGAAGCCGCCGCAGGGGGAGGAGGCGTGCGACCGGCGTCGAGGCGGGATGCGCTGCGGGAGAGAGGAAACAGCCGAAGAAAAATAGGTAGCATGATTGGCCCAACACAGCTAGGTAGTGGGAGGGAAATTTGTTGGGCCAACAAAAATAGGTAGTCGATAGATGGCTTGCTGGAGACGTTTTTTAGCCTCCACTACCTAAATATGGGATAGGTAGTGGGTTTAGATAGCCTGCTGGAGATAATCTAAAGGTTACAGAGGCTCTGCCTCAATCATGCGCGTGCAAGCGCCTACTCGTGTATCCACTCGTTCCCAGCGTGGCGCTTATTGAGCTTCTTGGGCTTGGAACTCCTCACGGGCTCGGCAATAGGCGAGGCCATTGCTTTCATTGTTGGACTGTCCACAGTGGAGTTGCTAACACCCTCCCCCCTGAAACGCTGCTTGCTCCCAATTAGTGGCACAGGAAAACTCCTGACGCAACGCTTCAAATCTTCCAAGTAGCGAGGGAGCGGGGTAGGTTGTTCCGGTTGATCAAGATTTGCTGCACACGATGAGGACCGTGCGCCATGGTCCGCGTCTGGAGAACCTGCTCAGGAGACAGCTTCATAGCGAAATCATTTGGCAATACAGGTGTTACCTGATTCCCATCACCAATAACACGATTCAGCTGGGATACATGAAACACTGGGTGGATAGATGAATGATCTGGTAGCTCCAATTTGTATGCAACGGAATTGACCCAGGCAAGCACGTGAAACGGTTCAAAGAAGCAATATGTCAACTTTTGATGAGCACGAGGCGCAAGTGAAGATTGCACATAGGGCTACAACTTAAGGAACACCAGATCGCCCACCTAGAATGTGTATTCGGAGCGATGTTGATCCGCCTGTGTCTTCATACGATGCTTAGCCCGATGGAGGTGGTGTTGCAGTAATTGATCCATCTAGTGTCGATCAGTAGCCCAGCCCGCGGCCTCTGGAACAGAAGCAGATGCAGAATCTAGTGCCAAGAGACGAGGAGCATAGCTATCTAGGGCTTCAAACGGGAAATGGCCATAACTGAATGGAAACAAGTGTTATACTAGAATTTTGCCGAAGGCACCCAACTATCCCATTTAGATGGATAAGCGTGAACATAGCATCGCGAGTAACTCTCTAGGCACTCATTAATCCTTTCCATCTTACCACCTGATTGGGAGTGATATGCAAAATATTGTTTGATAGATAAAGTTGAATTTGAGTCAAGGCCTTACGATCTTTTCTCTTATCCTCATCGGTCCAAGACTTGAAATCTTTGTTACCGAATTTATCAAGAGCATCATCGACTTTAGCCTGTGTAAGAATAGCCTCATCTTGACTTGCCATAGACAAACCTTGTGTCGCGATCCAGTGGTGAAAGATCATACCTCACCAGCATGATGAAGAAATAATAGCAATGACCAGAAGAAAATATAATCGAAAATATACTCTGCAGAAATCTAGATACTTTATTATGTGTAACCCTAGCAGAACTCTGAGCCTGGTACACAACCTGTGTACGTTCAGCAGTTCTGATAGTCTTCACGTGTGCAGGGAGCAAATTTCACCTTTTCTTCACAACCACAAGCAAATGCAGCGGCAGCAGATGGATTGACTCGGCCTGGATTAGTTTCTACCCCTAAAGTTTATTCCCTATCGTATCGGATGTTTGATACATATATAAAATATTAAATATAGATTAAAAAATAACTAATTACACAGATTGCGATTAATTTGTGAGACGAATTTTTTAAGCTTAATTAGTCCATGATTTGATAATATGGTGTTACAGTAAACATGTGCTAATGATAGGTTAATTAGGCTTAATAAATTCGTCTCGCGGATTACTGAGGACTTCTGTAATTTATTTTATTATTACTGTCCGAACACTTCCCTATGACACCGTGACATCTCTAAATTTTACTCCCTGGATTTAAACACCACGACAAGCCACCAAACGATCTCGAAAGCCACCGAGATGAACTCGACGACTTCCAGTAGCGACGCGACGGCGGCGGGATGGACAGGAAATAAAACCCTAATAATTTTTAGTCTTATGTATAGTCTTATGTACTATAGCTCTAGATACCACTTGTTAGCAAATAATACAGACAAAGATTGAACACGAGCCACGATTTTTACGTGAAAAGCCCTTATGGAGAAAAAACTACGGGCACCAACAGGCGATCTTCACTATATGAGGAGAGTTTACAAAACATAGGGAATATAATTAGTTGTCTCCGTACTCTTGCCGCGTGGCTTACAAAATGTATTTACAGGGCGGATGGACGGCAGTCCAATACGAAAACAATCCGCTAATTAAGATAACCTGAACTGCGGGCCCTCCAGACATCCCCACAAGACTCACGTTAGAATTCCAATCATACCCCAACACGCCAAGCGTCGAACACCTGGGTGGTGTGTTCCAAAGCTTGGATACACGAGGCGGTGGCATCGGTGGAGTCCTTGGATTTGCGTTCCAACTCGGCGAAGCGCGAATCCCACTTGTGCTCGTGCTGGGTGAAGCGTTTGTTGAGACGAAAATTCTCTGGTCAAGGCGTCCAATTGTCCGGACAATCGTGTTTGTGGGCCACGGCACTAGCCCAACGGCGTCTCTAACCTTATCCTGCTGCATCCATTATCCAAACGGAAGGATAAGGTTTTCTCCACCGCACGCAACCGAGGCCGAGAGGCGGCAGCCCGACCGCGGCGGTGCCGCTATGCCATTCCCCTTCCCGACGGCCGCCGCGGCGCCCCGCCCCATTCCAACTGCGGTCGTGGTGGCCATTCCTCTCCCAACGGCAGCGCTCCTCTCCTTCCCCTCCAGCGACGCTTCCTCCTCACCTATGGATTCTGCCGATGATTCCCTTTCTTCCTCCTTAATGGTGGCGGTGGCAGCAAGCCCCCCCCCTCTCCCACCGATGGTGGCGGCGGCGGGCACCTTCCCACCGCGCGGATCTAGATCCAGTTCTCATGGCGCCTCAAGGGGCCTGTGGCGGGGCGCAGAGCACGGCTGTGATGCGTGACAGCATCGTGTCCACGCCACCGGTGAGCTCTACACCGATGAACTTCAAATGCCGACGAGCCTCCATTTCTCCCAAGCAGTAAAGAGATGTTGCACTGAAAGCACATGTTGCAAGTGTACATTTTAAATGTTTCAGATGTTTTATAGGTATGTTGCAATTGTTTCATGCGGATGTTGCAAAAGCAGATCGAGATGTTGCATATGTTGCAATAGTTGTACATGTATGTTGCAAGCTTTTATTCCCTATGTTTCATCTGTTTTTTTAGACGTATGCTGCAAGTCTGTTTTATCTAGATGTTGCGTATTTGCAATGTTTTTTCAAGTGTTTTCCAGGTGCTTTTGCAAGTATTTCATAAGCATGTTTCAAGTGTTTCATCTAACTTCAGACCTATGTTGCAAATGTTGCATCTTGATATTTCAAAAGTAGATCGGGTGTTGCATATGGAAACACGCGTGGAAAGCGGGAGGGGGCACGAGTGGTCCCAGCGCGCAGTCTGGCGGCGCGGGCGTCGTCCGGGGGCACGCCGGCGGAGACGTGTTGGCGAGAGCGAGTGCGGCGCGCGGGAGACGGAGTGTAGCACGAGCGTCCGGACACGGGCATCCATCTTGACATCCGGGCGCTAGCACTTCCGTTGTTGAGCTCATCAAGGATGAGCTGTGTCTGGGTTCATGGCGCCGCGACGACGATGAAGATGGGTATAGTGGTCATGATCGGCGACGCAAACTGCAGCTCACAGTTTAGAACGAGTTAGACCAACCCGATCTTTTGACGGATTGGTGTAAGAGGTTGGCACGACCGGAAGGCCGCAGGAATCGATCGTATCTGATACCACTCTATATCAGCGGAGTAGTTGGGCGAATTGGAAAGGAGTAGTAGAGCACAAGAAAGAGGCATGATAGTCTCAGAGGTATGGTTTTAGGAGAATAACAGGATTTGATTCTTACATTGCCACCCTCTCTCGCTTCTATGTTCTCTACAGAGACATGCACGCGCCTACCTGTGTATCCATTCGTTCCTAGCGTGGCGTTATTGGGCTTCTTGGGCCTGGAACTCCTCACGGGCTTGGCGACAGGCGAGGCCGTTGCTTCCATTGTCGTACCATCCACAGTAGAGTTGCTAACACGTACATTTCGTTCCTTTCGTCCATTCCTGCAGAACTTACAGATCATGCTGCAAACAAAGGCTTAAATTGTGTTGGCAAAGGCTTAAATTGGGTTGCCTAGTAGGGATTGATCGTAACCGCAGCAGATAAACCTGGGCCGTCCACAGGAGCATCCAACAAATTTAAAAACCTCAAATCACACTGTACTAACATGTGAGACCCGTTTGTCACAGGAAGAATAAATAAAGAAGGGCCAGATACAGATCCCACGGCAGAAGATCTCAACCAAATCAGATCCAGCGGCCACAAATTCGCCAGCTAGCAGACTCTGAGCCACTCGAGTGCCCTATAGCATATCTGTTTCCTCTATCTTACTCACTGCAACAAATAAAGGCCTCTCTACATTCGGACTGTTTGAAACTAGATCTGAATCATCTGCCCATTCTCAACGCGGCAGCCAGCCTGCTCAAGCGCAGCCAAGAAGAATGTGCCCCCGTCAATCCTCGAGTCCATGCACGGCGGGGAGAACACGGAGATGATGTCCCTTGTCGTCACCACCCCTTCGACGTGCCCATGCTCGTCGACGATGAAGCTGCAGCTGCTCCTTGAAGTCGTCAGTTTCTCCATCGCTTGCTTCAGGGTGTCGGATTTCAGGTTGGTGGCTGGTTGGCCCACCATACTTGGCTGCCGGTTTCTGAGGGCGAGGATGTTTTGACCAGGTGCAGATGAATTTTCAGCAGTGCTGCATTTGCTGTCGGCCTTGTTATTCAGGTTGATGAATTCTTCCAAAGTAGTAGTCCTATGAATCAGGAAATGTGTTGAAGGGGAATTCTTAATTATTTCGAAAAACTAAGATGGCAAAAAGGAGATGACAGTACTTACGTTCTCTTGCTGAAAAGGGAGCTATCATCCAGAAATAGGTAGAGATCACTGCATTGTATTGATCCAATTAGACAGCTGGTTTTCCTGTCGATAACTGCAAGCCCCATTTTTTCCTTTGAGAGAATATGCAGCCCATCAGCAAGAGTTTGATCTGAGTACACCGAAACAGGCTTCCTCACATATGCAAACCTGCCGACAAGTCAAATGCGTCATTTTAGATTTACAGAATTTAAGTTCGCGGTGGTACCATATACATGCTGAGCACCATTCAGGTATGGGCTCGCTCATGCGCTTGACTAGTTCGGATTTAGCTCCACACAAGGTATTTCTTTTATAGCATACTCCAGGAAAAAAGAAATTAATGAAACCTATGGAGCATTTGACATTTTGACCTGTTCGCACTACAAAGCATACCTCATACATACAGTTTACTTCCTTTATATGTTGCTTCGTTTTCATGATGCATACAAGATATTCTAAATAGTACAGTAGTAGTTAGGTATACAACTGTATCGTGGTAACTATTTTCATCTAACTGCGCTAAACTACTTTTTATTCAGGCACAGGGCTTACCTAAATTCAGAAAGCTGCTTGTCTGCAATTTTATCAAGCCACTCAAGGCCACTTGACTGGAGAAGCAGCTCCATCACTGCATTCTAGTGCAACGCATCGGTCATTAGCATCACGATTGAGTTCTGTATCCAGAATCACTCAGCATAAAAAGAGCACTGACAGTAACAGAACACCAAGGAAGGCAGCAATTACCTGAGTGACAAATCCAATAACACTTGAGTTCATCGACTCAACAACAGGTGCCACGTTAAGCCTGTGGTGTTTCGAAAAGAGAAGCATCGCGTGGAAGAGCGTGTCGTGGGTTCGAACAGGGAAGAAGGGTTCCCATAGGAACAGCTTTGCTAACCAGGCGATCTGTTTAGTTCATCAGAGTAACGGCCGCAACATTAAAAAATACAAAAATCACCATTTTTATCCCTAGCATTCGTCCTATTTCGCTAAGAGAAAGATATTCAGAATATATATGTTCCATCCATTCCAGTGTACAAACATAAGTGAAGGGTGACATTTGATATGTGGAGCACCTTCGTTTCTGCAATCTGATGATGCTGTTTCAGACTAGAGAGGAAATCAGAAGTACTGTCTGTTGGTTCACTGTCCACTTTGCCAAGTTCCTATGAATGAACGAACAACGCAGTAGATGAATTTGTCACGATCAGATGACAACCAAAGGTAATAATCGTTCATTCTTCACAAAACAGGCTACATAATCTATCTATCTATAATACGAATTTCAGAGCAACGTTTTGATCTCCGCCGGCAAACTGAAGAATTTAATTAGCAACTTCAAAAACATATACTCCTAGATCGTTAGGTGCGTTACCTCAAGCGCCCACAGGACTAGGCTCGAGAACTCAACGAAGCCAATATCGCGATCGACGTACTTGCCGAAGCTGCTCTGCACCACGTCGACGATCACCGTGCCCTCGGCGTTGCTGCTGTACATGGCGTCGAGGGCGCCCAGGACGGAGCCCTCGAGCTTGACCTCCACCGCTGCGCGCGTGCGCGCAGAACAAACACGAACGAGAGAGCTGCTTAGTGCTCGGGTATAGGAAATGGAATGGATCGTCCCGACGCCTACCGATACAGGAAGGGAGAGGAAGCAACTGTGATACCTGGGGAGGCAGTGGGTTGGAGCGCGCCCGGGACGGAGGAGACGGGGATGTGGTCCAGGAACGACTTGAGCGCTTCGCTCCAGTACTCCCCTGCTGTCGCCACCGCCTCCGCCCCGCTGCCGCGGCTTGCGGTGGCTTTGCTCGCTGCTTCTCTCGCCATCTCCCCAGCGATCTCTGCGCCCCCGACTCTTGTTGCGGTTTTTCGACGTGCGACGGACAGTTATTTCTCTGAGTCTTTCGGCCTGCTTGCTCTCTCAGCGTCCTTCTGCACTTTCGCGAGAGGTTGCCGGGACACGTCTGCGGGTGCGCCTGGACAGATGGCGCGGTCTGGGAACTACCAGGATACGTGTTGCGTTTGGATTTGCCCAGTGATTGTGATTGTGCTACGGTTTAGATCCCTCCGTCCCAAAACACATCAGGCAGCTTTTGGTTCGAAGATAGTACTAGTAAGTTTGGATGCCATGCGGCGAGGTGATTTATGTTCTAGAGACATGTTGCCTGTTGGCTGTGGCTTTCTGCAGCTACCTACAGCTATTCATCCCGTGTCAAGCACTGTAGTATGGACTAGAAGCTTTGCAGCTGCAGCAACTTAAATTTCCAGCAAACAGGCTTTAGCCATTAAAGTTAGGTGTTTACCAGCGAAGCAAACAAGCATGGACCGGACAGGGCTTTCTTGAGCGTCGCTCTCCCTCCGTCCTTCAAGTTCCACGGCTGCAGCACCAACCATCAACAAACATTATTCTCACCACACCAACATAAGTGCAGAGCTAGCACAAGAAGAGCCCAAGCATGATTTATTATGCGTCTGCATGTTCCACCGCAGCTTTGTAGGCACAGCGTACAGAGCCCAAGGGAGCATGCGGCCAAGGGCCAACCACAACACACGGTTCATGAACGACTACTTGCTACTAGGCATGAAAACGGATCGGATACGAACGGATATCACTCATATTATATTTGTTTTCATATTTCTGTTCGGATTCGGATTCGGACACGGATAGCGTTCGGATACATATACGAATACGGATTGACTCGGTTACGGATACGAATAATGAGTATCGAATACGGTATGAATCGGATTCGGAGAAGGTCGGATACAAATATCTATTCGGATATTGAGTAAAAGCGACATATATATATATATCATACGTGCATAAAACCATTACACCACTCTATGAGTCCATAATCCATCTAGATTAAGCCGAAAGACTAAAGAGTAAAGCAACAAATAAGATAAAGATACGATACATCATACATCAAACATCATATAAGCACCAATCTTGGCATGAGTAGAAATAGCCAAGCACATTGCTTCATGGGTCTCATGGAGTCATGGTCATGGATTCAAGATCTACAATCCTTATATAGGCCATTTTTTTATTTTGAGAAAGTTTGAACAAAATGTAGTTCAAATTTCACAAGTGTGTGACATAGTTTTAGAAAGTCTGTATGAGATTTAAGAATTTGTGACTAGTGTTTGATAAAACTTTCTCAAATGGAAAAATGAGCTATGTAACAATTGTATATCTTGCTGAGATGATCAAACTTGGTATTCAGAGTTTTTTCATCTGAGGCCATTTAGTGTCTCATTTGAGCAAGTTTGACCAAGTCAAATTTGGTCAAATGAAAAAACAACACTTTGACTCTAGTATTATGAACTCTAAATGACTTCAAATTGAAAAGTTTTGAATACCAAGTTTGTTCAACTCATCAAGATCTACAATTATTGTTTTGGTCAACTTTCCATTTGAGATAGTTTGGATGGTTCAAATTTGTGATTTTTAAATTTCGATGCTTACAAACTAGTTTTCGGAACCCTAGATTGTCTCAAATTGAAAAGTTTTGAATACCAAGTTTGTTCAGCTCATCAAGATCTACAATCCTTATATAGGCTATTTTTCATTTGAGAAAGTTTGAACAAAATATAGTTCAAATTTCACAAGTGTGTGACATAGTTTCAGAAAGTCTATATGAGATTCAAGAATTTGTGACTAGTGTTTGATAAAACTTTCTCAAATGGGAAAATGAGCTATGTAACAATTGTATATCTTACTGAGATGATCAAACTTGGTATTCAGAGTTTTTTCATCTGAGGTCATTTAGTGTCTCATTTGAGCAAGTTTGACCAAGTCAAATTTGGTCAAATGAAAAAACAACACTTTGACTCTAGTATTATGAACTCTAAATGACTTCAAATTGAAAAGTTTTGAATACCAAGTTTGTTCAACTCATCAAGATCTACAATTTTTGTTTTGGTCAACTTTCCATTTGAGATAGTTTGGATGGTTCAAATTTATGATTTTTAAATTTCGACGTTTACAAACTAGTTTTCGGAAGCCTAGATTGTCTCAAATTGAAAAGTTTTGAATACCAAATTTGTTCATCTCATCAAGATATACAATCCTTATATAGGCCATTTTTTCATTTGAGAAAGTTTGAACAAAATATAGTTCAAATTTCACAAGTGTGTGACATAGTTTCAGAAAGTCTATATGAGATTCAAGAATTTATGACTAGTGTTTGATAAAACTCTCAAATGGGAAAATGAGCTATGTAACAATTGTAGATCTTGCTAAGATGATCAAACTTGGTATTCAGAGTTTTTTCATCTGAGGTCATTTAGTGTCTCATTTGAGCAAGTTTGACCAAGTCAAATTTGGTCAAATGAAAAAACAACACTTTGACTCTAGTATTATGAACTCTAAATGACTTCAAATTGAAAAGTTTTGAATACCAAGTTTGTTCAACTCATCAAGATCTACAATTGTTGTTTTGGTCAACTTTCCATTTAAGATAGTTTGGATAGTTCAAATTTGTGATTTTTAAATTTTGAATAAATATCCGGATAATATCCGTTTTTAAATATCCGGATATATCCGATACTTATCCGGATTATCCGATATCCGCCGGATATCGATGATATTACATCCGTATTTGATATCCGCCTAAGATATCCGTTTTAGTATCCGTATCCGAAAAAAAAACCGGATATCCGAGTAGCTATCCAGATAAGTGTTCATATTTGTTCGGTCGAACGGACGGTCGAATAAATATCCGTACCGTTTTCATCCATACTTGCTACAAAGGTGGCACAAGGATAACGCCACAACGGCGTCCTAGTCCACTGACGCTGATACTGCAATAGGAGCATCAGCTTATACCCAACAAGGAACAGATCGACAGGGCTGTATCGCCCTATCGATTTTATCCCGAATTAATACTACAGTTTCCAGGTGACTTGTTCTCGAGCTCGTGGCATTCAGATCAGGTGCAAAGAAAGCCAAGACCATTGAGTGGCCGAGAGCCTATCGCTTCCTCCTGTTTGTTCGCCACTGTCTCAGGACAAACTGGACAGCTTCCTTCAGAGTCACCTTCCGGTTTTCCTTGAAGTTCCATAGCTCCCCCACAGGATAACTGCCTTTAGATTTGTACTCGTTGATTTCAAGCAGTGCCTTTGTCACCAATGCATAGATTTCTTCTCCATGTTCTTCTTTGAGTGTTCGAAGCTTTGCATCATCCTCAATTATCTCCTACATCACAGCATGCACCACTTAGTTAAATAAGGTAGTATAACCCAATGCATGTTTACAAAATGCAAGGTATCCGTAAAAATGGATAGTGATCGAGGATGCATAGTTCACCAAATTAAACAGGAAACGAAGGATACAAATAGCACTTCCCCTTATGAGCTTACAGGTCAGCATCCATATCATTGCCAGTACATGACGGCAAGTAGTTACAACTGAAACATAAAGTAACCCCACCCCCCACCCCCCGCGCACACCTTGTTTCTTTTTTTTTTGGGAGAGAGGGAGGGAGAGATAAAGTACAGGATGTAGCACTAAACAATATTCATACAAGATATGGGATCTGATGATTCAGGGGAGGAAATTAACAACTTCTATTTGACAGGATAGGACAGTGCAGCTCTACGATTCAGGGAGGAAATTATACTCCGTCCCACAATAAGTGCAGTTCTATGATTATTTGGGTAGATTAGTGTTATTAGGAAATGACATATACGCCCCTATAAAAAGTGTCCCAACATGCAATGATTATTCTTTGGAAACAGAGGGCAACCAAGCCCTCAAGTGCTAGGTGGTCCACAAGCTAGAAACACTTATTTTGAGATAAATTTTGAAAACTAGAATTGCACTTATTGTGGGATGGAAGGAGAAGGCTACAAAGCTAGGGACATGTATGGAAGTAGCTAAAAGTGAAGACTCATACCATCTCCTTTCCATCAACTGTGACAACCCTAAAAGGGTGCCAGTCAGGATTTTTTATTTCAGCCTCCCACTTTGAACAAAGAAAGGCAGCAGTAACTTCTGCATCTTCTGTATGCTCCTTTTGGCATGCCTTTGAAAATGCTTTCAGATCAAGCTCTCCCATTCTCTTGATTCCTATATGTGCCTGCCCACCTGAAATATCAAGCAAGCCCTGTGGAGCATGCCGTAGAACAAAAGATGAATAACCATGAAATCTGATGGACAATATTAGTCACATAGATCTTATTAGTGAAACAACATACATTTTCTAGCTCTTTGCGAGCTTCTTGCAGTTCAATGTTGCTTTTGCTTTCTTTGATAACCAGAGTTTGGTTAAGTGACTCCATTCCATCCAGTTCATCTATCTTTTCTTGCAATGCCTCACTCAGCTCATTAATTTTATTCTTTGATGCTGAATCTTCATCACCTGGCATATGCTCCATCACTTTTAGTTTGCCCTTCAACTGCTGTATTTCTAATTCAAGCTTTTGTTTTGCATCCAATTGTTGTTCCAACATCAGAATCTTCTTTAACGCAGCATGTTTCTCTCTCTGTAGTTTCCATACAGTAAGACTACCATAGGACACATTGTTTAAAACCTACAGCATCATATCTTAGAAGGGGGAACCAAGGTACATACCTTTTGTTCTTCCACAAGCTTCAGCACATTCTCATCAGCTTTCTGCTGCTCCAATGTTGCCAATTTAAGATGACTCGATTTGATAGCATTCTGAGTTCAAGCAAAAACAAAGCACATATTTGCATGGATATTTCTAACTGATTCAACCTTATCAAAATGGAAGATATGAAGATAACTAATATGAAGAAGTTGCTAACAGAAAAGAACTATCATCTAACATGTCTCAAACTAATATGACACTAAGGAAATCAACTCTTTCAATTCTTTTAAAGAGGGAAAGATGAAAAGATGGAAGAAATCACACACCTTCTGCTTCTCCTGCTCAAGGTTCCTTCTGTCATAATCACTTTTCGCTGCAAGCTCATCAAGTTGCTTGGATCTCACATCAAGATCATTCATTTTTGCCTCAAGTTCAGAACGCAGCTTTTGATTCTCATCAATGATCTTCTGAGAATGCCTGCGAGCTAGCTGCTGCATCTTGCTAATTTCTGGTAATGGTTATGCTTATTAATTGATCTTTCAAATGAAACTTCGCAGCTGCTGATGATAGAAAACTGGAAATACAACTAGACCCATGTGAAAAAAAAAAGAATAAGTAGCAAAAAGAATAACATAAACCTTCATTGTATGACTGGAGAAGTTGTTCCCTTTGCCCCATCATCTTCTCAAGTGATGCAGTTGTCTCACTGTATTTGCATTCAAGTTCCTGTAAGTACCTGTTTTTTACCTCAATTTGGTTAGCTAAATTAGCAACAAGCCTGTCAGTTTTACGTGCTCCTTCCTTTGCAAGATCATTGACAGACTTCAAGTCACCATTTTTTCTCAAGTGGTCTGCTATTATTCCTGGAGAATTGTAATCTTCAGCCCGCGCAAGCCATCCATGGAGCTCGGATCCTTGATTCTTTTTTCCAGTCCAGTCCTTCTTACCATATCCTCCTGCCGCGAAGTGACTTTCGAAGGTACGTGCATTTCTGAAACCATTCCAGTCCTTTCCAAACTCGACAATAGCATTTCCTGTATGACCTCTAAAAGTCCATAACGGGATGACCTTTAGTGGGCAAAAGTGTGATAGTTGCTCCTTCAAACGATTTCCGCTTTCTCCAATTTGGCGCCCATCCTTCCATTCAGTAGGCACATTAACTAGGACACCAATCCAGGGCCACACAAACTTCTCATCTCTGTTCTGAAGAGGTTGCGGCTCCACAGGAATTACATGTGGCTGTGGTTCAGGTGATTTAGCAAGATCATTCTTCAAATATTTGAAGAGGGCACGATGGGCTGCTTTTTCTTTTGCCTTCCGATTAGGTGCTGCACTTACTCCTGAGGCGTGCTGAACCAGACTACTTTTACTGTAATTATTCTTCTTCTTGCTACTACAGAAGAGACAACTGTAATTTTCTCCATTCTTCTTTACCTTTAAATCTCCTGACATCAGTCTTGCATAAATATTTCCTTCATAATCATCAATCTCAGAATCACTTAATTCTGTATCTTCGTCAGAACTATGATCCATTTTCAAAAAGGGAAGGAAATATAGACAACCTAACCAGGAAAAATAAAGAAGATTGAGAACACAACACTCAAGTCTATTTTTTGAACTAATTTTTCATTATGAAATACGAATGAGCATTTCGGAACTTGTAATACTAGAGAAAAGCAAGCATGGAACACTGACATACTATCATGCACGGGGGGCGGGTCGACCCATTCCCAAACACGCCACTCCTAGACTGAGCCCATGGTTCGGAGCGGGCTGACCCCAACAGGAAGAGGGTCCAAAGGGTCGGAACCCTGTTGAGCCCAATTGACCCCTAGGGTTGCCCCGCTCATGAGTGGTGGCGTCCGCTCCCCTCCGCCTCACTTGTGACCTCCCGGCTCGTGGCTGAGAAGAGAAGCAGTAGCCGATGCCCCTGCAGATGCAGGCACAAGCGATGACACCGACCACCGGAATCACCACCGAACATGTCCAAAAGGTTCCTCCTTCCACCTTCCTGTTCCCTGAGACCCTGAAGTGCTTCGTTTTTCTTTCTAGATGTCGGGTTGGTTCCGATTAGAGGATTAGTAGAGATGCTAGGTTTTCATTTCTATATTTCTTGGTGGATTTTACCAGCTTTCTTTGAAGTGGATCCACCACCTTCACTATTGTCGGGGAACCCTCAAGAAAGCAAACTCAAATAAAAATCTTTCCACTTCCTTTTGAAGTAATATCTTGCTTGGAATCATTAACCACAATTTGATGTCATGTCTGGTTGGATTATTCTTGATTTCAGTTTGGGTAAGTCATGTTTGTATAAAGGCTGGTTAGCAAGCTGCCATGAGTTTTTACTGTGGTAATGTTCTCGGCTATTAGCAGATTGTAACTTGTGTGGGGAACACAACTTTCTTCTAATAGGTTACTTTAAGCATGTGTAGTGAATATCTGAAGCACCTCAACTTGGTTGGTTTCATTAAGGATTTGTAGCATGTATGAATTGTTTCAAGTAGTTGGCATGCAACTCTGCTTCTCCTGGCAAGAACTCTGAAAAAATGTGCACGCGTCGACAGATCAGAGCCTCGAGGATCAGACCAAAACCAAGGGCATGTGTCTGTAGTGTGTACTGCACATCGCCATGCATTATAGTAGACTATGTTAGAGTAAACCTTGTGTTTACCACCTATCTAGCTAGTAATAATCGTATTCTGTCGTAATTAGCTAGCTGCCGACTTCCCTAGGTCGGTTGCCCTTTTCTTAGACAGTAAGGTAGATATGCAGGGTGTCAGACAAGTGGTCAAATTGATCAAGTGCATGTACTTTCTGATATTGTCATGTGAGCTTTCTGATGTTGTCAATGTGGAAACCCTTCAACTTGGACAGTATCTTCCTTTCCTAACTGATTTTTTTAGATAACAGACCGCTTGGTCCAGCTTTTATTGTAAGCCAACGAAAGAGTTCTTTCTTTCCTAACTGATTGATATTGGTAACTTGTTTTGTGAGCTTTAATCCTCAGGTATCTCAAGTGAGCTCTTAGTAAAGAAGGCTCTTGGCAAGTTGGACTCCATTGCTCAGAAGGTCAATGCCCATTGTTTGAGCTCAGTTGTCAGAACACATTTAGGAATGGTTGCATGAAAATACTCTCAAGAGCAGACTTCACTAGCCTTCCTGAGGATAGTGGTCATTGACCAAATCTTTCATGTTTATGCAAGGAAATGTTACATGCACTGGCTATGATTGTTCAATATTTGTTCACTTGCTTTTGTAGATAGCTCCTGGTTCCAAGAGACAAGTGTTGTTGTAGGAGATCTGATAACATTTTGATCAAATCCAGTTGGTGTTAAACTGCATGGCTTACTAACATTTTTATCAAATCCTTGTTGAAGAATCTGTAATTTGTTAATCTTTGTTCAATACTAGCTTTTTATAATTTTATTTATTTTCTCTTCTAATATTTAGTCACTGAGTGTGCGGTGTGATTTGCATGCATAGATGAGTTGAAAGCAACACGATCGAGATCGCAGCTATCTCTACTTGCTACTTTCAGGTCTGTTGCTCTGTTTGCAAACTTCAGCGCGAAGACAGTCCTTAAAGAAAAGGTGAAGAGGGTCAAACCTCGATGCCCACCGATCTTCATTGCCAGAAAAATTAAACGGGCGGGCTGACCCCAGCAGGGGCGGATCCAATAAAGGGACATGGGTGTACACATGTACACCCAATAATTTTTGCAAAAACTTCGAAGTTAGGAGGCGTGTCAAATAGCTAAATAGCTTTAGGTTAGGGTTTCGGTGCTCAGCTTCGCACAGCATAAGGGAAGGGAAGAGAAGGGGTGGGAGTACCTGTTGGGTGCTCGTCGCCGGCGAAGAGACCAACGAAAGCCTCAGCACCTGGCCTAGGGCGGCGGCGGCCCAACAGTCGTCAGAGCGAGAGGGTAGCGAGCGAGAGAGAGACAGAACGAGGAGGGAAGAGGCATGCAGTGGACGGAAGGGGAAGCAGGTTATGCATCGACGGCGGAAAAAAACGCACGGGCTTCTTGTGGGCCGTTTTTTCAGTTTCGTTGAAAATTTCTGTTTTTTTTAAATTTTTATTTCTCTCTCTTTTAATTTTTTATTATTCTTGTTGATTTCATGTATCTATTCTCTTCATTGGACACTATCAACGGCTAGTACAACATTTGTTTTAAATAACATAACAGAAATTTCATATCTATTCTCTTCATTATCAGTGGCTAGTAAATATATAGTACATTATAAATAAGTAAATAGAACTTTTTATATTTTATTAAGGTTGAATATTTTTCTATTGAAGCTAAAAGACATTTTCACAAGAACATATACCAATTTCACAAATCAAGAAGCGATGACAACATTTTTCTAAAATAAAAACAATTTTCTCTTTGTGACAATTTCCCAAGTGAATATTAAATATTTTTGTGCTAAACATGAAACAATAGTTCCCATGAACTAGGAACATTGCTATCATCAATAAAAAAATGGTATGAACTCATTAAATAAATTTCATGCTCCAACAAGAACTAATAAAAGAGTACTAACACTTCAATATCTCTTGAAAATTTTGAGTCTTCGTAACACTCTCTTTTCATTCTATAATTTATCGAGGTTTTTTATGTTGTAACAGGGTTAAAGATTAGGTTGCAAAATACTTTCATGTGTTAGAATTGTCACACTTTATCAACCTTAAAACAATCTGGCTAAGCGAGTGTTTATTATCCGCAAGGCACAAAGACCCTAGAGGCACATAGTGGCGTTAAGTCCATAGAAAAGCTCCAACCAAAAACAAAGGTATACAAGTTGAAAAGATAGACATCGCTATGAGACGGTCACAAAAAAAAGACATCGCTATGAGACAAGAGCAAAAAAAGGCTTGACATGACAGGATAGGAATAGAAATAGTTTGACCATAAAAACAATTATGCATTTGAAAAAAGTATTGTACAAATAATAATACTACATAATTAATAAATTAGGGCACTCTTACATGACACTAGTTGTCCTTTATGGAACAAATGTTTTTCCTACAGGTAGAACATTTTTTACTTACCCCTTTGTAGTAAAATATGTTTTCGGGTTAGAAACAACTTCTAGAGTATAAAAAACATTACTTTTATTAAGAGGAAAGAAATATTATCATACTAGAAAAAATGTTAGGGGTGTGACACATTTGCCTTCCTAGTATCTTATGGAATAGGAAACTTCTACGTGAGAAACTTTCCAGATAAATGGGAGTATGCATAAGACATACCATCGTACTTTAGACAATATAATACTCTATATCTAGATATTTTGCATGAGAAATATCTAGGCAATAAATAAACGCAAATAATATTCTACATGGAATACTCTAGATCTAGATATTTTGTGTAATGAGAAATATATGGGGAATAGATAAACATGAGAGATATTCTAAAATATAGAAAAGTGTAGAAGGTTGCCACCATAACGCTATAAATACATATATAGACTTGTTTTCATTCCATACGTACCTAGTCACCAAGTGAGTTATCAAAAGTTATGAAAGTAGTCATCACATATTTAGTTTGAAAATACTTCATAGTTATTTTGAAGTTTATAAGTGTGCATGTTAAAAGTTTGTTTATAATGAGTTAGACATGATTATAAATAAATAAAATGGAAAAATAGTTTGCACACCCAATATTATAATATTGCATCTGCCCAATAGTTTGCACACCCAGGACAGCCATCAAGTCCCAAGTTGCTGACTGATCGCTGATGAAGAAAGGCGCCGGCGAGGAGCTGCTCTTCGTTTCGCCCCTCGGGGTATGCATGAGGTACATGGTTCGCATCTATTTTTCCTCCTCCAACAATGTGGCCAAATATGAGGCGCTCATCAATGGCCTGCACATCGCCATCGAGTTGGGTATCCGATGGCTTGACGTCCAGGGTGACTCCTAGCTTGTCATCGACCAAGTCACGAAGGAATCAAGCTACCACAATGCCAAGATGGCTGCATATTGCCGAGAAGTCCGCCAGCTAGAGGACAAGTTCGACGGTCTTGAGCTCAATCACATTCTGAGGCGTCTCAACAAGGCGGCCGACGCGCTGGCAAAAACGGCGTCCGGCCGAGAGCCGATGCTGATGGGCGTCTTCGCCAGCGATCAGTACAAGCCCTCGGTCTGCTATGAGGAGCCGGAATAGACCGGTGACGGGCCACCGGCCCTAGGCTTAGGGGCTAACCAGCCGCTGGCTCCATCTGCCCCCGAAGTCATGGAGCTTAACGAGGATCCAGCAATAGAGCCCGACACTCTGGCCGACTAGAGGATGCCTTACCTCGACTACCTTCTCCGTGAGGCACTGCCGACGAACAAAACGGAGGCTCGACGGCTCGCGCGTCGCGCCAAGTCCTTTGTCCTTATTGAGGACGAGCTCTATAGGCGAAGCCACACCGGGATCCTGCAGCGCTGCATCCCCATTGAACAAGGGAAGCGGTTGCTGAACGATATCCACGGTGGGGTCTGCGGTCACCATGCCGCGCCTAGAACCCTGGTCAGAAGCGCATTTCGATAAGGCTTCTACTGGCCGACCATTGTAGCTGACACTGAACATATTGTGCGCACCTGCGAAGGGTGTCAATACTACGCTCGGTAGACCCACCTACCGGCCCAAGCACTCAAAACGATCCCCATCACGTGGTTGTTCACGGTCTAGGGGCTCGATCTAGTCGGACCTCTCAAGAGGGTGTCCGGGTGCTATACGCACTTGCTTGTCACCGTAGACAAGTTTACAAAGTGGATAGAGGCTTGACCGATCTCCACGATCAAGTTTGAGCAAGCCGTATTGTTCTTCCTTAACATCGTCCAACGCTTCGGAATCCCGAACTCCATTATCACGGACAACGCACGTAGTTCACCGGAAAGAAGTTTCTCAGATTCTACGATAAATACCACATCTACGTCGATTGGGCCGTCGTGGCGCACCCCCGCACAAACGGACAGCTCGAGCACAAAAACAGCATAGTCCTACAAGGCCTCAAGCCTAGGATCTTCAACCGGTTGAACAAGTTTGGCGGACGATGGGTCACGGAGCTTCCCGCGGTGCTCTGGAGCCTGAGGATGACCCCGAGCCGGGCCACCGGCTATACACCATTCTACATGGCCTATGGTTCCGAGGCTATCGTCCCGACCGACCTCGATTATGGAGTGCCAAGGGTCAGGGCGTATGATGAATAGGGAGTTGAGGCATCCCTCGAGGATGCCATGGACCAGCTAGATAAAAGCGCGCGACGTCGTCCTCCTCCGCTCGGCCAAGTACTAGCAAGCGTTGCGCCGGTACCACAACCATCGAGTGCGGGGTCGGGCCTTCAACGTTGGGGACCTGGTGCTTCGCCTCATCCAGAGCAACAAGAACCGTCACAAGCTCTCTCCATCGTGGGAGGGACTGTACATCGTCGCGGAGGTGCTCCGACCAGGCGCTACAAGCTCATGACCATCGATGGCAAAGTTTTCATCAACGCCTGGAATATCAAACAGCTACATCACTTTTACCCTTAATATACGCACACTTTCTCTTATCAGTTTCGCTATCAACTCCCCGATCTTTAGTGACACCCAGGGGCGAATCTAGGATAAATCGTCGCGGGGGTCGGACTATACTTAGAGCCATAACTATAGTTGACAATAATCTGACACCATACATAAAAAGAATAATATACTATAAATAGTAAGCATTCATACAGGGATAAATATGACAATAACATAATCGACAAAAAACTATTTACAAAAGTGGTTACCTCTTATAGTTTCACCTCTCGAAAGTACGATCATCCATATTCTCAAACGAACTATGATATCATCATTTGGAATTGCATCAAGAAATTCTTGCTCAACGAAGCAAATGACACAATCATTCATAAATCTATCGCCGATTCGGTTTAAGAGGTCCGTCTTCACAATTTTCACTACTGAGAAACACCTTTCCACCGACGCCGTCGCAATAGGAAGAACTAGCACAAGTTTGAGGAGCCGATATACCAAAGGAAAAGAAAGATTTTTGTTTGTATCCACCATCGGTTTCTGAGCTCGAAATAGTGGCCACTTGGGCAAATCTAGCATCACCGCACATTGTCGATGTAAATATTAAGCTCAATAATAAGATCATCTAGGTCCCTTGGATCAAAATCATCGGGATATGCCTTAGCCAATTCCATCAAACTCTCAATTTTGAATGCATCAAAAGAATTCTTTGGACTAAAAGCGACAATGTTGGTAAGCAATTCGAATTTACCTCGTTGAAACGGTCATTAAATTCATGTAAAGTCGTAAATCAATAATTGGGTTCAAGCAATCATATTTGTAGTGTTGATAGTTGGTGCGGTTGGTCTTCTTCCTTGGTTTGTGCCTATCAATGTACTCTTGTTCCATGTCTAAATTTGGGATGCCATGTTCTTCACAAAAGATAGCACAAAACTTAGTACGGAATCCCAACCATCATCTCTAATTTGCTGAAATTTCTGTTTTGTTAATCAGTAGCCTCTAAGATGTCTTTATCCTTCCTTTGTAAGGACAAAGACAAACAATTTGCATGTCCCAATATAAGCAACATTAACTGCAAGTGGAACACAAAGTCAAAATCCTTGAGATAGTCCATGAGACCACGGGCTTGACGTCTCTTGGCATCGATGGGACCTTCTTTTTCAACATATTGGAGCACTTCAATAACATCGGGGAACAAAGCTGTTTATCCTTTGAAGAGTTTTATAATGAGAGGACCAACGAGTGTCACCGGCTCTTTGAAGTGATTGTTCTTGATTTAATCCTGTTCAAAGACTAAGTTGTCCACTTTGCCTATTGCTTTAGCAACTCTCTCTTGTTGACTTTCTCGAATCATATCCTTCCTTTTGCAAGAGGCTCCAGCAACATTAATCAATAGAGATACCATGTCAAAGAAATCACTAATATCATCATTCTTTTTAGCCACTGCAACAATGACTAACTGCAATTGATGAGCAAAACAGTGAATATAATATGCAGAGCTATTTTCTCTCATGATTAAAGCTCTCAAACCATTAAATTCGCCTCTCATGTTACTTGCTCCATCGTAGCCTTGGCCTCTAACTTGCTTTATGCTCAATCCATGCTTACCAAATAGAATATCAATGCTAGATTTGAGACATGAAGCCGAGGTCTCGCTCACATGAACTATACCAATAAGTCTCTCTTTTATTAACCCACTCTTGTCCACATACCTCAAAACCAATCGCCATTTGCTCCTTGCCGTAAACATCACCGACTCATCTACCAATAAACAAAACACATCGCCACCAATTTCTTCAACAATTGATTTCACTATGGCTGAAAAATATAGACACCATTAATACATCTCAGATAATTACTCTATGAGCGAGATATAATATTATATGTAACCAAAGCAATAAATCATTCTTTTTCTTACCTCAAGAAAACAATTTGCAATATCTCTTTGGATGTCTGCACCACCATTTGAGCATTCCTCAAAATAAGCCTTTTGTTTTTCTCATTTTGCTTTGCCAAAAGCCGCACCAACTCTCGGAAATTTCCCTTATTTTTGGACGTTTCTGATTCATCGTGACCACGAAAAAGCTAAACCTTGATGCAACAAGAATCGAACAGCATCAATAGAAGTATTCAATCTAATAAGATACTCCTTTTATTGACATCTCTCTCGGTTCTCGAGGACATTGGCAATGGATCGATCGAGCTTCATCAAATTGTTACATCTTTTGATCTGCGTGTTATGAAAACTATTAGGTCGGGTGCCTACATGATCTTGCACCCTATCCAATTTGTTAAAGCCATCCCAACCATCTTTTGCAAATGCATCATTCCCACCTTGGCCCTCATTGCTATCCCCTGAATAAATAGCGTATAAGCAGAAGCATTTATCCACCTTCTTACTATACTCAAGCCAATCATATTTTGTGTACCATTCAGCTCTAAACCGGCGTGGATGGCCTGCTATGATTTTCTCGTGGATAATTAAAACCGGTGGTGGTCTAAATGGACCTCTAATCAAATACTTCCTTCTTATCTCATTTTGTAGCTTTTCACCGATGTAATCTAAAATTCTCCTTCTATCTCGCTAGATCATATGGAAGCTCATCAAAATTTACCTCATGTCGTGAGATTAAGTGAAGAACGATGAGTTGTATAGTTGGTGTTTGCTGCATTTGCATCTCTTACGGAAGTTCCTCTATCAAGATTCTCACTTTGTCATCTCTTCTTGAAGTACCTCCATCAAGATTCTCCATTCCATCTCTTCCGGAGGTGCCTCCATCTCCATCAACATTTTCATTATCACTCAATTTCCTTTTCAAAAAAGCGATCCATTGTGCTTTGGTGGCCTACCAAATTATTCAATCAAGAAAATTAAACACACAAGTAGATCTTTGAGTGCACGAGTTAGGCATTAGCTACACTATGATTAAAAAGTCACTAATTTACTATTTTACTTACGTGACATGTTTGTCATGGCAAGATGAACAGATGAACCCCGAATGTACTCTCCACTTCTCCAAAGAACTAGTATAGTAGTATCTACTTTGTTGGAATGCAAGCAAATTGCCTTTTCATTTGAAAAAAAAACATAACCCGCAAGACCGGGGAGCAAAGAATAATTTTGAGATAGGATTAGGGATTTTCGTTACCTCGGTAGAATACTTGTAGGGAATAGGGGATATTCCGTACTTGAGCGAGGATTGAATAAACGGATCCTCGGCGGCGAAGGCCGTCCATTCCGTCCGTCGCCGTCAACACCGAAGCGACGAGAGCGCCCGACACAGACGTTTGAAGGTGAAGCGAAAGGTCGACAACGGAGAAGAATCGTGCATTCTGCGAGCTACGCGAAGCTACCGAACGTGAATAGGTGACTTTCGACCTTCTCTCTTGGGCTGTGTTGGGCTGCTATAAGCGTTATTGTTCTTTGGGCGCCGGCCTCACCAACCAGCCGGGCGGCGAAAGCACGAGCTCTATCTAGGTAAAAAAAACTAGATAATGCAACTCCGCTAGCTTTCCCACCATGATGTCCTTGTTCATTTCTTTGCTGCTGGCAGCGCTTCTCTGTTGTCGTAACGTCGTAACCGCGCGCAAACTCCGTGGACTGGTGGTGAATCTGAGACGTTACACGGACGCCGGTCATCGTATTTTTTTACCGGGGTCATAGCTGGTGAAAAAATATACGTATAATGGATTCATAGAAAATCATCGGGATCACGCGACCCCGGCGACTCCACGTAGATTCGCCCCTGGTGACACCCAACCCCAGCAATGACAAGGGGTCGGGCCTTACTCGAGGGCTAATAAGAGCATATCTATCCAGTAGACATTCTCTTCGTCCGGCCCTTTTCTCACGTTAAGACCCAGAAGTGAGGGTTGCGGAAACAAATCGCTGGGTAAAACTGGTTGGATTGCAAGAAACCTACGCCCCAGCGGCTACGGCATTTTTGCTCACCAGCGTGATCAGAGTTTATTCACCTGCACCTCGAGCTTTACAGCCTTAACGACGGAAATGGTCGGAACGCATTAACCTTTTTTATACAAAAAGGGGAGAAGGGCTAAAAATCTATTTAGCCATGACAAAATTTAAGAACTTGTTCATTTATTACGAGTTCGCCACCTGGCTTATCTGCCTAACTAATTTCTTAGGGGGGTGATCTCATCCTCTATCTCCGCAGGTAAGTCCTGTGCCAGCGGGTCACCCAAGTCGATCGGACGGTTCGGGCCGCTGTCGAGAGACGGTTAGGGAGTAGTGGAATGCCACATGAGGGATATGTCGACCCCGTTATGAACGACGGACCCAGATTCCACCCAGACATATCCGGTAAGAGATCCACGAACCCATCACTCAAGCCATCAAGAAAAGTCCTGTGCCAGCGGGTCACCCAAGTCGATCGGATAGCTCGGGCTGCTGCCGAGAGATAGATCACTCATAATTTACGCATGTTTTCTCTTATTAGTTTTGCTATTGACTCCATGATCTCTAAGTGACGCCCGACCGCAGCAACGGCAAGGGGTCGGACCTCACTCGGGGGTTGGTAAGAGTATGTCTATTCAGTAGACATTCTCTGTGTCCGACCCTTTCTCACATTAAAAACCTAGAGGTAAGGTTTGTGGAAACAAACGCTTGAATCAAACTGGTCGGACCACAAGAAACCTACGCCCCAGCGGCTATGGGGTTTTTGCTCACCAGCATGATCAGAGTTTTTTTGCTCGTACTCCGAGCTTTAGCCTCCGCCTTCCCAGGAAGGGTTTGGAGTGGCCTGCCGACGGAATCTCCATCGAGGAGAGGCCAGCAGGTCACCCAAGTCGATCGGACGGCTCAGGCCGCTGCCGAGAGATGGGTAAGGAGCAGCAGGATGCCCCATGCTGGTTGTGCCGACTCTGTCACGCACGATGGACCCAGATTCCACTCGCACATATCCAGTAAGAGCTCCCCGAACCCATCACTCGAGCCATCGAGGTAACTTTACCAACCCCCACTTTACTTTTTCAATGCATGAGCATCCATTCATCCATTCTCATACATCCAAGCATCGCATATGCAATTATTGCATCACAACGCTTCGCGTCGTGTCACGAAGCGGTAGTCATCTCATTCGATATGAGCGGCAACTGACCGAGGTTCAAAGGCTGGCCCGCGAAGGGCTCCAGGCCGCCTTGTGTCAAATAGAGCTAGGGGAGAAAATGCAGATGAGCCCTAGCGGCCTTCGCCCAACCTGCTCAAAAGCGGATAGGGTCATCTCGACCTTCTCGTTCGATCCTAACCTCGAGCCAAGCTCACAAAATCTCCATCGAGGAGAGGCCAGTGGGCCACTTGAATCGGTCTCTAGAATGATTCAGGCATCTGCCGGGAGGCGGGTTAAGGAGTAGTGGAATGCCATATGAGGGCTATGCCGACCCCGTCACGAATGACAGACCCGGATTCCACTCGGACATACCCGTTAGCGAGCTCGCCGAGCGCGACACTCAAGCCATCGAGGCAAGTGTCGTTAGCACAATCCCTCGGATTTTAGAAATCGCGGATAGGGTGACGCATAAAACTCGACCGACCCCTACCGAGCCCAACGGGGCTCAGGGGCTCGAGCCACCCGATCCTGACTCAGGAATCCAACCGATCGAGGTTCGAAGGCTGGCTCGCAAAGGGATCGAGGCTGGCTCGCGTCAAACAGAGCCAGAGGAGAAAACGCAGATGAGCCCCAGCGGCATTTGCCCGACCCGCTCAGAAGCGGATAGGGTCATCTCAACCTTCTCGTTTGATCCTAATCTCGAGCCAAGCCCATAGAATCTCCATCGAGGGGAGGCCAGTGGGCCACCTGAGTCGGTTTCCGGAATGACTCAGGCATCTGCCGGGAGGCGGGTTAAGGAGCAGTGGAATACCACATGAGGGCTATGTCGACCCCGTTATGAACGATGGATCTAGATTCCACTCGGACATGCCCGTTAGCGAGGTCATCGAGCGTGTCACTCAAGCCATCGAGGAAAATGACATTAGATCAACCCCTCCGATTGCGGAAACCACAGACGGGGTGACGATCACAAAGATGAGCCGACCCTCGGCCAGACCCCCGCTATGCGCGGGGGATCAAGGAAAGTTGGACTCATAAGGAGACCGAATGCGCGGTCGCAGAACGATGGTTCAGATCCTAGGGAGGGGATACGTACAAAAAACTAAGGATAACGTTTCTAAAACAAGAGACGCTTTCTTCTACTAGTTTCACTATCGTCTCTCTCGATCTTTAGTGAAACCCGACCCCGGCAACGGCAAGGGGTCAAGTCTCACTCGGGGGCTGATAAGGGCATATATGTATACCCTTTCTGAAATAGTCACCGTGCCCGACCCTTTCTCACGTTAAAAAACTAGAGGCAAGTGTTTACGAAAACGAACGCTGAGAAAAACTGGTTGGACTGCAAGAAGCCTACGCCCCAGCGGCTACGACACTCTTGCTTACCAGTGTGACCAGAGTTTTCCACCCACACCTCGAGCTCTACGGTCTTAACAATAGGAAGGGTCGGAACGCATTAACCCCTTTTTACACATAAAAAGGGAGAAAGAACAAATTTGTTCAAACGAAAATAACAAGCTTGTTTAAACGAAACACAAGGGTCGAAAATTTGTCCGCTTATTACAAAAACGACTGTCCGGCCTATTTAACTAACTAGCCCCTCTAGGAGAGAACTATGCCTTCTATCATGTCCGCCAGGTCCTACGAAAGGGGAGCCACCACCGTTTCCATCTCCTCTAGCTCATGGACTTCATGACCAGGCGCATAGCCATGGCTCATCACCTCCAGATCGATGTTGTCCCCATAATGAGAACGAGCAATCGTGAAGGACTGATTAACCCTAGGGCGAAGGGCATTCCTCTTGAGCTGGCGCACCCGAGCCGTGATCTCGACGGCACGATCCGCGAGCGAGCTGGTCCCCTTCGACCGCACCACCTCAAGGTCATCGCAGACCACTCCGAGGGCGGCGCTTAGGATACCGAGCTCGTCACTCTTCGCCTGAAGATTTCTTCTCACCTCGGTGAGATCCACAGCCAGCCCGATAGAAACGCTCTCGGCCTCCAGCCTTCGGGTCGTCTCCCTTTCGAGCTCGGCCTAGAGGGAGCGACCTTCTGCTACGCGTCATCACACTCTTGACAGGCCTGGTTACATTCTCGGAAAGCCTGGTCGCGCTCCTCGTGAGCCGCGCCGCGTTCCGAGCGGAGCCTCTCCGCGGATTGGATCAGCTCATCCCGCTCCTTGCGTAGTCGAGCGACCGCCGCGGCATCTAGGCTCACCCTTTTCTCTAGGGCCACGAGCTTCTCCTCGACCCTTAGCTTCAGATCCCTTTCTTTCTCAACCTTGCCCAGAAGGTCAAGGATCCATTGTCGGGTTTCGGCTTCCTTCTGGAGCAACTCGTCCCGCTCCTTCCTGACCCTGCCAGCTTCTTCGTCATCCTTCCGTGACCTCGCCGATAGGGCCTCGAATGCTTTCTCGGCCTCGTCAACATCCCGACAGGCCTCAGGCACTAGCAATCAAAGATTAGCCGCCTCCTCAACGAGGGCAGTCAGCTTGACCACCCTCTGCTGGGCAGCAACGAGCTGAGTTGTCTCCTCCCCATGTAGCCGTGCTTCCTCGACGAGGTGGTCCTAGGTTTCCTTCTATTGACAAAGGAACCGAGATTTCCCCCTAGCTACGAACTATAAGGGACTGTAGGGAGACGATGGTTAGGATACAAAAAGTATATAGAGGAAGAAAAGGGCAAGAAGCAGAACCAAGCAATACCCGGTCGGAGGGAACAACAACGTCGTGCAATGCGCCCGCGGCATGGTCCAGGGCCTCGATCACGGACACGATCCCTATGTCGAGGCTCTCCCGCCCCATGCTCTCTACAGCATCATCAAGGGTAAAAAGCGTTGATGTCGGATCCTGTGGATTCACCCACTAGAGCAGGGGCTCACCCCACGCGGGCAAGCCACTACCCACCAATGTTAAGGTCAGGGATGACTCCCCGTCGGCCCCAAGCGCCGCCGACCCCTTTCGCCATGACATCTTAACCGGGATGCCCCTTCGGCGATGGAAGGGGTCAGTGGTGCGGACGCAAACCTCTCTCCCAGCACCATGACTCCTAGGGACCCCTCGGCCATGTCCCCCTCCATCCAGCCCACGCCAGGCGCCGTTGCTTGGGCCGCGATGGCATGGGTCACGCCAATGCCTCAGGCGACACTGTTGTTATGCCCGGCTATGACCCATCTGTCATGGCCGCCACCACCTCTACCTGCGTCGGTGGGGTCATGATCGGCTGCGTCACGCCTGCCATGGTCAGCGCCACGAGCGTGATCGGCAGCCCCGTCCGCCCCGCCGTCGGCAGTGGTATCGCGGCCGTCACCGACTGCTCTACGACCTCCAAAGGCACCCCTTGAATGCTCATGTTCGCCCGTCCCACCGAGGGCACAGCACCACCGTGGGCGGCGCCTGACCGGCTAGCGACATAGTCACACTGGCGCCACTCCCGCCCGAAATGGACGCAACACCAGCCGATGGCCGCCACCCCAATTGGAGGGCGATGCTCTTCTTCAGCGCCAGCGCCAAAGGATTCCGATGCCTATCGACGCTGCAAGGGACAAAAAACATAAGTCACGATAAAATCCGACTAAAACAAGAAAAAACGGAGGAATTGATAACTCACCTCAGCGTCGTCGGGCGGCAGATGCGTTTGGGGGACGAACCCCCCAATCCCTGCACTGCCTCGTCGGAACTAGGTTGTTTTGAGCCCACCCCTGCTCTTGGGCAGAGGGGCTCACCCCTGGTAGCTCCTGGGGCACATTGGCGGAATGCCTCGCTCCCCTTGGCGCTTGGGTCACAACGGCGGAGCTACCTGCCTCCGCTGGCACCTCGGGCATGAAAGCAGAGCTGCCCACCTCTGTTGGCTCCTAGGGCAGGCCAATGGTACGGCCCGTCTCTACTGGTTCCCTAGATGCGCCCTCCTCTCTATGAAATGGGAAGGGTCCTGATGCCTGCAAGGATGAACCAACGCCTGTCAGCGCATCTTCATTCTCCCGGTTGTCCCACTCGATATCGTTGGCTACCATTTCTTCTTCCTCCATCACCTCTTCATCGTCACCATCATCATCGTCATCGTCATCATCAGTGTCCTCCCCTCGTTCCTGCGCATGTAGCTTCCACTGCTTCTTCCTCTTCTTGTCTTCCTTCGCCTTCCTCATCCGCTCGCCCTCGGCATGATTCGCCACCCTCACGGTCAATCCCTCGGCAGTGGCGGTGGGTGATCCATGAGGATGAGGTCCCTCGACCGATCCCACCCCTCTCAAAGTTAGTCTCACGGGGTCAGGAAATCAATTAAAGAGAAGGCAAGAGAAAGGGAAACCTACGAAGACAACGTAGCCTGGCTCCGGCCGCATCAGAGGATGCCCTAGCACCAGTTAGACAAAGTCGAGGGCAGCACCCGCGTCATCCCGCAAAGGCTCCATCGCCTCCTTGATGCGTTGCACGATCTCAAAGTTGGGGAGCGTTCCCTAGGCGAGCGTCGTTCTGTCGAACGACGCATTGGGCGCCATCACGTATAGCGAGAGCGCGCGCATCATCAATGGTGCCACCCTCCTTGCGTGGTAAGCCCCGATGATGCTTGACCCTTTCAGGTCGTTCTCCTTTAGGATGTGGATGGCGGCGATGTGGTCTTGGATGTTCTTCTTGTCCTTCTTTGGGACGCCCCATTTTCTCCACTGCTCCTAGGGCCTCTTCGATCAGGCGCCCAGTGAACTCTAGTAGAGGGGCGGTGGCATCATTCTTGAGGTAGAACCACTGCGAGTGCCACCCCTTGTTGGACGTCGAGAGCCACATGGACGGGTACTCACCAACCCGATTGCTCCGAAGTTGGATGCTGGTGCACCCCATCGGCATGTGTAGCTCCTGCCTGCCGCCCTTCTCCCTCTTCTTCTAGAGGCTAACAGCGAAGAAATACCTCCACAAGTCGAAGTGGGGGTTGATCCCCAGGAATCCTTTGCATAGCGCGATGAATGCCGCCATGTGCTGGATCCCATTAGGATTGAGATGCTGCAGCTCAATCTTGTAGAAGTGCAGCAGTCCCAAAGGAATTTGTGGGCGGGGGTCGCGAGCCCACGCTCGTAGAAGTGGGCGAACGACACCATGTAGCCGTCGGGCAACGACAACAAATCCTCATCGCTGGACAGCAGCCACTCCTCGGTCGAGGTCCACGCGCGGAGAAGACCGTGATGGATGAGGCCCTCCATGCGCTGGAAGGTGATGTCGGAACGACATCATGGATCCATTGGAGGTGAGGGCGGATGGATGCGAGCTCAACATCGGCGGAGATATGGAGGCAGGAAACCTAAGCATTGGCGGCGACGGCGTGGCTGCAGAGGTAAGGATGCAGGCGTGCATATGAAACACGGAGGGCTAACCTTTTGGTTTTATAGGGGCGACGGGTGTGAGGAAACCGACCGACCACCTAGATCTCTGCACCTGCCATGACTTGTCACCACGTCTCATCACAGGGCGTGCGCACGCAACCTATGGCCGTCCCCTCGGAAAATGCGCCGGACGTTTCGTATCCCCAAATGGGACACGACCCATCACAGGTAGGAGGGATACAGAGCTGAAGATGCTCCTACAGCTCGTCTAGGCCAAGGAGTTCGAAGGTTGGCCCACCGACGGGTTCGACAACCGCTCCGGGCACCTTTAGAGTGAGGGGTGGAAAGGGATGGGCCCGCTAGTAGCTAGTACCCGTCCGCACAAGCGCCGCGGGCATCCTAGCCCACATTTGAGTCTCGGCCGGATACGATCCATGGTTTTCCTCAAAGAAAGGCAGAGAGCCCTCGGGACTGGTCGAACGGACCCGAGAACTATATGGATTGACCGCTGAGAATCTGGAGTCGGTCACCAGCTGACCCAAGCTGGACCCCCGCGAACGGGATGTCGGGGCCCCACTCGGACTAGCCCGTTAACAGCTCACCAAGCGTAATGATTCGTCCATAGAGGAAAATCGTGGCACAGCTCAGCCCCTCCGTTTTTATCGAAAAAAGCGCTTGAGGGAAGACGATCACAAAGACGAGCTGACCCTAGACCGGACCCCTGCTATAGGTGAGGTCTCAAGGAAAGTTGGACTCGCAAGGTGACCGAACGCGTGGTCGTAGAATGACAAACCCCCGTAGGGGTCGGAATCAGGGAAGACCTTTTTCGACCCACCAAATCTCACCGCTATACCCCCGAGGGGTCCGATCACGACGAAAGGGAATCGCCATCCCTAGGACACGCCGTAGGTGACAAAAGAAGGCCAAGGCCCTCAGAGTCCTCCCGTTAGGAAAAGCCTCTAAAGTAGTATTTTACTCCTCAGCAGGCTCAGGGGCTACTGTCGGAGATCAATACTAAGGTACCCGAAGAGGAGGAGCCAATGGTCATCAACATTGATTCATCCGAGCAGTTAAGAGCGCGACTACAGCTCTAATCGACCCCTAGGTGCGCGAACTCCATTTCGCCCGACCTCTAGGGGCGGGCTCCGTCTCGCCCGACCCCGAGGCCGCGGGCTCCGCCTTGCCCGACCCCTTGGGTGCGGGCTCCGCCTCGTCCAACCCCGAGGCCACGGGCTCCGTCTCATCCGACCCCTTGGGTTCGTGCTCCGTCTTGCCCGACAGGGACCCATACCGCTGCCAATGACTCCAGGTCCAAGCGTATGGGCCTGGGTCAAAACTCTGACACCAGGGAAGAGACTGACACGCCTCGATGTAACCCATGGCCATAACGAGCCATACCTGATGGTTCACATCAAGAACAACGTTGGGCGTGCCGGTGCTGTTCTGCCTAACCCTCGTACGAATGATGACAGGCACGTCAGTTCACCACGATGTCCGTCGGGACAGGATGGAACGTCATGACCAGCAGACGATGTCTGCGCATGGCGCCAGTAACGGATAGGGTCACGACATGGAGCTGTCCCTATTAACATCTACATGATCGGCGGGACCCACATGAAGGAGAAGAAAGACCCAGCGATCCTGAAGGTCTTCTTCTCTCTCTTGTTCTTCTTTTTTCCTCTGCTATAACCCACGTTTTTCCTTGGCCTATAAAAAAAGTTGGGCGTCCTACGAAGGGGATCCGATTCATGACCGATTGACTCATCGAGACCCGATCGATCCAGGTCCGCACGAGATCAGAATACGAGATAAACACACAAGAACACGACACGAGCACACGACTGAGTAGCGACCGAGCTCTCAGCATCCGTTCACTCCTTCTACGAGAGACTTGAGATCATTTCCCTCTCTCGCCCGTTTATAACCCATATTACAAACTTTCAGTGCTAGTAACACGAGCAGCAGCGACGAGCTGGACGTAGGGAGTTTTCTGCCCGAACCAGTATAAACCTCGTGTCCTTTAAACACACCATCCAAGCTAAACGCACAATACTAAAAATTTAGTCGTCGGTTGTAACTCGAAACACCAACACTTACTCACTCAACGTAGTAATAAAACTGTAGTGCTTGCTTTCTTTTTTAAAAAATAAAAATGCTTGCTTTCTCCTTAGCTTGCTTGGTCCAAAACAACCACGGTCCGCACCAAACCAACCCCAGCTGCCTCTACGCTGATTCTGCATCGCGATCTAAACTATAGGAGCTGCTTCGACCCTCACAACTGACCCCAACCAACTTCTAGAGATTAGTGAATTTGAAGGATGAGATTGCTGAAGGTTTAGGACTAGCTGGATCTAAGTTTCTAAGGGAGAACGACGCCTCGCATCCGATCGGCTCGCTGGATAAGGATGTGTAGCGGTGCCCCCGACTCTGGGTCACATTCAACCTCCCCACTTACCCCCGACAAGGATGCTCACTTGGACGTGCCCTCACTCAGAGATGACCCCGAGATTCCAGGTACCGTTTGCACTACATGCAAAAAAAAGGACGGAACCACCCATGCGTGATTGAGCTTCATCGATTCCGTGTACAACTCGATCGGATGGAAAGTCCGACACTGCCCACATATGCCAAAAACCTCGTGTAGAGCGAGACATCGAATGGGAACTTGTAGCTCCTGCTCTTCGATCTCTGCACGCCTGCGCGGAACTCACTCTTATCTCTGGGCAACAGCAGAAGAGAGGACGCCCTGCTCGAGCTTCGGAGCTTGTCTACATTGCCGCCCACTACTGAGATCGACATGGAGAGGAGGATGAGTGTTCATGTCCCAACGAGAGGAGGGAGACAACACCTCGATTTTCAAGTGGCGAACCACGGAATACTCAACCCGTCCATCGGGTTTTAACATTTACAATTGTCGATACGCATACGCAAAATGATTAGTATATGTTCCCACTTCCCAGGCCTTAAACAAGGGCTACAACCGCTACACTCTGCAAAAAGAGCGTATGGCGAGGACGACAGACGCCCTGCACGGCTGAAATCCTTTGCATCTAACGAGCAGAGCTGAACCGATGGCCAAGAGTGCATCGGTCATCGTAACCAGATCCCAGAGGCAGCACCAGATTAGCAAAACACGGAAATTTTAGTAATATATAGGATGACAGATAGAGTTGATCCAAACCAGGTAACGAAAATACAAAGGTTCATAAAAGGTTTGCTGCAACTTCCAGGGCAGCTTATTAGTACAGTACATACTAGCAGTACCAAGGTCCAAGGAACAGCATGCCAGGCTATGCATCTTGCGCCCGAACGCTGGACTTCCTGGCAAGCGGCTCTTCCCATACCAAAGTTACACGATCCATCGATGTAATACCATTGTAGGTTCTTGTTTTGTAGACACACACGCACCCGGTCTGTATGACAGACCCATCCTTGATGGTTGCATTCTTCAAGATCACCACAATTCCAGACCTTATGTAGTACCCTTCCTCAGGGTGATCAGCCTCTTGGAAGCCCTGTCACAAAGAGTGGAACAACCCATGGTCACAACACCAGCGTTGGAATGGATAGTAGATGAGCACACAAGTTTCTGCACCCATGTAGGTGCGCTGCGCTCACCTTACTGTTTGTGATCACCACGTTCTTCCCAATCCTAGCATTGATGTCAATGATACAGTTCCTGAAAATCATCAGAGGATACCATCAGGTGTCAGTGAGTGTGATATTTGGGAACTACCGGTGGTTATACATATACAATGTTGTCCCACGTCCAATACTCACCTTATCTTTGTGTTCCTTCCTATTCCAACTGGGACCTTCCCAGCTAACAGTAGCTTTGATGTTTCTTCTTCAGTTTCATAGATATCCGCTCCCATCATCACACAGTCCTGTTGTTATCAGAAAGTGCAATAACAAAATGAATCGCCACCGATTTGCAACAGTACCAACAAACAAAATAAACTCTAGATCTGGGTTCAATATTCTTGTTGTATTCATGTCGTGGTAATCTGGGCCTCTGGGCTTGGGTGGGATGTACAGCAACAACAAGAATTGAGGTGTTCACGTGCTAAACAGATTGAATATTATATCAATACTAGAAGCTGGAGGAATCTTCAGTTTTAAGAAAAACACAAAAAGGATTTTGATGAACCTGTCTGGGGTCCAAATCTTATATGAAACCACTTCTGTGTGATTTTGTGAACCCTGGTGTTGAAATGGTATACTAAAGAGTAGATTGCAGTTGCACTGATTGTGGTGACTCGAATCAAATTTGATGCAAGAGAATGTATAAAACATCAGCATACACATTGGCAGAGATGTACATTGAGTTCACATCCATAGCTGACACGTGAGCAGACTCCAATCACAGAATGCTCGATGCTGCATTCTCTCAGTAAGCAACCATCTGAGATAGATGCATCTTTGAACTGCGGAGGACAAAAACAAGCCTTCAAGTATGCGAAACTCCTGCTCTGAGGTAACAATTGTGCTCCATAAGACCTATACCTTGCACTTGTCCAATTGCGTCGGAGGCAAGTACCAGGGTGCAGTGAAGAAAGGTATTTTTGGATCATAAAAATCAAACTTGGAAAGCTGAAGAGAGAAACATATTAGGTGAATTTGTGTTTAGATTCTAGTTAAATGATAAGTTAACTGAAGAACAATAGAATGGAACTAAGATGTTCTGACACACTTTCTATGCATTGAATTTCAGGTAATATATATGCAGTACAGAATACATATATGACAGAATACCTGCTCAGTAAGGGCCAAGTTTGCATCAAAGAATGATTTGATTGTTCCAACATCCTCCCAATAGCCCATGAAAATGCATGCCTAACATAATATGTAAAGTGTATTGTTAGTCTGTATGATGCATGGAAGCGAAAATACATAAATCGTGAATTGGTAAATAAAAGCAAGTGGAAACTGGAAAGAAAAACGACTTTTTGACATGAAGACTTTACAGTTTACAGAACACATACTCCAAACAGATCAGACTTACCTGCCAGTGGTGGACCCAGGATCTGAGACCAGGGTAGTCCTAGTAAAAAAAAATTCATGTGTAATACTATAAAATCCAAACAAAAAGTTCGGCAAACATAGCTATAAATTAACCAAATTACGATAATACATTTAAAAGGTTCGAAACTTACATAAATAGGTCCGAAACTTACTCAAATAGATCATACATAAGATAAGGTCTTACAAAAAAAAAAGAAACTACAATTGCAGATGTGTCATTCATAATTGAAGGATCAGCACAATACAGATATAAGCACCACGCATCATATGCAATCATGCAGGCAGAAGTTTTTGCCCAAACAACATTTTTCATGTGTAAAAAAATACAGTAGTATCCTTGTGCACAACAAATTATATGTGAAAATGGTTTACACCTGAAAAATACTACCAAACAGGACCTAAGTGGATATGGGAATTGGGAACAGAACTACAGAAGCACCTACCAGTGACTAGTTACTCAGTCAGCCACCAGGGGTAGGGCAGGGGCCCGTTGGCTGGGGCCAGGCGGCCAGCCGGCCAGGGCGGTGCAGTGGATGGCAAGCGGCCGCCGTGGGGCGCTAGCGGGCGGCGGCTAGACGCGTCCGGCGCCAGCCGCCGGTGGACTAGCGGAGCCAGTGGGGCCGCGGGTGTGGGGCGAGCAGGGGTGGACCGGCTGGCGAGGTGGGGCAGGCGTTCGCGCCGGTGGCGGGCAGCCGGGAGGGGCGGCGAGCGGCTGGGGCGGTCGCTCGTACCCACGTCGCGTCGGGGTCAGGGGGCGAGGAATGCGGACTCGCGGTGTCTTCCGCCTGGGCTGAGACGAGAGTGACCGGGGGAAGCTGGAAGGAGAGCGCTTGGGCCAATTTTTCTTGGTTTCTGAAGAGAAGTAATAGAATTTTGGGCCAAATTTGTGGGCAGTCCAGGGCCTACCCACTGGGCCCGCCACTGTTACCTGCACACTATGATCTACTACAGCTCTTGGGAGGATTTCAGATTCAAAGTCATGTAATTGAGCATATTTTGACCTAAGAATTGACACTGTTAGAAGGTAAACTAGGACTTGGACAGAAATAAATCACAGGAAAGTGATTACTTGAGAAGGTCTAAAAGTGCATCTTTCTTGAAGACATAAATGCCCATTGATGCGATGTACGGATATTTCTGTGCATCAGCTATAGCATAGCTGAGGAAGTTGGTATCAACTCTCTGCAACATCAGTAGCTATTAGCTTTGGTGTCAGATTCTACAGCAAAATAGATAATCATTTCTGAATAAGCCAGGTATAGATGATCCATGGAAAGAACTAAAAGAAGGGTTCATCTCAAGAAACAAAGGAACACAAAAGAACTGGATTACACAAGGAATTTCTAACCATAGAAATCAAATCAGCACCCTTTGGTTTCTCAAAAAATTGAAGTACACGTCCAGTATGATCAAACTTCACTAGCCCATTGTTAGAAGCTCGACTTCCCAAAGGAAAAAAGGAAAGCAGATTAGACCATGTGCATCTTGTGTTGGATAACTAGATGACATATTCATATTACGATGATATAAACAATTGATTTACCTCTCACACATGATATAGTGATGTCAGCATTGTCCTCGACATGTTTCTGGAAATAATGCATGCCAAAAATAGTTGGTTAATCCAAAATCATGACATATGTGAAACATGACAGGAGAACACCATACCTGCACAAGTTCCATGTAATTCATCGGATAAAGCTGATCGCCACTCAAGATTACAATGTGCTCAATAGATTTGTGACTGTAATAATCCTAAATAAGTACAGGAGAACCCAAAATTACAAAGAGACAGTGCTACAAGAATGAGTGAATGGTCATCCATAAACGAGAAAATATCAACTACCTCGAGTACCCAGATAAATTTTCTGATAGAGTCTGCTGTACCCTGGAACCATCCAGCAGGCTCTTCGGGCATTTGTGTAGCCGCTAATACCTGCATGTTGGAACAATTAGTTTTTCAATTAATCACTTGTACGGAACTACGGATCAATAATTCGCCCCATTCAATGGAACATTAAGGCAAAGTAATGACGTAAATGGTAGAAGTCTATAGTGTTTTGAACCACAATACCTTTGGATCTAAACTTCTATAGAAAAATCTTGGCATCTCTTTATTATTCTCTCCACACAAAGTTACTCCTACTTACACATCAACAAGATGAGGTAAACTACCTGTACAGATCCATCAGCAAAGTTGATCCCGCCTCCAAGGTATGTACGATGAATATGGCGGTTAAGCGAAGTAGAATTGAACTGACTCATCACAAATATCTTATTTATACCACTGTTGAAGCAGTTACTCATAGGGATATCGATAAGCCTGTAACATCCTCCAACAGGAACCTAAGTAGTGCACCAGATAAAAAAAAATGTATGAAAGTGACGACTTTACGAACATCTGGACCAAAAAAACTTCTAAGAAATTTTGACTGAAAGTCTCCCAAAAAAAATATTTTTTTAACTGGCTGTCTTACATACCACTTCAATTATGGTTCAATTGTGTACCTTGAAAATGAGAAGAATCCACTAAATATTGTAGAAAACTAAGATAAATTCGAAATGTACAGTCTGTATAATACTATAATAGAGTAATCAACGTTGGATGTTCAGTGTTATCTCTTACAGCAGGCGTAGCTCCGCCCAAAATGATAGCAGATACACGGTTTGCATCAGCATAACTTTTTCTAGAGGACTGTGTTTGAAAATGCTGCAAATATGGGGCCCAGAGTTAGATTACTTAATCCTAGATAAGTACACAAGTAGTACATTTATACATGCCATTAAACAACAATTCAGGAAAGACTACAGTGGTGAGTGGTCTAAGAGTTGTTTTTTTTAATACAACTAAGAGTTGCAGTTATATATGTAATGCGAAGTAGAAAAAGCTATTATAAGATATCATAGCAATGATTTGTTATAATCATGCAGCAACTCTAAGGTCTATTTCCATAAGTTATTCGTGCAATAACCAAGAATTCCCTTTTCCTGAATGCAGTGAAGCCACAGTTCCCAGATTTCATACAATTAAGATGACCCTATTTGAACAAATCTTTACAATAATCAGTCCAACAGAAGTATAGTAGAACTCCCTCGAAACACAAAAAGTACAGTAAATTTCCCTTGAAAAGACAAATGTACAGTAAACCACCATGTAAGATTAAAAATTGAGTTGGATACTTACAAGAGTTTCAGGACAAGCATCTGAGGTAAGAATACATTGTGTAGTTGCAGCAACTCTACCACCAAAGCACCTATTCCTCAAAGCTTTCTCCTGCTTGCTGCCCCTAATACTTAATCGTTCTGACCTGTCAATCCCACCACCCTCACAAGATCTTATCGGGTGAGGACCTGAGTTCGCATCCAATGCTAGTGCAAACTGCATATCTCCTCCAACTACTAGACACACCTGCAACTCAAATAAATGAGTAGCAATTCTTTTACAGCAAGGGAACATGTACTATGAATTGAACATTGAAGTAATATATGTTTGCGCTACAATATGACATCTTATGACCAAACCGAGATTTACCACTTCCATAAAACTGGACTCATGAAGAATGCTCCTCAAGCAAAATAACCAAAGCAGATCTCCTTCCCCCCATGGACAAAAATCGCATGCCAATAAAACGCTTTTAGAATGAAAAACAGAACTTTTGATGCAACTAGGCATATACCTTGCAGTATATTGTTGGCAAGAATGGAGCAATTCTATACAAAGCAACCTGTATAACGTCAGATGCATTTGCAGAGTGCATAGATGATAGCATCTCACCCTCTTTCCACTAATACTTCCCAATTACGAATTAAGCTAACAAATAAAGATGGCAAGGGAATGTATACTTACAACAGAACACGAAGGTGGCTGCGAGATCGAAATCGCACTTGCCTCCCCAAGTGTTCTTGTGGCTCCAATTGCTGCTTGTGTCTAATTGCGGTGCTGTTGATGTGCTTATATAGAGTGGGAGGAGGGCATACAGGTGGTGATGAACTGTGCAAAGACTTCAACAACCGTGAAAAAGCCTGGATGCTTTGGCATTATGTCCACGTACAGAAATGAAAAGGAGTTCACATTTCTTGCAAGTGTAAGTACCATGAAAGAAGCTAGAAGCTTTTGGTTTTATGTCCACGCACAGAAACAAAGGTTCACATTTCTCGCAAGTAATCGACAGACTCACACAGCCAACCATCATTAGCATTCCAATTTTGCCCTTGGCCTTTGGTATAAACATAATAGAAGCCATTAATTAATTTTGAAAAATACTCTCATAGGTTCCTACTTCCTTTTTGAAATTCACATTTAATGAAGATGCATTGGTACTGTGCACGAGCTCCCTAGGTGCAGGACATATTTTTCAAACAATAAATAACTAAAGAGTAGGAAGATGATCTGCTGGCCAATTAATAGATGTGCATATTGGTATGGCTATGGGTGTTTATAAACTCTTAATGATTTTTATGAGCAGAAAGGGCAAGAAAATAAACAGAAACGAGAGAGAGGTGATGGTGGGTGCCTGGGTGGAGATGCCATCATAAAACAGACAATTGTATGTTGAAGCTGTTTCTCAGTAAATAACTTTGGCGTGTGGCTTTCCCCTCAACGGACATCTATAGATGACACTTCCAAAATGCACAGACGTGGTTTGTACCTTTCTGTAACCCGTTCATAGTTTTAGACACCTTTCTTCCAGAAGAATTTGCGTGCAAACAACATATTGAAGGTGTTTGAGTTGGCAACATTTCCCACGGTACACATGAAACCTTTCAGAAATAACCTTTTTTTTTTGAGCTGTCACTAATGCTTGTAAGCTAGTAGTTTCCACAAACGTTCACGCAAGATAAACTAACAGAGAGCGATATTGGTTTCAGATAATGCCAAAGTGCCTTTGAGGACATACGCTGCATAGCTCTCCCTCTTATGATTACCATTTTCCAGATTACCTTCCATCCCCAGGGAAAAAAAACATCAGATACTCCCTCCGGTTGTAGATGTATCCATGTAGGTTGTTTTCAGGGGCGGAGGAGAGGAGAGGCCAAGGGGAGCAAAAAAACCTATGCTAGGTGCACCCCTCTTAGGTATTTCACCACATTATTTGTTGAACAAAAATGATTTTGCACCCTCAATAGTTCAACCACCACCCCTCATGAAAATTTCTGTCTCCCCCCCCGTCCCCACCCCCACCCCCTCCTGGTTGTTTTAACTTGTTCAACTATTCTCTAAATGTAAATCATTCCAGAACCTATATGCATCTTTTCTTTCTCCTTGGCCATGCTACCACTCACAGATAAATGAATTATCTTTCCCAATGCAGTATAAATAAAAAGGGCAAAGCAATATGGTCATTTAATCTGCTTTCTTAATCCTTAAGCACAAGTCTGAACAACTTACATTTGCACCCAGAGTGAGTATTTAAGTTAAAAGAAAAACAATGCACATGAGAAACTTCAAGAGCTTAACTCATTATCTAAACACTACGGCTAGGTCACGCATGCAATTCTCCTAAAAACCAGAATCACAGCAGGAACTATATATCCTTTTCAAAGGAGAATTGGAATGTCCAAAAGAAACTGTTTTCATTAGACATTGAAATGTAGCATTAATTATTCCACATTCTCGTAGACTTAAATTTAAGATAGTGATTTTCCCAATCTACAGTGGTTCTTGTAATATGAAAAAAAATTATAAGCAGAAGGATAAGTTTTCCCTATGCAGAGTTATTATTGAGATTATATTTTACATTTTTTGTCAAGGTAACTCCCAAAAGAGCCACTTTTTATTGCTTACAGAAGGAAATGCAGATCAAATTTTTACAACATGATATAGTTTTTTAAGCATTTGGGTCTTTTATAGAATGTCACACAATCTGAAAATACTAGGTAGTCTATTAGAATACATGCTTCTTATAAACGTCCATATCCCTTTTATTTTCTCCTAGGCTTCGGTTATCCCTGCACTGCTGTTCAACTTCAAGTTATGTTGTATGGGTTTACAGGCACCAAAGAATGGATCCAAAAACAAGAAGTAAATAGTGCAAGATGCCTGGCAGGATAAAACTATAGTGCATTTGTGATGCAACTGATATGAGTTATTGTTATCTACTATGGTGTAATAAACTTAACTTTTTTTACCCTTTCCGTATACAAGCGTGGCATGGCCCTATTAAAAAATGTCTAATTATCTCATAGGAATCACTGAATCGTACATTGGCATCCTATCTTAATGCATTTTCATCCATTACAAGAAAAATAGCAATGCTGTATACACAAATTGTCCAAGATACAATGCCTAGTGTGTGTAAGGTTTGATGGTTGGATACTTCGTGCTGTATGGATAAAATAGAAAGTAAAATTTAATCATGAATGCAATGTGTCATTTCACCCAATAATGTTTTTACCCTTTTCTACCAGCTAAACTACATCAGCGTAAGTGAGTTCCGTGTGAAATACAAATATAATTACTCCACACACCCAAACAGAAAAGAGAATTAGAAATTTGTTCTTATTTATGGTAAATGGGCTTCGCCCGAATACCATCAAACTTGTGGGCTTCGCGAGATCGCCCTAATGAAGGGTGCACAACCAGCTGAAATATCATTTCGGAATTTTGAGCCTCATTTAATCATTTTTGGCTAGAAAACTGACCTGAAGTTCCCGTTTTGCCTCCTGCCTCAAATCACCTCATCCTCTCCCTCCCGTTGCAGGGCGCCGCCGCTACCACCAACACCGCCACCCCGCCCTAACTCACAGCCCATAGGCCTCGCCTTCCGGCCCGCCCCCATCCCCGCCGCCCACTGGAGCAACCTCCCGGCACCGTAGTCTGTCATGCCGCTGCTGGCTGGCCTCGGCATCGGCGTGCGGATGTACGACGCCGACCCCACCGTGCTGCACGCGTTCGCCCGGGCCAGCTTCGAGGTCATCGTCAGCGTGCACAACGAGTGCCTGGATGCCGTAGCCGACACGGGCAGCGCAACGTAGTGGCTCGCCGCTCGCACGAAGATCGACGCCGGACATGAAGATCGTGTCCTTCCTGCCGGACATGCCGACGCAAACGGGGCTAGGGGCGGGCGAAGAGGCGGCGGCGGCGCGCCTAGGGGCAGCAGTGCAGGGGGGCGGGCCAGCGGCGGGGCTTCACGAGTTCGCGGCCCGCCTAGCAGTGGGTGGCGGTGTGTCACGTCGAGAGGGAGGGAGACGAACGGCGGAACGAGAATGAGCACGAGAACGAGGAAAGAAACAGGGTAGGTGATTCAAGAGTCAGGGGCAAAACGGAAACTTCATATCAGTTTTCTTGTCAAAAATAAATAAAATTGAGGCCTAAAATCCTCAAATGCCATTTCAGCAGTGTGCACGGCTGGTAGGGGTGATCCAGCACAGCTTGATACAGTAGCATTCGGCCAAAACTCACTTAACATCGTAAGGATAAATTTTCAATTTTCTTAACATAAAAGGAGGAAAGAAAAGATATAAGGACAAGTACTTTGCGCTAGCTCAACGGAGGTGTTTTCAATATAAGAGGTGGGAAGACATCTTTTGGATGGCCTCTGGAAAATGCCGAATCGAAACGCAGGCTGTGATAGCAACGACACTGCGCAAGATGCGGATGACACGACGATGAGGAGGTAGAATGCCATCAAAGTCAACACGGATAGCTTAGACAGTGGTCACGGGGGAGAGGCTTTAGAGGGGAGAACACCACCTCGCCATCAACCCCCCCCCGCTTGGCCGACAGTGACCTTGGAGCATCCATCCATGGAGAGGCAGTGGTTGGCGAGGTCTTTAGTGGTAGGGGTTAGAGAAGAAAGCAATGGTATGTGTGTGGTTTGGTAGGGAAATGTGGTGGGTCAATAGAAAATTCCAAGCTGGGCTAGCATGATCTTTGGTCTACAGAAGATATTTTGTTTTTAGACCCATATCATCACATCAAAGATTGTGTCCACAAGCTTTAGTTAAACATGTTGTATTCGCCATTGGCGCTGGATTGTTTGGAAATTCAACTGGCGGCAAGTTTACCATTGAGGTCCACTGATGTCTGCCTCAGTGCCTCTAGAAAACTAGCTCGGATCCTATATTTGGTGATTGGTAGTTGCAAACAACTTCTTTCAAGGTCATGAAGCTGAATGATATTATCGCATTATAGCAAAGGCAGAAAGAGAACGCATATTAGATAGCAATGAACTCTTACCTAAAATTAGGATAATGGGTGTAGAGATTCTACCAAAACCCAAGACTAAACTGAAGTAACTACTCTTGTTAGCTTTCTTCTATTAGTTCCACACCATACGAGCGAGGATGCAACTACCAACAGTTATACAATTCGTAAGTCAGATGCAAAGAACAGTATAGGGTTCCAACATGGCCGACTCACGAAAATGGCCGATTCACAAAATGCATTAACAAATCTTGGCAACAAACTAAATGGATTGTATTTAAGTTGTTCCTTATTATCCATAAAAAGTTTTAAAGTTTTTTTAAGCGTATCTTTATATCTTGCCAAACATTCTCATAAAGTGTTTTTGATTTATAATCCAAAACGTCTTTTTGAGAGAAATCTAGATCCAAAATATTACCAGGCGCATCCTTAACCTTTGCCACTCGACCTTTGTGGTCGCTGCTAAATGGAGGAGAAATTAGGCACTGGATTTTTCGTGGGCCGTCGCATTACCCACGTAGCCCAAAGCAAACCACAGACTTGAATGGAAAATATCGAGCCCAATAAGAAGAGAGAATCGACGAGCACCAGAGGATAACATTAGCGAGACGATAGATAAGACAGGCGAAGCGACTGTCGCGAGGCAAGGCCATCATCCGCCATGACGCTCTCCCTCTCCACCTCCTTCCTCCCCACCCCCGCCGCCGCGAGGACCACCGCCCGCACCCTACGCTCCGTCGTCCCCTCCCAGGTACGCACGCTCGCACACACCGGCCCCTCCCTCTCGCAATTCCTGCACGGATATCCATCCATCGGCGCCGCCGCCGCTAGCTAGCTAATTCCTGAGACCGACCGAAACCTGGGCGGCGGGCCCGCGGTGCAGGGGATGCGGTGCTCGATGCGGAAGAAGGGGCTGCACCCGGAGATCTACGAGGACGCGAAGGTGTACTGCAACGGCGAGCTGGTGCTGGTGACGGGGGGCACCAAGCCGGAGTACACGGTGGACGTGTGGTCCGGGAACCACCCCTACTACGTCGGCGACACCTCGGCGCTGGTGGTGATGGACAGCCAGATCGAGAAGTTCCGCAAGAAGTGGGGCCACGTCAAAGAGTACTGGCCCGAGGACCAGTGGAGGGAGATGCACCCGGACGGCGACCCGGAGTTCGAGCCCGAGGGGGACAATTGATTTTGATCCACGAAATTGGCTCCCGTCTTCCTCAGTCCTCACCCGGTTCGTGGTCACCGGTCCTGTTTACCTTTTTGTCCTCTTGATCTGTTTGCAGTGCTCTCTAGGTGTTCGGTTAATGTTCGGAATGGAAATATGCCATTGTTACGACTTTACGAGATATACTCCTATACTAGTGTAGTGTAATGCCTCTGCAATGCACTCTAGAGGATTGAGCAGCACGCTTCTGCAGTGCACTCTAGAGGATTGAGCAAACAAGCAAATGATCCTGGCTCGAGGAAATAGATATTTCTTAGGGCCTGTTTGGAATGCGGGATTTTTTTCCCATTCGTGCGTTGTTTCTGTGAAATTAAACTGATTCCTATAAAATTTCTGATTGATTGCTGTGAAATTCCTGCATTTCGAACATGCCCTTAGTGGGAAGTATATAAGCTAGTGCTTGCCCATCTACGAGTCGTCTGCCTAGACCGCATACTGTTTGATCAAACTAGCCTCCGGTTGCTAGGTGATCCAATTTCCGCATAGTGCTTGCCCATCTACGAGTCGTCTGCCTAGACCGCATACTGTTTGATCAAACTAGCCTCCGGTTGCTAGGTGATCCAATTTCCGAGTCATAGTTTTCTCCAACCAATTTCTGCCATGAGGTTGAAATTTGCCTGGTGAGCAAGAGCGACACCTTCAGTATCCCTTTTACACATGTTCTCCCGATATACTCAGCCCACGTATGGCATAACTATTCTGAAGAGAAAGAAATGGATTCAGCCCACAGGATTTCCATCAAAACGGGCTGGATCCAAAAGGGGGACCTAGGACAGGACACGGCCCAACCTTTGCTCGACTTAGGCCTCCAAGATTGGAGGATTTTTTCGTGTTCACTGCATTTTTTATGTGAAAAATGAACTGGCTGCTATGAAATTTCTTTACGATTCCCATAAAATTCCTGCGTTTCACTTGTTGTGCACTTGCACTGTTCATCGTCCTTTCTGAGGCCTTTGCTTGGATTATGAGCCCGGCCCTTATGCACAGTTTGGAATAAGTTTTTTTTTGTATCCACGTAAAAAAATCAGAAAAGATGACTCGGAAGAAAGCCAACCTCGGACAGGAACAGGAACTCGCGAGGGTGGTGAGGGGCCTCCGGACTAGGACTAAGTGATGTAAAGTCAGATCCAATTAGAGCCTAAAAGCCCAGAAGAAATTTGGCCACCTCACATAGGTAGCTGCCCTCACAGCCTGCAGGCTGTGTGTTCGTCGGCGTCGCCCACCGACTCCTAGTACAGTATCCTGATGCGCAGTAAACTCCTACTCCAGTTGAGTTGTTTTCAGCACGAGAGCCCAGAAGTCAAGACTACTCGGAACCGATCCATCCATCAATCAACCAACCGGCAACAAAATATCTACACGTTCGTTTGCTCATATACGATCGTGGATTATAAACTGTAACAGTATTTTTCTTCACACCAAATCAGCCAGCAATAAATAATCCACGATCGTTTACAACCTACCGAACAGGCTGTATATAGATGCGGCCCTCTAAACATAGGCAGCTCTAGGTTGCCCCCAAATTATTGGAGCCCTGAGCAGTGCTTCTGTGCCGTCACTGCCGTTGCATGGTGCACGGACGGCGCGGTCTGTCTGATCTCCGTGTTCAGAAAGAACGTTGCAACGGCGGCGAGGGAGCAACTGGTATGAAAATAGAACCGATATTTTCTGATATCTGTATGTATGAAGAGGTTAAAATACTAGATGGCTAACTCATGTATAAATTTGGACATTTAATATCTGTAACATATTCAAATTTGAATACTCAAAATTAGATTTCTCATGCACATGAAAAAACAACAACATGTATTTGTGTCTGCAATATATGTTCAATGCTATCCACGTTTGACTCAAATTTCAAAAAAAACCCAACTACATGTATTTGTGTTTGTAATATATGTTCATATAAGATTTGTTTTCATACCTATAACCATGGTCTCTAGGTTGGATGTTGTTGCCTATCGAAGGTTCTCAGGTCAGGGTCCGATTCAAACACCCACCTAGTCTCAACTCTCTTAACTCCTAAGGCATAAATTGTTCCTAATTGTTATTCAAATTAGATAAATCAATTTACCCCCCAAAGTTAACTCAATTTTTTTTGAATGCAAAATTAACTCAATTGATGTAGAGAAAGATGTAGATAGTACGAATTAGGGAGTTCCTATGAAGTGTATGAAGATGACATAATCAAGACTTTCACCACCGTTAGAAGGGGAGCCCGAGAAGTAATGTTTGTAATCTTATTTGGTGTCTAAGATTTTATATATATTTAAAATTATTAGTATGGTATTTGAACTATTTCTATTGTAACCTATATAAGTCTTGAACTTGATTGTTGAATTAAAAATTTATTGTGTTATTTAATACTTATATACCGAATTGTCGGACACATTTAATGGTAATTTATGGAACTACTAAATGGATTTCGTCGAATTGTCCTTGAAATTTTTCGGCGCGGCATGTCCATTAACAAAATCTAGAGAAGTGGAAGTTCTTGTTAGGTTGCTGTTGGTACCGAGATCTGCAAAGCGTCACAGTTATTTCAAACTTATATATATAGATATTTAGTTGATTCATGGGTGTTCTTATAGGGAAAGGTCTGATAATGTATCTTAACATAGCGTCTTTAGCTTACTGAACAAAGAAGCTATTTACTAATCTGAAGGCCAAGCAAAGCGCCTCAGTGGATAGTCTGTTTCCTAAGCAGAAGGCCGTAGGTTCGACCCCTACCTGGCGCGCATTTTGCCAGATTTTTTGTGCATTTTGCTTTTGTTTTTTGCATAGCTGATTTTTGGTGCATTTTGCTTTTGTTTTTTGCATAGCTCCGTTTCACAGTGGCCAGATTTTTGGTGCATTTTGCTTTTGTTTTTTGCATAGCTGATTTTTGGTGCATTTTGCTTTTGTTTTTTTTGCATAGCTCCGTTTCACAGTGGCGCGCATTTTGCTATATTTTTTGTGCATTTTGCTTTTGTTTTTTGCATAGCTGATATTTGGTGCATTTTGCTTTTGTTTTTTTGCAAAGCTCCGTTTCACAGTTTTTGGTTTACTTTCGGCTGTTCATATTTTGTTTTTTTAGCTTTGCATCTCTCCTGTCCATAGTCTCTGGTTAAAAAAGTCTAATTTTGGCTGTTTATATTTTTTTCTTTATTTTGCATCTCTCATATTCTCAGTTTGGTTAAAAAGTTTAATTTACCACGTCCAAGAGCGGAGCTAGGCCCCTTTGTCACCAACCCCAGTGAATTTTGCCAAAATCAATGAAAAAATACTGCTTTGCATTGTTGACAACACTAATGATCTCAACCTATAATAATGTTAAAGACCCCGACAATTCTTTCGGCTAGCTTCACCCCTCACCACGTCTTATTTGTCTACTAGGGACAACGAAGCTGTTCACAAACAATGTTTCTTCTTTACGAAAAAGAAAAAAAGTATTGCGTATTTTTAGTTTGCATCTCTCCTGTTCTCAGTTTAGTTCAAAAAGTTCAATTTACCACGTCTCATTTGTTAGGGACTACGAAGCTGTTCCCAAACAACGTTTCTATACCTAATAATAAAGAGACAAAATTTATCTCCACCTATTTTTTTTTGTCTAGTCATCTTTTAGCTAACTCCGTGAATGTGGAAACTGACCCTTCATCTATTACCGCCCTCCTGTTTTATATGATGTTCTTGTTTATATGACGAAGTGTAGGGCTTTTTAAGGTAATGTAAATAGCCAGGAATTCTAATCTGAATCAGAAATAGATTCCTCCGATTCTAGGTAACCTGGGTGCGTTTAGATGCAAAATTTTTTGGGTTTTGGCTACTGTAACATTTTCGTTTGTATTTGACAATTAGTGTCTAATTATAGACTAATTATGTTTGAAAGTTTCGTCTCGCGATTTCTCACCCAACTGTGCAATTAGTTTTTTTTCGTCTATATTTAGTACCCCATGCATGTGCCGCAAGATTCGATGTGATGGGTACTGCGCAAAATTTTTTAGGAACTAAACAGGCCCTGAATAAGAATCCTAAACCTAATCCAGATAGAAAAGAATAAGAAAAAAAATCTATACAGAGCATAATTTCTGGTATTGGATTTTGGTTCAGCCCCAATTACGCGTTCAGCACCAATACGGGCCTCGGCCACCCGTTGTTGCACGTCCGTACATGACTTTTCTCTATTTTTTCTTGCCTGTGTCCGTGTTTTTCGTTTACTTCGGACTTTCATAGCTTTTTGTTATGTGATTTTTTTTCTATACCTCGGCCCTGCCAAGGCACAACATGCATGCTGCTTGCTGCATGCGCTACGCCAAAACAGCAAAAAATGAGGACGAAAGTGTATGAGTCCAGGTGGTGGCATTCTGAGACGATGGCGTTGAGTCGTAACTCGCAAGTGGTGTGTGTGCGCCGGTGTGTGTCATACTACTGTGCAGTATATATAGTTTGTGTACATCTAGACTGGAGCGAGCGATACGGGTCTTTATCGTCCGCACGGAGCGTGATACGAGTTTTTATCGTCCGCACGAAGCGTCTTCAGTTTCCTCGGTCTGGTTCCGCTCGTACGTTCCTGATCGCTTATTAGCCCGATTCATTAGTTGTGGTATAATATTTTTTTTATAATAAATTAGCATTAGCCGGTTTTTTTCGTACATATAGGTATCTGTTCTCCCTATTCTCGCCAGAACGGTCGTTTCCCAGTACCTCCGTTGTGATTTTGTATTTTTTTTTTCTCAAAGCACCTTGGTTGTGATTTCTTATTTTCTAAGAAACGTGAAAAGCAACCAATAAATAAATGTAACACTAGACGTTGACCTTTTTCTAATCTCTAAGCAACAAAAGATTGCCACTATCAAGTTATCGATCGATGTACTTAAAATAATTAGAAATAAAATTTATTCTTATTAAAACTTACATCAACCAAAACAAGTAGAATAATATGAAAATTAATATTATGATATATTTATAAGTGTCGGGTATCGATATTAGGGATACTCGGAGGAAGGAAGTTAACGGCCACGAACGTTAATTCGTCCGGATGGTACAAGACGTATTTAAGGTCTCGCTCGACCCCTCGGGCGCGGGCTCCATCTCGCCAGACCCCTCGGGCGCGGGTTTCGTCTCGCCCAATGGGGATCCATACCGCCTCCAACTACTACGGGTCTAAGAGTACGACCCCAAGGTCAAACTTCTGACACCGGAGGGAAGCAGGCACGTCTCGACGTGACCCGTGGCCACGACAACGACCATACCTAGGGGCTCACATCGCCAACAGTGTCGGGCGTGTGGGTGATGTTCTGCCTAATCCCCGTACGGCTTCTGACAAGAGTACCTGTTGACCACGTCGCCCTCCGGAACGGAGTGGAGCGCCGCGACCGGCTGACGACGCCTGCGTATAGCGCCAGTGACGAGCAGGGCCGCGACATGGAGCCGTCCCCGTCATCATCTATAGGACCGGCGGGACCCGCATAAAGGAGATGAAGGACGCCGCGACCCTAGACGTCTTCTTCTCCCTCGCTTTTCTCCTTTTCTCTCTTTCTCTTTCTGTAACCTGCGACTTCCTCTTCACTTATAAAAGGGGAAGCAGGACATCCCATGAAAAGCACGAGCACATGGCTGAACGAACTCAACAAGACCCAACTCCGTTCGATCTTTTCACCGGAGACTTGGGACCTTCTCCCTCTCTCGCCCACTTGTAACCCCTACTACAAACTAGTGCCGGTAACACGAGCAGCAGCAGACTGGACGTAGGGACATTCCGCCCGAACCAAGTATAAATCCTTATGTCCTCCGAACACACCATCCGGGCCAGACGCGTAGATACAAATTTACTAGCCGGTGGTTCGAAACACCGACAATAAGTAAATATTTCTATACTTTGCAATAAGAAAAAAATTATCAAGGTCATAGTTTAATTTAACAAAGGCTTAATGACGCTATCATATTGTTAATAACATTAACTTATATGGATGTCATGGTCATCACAAAATAATTATAGCTTTTAAATTTTATAGAAATGATAAAACATAAATAGATATATAGCATTCACATCGTCGTTTTTAATTAAAATTTGATAATATTTTTGCCCGTTGCAATGCACGGGCATATTTGCTAGTCTTTTCCAAAAAGAAAAAAATAAAATATTTTGCTTTTTTTAGTTTGCATCTCTTCTGTTCTCAGTTTAGTTCAAAAAGTTTGATTTCCGACGTCCCATTTGTCCAGGGACAACGAAGCTATTCACAAACATCGTTTCTTTTCCAAAGAGAAAAAAAAAGCAAGACAACAGCAAGAAGACGACGCCATCTTTTTGAATGAAGTAAAATTTAAGTTTTGACGTTTTTCTCTTATCCTTATATTAGATTGAGAATATGATTGACCTCGGGTAACCTTTTATGCATATAGATGCAGTGATACACATTGCCTTCATTAAACTGTTTCTGTTTAAAGTTTTAAACTAATGACGAACTAAAAGGTGCGTTTGCATTTCTTTTGGAGTCAAAGGAAGAAAACCTGCTTTGACGAAAGGGTGGCGCTTATGAAAAGGGGTAATCACGAGGCTATAACTAAATCATGATGTTTATATTGCAACATGGTACCGAACTTAGGAGCTTACTTTGGTACGCGAGATAAGATTGTTTTTTCTATGATCACTATGAAATATTAGAGACTACTAGTGGTTCTTGGCTTTTCTTTTTGGCGGATGCTACTGTTCTTTACTGAGCGCGTTAGACTGTATGTAATAGGTGACCCATATGGACACCTAAACTAAAAATGGATAGCAGGAGACCCAAAATCAACCTCTAATAGAGTACCTATACGGAAGACCTATTTTGGATTGTCTGAGAGGCACGACCTAAATATGAGTATCCTCTCCCCTGAAAACCTATTTGCAGAAAGAATTCTCTTTTAGGTTCTGTTGTTTGAAAGGATGTCAAATGGGTATTGAACCATTTGATTGTAGCGCTACCCAAATTTTAAATGGATCTTGTATTTTGGATGTTGTTGTTGGAGATAGTCTTAGGGGCCAAATTTAAGGTTGTTCTGCTTTTGATGTTCCCAAAGATCCCCTGCACAGCAATAGCAGCAAATAACTATAAAAGCAATGTTGATTAACCCGGTCTTATTTGTTCATATGATATCTCAGACCAAGATGGCACCCGTTTCGCCTGCATTTGTTTGGGCATTATTAGGTTATTAATTGATCGATCTTATGCTTTCTAGAAAGAAAGGATGAATTCACAAAATAAAAAAGAAAGAAAGAAAGGATGAACAAGACTTAGAACGAATCTAAGCTTTCGAACCTTCCTTTCTTCTTTATTTAGAACCTTCCTTCCTTTCTTTCTTCTTTATTAGAACGTGCATGCCTTCTAACTATTTTTGTCGTTGGGCAAGAATCTATTGTTTGACTCTTCATTTTTTATGACCCGTTTAGTTGAAAAGGCAAGCATGTCATATTCATTCATATAAGTCTTTTTTTTAATATGTTAATCACGATTTTCATTAGAAAATACAATTAGACATCTTCAACTCAAAACTCATCTTCAACCTCCGCTGTCACTCCAGTACCTTCTTCCCTGTTGTTAATGGCAAAAATTCGAACTGGACCGAGAAAGGTACAAAGAAGGTAAGAAGGCGAAAAAAAAACGGCTGGAATGCCCACACAGACTGGCGGCGAGGCGAGAACAACAACAGCTAACACATAATTAGGAGCAAACAGCATAGTGTTTTTTTTGGCAGTGAGTAATCAATCCCATATATCAGAGTGATAGAATAGATTATACACTTTCTAGGGAAATCTTAAGATGATATCCCTTGGTTAGTCAGTATGTTAGTTATAGATAGTATTATGTCCGAATCTCATATTTCATACTTATTCATTTAGCTTAGCTTAGCTTAGCATGCATAGTGTTTTTTAGTTACATATTATACTTTACAAGCAAACATGCATGTGTGTTGCAACGGAAGAAAAGCTGTCAAATATTTTATGGAGATGACGATAGAAATGGTATGCATTATTTATGTTTTATTCTTTGTGTAAAATTAAAACATATAATTTATTTTATGACGAACAATGACATCCATAATATAAGTTAATGTGGCAATAGTATGACAAAGTATCAAATTAAAATACAAACTTGATAATTTTTGTCCTGTTTCAAAGCACAGAAATATTTAGACTTAGATACTCCATCCGTTTCAAATTATAAGTCGCTTTGACTTTTTTTTACATCCATTTTGCTATACATCTAGATAAATATATGTCTAGATACATAGCAAAATGGATGAACTAAAAAAGTCAAAACGACTTATAATTTGGAACGGAGGGGAGTACATCATAACTTTATTTTTATTCTATTCATTTATTGCCACAAGTATATCGAGTTTTGTGATATTTGAGGACACAAAAATCAATAGTTCTAATATATGATTAAAGTCAACAAGAAGTTAGTTGCCAACATATCAAAGATTAGTTTGTCAGTTGATAATTGTGATGGGAGATCTCTCTTGATTTTTCACATGCCAGCCTTCATTAGGGATTGCAAAGACACATTTGTTTAGACTGAATTAGATAAGAAGCTATTAAAAATTTAGTTGATAGTTTGATTAGTTAGACCATTGGCTAATAATCTAGGTTTTAATAAGAACAAATTTGTTTCTAATCAAAATTACATGAATAATTTGGTAGTGGAAATCTTTGTCTGTGAGAAAATAACCAATGGTTTAGAAACACGTAATACTGTATTATTATTTATTTATATTTTATTATGATGAAAAAGGAAAATACTAGATAAACAGACGAAAAATGAAAGGTATAACCAAATAAACCAGATCAAAACAATCATGGAGCAAAAGAAAATCGAACATGAATTGGAAACAAACGAATAGAGGGAAAAAATAAAAATAAAAACCAAAAAAGTTAGACCGAAGCCAAATATCAATGGTTTAAGGATCCATAATACTATATTTAATATTTTTTTTCTATATTTATATTTATCTAATAGGTGATATTTGGAAAAAGACAAAAGCGGGAAAAGGTCAGGCCTACGAAGCACACGGACTCAACCAGCAGTTCGGCATAGACGCTAGACGAAGCCGAATAAACAGACAGAAAAAATATAGTGGAACAGACTCGACACAACGAAACCAAAACGAGCGCTATTTAGGTTGAAAGGCCACTGTGTAATTAGGTTGGATGAGAATTTAAGGTGCCCGAAATTTTGGCTCTTTAATATTAGGTATAGATATATGATAGACATGTGGACTCACAAAATTTTGGGTGGTAAACATTGTAACTAAATGTTTTTAACTACATAATAATGGAAATATTATAATGATTTTTAAATATTATAAGGATTTCTTTGCTCAGCAGGATTTTTCCCCTCCTGCCAACTACCATCGTCCAACAAGAAGGTGAGCAAAGTTTAACAAGAGTTGAACAAGGTCTTACTTGTGGCATATTGTTGTTTTCCTACTTATTTACAGTTAAACTAGGCAACTAGCCAGGCAATAGTACCCTTGGAATCAAGAGGGCCCTGTGCTAAACGAGAGGGATAAGCGTAAAGCGACGTTTCTCCTACAGTCGTACCACGACTAGCGGAAGAAAAGAATAGTTTTGACTGCCTGACTTTGACCAACACGGAATATAAAATGTGGAGCACGATACTTGAGGCACAACTCAAAGCATCACCTGAAAAAGAGTCTAAATGACGGCAACCCATCCGATGGTCCCGTGCTCTCGATCAAACTTTCCAGGCTTGTGTAAATCTGTTGTAGTACTGGCACATTATCTTTTTGGAATTGGAATTGGAGTGGAGTGGAGTGGAGGAGTGAAGTGACCGCACGGCGACAAGGAGTGCCCTGATTTGGTGGCCTCGAGCACCGTCCTTGCTCCTAAACATCAGCGCCGAAGCAACGCTCTGGTCCCTGGGACCCGTGGCCGTGGCTCGGCAGCACGCCTGCTGCCTGCACGGCTGCACCTGCACTGCATTGCATCGGTCCCTACGCGACCGTACTCCACCGCAGCGATTATCGGCGGGACACCGCGGGCCGCGGCGCTCGCTTCCACGTTACCTGAAGAAGAGAAAAGGAGACGACCGCCTGTGGCTGTGGGCTGTGCTGCCCATCCATGATTTCCCGTCATCGTCTCGTGCTCGTGCTCGTGTCATCCGCCCTTAAAAAACCTGATAGGCACCCTCCCCCCCCAAGCCTCCCACTGACGGAAAAGCGGGCTGAGGCATCGCGTGGAACCTGATTGACGTTTCAAACCTGCTGGTCTACTCGTATGCTGTGGCCTGTGGGTGCTCTTTATGGAAAGCCAAGGGTTGCGCCCCCGACCCCGCCGTCTTACGTTGTCGTCACATCACGTTCGGTTCACAGGGAGGCCGAGGCGTTCGCCGGTGGCCGCTGGTCGGAGAGCCTGCGTGCGCGGCGGCAGCAGCAGCCACGGATTATTAATGGCGGGGCTTCAGGAGTGGTGTTTGAATTTACTAACGCGAAATGAAACCGAATGCCCCCCGTGCAAGTGCAACGCAGTGCGGCACGGCGGGTCTCGTGACGCCGGATCGATTCGAATCACGCGCCGACCTCCACGCGACCAAGATTCACACAACGTGCAGCAGGTACTGCCTGCCTCGCTGACACCGGCCAGGCCGGCGAGCGAGCCCAGAGGCAGCAGGGCCATGACCCATGGCCATGAAGCAGCAGCACCTGAGAATCCGTGCGCCTTGCATAAAACCGGCCGGCCGTCTCGTCGTCCCCTGGCCGTCAGGCCGTGGCCGTGCGACCCCCGCCGGGCCGTACTGCTGCAGTGCTGCTGCTGGACTGGCCTCTCTTAAGGCTTTCCACGCAGACAGCACGGCCGCAGAGTAGTTTGCATGCCACGCTCCACGTGATCTCTGCTGAGACACCGTGACCACACCACACCCCACCTCTCTCCACCCACAGCCCGCGCACCAAGTTCAAGTCTCTCTCTGGATCGCCGTCCGGTCGTCCGGACACTGGCCGGCTTCTAGTAGCTCTACCTCTACGGACGGAGTGAGAAGCGGTCAGTGGTGGGTGGGGGCTCAGGAGGTGCTCGTGCAGGTGTGCTGTGGTGCTCTGCCGTGCCGAGTGCCGATGGCTGATGCTAATGCCCCAAGCATCAGCTGCTGCTGCTGCGTGCATGTGGTAGCGAGGATACAAAATCCATCCATCGTGTTGCGTGACACCGCCAATGACTTAGGTGTTACTAAGCAGTGTCGTCCAAAACGCCATAAATAGTGTCGATTGCTCTTCGGTGAGATAACTAGTAGGATGATATCTCTTTCATTTTGCGGCTACTCTAGAGAGACATCATTGCTTTATCCTACTATCACACCTGTCTAGATGATGTGATGATGGTTTTGGCATTCTTTTAGCTGGCATTCAAGCCTTGTGCGGTTCCTCTTGGAAGCAAAAGATTACTCATCTATCGCTACGCCGCAATGTTGGCGTGTAATAAATTCTTTCTTCCGCATATATCTATATCGCGCTCTAGCCACCTCTGCCGTTACGACGTCCAGCTTTTCTCTGCCAACTCTAGCTTTATCAGCGTTCTCCGTGGATCGTAGTTCGTAATATGTTACGGCACCGGTTAAAAGAACGGTGCGCGGCATAGCCCCCTAACACTCTACTGCTAGTAAACAAAATAAAATGTAATTAATAACTGAAAAATGAGGAAGTGCCTTGATTTTTTTTCTTGAACAACACCTATTATATATTTATTATTATTCAGTCTGTTCGCTGGTTGGTTTCTGGACTGATAAGTCTGGCTAGTGTTAGTTCGTTGTGAGAAAAAAATACTATTAGTTGACTGATAAGCCAGACTGAAACCAACAAACAAACAGTCTAATTATATCATCGATCCACAGCCCAAACCGATCCATAGAAGAAGCGAACCGGCGCTACCCCACCAGGCTACCAGCCCTCACACTCCCCTAAACCCACTTGGCTCACGCAGAGTAGCACTGCAGACTGTTCCTTCCCAAACCCCATCACCAAAAGGGCCTCGGCGAGACTGCGACTGCGATCGATGGCTGCCGCCGACGCCAGGCCCGCGCTGTCCCGCTCCCGCGTGGTGGCGCGGGCACTCGTGCACGCGGCGCAGGTCGCGGGCTTGGTCGTGCTCCTCCGCGCCTTGGCCGAGTTCCCATGGGCTGCCGCCGCGGCCCCATCCATCCTCCGCTTCGCGGCGTCCTTCCTCGACCCACCGCGCATCTGCTTCCTCGCCGTCAACATCATCGTGGTCACCCTCGCCTGGCTCTTCCCCCACGACACAGCCTCACTCTCGCCGTCGTCGTTCGCGGACCTTTCCGGCTCGCCGATCTCCAACGGCGACGCCCCACAACAACACCCGTTCCTCGCGTTCCTGGAGGACCCGCGGCTGCAGGAACTGCCGCCGATCACCGAGGCCGAGCCCTCCCGGGAGCAGGCGCCGCCGCCGCCGGAGGAGGTGTTCGAGGACAAGGAGGTGATGCACGTGAAGACGACGGTGCGCGCCCAGCCCCCGCGGCGGACCATGTCGGAGAAGACGACCCGCGACGGCGCAGCAGCAACAGCAGCAGCATGCCATACGAGCACGACGAAGGCTGCGTCGCCGCCGGAGCTGCGGCGAGCCAAGTCGGAGAACGGCAGGCGGCGGCAACGGCGGTCGGCGGCGGTGGCGGCGGCGCCGGCACCGGTGGAGCTGGGGACGGACGACGCCGAGGCGTTCCGGCAGGCGGTGGAGGCGTTCATCGCCAAGCAGCAGACCTGGTTCCACCGCGAGGAGTCCATGGTCATCGCCCGCGCCGCCGCCGCCGCCGCCGGAGGGGAAGACGGCCCGGGGAAGATCGCCGGCGCTGCTGCGGTGGCCGTGAAGTGAGCGCGTGATCGAGCAACGCCGCAGCCACCAGTGAACTGAACAAGGCTGCTCGCCGCCGCTCCTGCAAATAAGGGCCTGTTCGGCTGGCTAAAAAATGTCTGAGGTTGATTCATTGCGAGAGAAAAACAGTACGGCTGATAAGTTCGAAGAGGAGCAAGAGCGACGAGGGTGAAAGGATCGAGAGAAGAGACAGCAGGGGCCAACAACAGCCAACTGTGCTTTGTTAATGAACAAGTTTTGCCTTTTGGATGGCCGCTCTGTCTTTCGTTCTTCACCGCCGTATGTCCGCATCTGAAGTTTCCGAAGGCGTTTTTTTTTTTCTTCGACTTTTGGCTAGCTCCTCTCAACGCTGCGAGCGGCCCCCAATGCTTCTATGCATTTTCTTAGGCGTATAATTAGGATCATCTAGCGATGATTGACACCGTAGAATACATGTCTCAGACGCGAGAAGATACGTCGATACGTGGATATGATCACCTAATTCAGCTACTGGAGCGGCGGCGACAGGGTGTAGCTAGAACAGATCGATTCGCCGTCGTACTATTTTAACACTTTTAACAGCGACTATTGCAAGAACAGATTTGTCGTTCGTCTCGTCTCCACTCCTGGGACACGACACAGCTACCTTGCATTGCATGACCCCCCGATCGGCAGCGATGGATGCTCGCGCACGCCACCCACGCACCCTTGCCCAAAGAGACGCGCGCGGCGGCCCCGCGCCATGGCCATGGGACACCACCGTTCCGGCCGATGGATGCAACGCCGTGGGAGCTGCTGTTACCGTGCAACGCGTGCCGGAGAGACGCGCGAGGGGGGTCAGCGAGGGGCAGAGGGGGGCCGTTCGGTTTGCTGAAACTGGCTGAAAAATACTGTTCTAACTAAATTATTACGAAAAAAAACACTGTTCCGATTGAAAAAAAAAACCGAACGAACCGGCAAGTAAGCCGAACGGGGCTGTTGCGAGAGAGAAGACGCACACTGACATGACCAATCTACGCACGAAGAAAAAAAATTGGTTTTCTCTGAACTGACAAGACTTGGACGATGGATGGAGCACGCACGCGCGCAATGTACAATCACGTACATACGCGCGCGACAACAAGGTACGCGGTTGCACGTAAATAAAAGCTTTCACCTCACCGGTGTGCCGTCCGTCCGTTCCCTTTTTCCGTTCGCTGCACTGCTGCAGCTGCAGGCAGGCCAGCTAGGGGGGTGAGGTTTGACATGGCTGTGGCCTGTGGCCTGTGGCTTGGCTTTGCGTGGAGTGCTCGCGACGACGAGGCTGCGTGCGTGCCTGCCTGAACTGTCCGTGTACCGCGTACGTGCACATGCATGGCTCGCACTGTTGCTGTTGGGGCGGACCCCCTGCATCTGCATCTACGGTTGCCTGCATCTGTCTCAGCCTCTCAGGCTCTCAGCTTGCTCAGTGACGTATACAAGCAGCAGTACATGTCATCTTGGCGCCACCTCCATAGATGAAAAGTGGCCTCTCTGGTTGCGCAGATACACCTAAACAATGCGATTCTATTTGTACCATGAGTTAAACCATTTTGAATTTAACTATTTTTATATAATAAGAATAAAAAGTTTATACGAAATGTATTAATATTTATAATACATAATAATGCCTTATTTGAAACCATTGGCTACTAATAGTTCATAACTAATATTAGCTGCTATTAGCTAATTTGATTCAACTAGTGAAATAGTTGCTAGTTGGGTATTCACTATTCGTCTAACAATTAGATACACTTGTTTCAATCCAAGGAGCTAATTATTAGCAGCTAACTATAGCTCAATGGAACCAAACCGGACCTAAGTATCATTAGGTACGTTATAAAATATATTTTAATGGCACACCCCATTCTTATACTTTTTTTTCTAAAAAATAGTAAAAAAAAATTAAATACTTTGACTTGTCAGAAAATGAGAATTGCATTTATTTTGGGGACGGAGGAAGCACATACGTGGAATTTGAGCATTTCTACAAAGCTAGCACATACATGGAATTATTAATGGTATTAATGTATTTAGAATAATACTAAGGATTAATTTGAAAAATTGTAGGGATAAATTCGTCCGATTTTAGTGTTCTCAGTACCATTCCTTTACGTTTGTAGTTGCAAAAGAAAATTTCCTCCACCTTTGTTATACAACTCGCCACTGCCGACAATATTAGCAACCATATGTCCATTAGTGCTAACACTTGGTTATCTATTTCTATACACATCCATTTCCATTTTTTTTCCCCGATGCAATGATTCTTCCCGTGCGGCAGAAGGAGATTTGTGGGGTTTACTAGTCCTGTGTCCTGACCCAGCAAAAGCTAGCATTCTCAGAGATTTTTGTGGCAGTGGGAACAGGATGATGCCAACAAAAATTAGCTTTTGGAATGCCACTTTGTGCAGTGTGCACCCAGGAAGCTGCTTTAATTCCCCTTTGATTATTATGCCCTTGCCCAATCCATACCACTAGTTCTTTCTATTTTCAACCATGATGTTAGGTTCCTATGATGACAATCTGATGCTTCCTCGTCAGCAGAGCAAGGGCATTCGATACTCGTCAAAGAAAATACTGGCAATGTTCGCCACTCTTTAGTTCTGATATATCTGGGATTCTGGGTGCATAAATTAAGAATGGCAGGAACAGAAGATGGCCAACGAACATCTTTTTTTTTTCTGTTCCGGTCCAAGATAAAGAAAACTAAGACATAGTCTTTTGCATTGTGTTGTTCTTGATCCCACTACTCGCTTTACATGACCACGGCTGATAACAAATGAAAGCTATGCGTTTCCTTTATTTCTTCTCGATGCAGAGATACAGATTTGTCCTGCGTGCACTCTATAAAAGCTCGAGAAAAAACTCTGCAGGGTGTAGTTAGTGACATCCAACACTACACGATGCAGGGTTCTTCTGAGAACAGCAACTGTAATGTAGTATAAACCAACGACCACGATTTCGTGCCACTTCAACAGAGGTTATATTTATACTGTAGCGCGCTAGTAGTGATTAGTGAAATGCTCGTGTCTCATGCGGAATCCGCAAACCCAATCCTCATCTTGCCGTAGTCAAAGATGGTATGGTAGGCTCCCATGAAGACGTCCCCCAGTATCCTGCATCAGTTTCATTCACGAATAGGATTCAGGGATCGCATCCCATGAAAAGCAAGCCATAAAAGCACTGAGTTTCTTTTTTTTTTATCATAATGATCTAGGGGGATTCAGCCACTGAATGCAGTTCTTCCAAGTAAATAAATCATATTAACCGACCGGTGTATCGATCTTACCATAGAGGGCCTACTGGAGGGGGAATGTCCAGAGCCGTGAACCCGCTGATGCAATGTGCAGCGAATCCCTCGCCGACCTTGAGAATGTACTGCTCGACAACAGGAAGATGATACAAAATTTGTTGGCCGGCCTTTTCAGTCGCGTGCCATTACTCCCTGAATCAAGCAGCAATGTTTGTGAAACGATTCAGGAAAGCTAACCTGGTCAGGCCGGAGCTCAAATGCTCTTCCACCGATGCTGAACGCGACAGTTTGTAGGGAGCCTATGTGTCTGCAGTCCACGTGCGATCCCACTGGATCAGGCATGTTTTCGCAGAGCTGTCCATCGATGAACTCTACTTCTGGTTAGACATGTCTGATGTACCAAAAGTCCAAGACAGAACGAAGAATCAGTGGCTCAAGATAGCTTCTCACTCACCCTGTCGACGTACTCCAATGTGCCCCCCGTGGTCTTGTTCGGGTTGAACTCGCTTTGCATCCAGAACACTATCATCTCGCATGCATTACATATAGCTTCCGACATGCCATCTTCAGATCCTGATACGCTCTCGATACCGGCACTGCGATGGAGTATGCAGAAGAACTGTATGTATGAGACCATTTGCACTTGCACGAACACAAAACGGAAGGCTTTATTTGAAATTAAATTGGTTTCAGAATCACAGCCAAACTTGTCAACCATTGCACGAACCTTACTCCATGTGTTCCGTCGAATGTGCAGAGCCCAATCTTCGAACATACCTGTGATGGTGGTGTCTGCTAAATGTTAACCAAAGAAGCTGAATTAGTTACGTGACTCACTCAGTAAGAACAGAGTGCATCCGTTTCTCTAAGGACGTGGTAGAAATGGCTCTAACCTGAGCTTTCAGTAGCTCTGCCATTTCTAGCCCGTAACCAGCAACGACTTGTTTGCACTCATGGCTGACCACCCCAGCTGCTCCAATTTGTTCATTGATCTGGGCAATGGCAACCTGCACAGCAGAGAATACTACTATGAAACCGCCTCATGAGACAGTAATTTCAGTGCAAGTTCGAAGGCTTTTGTTAGTACATTTGTAGTAAACATAAGATGTATATACATCAGTGGTATTTTGTTTTCTGATGATGACATCAGTGGTATTAGGATGAAACATATGGAATGGAAGCCTATGAATTGCTTACTAGAGGACCAGCAATCAGCGAAGTTCCAGAGTCTGCAATGGCCGCACAACCATCCACACAAATTCCTATCATCACACACGTCATCTGTCAGAGAAACGAATTGTTTCAACCATAAGCATGCCTGGTGGTTGAAACAGTAAATGAGCTTAATGCATTACCAGTGCTCCTTCCTCCAATAAGAAAGTCACCCATTTCAAACTGCAGACACGGACGTCAGAACAAGTAAACTCTGAAGAAAAAACATGCTATATGAGATAACAGCAGTTTCAGTTCAGAAAAAAAGGCCAACCTGCCAGTAAGCTTTCCGAGTAACTCTGGTGTATGTATGGCTTCCTTTGTAATGTTGGTCATCAGAACCTCCAAACACAATTTCGCCTCCTTCCCCATCGAATGGGTTTCGGTTTAACCAGAAGGAGAAAACAGGTTCTGCCACTAGGCTTTGGTTCACCATATTGTACCTGACATATTACATTTCAAATTCCATTTTCCACTAATCAGAAAACAATTCACTGCAAGTAATGTTCAGTTACAAACTATGTATGATAACTTCAGGATGGAGCCTTCACTTGATGAATAAGAGATTATTTCATCAGAATATCTACTATTCTACGGACCACAAATAGTTGTTTGGAAAAAAGCTTTTGATACCATAATCATGAAAGCAAAATTGTATTTTAACTTCCAATGCACTGGTAAGTTACTTGTGGCTTTTTTTTAACATTTGATGCAATATACTTGTTATCCCTGGCAAGAAATCTAGGTTGTGGACTTGTGGTAAGTAAATACTAGATCATCAGACTTTATAGAAAACTAGGACAAGGTTAACAATGGCAGCTATCGTACCATACTGGAACTGAGCCTTCAACTGAAATTTCCTGAAATGCAAGCCCAAGGATGCCATCGAATTTCGCTAGTAAAAAGGTGAAACCAGGCTCATGAGTAGCTTCAATGAATTCCTGGGTGGTACAATTGGGTTCAGTAAAACCATTGCTGTTTATTTCGCAGGTGAAATAAAATATACTGTAAGTAACAGAATGGGAAATGAAGCACCTGATTCTGAACTACTAGATTGCCAACCGTGACCTGATCTTCACTGTAAAAACCAGCGATTCCTCCTGTCCCGTAATGAATAGAAGCCGGTGTTCCTGAATACCGAAAAGAAATGCAGGGCTCAAATCAACAGGGCAACAGGCAACGGCAATAGTATTGTTACTCCCAATGATAAGAATACGCTCAGGACCAACATCTATCATAATGTTACTCCCTCTGATAAAACTAGTACAGTGTTTATTTTTCATTTGGAAAATGCCAAACTTTGTATACTTTGAGCAACACCAATCATAATTGCAATGGAAGTGATGATCTAAATTTATAGAACCATACCATTGGGTTTGTAAGTGCTGGACTGACTTGAGTCATACTTGGGATGGAATAAGCACGCGAGCTGTTTCCAGAGCAACCAACATGAGTAACAAACAAATAACCCCAAGAAAGGACAACAAAAAAAAGCATACGCCATTCTTACCGAGAAAAAGCACTTGGCAGAAGGGACCCAAAGGTTGGCGCTCCCGGTGTCAAAGACGACGGTGAAATTCTGCGGCGGGCAGCCGACCCCAATCTGGCCAAAGTACTGCGCGTTGAGGAAGTTCTTGAGCGCAACGATGTCCCCCTGGCCGCCAACGCCATCACGCAAACCGCTGCTGTTTGCCTTGGCGCCCCCGCCGCCGTAACTCCAGTAGTACCTGCGCCTGCGCTCCGTGGCCGCGGCCTCGACCAGCATCTGGTGCTGCCGCTCGCGAGCTTGCGCGATGGCTCCCCGCACCGGATCGTCGACGCCGACGGCCTCTCTCCCTGGCCCTGCCGCGGCTTGCTTCGTCTTCTCCAGCGCGCTGCTAGGCTTTGGGAGAAGCTCGCCGTAGATGCTGTCCATTATCGATCTCTTCTTCAGCGGGATACGGATGAGGCCATCGGTGTTCGATGATGCGAGCAGTGTCGACGTAGAGAGCGCGTAGGGAAGGATGAAGATCGTCCCACATGTCCTACGCCCCATCCTCATATAAGCAGAGCAGTGGCGATGGATAGACCGAGGCGGTTGCATGCAGAAGGGAAGCCCAAGGAATCAGAGGCGGCGGCGTTGGGGCACTTTATAGAGGGAGTCACGGACGAGGACGGACGAGAGCACAGCAGCGTCGTAGAGGTACATACGCCCTGGCTGCATTTGGGTTGGGAGCAAGCAGGGTTGGCGGCACGTTACATTTTGGGCCGCTGCCGTCAGGTCAGGTGCGGTGCCTTCGAAGATCAACGATTCTCCCCCCGGCCCGCACAAATGGCAGCTAGAGTAGAGAACAGATTTGCTAAGTTGCTGAGGGTTGATTGTGCTTTGGTGCTTGCCAGAAACCAGGGGGGACCGGGTCATTGCTCGCGTTTGCGTGAAATGCAGACCACTCTAGCTAATACTAGTCATTACTCGGTGGATCATGGATGCGGCGACCGAATGGCAAAGTCATGACGTCTGCAATTTGTCATCCGGGGAGAAGTGGCGCCGCAAGAGCATTCTGACGTGGCACTCGTCTCGTGGAACACAGTTCCTTGCCATGTAAACAGGGCAGAGTCTCCCACTTTTTAACGGAATTGGGAAAATAAAAACAGTTCCTTCCGAAGAGAAGACATGGTTGCACATAACTCTACACATTTTCTTCCAAAACACAAGAACATGTTACTTACAGCTTGTGGTGATGGAAATCGAAAGAGCCACTGGAGGATTGGCGAACAGAAAAGAAGGCAAACAAACAAACGAAAGAATTGCGGTTGGGCGCGATCGATTCAGGCAGGCCGAGTTTTTTTTTTCAGAGCCTGAAGCCGAAGCGCACGAAGAAGAGGCAGAGCTGCGCCACCACCACCACGGACTCCACCAGCCACAGCAGGTGGTACGCCGCGCGCTGAAACAGCGCCGCCAGCACGTTCCTCCACCGCAGCGCCGACGGGACCGCGGCCGCCAGCAGCTTCCGCCTCGGCGACGACTGCGCCGACGCCGACTCGCTGCTGCCGCTGTTGTTGTCACCGCTGCTCCCGGTCGCGGCCGCCTGCTTCCTCCTCGGCGCCATCCGCCTCCGCATCCACTCCCGCACCTTGCTCTTGCTCCCGCCCGCCATCACAACTCAAACGACGATCAGGTCGATCTCACGCTGCCACCTCAACACCTGCGCTGCTGCGCTTCTTGCCTCCCGCGTTCAGCTGCTGCTGCTGTCTGGAATTGCACGGCCTCCTCCGGTTCTCGTCGCCCGAGCCTTTTATCCTGCGACGGCACGCGGTTGGCAGAGTTGACGATGCCGCCCTTGCCGTGGCGCGTGATTTCACTCGGGTTTCCGGTTCCCCCAATTCGCCTGTACTAGTCTAAGTACTGCGCGCCACTGCATGGATGGAGACGCAACAGAATACTAATCACAACTCTTGACGATTCAAAGTCAAACAGGGCCTTGGTCAACTGGTCAGGTAAGTGGTTGCTTCATTGCTTGGAAGGTTCTGATCTCGATGCGAGTGACGTGCTGATGGTACGCAGACACGATGGCTTAGGGAAGGGGGTGTACAAGGTTAGTAGCGAATTGCGATGATTAACAACTATAATATTCCCGTTTCATTAGGTTTATATTATAATATATAACCATATCATTGCTCGGTAGTGACCAACTTCGCCGCCTGCTCTGGTTGATCGTTTCGTCATCTCTGATGCGAGTGCGTCTCTCCAATGAGTATGTGAGTACAGGCCACAGACCAGATGCGTTCTTTCCTTTTATGTCTCCACTTCTGTCTACTTCTAGAAACACATATACTCCTACCTACCAGGGACCTGTAGAACACCGCCGCTGCTGGTTCCGCACCAGTCCCGTTCGCTTGAACTACTTCAGCAGTGTTTTTTATGAACGAATAAAGTTTTTCTTTCACAACAAATCAGCATAACCTAAATTTCAGCGAAACGAACATTCTTCCAATAGATTTACTTTTTTTTCTTTCTTTATAAATTCTTTATATGATTTCTTCTCTGGTAATCAAATTTATCTTAATGTACTCATATCAGGGATTGTCGATGTTTTTCGTGAGTAGTGAAGTTTGAGTAGTTAGTTGCTCTATCGTTGTACCGAAGTTATGAGGGTGGTGTGACGGCACCCTCTCTAGTTGTGTAATTTTTTGACTCAGTTTTCACTTAAAATAGAGGTGACTTTTTAAAATTATTTTCCTTTTAATAAAAACTGCAGCAAAATTTTTATCGTTCTTTCAAAAAAAGTATAAAAGGATTGCGGGGTTTAAAGAAACCTCTTCAATCAACAATTGGAAATACCTAGTCAAGGACACTAAAAAACTAATCAAGGTTTCTTTAGGCTGTAAACATTTCCAAGGGAAATAAAATAGCAGTTAGTGAAAGTTAATCTAATATTCGGTAGAGTATCTCTACTAGTTAAATGGGACTCTTAATAGTAATAGCATGTTCCAGTTGTTGAGCTTATTTTTTAAAAAAATTATAGGTAAATCCAAATTTGAAAAATGAATGATCCACATTTGAGAAAAAAATTAATGCGGATTAGCCCTCAATGTCCTCGGCCATATTAGCATCGCCAAGTTTTCATGTGGCGGTGTCAAAGCATATTTGTTGCTATGATAGGCAAAAACAAAAGTGGAAGAAGTTAATATTGCCTCCCTTAACTATTACATTTGACTCCACGGTGTCCATGTTGGTGCCACATCCACCGTGGAGAAAGGGGGGGGGGGGGGGGGGGATGGGTCCACATGTCATACAAAAACAAATAAGAAAAATAGCTCACAAGTCGCACCCATGCGATAGGGCCTGTTATTAGTTTTCTTTTTAGAAACGGGCCTATTACTAGTGGACTGCGACAACTGGACCAAGTGGGCTAGCGGGCCATGAAGCAGACTGCAGACTTGTGTGCCGTCCAACAATGCAGGATTCGTCCTCTCTAAAAAAAAATGCAGGACTCGTGTTCATTCAAACTTCAAACGATCTCCGAAACAGTGACCACAACATTTAGGGCTGGTTCAGTTCAGTGCCTAACATTGCCATACCGCATATTTGTTGTCAGTCATGTCAAATTTGCTTAATATTTGTTGTCAGTCATGTCAAATTTGCTTAAACAGTTGTTTGGTTCATTTTCTTAACACCATGTCCCACACATCATAAACTCATTTTCTTGCTAAACTTAGGCACCAACCAAACAGGACCCTAAGCTGACAAGAATCAACATCTGCTAACTCAGCGAGAATCAGCGTATGTTGCCAAACGACCATGTAGGCTCTGGCAGTCTGGGCTGGTTCCGCCAACGAACTCATCGGATAAGGTAGGGCAGGCCGCAGGTAAATATGAGAAACAATGACAAGCAGTAACACTAAGACCACAACCTCATGTGCAGCATTGCATCAGGGAGAAGAGAAACTGATTTAAGAAGGCAACAATGCAAGAAATAAAAGAACCGAACAAATGTTAAACACCCAACCCAAGAGGAATTCCTCAGGCGCCAACATATAACCCTATACAAATAACAGGAGACCAGGAGGTTCCTCATCCAAGAATGCTTCTACTCCACCTGAAAACAAGGCCTAATATTTAGGTAGCAATACCTGGGCTTGCCTTGCCACAGTTACCTACCAGCATCCCCTATCAGGACAGCAATCACCTTGGTGATTAACATCGTTTCTGAGACAGTTCCTGATATAGCTTAGATTTCCAGGCCTCATGGTTGAGACCGGTCAGATGTTGAGCTTCCAGTCCTTTCTACCTTCTTTCCAAACTCCGCGGAGTTTGAACCCTCTGCAATGGACTCAATATCCATACTTCCAGTGCGGCTTCTCCGATTTCTCCGATCCTTTTTGCAAGAGAACATATATGTTAATTGTTAAGCAGCCATCGTTACTTATAGTATACATCAAGGTAGGTATTGTTTATCATTACCTCCCGATATGGAACTTCTTCTGACTCAAGCATCCTAACAACCTGGCCCATCTTAGGTCTCTTTTCAGAGTCAGGATCAACACACCTCAGTGCCACCAAAAGAGCCCGCTTGAGAGCCCTAATACTGGGTCTAACCTCTAAGCTTGGATCAGCCACTTCCTCTGCCCTCCGATTAGCCACCATTGTTTTGAGCCATTCAACAAGATTCACCTGACAAAAGGGTGGGTTATCATCTGACAAAAATGTATGTCCACAATTTGCGAAAGCATAAAAATATTTACTGTTTTGATTGGACCACAAAAGCCTAAGGATCTAAGAATGTAAAACTGATGGAAATGTTCATAACAACTACATTACAAGAGAGATCCAGTTTAATGCTTTTGTATTGTCAATTGTGACGATGGTCCTGGCTATATAAAATGACACTATAACAAATAAAATGATGTAAAATCCAAATGGCTACAACAAAATACAATGAATAAAGTAAATAAACAACAACATACAATGAATACAAGTAAATAAACTCCAACGTTATACCTCATTGGAAGATCGGCTGTAGTCAACAGGATTCCTTCCTGTCACAGTTTCCAACAAGAGAACACCAAAACTATAAACGTCGCTCTTTTCATTTAACATTCCAGTATTAGCATATTCAGGTGCAACATATCTGAAGCAAGAAAAATGAATGAGGAAAGTTAAACTCTATAAATAATTGTAAAGATACAAAGCAAATGGACAGGTATGGGTTAGAAAAAAGAATAATACCCAAATGTTCCCATCACTCTAGTAGTAATGTGGCTTTTGTCTGATCCCAAAAGTTTAGCCAATCCAAAGTCAGATACCTTGCCATTAAATTCATCATCAATCAATATGTTGCTTGATTTTATATCACGATGTACAACTTTTGGTTCTATAGCTTCATGAAGGTAAGCAAGCCTGCAACCATCAGAATTAGAAAAATAAGAACCAAATTTAAATAGCTAAAACAGAGCAAACTATAGTAGTAACTTGCAGATTAAGTTAAAGAAACTTACGCTTTTGCAGTGCCTGTTACAACCTTCATGCGATTTTCCCAGCCAAAAACACCACGCTGATGCATAGCTCCATGAAGCCACTGCTCTAAATTACCATTGTTCACGAACTCATATACTAACATCCTATTAAAAAGGAATACTGTTGTAATATTTACATGACATAATGATAGACCCTATGAAAAAGCTACAACAGGCTATTTAGAACCACTACACTTTTGGCAGTTGGTAGAAGCCCTACTACAATCCAATGGATGATCAATCAACTCGATTCCATTCAGTAGAATAAAAAACGAACACTAGCAAAAGAAGGCATTGTTTAAAACTTAGCTGTTAGTTCACAGAAACAGAAAATGCAGAACTTGTGCTAAACCATTTACATGGTAGTAACTAATATTCAATTTTGAATAGTCCTTACAAAAAGGGCGTACCCAGTGCAGAGAGCTCCCGCTCTGTGCGGGGTCTGGGGAAGGGTGTTAGTGGCAAGCCTTACCCTCGCCTGTGCAATGCGAGGAGACCGCGACTCGAACCCGGGACCTTCCGGTCACAGGCAGTAAGACTCTACCGCTTGCACCAGGCCCGCCCTTCTGAATAGTCCTTACAAGGTTTAACATAATATTCAGATTAGCATACTTTTAGAAACTCTTACCTAAATGCACACATCACTGAAAGAAATGGTTGAACAAGCTATTCATGCCTTGCAGTTGAACATACCTGTTTACCCCCTCAACACAATATCCCAACAGTCGAACCAAATTCTTATGTCGGACATGGCCAATAGCCTCAACTTCCACTCTGAATTCTTTTTCTGCCTGCCCCCTACAAACCCGAAGATAATATGATCATAGTTAAGTATCCTAGTTCGACCAGAACAAACAAATTACAAAGATCAAAGTGATATTCAGAGACCACAAGGTGAGCTTACATGTTGTTAAAGATCTTTTTGATTGCGACTTCAGTTCCATTCACTAGACGTCCACGGTACACAACTCCATAGCCACCCTCTCCAAGCATATTCTCCTTAGAGAAACGGTTGGTAGCAAGCTCAAGGTCACGCTGAGTAAACCAGTGACCCCAGCCAAGATGAGAAAACTCTGGAAGGCCAACCAATGGCGACGCTGACACGAACGCCGCAGGAGAATTTGGTTTCCTCCGAGGTCCTGAGCTCCCATCCTCACCGGAGTGCACGCTGCCAGCACGGTCTACATTGCAAACCGAGCTCCCCTGGCTCATGTTATCATGATCCGAGGACTTGCTGAGTGCCAGGTGCCCCAGCGTCGCCCCGGCCGGCTCCCGGTTCGCGTACTTGTCCGGCGGCGGCAAGCTCGGCTGCTCGCGCTCATGCATTGTCTGCGCAAGGCTGCGCCCACCGACCCGGTCGACAGGGATCTCCTTGGAGTAGATGGGGATCTGCGTCTGCCTCAGGGTGTCCATGGTTCTCTTGGTCCTCTGGCGGGACGCCACCCAAATGCAGATCATCAGCAGGATTGCCACGAGAAGGGCGACCACGCCGATGGCAATCCAGACCCACAGCGTCAGGCCAAGAACCTTCCTCTCCATCTCGGAGCTCAAATCGCCGGAACCCATGGTGCTGTCAGGCTCAACAGTTGATTCAGTCGCGCTTGTGGGTTTCAGCTGTATATTATCAGCACGGAACGGATCCTCTAATGCTCATCAGCAACACGTGCAGATGAAGTTTTCTCCCTGCAGAACGCGAACGAAGCGGTTAAAACGTCACCTATATAGAGGCTGAAATTCCGAGGATAAACAAATGGAGACTGCGCCGCTCCCGCAAATCAAGACAACCTACGAACAAGAACAATCTCTGCTCCTTACAAGAACTTCTGTCAGAGATATTAGATGTGACCAAGATTGCGCCCCCTCTTCCTCCATCGATGCATACAGGATGCTGAATTCCACAGCCAGGGGAAAGGAAAACAGGTCCCCAAATCCTCTCGTGATCCCAATCCCATCAGGATACCAACGCTCGATGGAATAAAACGAGAGGACAGTTTAAAGCTTACCTCCTTCCACTCATCCCACAAGCAAAGAACCTGAAACCGCAAAAAGGAGAGACCGAATCGTGCACTTCGCCCAGTCCCGGCTAGAATATCTGAATCAGGACAGAGATCGTACCAGCAAGGCAGCAACCGCGCGGCGCGGCGCGTGGATGGATAGACAGCAGAGAGCGAGGGAGAGAGAGAGAGAGAGGGGAGAGAGAGATTGGGGGGCTGCGGGAAAGGGGGGAGGAAGAGGAAGGTAGTGATGTATAGCAGGTGGTGGCATTAATGGCTAGATCAGCGAGGAGTGAAGGAGGGGTGCGATGCGAAGCAAAAGAGAAACGGGTGGGGCGGGCCGCGGGCGCAAGGAAGGCGGCAGTCAAAGAAAGAAGAAATGGCTGTCGCGGTCGACTGTAGTAAAGTAAGCGGTGAAAACTGAAAACCGGAGGAAGATCGACGACGACGAAAGAGGTGAGCGAAGGAGAGAGAGTTCTGCGTGTGTGTGAGTGGGAGAACAACGTGCTGGTCTGCTGACAGAGCAGAGTACAATAGTAACTGAAGGCGCATCAGCATGACACCAACGAGGCGCTTGGACCGGGCAGCAAACAGCAGCTTTTGCCACGCCGCCGGCCCGCGGCCCGCCACCATTCCCCGACCTCGACCTCGGCCAACCCGCATCGCCTCATCTCAGGTCAGCCTGCTAATTCTGCGCTGCGGCTGGTTTGCTGTTGTCTTCCGCATTTTTTTAAAAAATTTGCCAGGTCTGATGGTTTTTGGTTGCATGCCGTGTCACAGCTGTCGCTGCTCATCAAATTCCCCCGGGCTTCCGCGGATCCTTTGCGGTCGGCGATTTCATGCCTCGACGTGGGTGACTGGATAGATGTTTAGGAATCTGCGCACATGTTGGGTCCGCAAGCCATCAGTCACCTGACAGATTAGGCCAACCCCCCTCGTCCATGGAACCATGGATGGTACAGTGATCTCAGGAAAGATGCCATCGTTACTGTGTGTAGTTGTAGGTTTAGTAGTGCACAAGTAATGTGTGTGGTGTGTGATGTGCGTGCGTGGCGTGGGTGTGTATATGTGCAAGAACAGATTGTAATCAGCCGAGAGGTTTCAAATAAAAAAAAATCAATGATTTATTTAACGATACTAATTAATATTAATATATCTCCTATAACTAAAAAGACTAAAAGTAAGACTATTTTTATGTGCGACTTTTTTTTGGGTCGCTCCTCCCTTCCGGCCATGCGATACCCCGCGTGATAAAAAAGAAATTACCATCCCTGCGATCCCCGCCTGCTTTGAAGGAAACAAATCGATCACCTAAGGGCACATGCATGGAAGGAAACAATAATCATGCATGGAAGGAAACAATTGGCAAAGATCAAGCAAGACTCCTCCCTTCCAGCCATGCGATGCCCCGCGCTATAGAAAAAGAAACTGCCATCCCTGCGGTCCCCGTCTGCTTTGAATGAAACAAATCGATCACCTAAGGCCACATGCATGAAAGAAAACAATAATCATGCATGGAAGGAAACAATTAGCAAAGATCAAGCAAGACTCCTCCCTTCCAGCCATGCGATGCCCCGCGCTATAGAAAAAGAAACTGCCATCCCTGCGGTCCCCGTCTGCTTTGAAGGAAACAAATTGATCACCTAAGGCCACATGCATGGAAGAAAACAATAATCATGCATGGAAGAAAACAATTAGCAAAGATCAAGCAAGACGACTCAATGAGGTTGGCCCTTAATTTTAGTGTTTCTAGCATGCAGACCTAAAATTAAAAAGTGGCCGCTCCTTGAGAATATCAGTGGTGCCAAATAAAAGATGTGCATGTTATACATGGTGAGACTGGTGAACCATCTGTAATTTCCTAAACGAATATTCCCACCATTCGTATATAGGTCCATTCCCCTGTGTTTTTTCGTGCTCCAATTAGCATATAATATGAAGGTTTGTAAAAAATACGTGCAACATTTATATCTTTAAATAAGTTTATTATAAAAATATATTCAATGGTCTATGTAATGATATTAATTATGTATTATAAATATTAATATTCTTTTATATATAATTGGTCAAAGTTAAAAAAAAGTTGACTTCTCGGGAAGCGAGAATAAATTTTATTTTGGGACAGAGGGAGTATATGAAAGCAGTGTTGAAAATATTTTAACAATCAAGTTCGTCTCCGTCTGATTGGTAAGCTTAGAAATCATAATGGCATCAAAAATTTCGACTCTCATGGACACTCTCATGGATCAGTGCAAAGCATCTCAATCCTACAGTATACACAAATGGCAACCTTAAAGTTATGATATTTTCAAAAGGTGGACAATAAAGACCATCTTAGACGTTCTGGCATTAGAGTATATACGTGCAGATACATAGACATGGTGGTGCAAGTGAGCAGCCAGCAGGAGTCGAGAGTTTGGGGATGTTTGGATCCCAGGACTAAATTTTAGTCCCTGTCGCATTAAATTTTTAGATATCAATTAGGAAAACTAAACATGAGCTAATTATAAAACTAATTACATAAGTTGTGGCTAATTTGCTTGCCAACGCCGTGTACAGGATGGTATGGAGATATGGTGGAACTTATTTGTGGATTTGTTGGCGTACGAAAGAAATGGATATTGGAAATCTCTTCCTGCCGGTATAAAAAATGATCTTCGCCGCATCACGGAAAGATCTATACAGTAGAGTTTGTGAGCCTGCGACGCCATACTCTCTGTGACTATGTAAATTTCACGAAATTAGCTTTTTGGATTAAATGTCACTTTAACATCGGTCATATACTTTTACAGTATTGTTATTTTATCGTGCGATCCGTGTGTTTTTAGTACAAAAGTTTAGCTGTCCCATAGCAACGCACGGGTACTAACCTATTTACATATATACTCGAACCTTTGTGTACATGATTATATGGAGATGCAGTGGAACTTATTCATGGATTTATTGACGCATGAAAGAAATGGATATCGTAGAATTCTTTCTACCGATATAAAATATTATCTTAACCGTATCACGAAAAAGTCTATACAGTAGAGTTTGTGAGCCTGCGACGTCGCGCTCTCCGTGACTGTGTTAATTTGACGAACTTTGCTTTTTGAATTAAATGTCACTTTGACGTCGGTATTTAATTTAACAGTATTGTTATCTTATTGTACGATCTGTGTGTTTTTAGTACAAAAGATTTAGATGTCCCGTAGCAACGTACGGACACGCTACTAGTACTATATAATAGTTAAAGTTAAAATGGGAGCAGACTGAATGGTGAGCCTAGGCCTCAAGTTTGTGCATGCATGGCTCTCGGGGCGGTGAGCCTAAGCCACGGCCCACGGCCAATGTGGAACGGCCAACAACGCACAACATGGGTGGATAAAGGCACTTCCAATTCAGAAAACACATGGTTTCCATGTTTATTGATTAATTAGAGTGTCAACTAAATAGAAAGGTGATGTGGAACTATAATTAAAGAAAAGATAGAGAAGAAAATAGTTTCTTAAATCATGTCTGCGTGAAAGCCAAGACACAAAGATATGTGATAAGTACATGATTGAGAGAGAAGATATGTGAATGGATAAAAGATCATTCTATGGAAACTATCCACTGAAACCATAGTTTCTATATGTAATGTCTACACGAATTAAATAGACATGGAAACTGCCTGTGGTTTCTAGCATAGGACTGCCCTAACTAATCAACCATGATGATGTCGTATTTAAGCTAAATATGTGCACGCCTAATAAAAAACATGAAAGGAGTAGTTAACTACAAAAAATTAGCGGAGAGTACAAAACACCTCGATAATAGACAACTTAACTCTTTTATTAGTGTAGATTTGACACTCTAGGTGATCCTTCGGAGGAGCCAGAGCGGGAGGAGGGCATAAATTGTAGCTCCTCCATACACCAAAAATGGCTCTGGGCCCTTTTCTCCTCCTTCAAGGGCGTTCGGTGTGGCTCCTCCAGCTCCTCTGTTGAAACTGCTGCCAAAGTCAACACCTCACCTCATCATTAGTTAGTTCATTAGATGCCCTAATGTAGCTAATGGTTTGGGAAATGACTCTTATACTCTTCGCTATATCCTTTGCCCCACAAGTATGGATCATCCCGTCCCAGCACATATGATTAGAATGAAAAGAAGTTTTTTTTAAGAGACCCTTATCCTCATCACGGCTAACATTGAGTGGGCTGGATATTTATCTTATCAACTAGCAAATCAGTAGAGATTCTATTTGAGTAAGCATCTTAATCAGATTGAACCGGTTTCTGTCATGTTTAGGCTTCTATTCTTCTGTTCTTTCGAATCCATGAAGACAGTGATTTTAACATTTCCTATAAGAAGCCTTCATCACAACAGTCCCACGTGTTATAAAGATTACTAATGGAGTTAAAAGTGAAATTTAAGTCTCTCAAGAGTAAAGGGAGTCCACAGATAAAGTATAAGTTTCTTAGAGTTGGGACAAATTCAGGCTTGCCTCATGGATCACGTATGTCAGCTTTGCATACCCAGGCTGGCATGCACCGCAGATGCTAATCACAGCCGGGTGATGCAGACGATCAGGCCGCGCCCCCAAAAGGAGAGACCTCAGACGTACCAGCCCCGGCGGACCACGATGCTGGATTGCTGGTGCTGCGTAAGGCCTTGTTTAAATTCGGTCCCTAAAGTTACAGGTGTCATGGGGGAGTATTTAAACAGTAATAATAAAATAAATTATAGAAATTCTTGTTACTTCGCGAGACGAATTTATTAAGTCTAATTAATTCGGCAATAGCACAGGGTACTATAGATTTACTGTAGCGCCACATTGTCAAACTATAGACTACTTAGACTTAAAAAATTCGTCTCGCAAATTAGACACAATATGTCGGGTATCGATATTAGGGATATCCAAAACAAGAAAGTTAACGCCCACGCTGACTTCCCCGGATGTCTCGAGACGTATTAAAAGGTCTCGTCCGACCCAAGACCGCGGGCTCCGTCTCGCCCGACCTCGAGGCTGCGGGCTCCATCTCGCCTGATCCCTTGGGTGCGGGCTCCGTCTCGCTTGACACCAAGGACGCAGGTTCCGTCTTGCCCAAGGCCGCGGGTTCCGTCTCGCCCGACCTCGAGGCCGCGGGCTCTATCTTGCCCGACCTCGAGGCCACGGGCTCCATCTCGCCCGACCCTTTGGGTACGGGTTCCGTCTCGTCCGACCCCAAGGACGCGGTTTCCGTCTCGCCTAATGTCGTGGGCTCTGTCTCGTCCGACCTCGAGGACGTGGGTTCCGTCTCGTCCGACGGGGACCCATACCGCCGCCAACCACTCCAGGTCCAAGCGTATGGGCCTGGGTCAAAGCTCTGACGCCGGGAAAGAGGCTGGCATGCCTCGATGTAACCCGTGGCCATGACGAGCCATACCTAGGGATTCACATCAAGAACAGTGTCGGCACGTGCCGGTGCTGTTCTGTCTAATCCTCGTACGGACGCTGACAGGCGCGTCAGTTCATCACGACGTCCGCCGGGACGGAGTGGAACGCCATGACCGGCAGATGACGCCTGTGCATGGCGCCAGTGACGAACAGGGCCACGATATGGAGCCGTCTCTGTTGACATCTCTAAGATCGGCGAGACCTGCATGAAGGAGAAGGACCCGGTAACTCTAGAAGCCTTCTTCTCTCTCGTTCTTCTCCTTTTCCTCCTTTGTAACCCGTGCTTTCCCTTCGCCTTTAAAAGGGGAAGCAGGGCGTCCCATGAAAAGGGGATCTAGGCACAAGAGCACGACACGAGCACACGGCTGAGTGGCAAGTGAGCTCTCCAGCACCCATTCACTCCTTCCACCTGAGACTTAGGATCCTCTCTCCCTCTCGCCTGTTTTGTAACCCCTACTACAAACCAAGTATTGGTAACATGAGCAACAACGAACTTGACGTAGGGACGTTCCACCCGAACCAGTATAAACTCTTATGTCCTCCGAGCACACCATCTGAGCCAGACGCGCAAATACAAATTTACTCGTTGGTGGTCCAAAAATACTGACAGTTGGCGCGCCAGGTAGGGGCTTTTTGCGCGTCTCGACGTCCACATCAGGCCTCGGATGGCTAGTCACGGCTTCAGCTGGGTCCCAGGCATGCACGTGTGCTTCAGGAACCTAGACTTCATCGTTACGATGGAGGGAGAGTTGGCGCAGGTTCCCGCCGCCGTCCAGCCTCTCCACTCCACCGGCCTCGACGCGATCGCTGATACGCTTGAGGAGCTGTAGCTGCACGCACCGGAGGCCCATGCCCCCAGGAGCGACTAGCTCCTCGGCTTCGATTACTAGAGCACCAGCTTGGCACCTTCCTGGGATCCCGACCATCATAGGAGGACCTGCGCCGCCTCACCTTCTTGTTCGCCAACGTCATGACGCAGCTTGCCGGAGGAGAGCCGCTCTCTCCGGAATACCTCATCCGGAGCGCCCCGACAGCGCTCTCGTTTGGTCTGTGCAACGCCGCAGAGACCGTTGGCCACATTGTGGTGCAACGCATGCGCCCATACCCTACGAACGATGAGTTTATGGGGATGACCGAATATGTCATGAAATCTTTCCACGACCTTCTCACAGGAGAATTGGAGTCGCCCTCCGACTCTGACTCAAGCAGGCGGAGCCATCACCCCTCGCGAGAATCTTTCATGGCAGGTACCCTCGAGGAATACATCAAAAGGATCCACGACGGTGGGCTACTGCAACAGACGACCTCAATGACGAGGTCGAGGGGGATGCGGGGGCCCCACCTCTCCTGTGTGTAGAGCAGCTGAGGGCGCGGCACCAATAGCTCAAAGAAGCATGACTTCAGCTCGAGCAGGAACGCGTGGAGCTTGAGCGAGAGATCGAGCGCCATGGAGACGGTGGGTGTGCGCGCACCATAGCCTGCGACGTGAATCGGAGGATTTTTGAGGACGACGAAGACCTCCCACACTTCACCCGGGCAAGCCAGAACATCGCTGCTATGGCGGCCTTGCTCCGGGGGCTTCCGGAGCCCACAACACCCGAGGATCGTCAGGCCCATCGCGAGATTCGCACGCTACTCGAGCGTGCGGCGACGCAGCAGGCCAAGAGCTCGTTGTCCCAATGACGCAAGCTCGATGCCAGCCAGCGTAAGCCCTCAGAGCGACCCGATAGGGACGTGTTAGTCCACCAGACGAGCAAGGCAGAAGCCACGCGCCATGGCCCTAGTGCATGAGCGTCTTGGCCTCCACTGTGAGGCGTGCAACACCCTGGATACCCGTAGGCATTCTCACGGCGATGAGAGGGAGAAGGCTAGCCGTGGCTTCCACCCTCGTCGCGGTGGATGCTATGACAGCGGTGAGGATCGAAGCCTGAGCCTCAACTTGTCGGGACCTTAGGCCTTTGACCGACACATCCTCAACGCTGTCTTCCCACCGCAGTACTGACCGTCGACCAACATCCCGAAATACTCTAGGGAAACAAATCTCGGACTATGGCTCAAGGATTATCAGCTTGCTTGCCAAGCCAGTGGAGTGGATGGTGACAATTTCATTCTCCGCAACCTTTCATTGTTCCTGGCCGATTCGACGCGAACGTGGTTGGAACACCTTCTGCCCAATCGAATCCAAAGTTGGGCGGACCTAAAAGAGATCTTCATGGGAAACTTCCAAGGCACATACACGCATCCTAGGAACCCGTGGGATCTCAAAAACTATCGACAGAGGTCCAGGGAAACTCTTTGTGGGTACATCTGGAGCTTCTCCCGGCAGTGCAACGAGCTGCCCGACATCACCGACACCGACGTCATAGGAGCTTTCCTATCTAGGACCACCTGTGAGTCCCTGGTTCACAAGCTGTGATATAAGGGCACGCAAACCACCAAGGAGCTCCTTGACATCGCCACCAGCCACGCCTCGGGCGAGGAGGCAGTTGAGGCGATTTTTGACTGCCCCAAGGGCAAGGCAAAGCGGGACGAGGACATCGGCGAAGGCGCCTCCAATCGCCCCAAAAAGAAGAAGAACAAGCAACAGCACGAGGGCTCGCTCGTGGCCACTGCTAACTACAAGGGGGTCGAAATCCCACCGAGGGTACCCCGGACCACTTCAAGAAGCTACTCGAAGGGCCATACCCGAACCATGCTTTCCTCGTCAAGCACCTATACAAGAACTGTGTCCTCATGAAGCAGTTCTTGTTCAGAGGCTCCAACCAGGGGAGCATAGGGGGGACCCCAAGCCATCCACAGATGACACCGAGGGGAAGGATGGTGGCTTTCCAATGTTGGACGGCTGCCTCATGATCTTTCGATGGTCGGTGACCTATGACTCCAAGCGCCGCTAGAAGCTTACGCATTGTGAGGTCTATATGGCTGAGCCTACCGTGCCTTACTTCTTCAGATGGTTGGAGTTCGCCATAACCTTTGATCGGACCAACCACCTAGAAAGCGTCCTGCGACTAGGAAGATACCCACTCATGTTTGACCTGATCATCAGCACAAATCAGCTCACCAAGGTGCTCATGGATGGAGGCAGCGGCCTCAACATCATGTACCTGGGATGTCCATGCTACGCGAAGTTCATGGCCATCCCCAAGTACACCTATCTAAAGTTGAAGATGCCAGGTCCATGTAGGGTCATCACCATCGGCACCTCCTTCCAGCGCGCTTACGAGTGCGAGGTCGAGTGCTACGAACACGTCGTGGCAATTGTCACGTCCAAAGAGCTTGTGACCATCAGGGAGGAGGACGTTGAAGAAGCACCCGACCCGAAGCGGTCGGCTGGGTCTTTCGAGCCTGTAGAGGGCACCAAGGAGGTCCTCATAGACCCCAATAGCTCTGAGGGCAAAGTGATGCGCATCGGCACCACACTTTCCTCCAAATAGGAAAGCACGCTTGCAGACTTCCTCCACGCCAACAGAGACATCTTTGTGTTAGGTTCATAAACTCAGGGTCCCTATTGGGCCCGCTTCCCAAACTCGGCCCAGCAGACGGCGTAGCGACAACGTGCGCCTCCCAGGTTGTGAGCGATCCTAGTGCGATTGCATCGTGAGGTTGCATCGAGTGGCACTATGGGATCGAGTTGCAAGCCGGTGGTGCTTGTTACTCTTGGAGGTTGCCACCTCCTAGACGGCTTGGTGGTGGTCTCCATCAAAGCCAACAAGAAGCCTGTGCGGGGCTCCGGAGAAAAGCTTTGTGAGGGGGCATTATGCTCGCCCCTCGAGAGCCGCGAAGGGCAACTCTAGTTGAGCGTGTCATTGAGATACCCTCACTTTCATTGTAGGTTCTTGCGGTGCCCGACGTGCGGGCTTGACAGGTGATGCCAATTAGCCGCCGAACCACCAAGTGAGCGGTCGACACAGCGGGGATGTAGCATGTTGGCAAGCACGTGAACCTCGGGAGAAAATCATCGTGTCAACATTGTTCTTTCCGTTGGTTTGTGTTAGTGTTTCGAGTAAACACCAACAAGTGAATTTGTGTTATTACGCGTCTGGCCCAGATGGTGTGCTAAACAAGACACAAGGTTTATACTGGTTCGGACAGAATGTCCCTACGTCTAATTCGTGGCTACTGCTCATGTTATTAGCATAGAAAAGTTTATAGTAGAGGTTACAAACGGGTGAGAGAGGGACAGGTCCCAAGTCTCTGATGGAAAGGTCGAATGGGTGCTGAGAGCTTGGTTGCTACTCAGTTATGTGTGATATGATGCGTGATGCGTTGAATTGATCCCCTTAGTGGGGTGCTACGCTCTCCCTTTTATAGGCCAAGGGAGAGTATGGATTACAGATGGGAGAAAAGAGGAAAAGAAGAGGCAAAGGAAGTCTTTCAAGGATGTTGGGTCTTCCTTTTCCTCTGTATGGGCCCCCCTGATATGGCAGGCGATGATGGGGACAGCCCTACACTGGGTGCATGTCTGCTGACCTTGACAAGGCCATGCTGAGTGTCTACCCGCTGATGATGCCATGTCCTGGCATTGTCAGCGAGTTGTCATGTCCCATCCCACCCCGGCAGGCGGCGCGGCGGACCAAGGTGCTAATCCGTGGCCATACAGGGAGCAGATGGTATAGTGACCGCACATCCGTTACTATAGGTGATGCGAGTTTCCTCCTAAACCATAGTGGTTGTCGTGAGCTTTCGTTAGGATCCATGCCCGAGGGCAAATGGCGGCGCCCACAACACTGTGAGGCAAATGTCGGCGCCTACAACACTATTTTGGGCTCTGACATGCCTGGAAGGTCGCAAAGCACCCTTCTTGTCATATCCTAATGGTACTTTCCTACAGGCATGTAGGGTACAGTCCTTGGTATTGCGGTTGACTTGAGTGTCTTGCCTTATCTGCTCCGCCTGATTCCTGGGTTGGTATCATGGTAATGTCATCATAGGCGTCGGGCGAGGTGGAGCCAGCCCTTAGGCATCGGGCGAGGCAGAGCCAGCCCTCGAATGTCAGGCGAGGCGGAGCTAGCCCTCAGACGTCGGGCGAGGTAGAGCCAGCCCTCGGACGTTAGGCGAGGTGGAGCCAGCCCTCGGGGGTCGAGCGAGATAGAGTCTGCCCTCAAATGTCAGGCGAGGCAGAGCCAGCCCTCGGGGGTTGGGCGAGATGGAGTCTGCCCTCATACGTCAGGCGAGGCAAAGCTCGGCAAGCGGTGTAGCCGCGCTCTTGGTCGCACGGATGAATCAATGTTGCTGGTTATTAGCTCCTCCTCTTCGGATACCCTAATATTGGTCCCTGAGAGTAGCCCTCGAGCCCCTGGACGATTCGAGTAGAATTGCCTGGGGGATTTTTTTCACTTGTCAGCCAGTGCGTGTGAGCGCACTCGGTGGGTGTAGCCCCCGAGCCTACGGAGGAGTAGGATAGTCCTTCGGAGGTTTTTTCGAAGGAGAGGATTCTGAGAGCCCTAGACCTCTATTGTTGCCCATGGCATGTCCTGAAGGTGGTGATTTCTTCTCGCTGAGGTCGGACCCTTCGTAGGTATGGTCATGAGATTTGGTGGTTGTTTAGCTGGATAGTTTGATTAGGGTCTCGGTATCCTGTTCGCGGGGATCCGGTTAGGGTAAGCCTAACTGAGATTTAATCATCGACCGAGAGGCCCGTGGCGCTCATGTGCCTAGGCGCTGGCCACTTGCGGGGCCCAGCTCTTTCCACCCTTTGTTGTAGGGGTGTTTGGAGTGGCTGTTGGACCTGTTGATGGGCTAACCATCGGACTCCTAGGCCCATACGGGCCGTAGGTGTGCTTTTGATCCATATTCCTCTTACTTGAAATGAGTCCCGGTCCGCCTGGGGAGGCGAAACGTCCGATGAGTTTTCTGAAGGAAAGTATAGGGATTACGTGTGTGTATCCCACGGTGTGACGTTGTGGCAGATCGTGGGAGGCACAGAGATCTAGGTGGATGGTTGGTTTCCTCGCATCCATCGCCCTATAAAATCTAGAAGAAGAGGGAGAAGGGGCAGGAGCTGAATATGCCAATGGGATGCGCCAGCATCTAGCTTTGGAATAACCAGGTCAGGGACTACCTAGGAATGTGTCTGTCGACCTCCAACAAGGGGTGGCATTCGCATTGGTTTCATCTCAAGAACGATGCCACCACCCCCTTGTCGGAGTTTACCAGGCACTTAATCGAAGAGGCCCCATATTCATGGAGGAAGTGGGGTGTCCCGAAGAAGGACAAAAAGAGGATCCAGGCCCATCTCACCACCATCCACTTCCTGAAGGAGAAGGGGCTAAAGGGGGTCAGGAATCATCGGTGCCTACCATGCAAGGAGGGTGGCGCTAGTGCTGAGGTGTGCACTTCCCCTATATGTGATGGCGCCCGGGGCATCATTCGACGGGACGGTGCTTGTCGAGGAGGCGCTCTCCCCCTCCGAAGTCACATAGCGCATCAAGGAGGCGATGGAGCCTTCTCGGGATAGCGCGGGCGCCCCTCTTGATTTTGTGTATCCGGTGCTAGGGCATCCCCCGATGCGGCGAAAACCAGGGTACATTGGCCTTGTAAGTTTTCTCTTCCTCGTGCCTTCTTCTTCAATTGAACTTCCGACCCCTCGATACTGACATTGAGATTGGGGGACCAGCCGAGGGACCTCATCCTCATGGATCTCCCAGCTCTGTTACCAAGGGATCCATCTGTGAGGGCGACGAACCACGCTGAGGCCGAGTGGCAGAGGAAAGCGTAGGAGGACAAGAGGAAGAAGAGGTAGCAGAAATTGCGTGCGCGGGAGCGAGTGGAGGATACTGATAGTGACGACAACGATGAGGAAGAAGATGATGAGGTAGTTGATGACACCAGCCTAGAGAGCGAGGAAATGCTGATAGGCACCGGCTCATCCTTGCAAGGGTCGGGACCTTTCCCATTTCATGGAGGGGAAAACATGTCCGCGAGGTTGGCGAAGACGGGCCGGACTGTTGGCCTGCCCTTAGAACCAGTAGGGGCAGGCAGATCTACTGCTGCTCCCAAGGTGCCAGCAGAGGGGGGTGGCCCTGCCGCCATGCCTCAAGAGCCAGCAGGGACAGTCGGATCTGCCACCACGCCCAAGGTGCCGACGTAGAGGGGTGGCTCCACCGCCGCACCCCAAGAGCCAACAGGGGCGAGCGGACCTACCGCTGCGTTCGAGGCACTAGCTAAGGGGGGTGGCTCCGCCATCACACCCCAAGACGCAAGAGAGGTGAGCCCCTCTGCCTAGGAGCAGGGGGTGGGATCAAAACGGCCCTGCCCCGATGAGGTAGAGCAGGGACCTAGGGGTTCATCTCCCAAACGTATCCACCGCCCAACAGCGCTAATGTAAGTCACCAACTCCTCTGTTTTCTCTGTTTTTCTCTGTTATCAGTGTGACTTATGCCTTTAATTTCTTGCAACATCTTGAGGTGGTGTAACCTTTTGGCGCTGGTGCCCAAGAAGAGTGTCGTCCTTCAGGCAAGGCGGCGGCCGTCGGTCGATGTGGCACCCATTTTAGGCGGGAGTGGCGCTGGTGTTACTGCCTCATCGGCCGGTTAGGCACCACTCGTGGTGGCTCCCATGCCCTTGGTGGGACAAACGGGTGCCAGGGCTGAAGGAACGCCCTTGGAGGTTGCCGAACAGCCGGCGAGGGAGGTGATTCTGCTGCCGACATCAGGGCGGACGGAGCTGCCGCTCATGCTTGTGGTGCCGACCGCTGCAGGCACGACGCCGCCGGTCGAGGCCGTGCCAATGTAGGCAGAGGTGGCAGCGACTATGATGGGCGAGACACAGTTGGATGCCACTATGGCGGTGCTTGAGGTAGTGGCACGATCCGCGCCACCGGTGGCCCAAGTGACAGCGCCCGACGTGGGCTGGACGGAGGGCGACGCGGCCGAGGGGTCCTCGGACATCACAGCGGTGGCGGAGTGGACAGGCGAGGAATCATCCCAGACCATGACATTGGGGGGCAGCCATTCGCCCGTGCGGGGTGAGCCCCTGCTCCGGTGGATGAACCCGCAAGACCCGATGTCGACACTCTTCGCCCTCGATGATGCTACTGAGAGCATAGAGCGGGAGAGTCTTGACGAGGGGATTGTGACCGTGCTAAAAGCCTTGGACCATGCCAGGGGCGCCCTATGCAAAGTCATCATTCCCATTAGCCAGGGATTCACTTGACCTTGCCACTCACCCTCCTTTTCTTCATGTATTTTTGTGTTTTGACCATCATCTTTTTTCAGTCCCTTATCGCTCGCAGCTGGAAGAAATCGTAGTTCCTTCGTGAGCAGAAGGAGAAATGGGACCACCTCGTCGAAGAAGCCCGGCTACGTGGAGATGTGGCCACCCAGCTTGCTGCCGCCCAACAGAGGGTGGCCAAGCTGACTCCCCTGGCTAAGGAGGCGGACAGTCTCTGACCGCGGGAGGCCAAGGCCCGTCGGCATGAGGAGGAGACCGAGAGGGCATTTGAGGCCCTATTGGTGAGGGTGCGGGAAGATGAGTAGGAGTCCACCAGAGTTAGGAGGGAGCGGGACTAACTGCTCTAGAGGGATGCTAAGACCCGCCAGTGGATCCTCGACCTCCTGGCCAAGGCCGATGAAAGCTCTAGTTTGGTTTTGGTGAATTGATGAAACCCTAAGTGCTAACCTAGTTTATCAAGATGATTATGAGATAGGTAGCACTACTCCAAGTGATGAAGCAATGACGAAGATCATGATAATGGTGATAGCATGGTGATGATCAAATGCTTGAACTTGGAAAAGAAGAAAGAGAAAAACAAAAGGCTCAAGGCAAAGGTATAAAATGTAGGAGCCATTTTGTTTTAGTGATCAAGACACTTAGTGAGTGTGATCACATTTAGGATAGATAGCCGTACTATTAAGAGGAGTGTAACTCATGAAAATGCGGTTATCAAAGTGCCACTAGATGCTCTAACTCATTGCATATGCATTTAGGATCTAGTGGAATGCTAACACCCTTGAAAATATTTGTGAAAATATATAACAACACATGTGCACAAGGTGTTTGCGGGGGTTGAGATGGGTTTGGGTCCCTCTCTCCTCCCGCCGAGCTTATGAGGGGATTCAACGCTTTGGAAAAATGAAATGTCTATTTTCTATTGCGCGGATACAAAATTCTTGGTGGTTGGCACATTTGAGCAAGGGTGAGGAAGTTAGAGTTGAAATGGAGTTGGTCGAAATAATGTCAAGCGTCGGTCCTGTGGACCGGACGTTGAATCTGTAAGCACCGGACGCCGACCGCTCAAGGTCCGGCCATTATGACTCAACAACACACATAGGAAGGTTGAGCACCTGACGGTTCTGCGTCCCGTCAAGGTGGACCGGACGCGTCCGGTCGAAGAAACATGCCTCGGGAGCTTATTGAAACAGCCGACGACGCCGAGGCTTCAGCCGTCCGGTCGGTCAAGGAGCAGCGTCCGGTCGAGGCTGATGACCGTTGAGTCTGGACACGTGGTTGACATCGGCGACCGGACGCCGAGAGCCAGCCGTCGGCCCGATCTGACCGAGCGTCCCGGTCGAACGCTGCTTTTGCCCAAAGAAAGGGGTATAACGGCTCTATTTGATGGGGGCTCTATTTATAGCCCCATGGCCGGCTCAAGGAGAACCCTTGCACATTTTCATTGACATAGCAAGCTTGTGAGCCTAGCCAAAGGACTCCCACTCATCTACATCATTGATTCATCATCATAGTGAGATTGGGAGTGAATCCAAGTGCATTGCTTGAGTGATTGCATCTAGAGGCACTTGGTGATTGTGTTTCATTCATGGATTTCGCTTGTTACTCTTGGTGGTTGCCGCCACCTAGACGGCTTGGAGCAGCAAGGATCGTTGAGTGGAGGAGGTGATTGTCTCCGACTCCGATCGTGGTGATTGTGAGGGGTTCTTGACCTTTCCCGGCGGGCGCCAAAAGGTACTCTAGTAAATTGCTTGTGGCTTGTGTGATCCTCATCTTGTGTTGGTTGTGCGGCACCCTATTGAGGGTTTGGTGAGTGATGCCAATTAGCGTGAACCTCCAAGTGAGTGAATCGCCACAACGAGGACTAGCTTGCCAAGCAAGTAAGTGAACCTCGGTAAAAATCATTGTTATTCATCTTCGTGATTGATTGGTTCATTTATCTACACGACGGTATAACCCTCTTGATCATTCTCTTTACTTTACATCAAAAACTAGTTGACAAGCTCTTTAGTGTAGCTAGTTGTGAGAGCTTGCATGCTTGGTTGGTGTGGCTCTTTAGTTAGCCTTTGAGAGCACACTAACATAGGGTAGTGTCATTGCTCTTGTGTGAATTGACACTATCTAAACTAGAATTGTGGTAGGTGGCTTGCATTTTGAGTAGGCTAGCGCAACACTAGCTTCGCCTCATAATTGTCTAACCATTTGGTTAAGTGTTGTTGTAGAAATTTTATTAGGCTATTCACCCCCTCTAGCCATTAGGACCTTTCAAGTGGTATCGGAGCCGAGGTCACCGTTATTTGAGGCTTAACAACCTTCGGTGTTAAAATGGCTCAAATCAACAACACCAAAAAGCCACCCCAATTTGATGGCTCAAATTATTCTTATTGGAAGTCAAAGATGGCCACACATATCAAGTCAATCAATAGAAAGGTGTGGAAGGTGGTAGAAACCAAAATTGAGATTAGTGATCCGGAAAATCCCACCGCCGCCGAAGAAGTACTTCTCCAAAACAATGATATTGCACTAAGTGCCATTCATGATGCAATTGATGCAAGAACTTTTGAGCAAATCAAGAATATTGAGATGGCACATGAGGCTTGGAAGAAGTTGGAAGAATCTTTTGAGGGTACTCAAGCCGTGAAGGGTGCAAAAGCTTATATTCTCAAAGAGAAGTTTGCGAGCTTCAAAATGAAGGAAGATGAGAGTGTGCTTGGACATGTTCCACCGGATGGAAGTGATTGTCAATGATCTCAAGGCACTCGGTGAGAACATAGAGGACAAGGACTTCTCAAATAAGTTCTTGAGATGTTTGCCCATGAAGGTTCAAGATATTGGTCACCTTGCTAGTAAGGAGTGGTTTGAACACAATGACACCAAACCAAGTCTTGGGAGATATCATGACCGATGATGCCTATAGAGATGATGATGAGAAGGAAGAAAAGAAAGAAAAGAAAGATGAGAAGAAGGATGACAAGAAGAAGAGTGTGGCTTTCAAGGCCACATCATCTAAGGGCAAAGCCAAGCAAGAAACATCAAGTGAGGATGATGATTCATGGGATGATGATGATGATGAGAGAATGGCTCTTTTTGTCAAAAGGTTTGGCAAGTTCATGGTAAAGAAGGGCTATCGAGCTAGAAGAAAGAAGTATTCATCCAAGAGCAAGGAAGAGGCAAGGAGATGCTTCAATTGTGGAAGCAAAGATCATCTTATTAGCAAATGTCCATACAATAGTGAGAAAGATGATGACAACAAGAACAAGAAGAAGGAGTGGAAAGAAAAGAAAGATAAGAAGGACAAGATGTCCTTCAAAAAGAAGAAGGGTGGTTCATATGTAGTCACTTGGGATAGTGATGCTTCCACAAGTGATGATGATGATAGTGATGACAACAAGACCACCAAGAAGAAGGCATTTGCAAGCATAGCAATCAATGAGAAGCCTTCTCTCTTCGACTCTCCATCATGCTTCATGGCTAAGGCCACCAAGGTACAAACTTATGATGATGAAAGTGAGAGTGAACATGATAGTGATAGTGATAATGATGATGATGAACCTACTAAAGATGAATTAATTGACATGCTAGAAGATGCTAGAGAACACTTTAACATCTCAAGAAAGGAATGCAAAAGCTTGCGTAAGGAAGTAAAAGCCCTTAAGCAAGCCTTTGATGAGCTCAATGCATCTCATGAGAGGCAAGAGGATGCCCATGAGAAGCTTTGCAAGGCTCACAAAAAGCTTGAAAAAGCTCATTCTTCTTTGCTTGATGAGCAAACTAAAAAGAAGCATGTTGAAACTTGCAATGTAGGTTTAACTTGTGATTTAATTGATACATCACTATCTATGCCTACCATTGTTTCTCCAACCAACCCTTCTTGTAGCACTACTACTTCCATCTCATCTAGTAGTAATGTTCACACTTGTGATACCACACTAGTGGTTGAAAATGAGAACCTCAAGAAGGAAGTAACTAAGCTCACTCACACCTTGGCTAAGGCTTATGGTGGTGAGGACCGCTTGCTTATGTGCTTGGGTAGCCAAAGAGCTTCTCTCTACAAAGAGGGATTGGGCTATACCCCAAGAAAGGCAAGGCGGCCTTTGCTCCTCACAAGACTAGTTTTGTGAAGAACAATGGTCGATTTTGCACTAGTTGCAAAACAAGTTGGTCATAGAGAGCATGAATGCACCAACAAAAGCAAAAATGCTAATGTATCCTCCATTAAGCTTAATTCTTCCTATATGCTTGTTAAGGGTGCAAATGGTGTTCATGCTAAGTTCATTGGTAAACCATGGATGGGCTCAAAGAAGAAAGCCATTTGGGTGCCAAAGAGCTTGGTTACTAACCTTCAAGGACCCAAGCAAGTTTGGGTACCTAAAAAGAATTGATCTTCTTTTGTAGGTCAATTACAAAGCCGGAGGAAGGCATTGGGTTCTTGATAGTGGGTGCACTCAACACATGACCGGTGATGCAAGAATGTTCAACTCAATCAACACCAATGGCAATGATGGCTATGATAGTATCACATTTGGTGACAATGGCAAAGGCAAGGTCAAAGGGCTTGGTAAGATTGCAATATCCAATGACTTGAGCATATCCAATGTGTTGCTAGTAGAGAGCTTGAACTTCAATTTGCTATCCGTGGCTCAATTGTGTGATCTTGGATTCAAATGCATATTTGGGGTAGATGATGTAGAAATCATAAGTGTAGATGGCTCTAACTTGATCTTCAAAGGCTTTAGATATGAGAATCTATACTTGGTTGATTTCAATGCTAGTGAAGCTCAATTATCCACATGCTTATTCACTAAGTCAAGTATGGGATGGTTATGGCATAGAAGGCTTGGTCATGTTGGAATGAAACAATTAAATAGATTGGTTAAGCATGATTTGGTTAGAGGCTTGAAAGATGTAGTTTTTGAAAAGGATAAGCTATGTAGCTCTTGTCAAGCCGGCAAACAAGTTGGAAACACCCATCCTAAGAAAAGCATGATGAGCACTAGTAAAGCATTTGAGTTATTGCACATGGATTTGTTTGGGCCAACACAATACACTAGTATCGGTGGAAATAAATATGGATTTGTGATAGTAGATGACTACACTAGATACACATGGGTATTCTTTATAGTGGACAAAAGTGATGTGTTTGCAACATTCAAATCTTTTGTCAAGGGCATTCACAATGAGTTTGAAACAACCATCAAGAGAGTTAGAAGTGACAATGGTAGTGAGTTTAAGAACACTAGAATTGATGAGTTATGTGATGAATTTGGAATTAGACATCAATTCTCGGCCAAGTACACACCTCAATCAAATGGCCTTGTTGAGAGAAAGAATAGAACACTCATTGATATGGCAAGGTCTATGCTTAGTGAGTACAATGTGAGTCAATCTTTTTGGGCCGAAGCTATCAACACGGCTTGCTATTGTAGCAACCGCCTCTATTGTCACCGATTGAAAGAGAAGACACCATATGAGCTCTTGAATGGTAGAAAGCCCAACATTGCATATTTTCGGGTCTTTGGTTGCAAATGCTATATCTTGAAGAAAGGCACAAGATTGGGCAAGTTTGATAAGAAATGTGATGAAGGATTCCTACTTGGTTATTCCACCACAAGCAAAGCATATAGAGTTTGGAATTTGGATAGTGGTACTCTTGAGGAAGTTCATGATGTTGAATTTGATGAAACCAAGGGTTCACAAGTAGAGAATGAGAACTTGGAAGATGTTAGAGGCATTCAACTTTCAAATGCCATGAAGAACATGGATATTGGTGAATTGAGGCCTAGGCAAGTGATTGATGATGAAGATGATCAAGTGCAAGTGCTCTCCAACTCTAATGTGCAAGATGATACAAATCAAGCTAGTGCAAGTGACTCTCATGATATTGATCAAGATCAAATGGTTAGTACATCATCTCAACCAAATGATCAAGCAAGTGCAAGCAATCAAGTTCCAATTCTTCAAGCAACAAGTATTGCAAGAGATCATCCTTTGGATACAATCATTGGAGATATTTCAAGAGGTGTACAAACAAGATCAAGATTGGCATCATTTTGTGAACACTTCTCTTTGTGTCATCCATTGAACCAAAGAAGATAGATGAAGCTTTGAAGGATGTTGATTGGGTGAATGCTATGCATGAAGAATTGAACAACTTCACAAGAAATCAAGTATGGGAATTGGTAGAAAGACCAAAGGGACACAATGTGATTGGAACCAAATGGGTCTTTAGAAACAAGCAAGATCAAGATGGGATAGTTGTAAGGAACAAAGCAAGATTGGTAGCACAAGGCTATACACAAGTTGAAGGTCTTGACTTTGGAGAAACTTATGCCCCGGTTGCTAGATTGGAAGCAATTAGAATCTTGCTAGCCTATGCTTGTGCCCACAACATCAAGCTCTATCAAATGGATGTTAAGAGTGCATTTCTCAATGGTTACATCAATGAAGAGGTATATGTTGAGCAACCTCCCGGTTTTGAAGATGACAAGAAGCCCAACCATGTGTATAAGTTGAAGAAGGCATTGTATGGCTTGAAGCAAGCACCTAGAGCATGGTATGAGAGATTGAGGGACTTCCTACTCTCTAAAGGGTTCACAATGGGCAAGGTTGATACTACTCTTTTCATCAAGAAGATTGGAAAAGATCTATTTGTATTGCAAATCTATGTTGATGATATCATATTTGGATCAACCAATCAAGATTTTTGTGATGAGTTTGGAAAGATGATGGCTAATGAGTTTGAAATGTCCATGATTGGAGAGTTGAGTTACTTCCTTGGTCTTCAAATCAAGCAATTGAAGAATGGTACTTTTGTGAGTCAAGGGAAGTACATCAAGGACATGATCAAGAAGTTTGGCATGAGTGATAGCAAAGTCATTAGCACACCTATGGGAACAAATGGTAACTTGGATAGTGATGCAAGTGGAAACATGGTGGATCAAAAGTTGTATCGGTCTATGATTGGAAGCCTACTCTATGTGACCGCATCAAGGCCGGATGTCATGTTTAGTGTATGCATGTGTGCAAGATTTCAAGCCTCACCAAGAGAAAGTCATTTGAAGGCTACAAAGAGGATATTGAGGTACTTGAAGCATACACCAAATGTTGGTTTGTGGTATCCCAAAGGAGCAAAGTTTGAGCTAGTTGGTTACTCCGACTCGGATTATGCGGGGATGCAAGGTTGAAAGGAAGAGCACATCGGGCACATGTCAATTGTTGGGAAGATCACTTGTTTCATGGTCATCAAAGAAGCAAAATAGTGTTGCATTATCAACCGCTTGAAGCCGAATACATATCCGCCGGTAGTTGTTGTGCACAAATACTTTGGATGAAGGCCACTTTGAGTGATTTTGGAATCAAGTTCAAGAAAGTGCCATTGCTATGTGACAATGAGAGTGCAATCAAGCTAACCAACAATCCGGTGCAACATGCAAGAACAAAGCACATTGATGTCCGCCACCATTTCATAAGAGATCACCAACAAAAGGGGACATTTGCATTGAGAGTGTAGGCACCAAGATCAACTTGCCGATATATTCACCAAGCCATTGGATGAGAAAAGGTTTTGCAAGCTAAGGAATGAGTTGAACATATTGGATTTCTCAAATATGTGTTGATGCAACCCCACTCTCATATGACATGCCTCTCCTTCGAGCAATCTAAGGTAAAAGTTGATTGGCATGACATACATTCTTGCTAAGGACATGATTAGTGCATCTAGTCATATTTTCAATCTCATTAGGACCTTGCAAGTGGTTCTATCTTATTAGGCTCATTCATGAAAATCAAATGAATTTCGATGTCAATATGGTATCACTATTGCTTCTATGCTTGACTTGATCTAGTGATGGCATATGACATGTTTGTGGGCTTGTAAACCTAGTGTTTAATCTAGAAAATGAACTATAAGTGTTTAACTCAACATGGTACAAGATAACCCTTATTTGGAGGTGTGAAGAAGCTTGTCCATGGATCAAACCGAGTTAAATATCTTTGGGAAATAATCTAGAATTGAACCAAATTTGGGAAAATGATCCTCACCCCATTGATTGACATTGATAATCCCAACCTATCTATAATTTAAGTATTTGTGGTCATTGATGACAAAGGGGGAGAGAAACAAAGATATGAGTGATAGGGGAGTACTTAACATAGGGGGAGAGATATGATAAAGGAATGGGATCAATTAAAACCTAATATTTTGAGCACACAAGTAGGGGGAGCAAGCTCATGAACTTGTATGGTGCATTTGAATGTGCATTACATATGTTTGCTTGCATGGCACAAGTGTTAAATTTTAATATCCATGCTTGTGTGATGTATGCTAGTTGTAGATTTGAATGATGAAATGCAAACTAGCATGCATAGGATATCTAGTGATTTCACTTCCAAATATTTCTAAGTGGTATTGAGCTAACCATGGTGCTAAGGATGGTATATTGGTGCACTCCGATTGGTATCACGCTTCAAAGGTCAATCTTTTATACCTTAGCATCATATGATAGACATTGACTCCTACATTTCCTATCTAAGCATATGTGCAAGCTTCAATCCAAACTCTTAGCACATATGTAGGGGGAGCAATTACTACCACTTAGGGTTCATGAAACTTGTCCATATCCTTTTACACATGGTAATTATGCTTGGGCAAGCAACATGGATTCAATTGAATTTCAATTCATATCTTTGTATAAGGGTTGTCATCAATTACCAAAAAGGGGGAGATTGAAAGCTCTAGTTTGGTTTTGGTGAATTGATGAAACCCTAAGTGCTAACCTAGTTTATCAAGATGATTATGAGATAGGTAGCACTACTCCAAGTGATGAAGCAATGACGAAGATCATGATAATGGTGATAGCATGGTGATGATCAAATGCTTGAACTTGGAAAAGAAGAAAGAGAAAAAAAAAGGCTCAAGGCAAAGGTATAAAATGTAGGAGCCATTTTGTTTTAGTGATCAAGACACTTAGTGAGTGTGATCACATTTAGGATAGATAGCCGTACTATTAAGAGGAGTGTAACTCAGATCGAAATGCGGTTATCAAAGTGCCACTAGATGCTCTAACTCATTGCATATGCATTTAGGATCTAGTGGAATGCTAACACCCTTGAAAATATTTGTGAAAATATGCTAACACATGTGCACAAGGTGTTTGCAGGGTTGAGATGGGTTTGGGTCCTCTCTCCCTCCCGCCCGAAGCTTGCGAGTAAAAATTCAACGCTTTGGAAAAATGAAATGTCTATTTTCTATTGCGCCGGATACAAAATTCTTGGTGGTTGGCACATTTGAGCAAGGGTGAGGAAGTTAGAGTTGAAATGGAGTTGGTCGAAATAATGTTTGGCGTCGGTCCTGCGGACCGGACGCTGAATCAACAAAGCTTACCGGACGCCGATCGTCAAGGCCCCGGTCAGTTGACTTCGGCACACAAGGGGAGGTTGAGCACCGGACGCTGGTCTGCGTCCGGTCAAGGTGGACCGGACGCGTCCGGTCGAAGAAACATGCCTCGGGGAGCTTACTGGAAACGACCGGACGCTGAGGCTTCAGCGTCCGGTCAGTTCGAAGGAGCAAATATCCGGTCGAGGCCGATGACCGTTGAGTCTGGACACGTGGTCGACATCGAAGCGACCGGACGCCGAGAGCCGCGTGTCCGGCCGAGTCTGACCGAGCGTCCCGGTCGTAACGCTGTTTTGCCCAAAGAAGGGGTATAACGGCTCTATTTGATGGGGGCTCTATTTATAGCCCCATGGCCGGCTCAAGGGAGAACCCTTGCACATTTTCATTGACATAGCAAGCTTGTGAGCCTAGCCAAAGGACTCCCACTCATCTACATCATTGATTCATCATCATAGTGAGATTGGGAGTGAATCCAAGTGCATTGCTTGAGTGATTGCATCTAGAGGCACTTGGTGATTGTGTTTCATTCATGATTTCGCTTGTTACTCTTGGTGGTTGCCGCCACCTAGGCGGCTTGGAGCAGCAAGGATCGTTGAGTGGAGGAGGTGATTGTCTCCGACTCGATCGTGGTGATTGTGAGGGGTTCTTGACCTTTCCCGTGAGAGCGCCAAAAGGTACTCTAGTAAATTGCTTGTGGCTTGTGTGATCCTCATCTTGTGTTGGTTGTGCGGCACCCTATTGAGGGTTTGGTGAGTGATGCCAATTAGCGCGTGAACCTCCAAGTGAGTGAATCGCCACAACGAGGACTAGCTTGCCGGCAAGTAAGTGAACCTCGGTAAAAATCATTGTTATTCATCTTCGTGATTGATTGGTTCATTTATCTACACGACGGTATAACCCTCTTGATCATTCTCTTTACTTTACCGCAAACTAGTTGACAAGCTCTTTAGTGTAGCTAGTTGTGAGAGCTTGCATGCTTGGTTGGTGTGGCTCTTTAGTTAGCCTTTGAGAGCACACTAACATAGGGTAGTGTCATTGCTCTTGTGTGAATTGACACTATCTAAACTAGAATTGTGGTAGGTGGCTTGCATTTTTGAGTAGGCTAGCGCAACACTAGCTTCGCCTCATAATTGTCTAACCATTTGGTTAAGTGTTGTTGTAGAAATTTTTATTAGGCTATTCACCCCCCCTCTAGCCATTAGGACCTTTCAAGTGGTAAGGAGCGGGAGTTGAAGCTAGTGGCCGAGGAGGAGCTCGTAGCCCTAGAGCGGAGGGTGAGTTAGGATGCCAAGGTGGTCGCCCGGCTATGCAAGGAGCGAGACGAGCTGTTCCAAACCATGGGGAGACTTCGCTCGGAGCATGGCGTAGCCCACGAGGAGCGCGACCAGGCCGTCCGAGAGCACGACGAGGCACAGTAGAGGATCAGCTCCCTCTAGGCTGAGCTCAGAACTGCTACAACCTGAAGGCTGGAGGCCGAGGGCGTCTCTGTCGAGCTGGCCATGGAGCTCGCCGAGGTTAGGAGGAACCTTCAGATGGAGAGCGACGAGCTTGGTATCCTGAGCGCCGCCCTCAGAGTGGTCTAAGATGACCTGGAGGTGGTGTGGTTGGAGGGGACCAGTTCGCTTGTGGCTTGTGCTATCGATATCACGGCGCGGGAGCGCCAGCTCGAGAGGGACGCTCTTCGCACCGGAGTCACCCAAGCCTTTGCGATTGCTTGTTCGCTTTCCGCGGATAGCATCGACTTGGAGACAACGAGCCTCGGTTTCGCACCTGGCTACGAAGCCTCTAAGCTGGACGAGATAGAGACGGCGGTGGCTCCTCTTGCGCAAGACCCGGCGAACAGAATTGAAGATATAGTTTCCCCCCGGAGGGGATAGTTAGTCATATAGGTTGGATGAACATTATTGTAATCTGTGGACAAGTGCTGACCCTTATGTATCATAAAAACAATTTAGTAACTTTGTTTTGATTGATTGAACTTATTTTCTTCCCTTCTTGTATGCGAAAAAAGTGGCTCGCGTATTCTGACCCTTCCATTCGTTAAGACTGCAGGGCCCGAGGTGTAAGAGCGGAACTTTCATCATGCTGGTGAGCAAAGACACCGTAGCCACCGAGGCATAGGCTTTTTGCAGTCCGTCCAGGGATGCTCAGTTGTTCATTTCCACAAACCATGCCGTTAGGCTTAGCATGAGGACGAGGTCTGACGCAGCGACTGTTTCAAAAAAGATGTACTTATACCTTTGTCAGCCCCCGAGTGAGATCCGACCCTTTGCCGTTGATGAGGTCGGATGTCACTGAAAATCGAGGAGAGGATAGCGAAACTTAGTAGGAGAAAGCATCTCTTGTATTCACACGTACCCCACCCTATGATCTTAGCTATTATTCTGCAACCGAGTGTTCGGTCTCCTCGCAAGTCCAACCCTCCTCGAGCCCCACACGTAGTGGGGATTCGATCGAGGGTCGGCTTGTTTTTGTAACTGTCACCCCGTCCGTAGTTTCGGCAACTAGAGAGGTTGAGTTAACGTCACTTGCCTCGATGGCTTGAGTGATGCGCTCAGTGAGCTCGCTAACGGGCATGTTTGAATGGAATCCAGTTCTGTCGCTTGTGACGGGGTCAGCAAAGCCCTCATGTGGCATTCCGCTGCTCCTTAACCCACCTTCCAATAGATTCCCCCTCAATGGGGATTCTATGGGCTCAGCTAGAGGTTAGGATCGAATGAGAAGGTTGAGATGACCTTGTTCGCTTCTAGGCGGGACGGGCAAAGGCTGCTGAGGCTCATCTGCGTTTTTCTCCTGACTTTTGTTTGACATGAGGCGACCTCGGGCTCTTCGCGAGCCAGCCTTCGAACCTCGGTCTCTCGATCTAGGATCAGGCGGCTTGAGCCCTCGAGCCTCGTGGGGTTTGGTAGGGGTCGGCCATGTTTCATGCGTCACCCCTATCTCTGGCTGTGCCCTCGAATGACAAGTCGGATGACGGTTCACCCGGTCGATGGGCCAAGAACCGTCTCAGGTAAGGAGGGATACAGAGCTGAAAACGGTCCTATGGCCCATTCAGGACCAGGAGTTCGAAGGCTGGCCCACCGACGGGTTCACAGCCGCTCTGGGGCACCCTTAGAGCGAGGGGTGGAAAGGGATGGGTCCACTAGCAGCCAGTACCTGGGCGCACGAGCGCCGTGGGCATCCCGGCCCACATTCGAGTCTTGATCGGTTCCCAGTCCATGGTTTTTTCTCGAAGAAAGGCAACGAGCCCTTGGGACCGACCGAACAGACCCAAGAACTATATAGATCGGCCGCCAAGAGTCTAGAGTCGGTCACCAGCTGACCCGTGTTGAACCCCCGTGAATGGAAAGTCAGGGGCCCACTCGGACTAGACCGTTAACAGCTTACTGAGCACCATGTTTCGTCTATCGAGGAAAAACGTGGCACGGCTCAGCCCCTTCATTTTATCGAAAAAACGCTTGAGTGAAGTTTAACTCGCAAGGAGACCGAACGCGCGGTTGCAGTACGACGACGGACCGATCGGATCCTAGGGGACCGAAATGAGAAAAATCTTTCCGACCTCCCGAATCCTATGGTTACATGCCCCCAAGAAGACTGGTCATGACAAAAAGGAATCACCGTCCTACCAGGACGCCGTGGGCTACAAAAAGAAGGCCAAGGCCCTCAGAGTCCTCCTGTCCGGAAAAGCCTCCAAAGGAGTATTCTACTCCTTCGCAGGCTCGGGGGCTACTGTCGGGTATCGATATTAGGGATACCCAAAGCAAGGACGCTAACTTCCCCGGATGGCTCGAGACATATTAAAAGGTCTCGGCCAACCCCAAGGTCGCGGGCTCCATCTCGCCCAACCTCGAGGCCACGGGCTCCGTCTCGTCCGACCCCATGGCCGCGGGTTTCGTCTCGCCCAAGGCCGCGGGCTCCATCTCGCCCGACCTCGAGGTCGCGGGCTCCGTCTCACCAGACCCCTTGGGTGCGGGCTCCGTCTCGCCCGACCCCAAGGATCTGGTTTCTGTCTCGCCCAAGGTCGCGGGCTCTGTCTCGCCCGACCTCGAGGCCGCGGGCTCCGTCTCACCCGACCCGTTGGGTGCGGGCTCTGTCTCGCCCGACCCCAAGGACGCGGTTTTCGTCTCGCCCAAGGTCACGGGCTCTGTCTCGCCCGACCTTGAGGATGCAGATTCCGTCTCATCCGACGAGGACCCATACCGCTGCCAACCACTTCAGGTCCAAACGTATGGGCCTGGGTCAAAACTCTGACGCTAGGGAAGAGGTTGGCACGCCTCGATGTAACCCGTGGCCATGACGGGCCATACCTCGGGATTCACATCAATAACAGTGTCGGACGTGCCGGTGCTGTTTTGCCTAATCCTCGTACGGACGCTGACAAGCGCGTCAGTTCACCACGACATCCACCGGGACAGAGTGGAACGCCATGACCGGCAGATGATGGCTGCGCATGACGCCAGTGACGAACAGGGCCGCGACATGGAGCCATCCCTGTTGACATCTACAGGATCAGTGAGACCCGCATGAAGGAGAAGAAGGACCCGGTAACCCTGGAAACCTTTTTCTCTCTCGTTCTTCTCCTTTTCCTCCTCTGTAACCCGCGCTTTCCCTTCGTCTATAAAAGGGAAAGCAGGGCGTCCCATGAAAAGGGTGATCTAGACACAAGAGCACGATACGAGCACACGGCTGAGCGGCAAGTAAGCTCTTAGCACCCGTTCACTCGTTTCATCAGAGACTTGAGATCCTCTCTCTCGCCTGTTTATAACCCATACTGCAAACCAAGTACCGGTAACACGAGCAGCAGCGAACTGAATGTAGGGACGTTATGTCCGAACTAGTATAAACATTTGTGTTCTCCGAGCACACCATCTGAGCCAGACGCGTAAATACAAATTTACTCATCGGTGGTCAAAAACACCGATACAATCTATGCAATTAGTTATTTTTTAGTCTATATTTCATACTCCATGTATATGCTCAAACATCTGATGAGATAGAGAGTAAACTCACCCTATCCTATCGAATGTTTGACACGTGTATGGAGTATTAAATATAGACTAAAAAATAATTAATTGCACAGATTACGACTACTTTACGAGACGAATCTTTTAAGTCTGATTAATCCATGATTTAACAATAAAATGCTACAGTAACACGTGTGCTAATAACGGATTAATTAGGCTTGATAAATTCGTCTCGCGGTTTCTTAACTGATTCTATAATTTATTTTTCTATTAACATCTGAACATCACGTATAACACACCCGTATGACGTCTCAAAACTTTACCGTTAGAAACTAAAAAGGCATAAGTAATGTGACGCGAACTGGAAAGGCATGCAGGGAGGGGACAGGGGCAGGGTCGCATGTCACAGGCGGCCACCACCCGCTTCTCACTTTCATCGCGAGTGCCGACTGCCGAGTCCGAGTGGGCAGCCGCAGCCGCATCGGCATCCGAGCGGAGCGGAGAGGCCGGACATTCTTGAGGTCTGACGACTGCACTAGTTTGGATGGAGTCCTGGGAAACACGTCTGAACCAGGCAGCACCTTCAGGCCGTCGATTTTCCATGCATGGGGTCAGATCGACATGCCTGGGCGGCAGCCCCAGGCGAGGCTCCAATCCAAACAGCACCAATCGACAACGCTTTGGTTGAGTACGAGAGGCGCCGTTCTAGTGGGCGGATCGGATCAGAATACTAATACTCAGTACCACAGCAGCAGCAGCAGTACGTGCAACAACTACTAATCTACTTTACTGCCAAATTGCTGCTTTTTTTAGTATTAATAGCTGCTTGCATGCATTAAATATAAAAAACATAACTAATTACACAGTTTAGTTGGAAATCACGAGATAAATCTTTTGAGCCTAGTTGGTCCACGATTGGACTATATTTACCAAATAAGACGAAAATGGTACTATTTATCAGGTTCAGAAAATTTGCAAAGTGAACAAGGCCCTAATCTACTACTGCTGCTGCTATTATTAGTAGTAGTAGCTGCTTGTGCATCTACCAATCCTAGTACGATCTGTTTGAGCAGCAGTGGGCAGGCGAAACACTATTTCAGTTTGTTATGAGACAAAAATACTGTTTCGGCTAAAAAAATAAGCTGAAAAGTACGGATTATAAGAGAAGCGAATAGTGACATTGTGTTGGTGACACATCACACACACGGGGCGCCGCCCGCCACCCGACATCACCAAACATCAGAAAAATCGTGCGCCGATCGACGCCCTGTTCGTTTGGGCTTGTTTGGCTGACAAGCCATGGCTGAAAGTACTGTTGGCTGATTTGGTGTGAGAGAAAAATATATTGTTCATTGACAAAAAAATACGGCTTATAAACTAAACAAGTCCAAACAACACAGGACGCGAATTAGTCAGCAGAGAGTACTGTTCCTTTATGATGTCCAATTACTACTTGACTGACTACCACCATCACTCGCGATCTCAACCCTCAATCAACCAGATAAACGAGGGTACAGAAGAATCCCCAAAATCGGGGGTGCCACTCGCACTCGGCCGGGCCTCGATGGTTTGCCGCTACGCCACGCCTGACGCACGCACGCATACATACATACATACATACGCATGTCCTCCTGGCGCAGTTTATGCCGGTGGACCGAGGGCACAGCACCGCAACACAACAGCTGCGGCGGACCGCGGATGCTCCATATGCCTCCCCGGACCCCGGATCCCCATCCCGGCTTCAGTCCATCCACGCTGTACCTGTACGTAGCCAACTGCATCGTGGTTGGCTGCTGCCTCCGAGCGCCGGCAGGCGGCAGCGCATGTTACGCCTCGGCAGGCCGGGCATTATTGGGGCCAGGACCGCCGTCGCCATGCCATGCCCCTCCGGCGCATGCAGCTGTTTCCTCGTGTCGCCCACCGCGGAAAAAGCCTACAGCTACAGCGGCCGGGCCGGCTGGCAACAAAAGCGACGCATATGGCTACAGTACTGGGGGTGGGGGGTCCACGTGTGCCTGCCCGAGGTGGTATGGTATGTATGTACTCTGCTACTGCTACACGTACGTCTACAGCCAGCTCATACCCGGTAGTGCTGATACCCGACGTCGCCGTCCTAGCTAGCTAGGCATCTCGCTACTGCAGATCATTTTCCCGGCCGGCCTGGTGGCAATGTGGGATGATCCAGCTGGTGGTTGATACAGATACAGCCGTGTACTGCTCCCTCTCGTGCCACACAAGTTGCCAGCGTCGTCCATCCGTTTTGGGGCCGGTGACCCAAAAGTTTTGCGTTGCCTCCGGATATGGCCTGGCAGCTGGCACAAGTCCCTGTTTCTACCAGAACTAGCTTTCCAGCCGATGGAACTCTCAAACGACATAGATATATAGATACTAGCGTCCTCTTCGTTTGGACTGGTTTGACTTATAAACTATGGCTAAAAGTACTGTTTGCTAGTTTGGTGTGAGAGAAAAGTACTGTTCATTGGCTGATAAACCAGATACGAGCAAGCGAACTGTAGATATACGTAGGTGGATTGGATAAAAGCTCACTTCATGAACTTTGGGCTTCCAAAATTCTTCAGGATTTATTAAACACGTCTGTGCAAATTTGAACACTTGTCCCATTATCCGCTTGTCCCATTTATCTCGTAACCGAGTCTACAACGTTAAAACTGACATGATACTTCATCTAAACAAATCCAATTCCAACGGAACTCGTTTGCAGGATTTTGTTTTTGAGGGAAAACTCGTTTGCTAGATAGGCAACTGGAGTACTGGACACGCCAAATCTCCAGTAGCCTGCCGAGCTCGCTCGTAGTTTCAAATTTTCCGAGCTTCCCAAGTCAGACTGGACCTGAACATGTTAGCCCTTCACGCAGACGGGCCCACGAACCAAAGTTGGGCTGGACCAACAAACTTATTTTTGCATGGGCCCTGGTTTGGTTGGTGTTCGCCACCGGCCTTCCCTTGGTCGTGAACAACATTAACACGCCTGGGACCAGATTCCGACCGCGCCCGTGCGGACCAGAGCGGAAGTCCAAAGTTTCCCCCGGAACCGACGGCACAGTGGACGGTGCACGCAACGACTATTCTTGCCATTCGGGGGCGACCTTTCGCCGTAGTTGCACAGTCGCAAAAGATCACGCGGCAGTTAGGGCTTAGCAAACCTTAATTTTATCCGAAACCGGCAGTTAGGGCCTAGCAAACCTTAATTTTATCGGAAACACTCCTTACAGGCCTCCGTCAGACGGAGACCGCACTCACCCACGCCGCCCCCGCCCATGTCGTCCACTCGCTCTGCTCGTGGGATGGACCCCACCCTCGCCCTTCACCCATGCCACCCCCACCGCCCGTCCACGCCACGCACGGCGAGCCCGTCGCGCTAAGCGCTCGCTAGCTCGCTCCCGAACTCATGCCTCCCGTTGCGGATGTGCTCCATCCGCCTATCCCTGCCCTTGTCGACGTCCGTACCGCCAATGAGCTCCACACCGACGACCTATGTGCCACTCCACGGCTTCGAGCTTCGCGTCGACGAGCCTCCATTCTTCCAAGCAGCAAACAGTTGCTATGCTAAAAGCGCATGTTGCAGTAGTATGTTTCAAGTGCTTCAGATGTTTCAGAGGTACGTTGCAAGTGTTGTATATCGATGTTGCAAAAGTATATCGGGATGCTGCACATGTTGTAATGGCTATACACGTATGTTTTAATTGTATGTTCCAAATATTTCATCTGTTCCAGACGAATGTTACAAGTGTTTTGTTTGGATGTTGCAAAAGTAGATCTGAATATTTCATATACATGCATGTTGTAAGCATATGTTTCAAGTGTTTCCAGGTGATTCATACGTATGTTTGCAAGTGTTTTATCTAAATGTTGCATAAGTTCACAATGGTTTTCAAATGTTTTTCATGTGTTTTCGCAAGTATTTTCAGACGCTTGTTGCAAGTTTTTCATTTGTTATCTTTTATGTGTTGCAACTGTTGCATCTGAATGTTTCAAAAGTAGATCGGATGTTGCACACGAGATGTGAGTGGGGAGCGGGCGGTGGCATGGACAACATCCAGGACGGCGCGGGCCCATTGCTGGTGCGCCCCTCGCGAGCCCGAGCGCCGAGAAGCGGCCAACGGCGTAGACGACGTCTGCGGCGGTGTGGGCGACGTCTGGGGCGGCACGGGCCCACTACTGCGGCGCTCAATTTGCTCCCTATGCGGGCATCGTTCAGACATTGGCGCCCGGATTGGATATCCGGGCGCTAGCAAGCCAATAATTTAAAAGGGCACGATCACACCTGAAAGAACGAACCAACATATTTAGAAAATTAACAAATTACCACATGCGTCTTGCGATAAGCGAGGTGTAAATTATCCTAAAAGACTAGTGTGTTAGGAATATAAACATTTAAATTGTTCCTTCCAAACTCGCACACAATCTTGAAATGCATCTGTGAGGTAATAGGCCATGTCATATTCGGCCTAGAGGCTAGAGTAGGTTTATGAAAAATATTTTTTTTATTTATATGGAATTGATTTTTTTAATTTTATGCAAACTTGATCCTTTTTTTAAAAAAAATTCATGAAAAATATAGTGATGTCTCAGAAACTGGAATATGAGATTTGGGGACTTATTTACTTAGCATTTTGGAACGACCAAAAATATCACACTTGTTTTCTAATCATTTTACCTACCTAGCCTTTCTCTTGATGAAACTTATTTTTTTGGGACATTACAAGATTGTTGTTTGATATCTGGGAGAAAATCATATTTTTTTGAAAAAATATGTATGATTACTAAATTTCAGACACTAATGGTGACCACAGGCATGGAACATCCAAAGTCCTGCTCGACATTCAATAAGCTACGAACGGCATCCGTTAGGTAGAAGAAACAAGCCATGTGCAAGTGCAAAAAAAAAACTGAGAAACAACAACAAATGCTGTGAAACAATTGAACATGATTTTAGAAGAAAAAAAAGACAAAGAATAATCTCATTTGCAGTTCATATGCAGGAGGAAGACTAGTTACATATACAACACAGGATAAAGATTCCCTGTTCGCTTGTCTTATGATTCATACTTTTCAGCTTGTTTTTTTCAGTCGAAACAGTGTTTTTCTCTCACCACAAATAAGCCGGAACAGTGTTTCGGCTTGTTTTTTTTTCAGCGAAGCGAACGGGGCCACAGAGTTTGGACTCAATCTACGGAGTGGTGACCTTCCGGCGTCAAAGGAGCAACCCCAACACTTCATCTTACCGGAGTTGTAAGATATCTTTCACTCAAAGTTCATTTTAGCACTTGTAGTAAAATTCTCGTAGGTGCCAGAACTCATGGCTATTTGCGTCAGAACTTCCGGCTGCCGGAAGTTCCAGCCCAAACTGTCGGGACTTCCGACTGTCACTGACATTTGACTTTGAGATTACGTAGAAATTTTTAGATACTCATATTCACCCCCTCTAGACATTGTTTAGATCCTTTCAATTAGTATCAGAGCAAGGTCTTCTTTTAGCGCTTCATCGCATGGGAATGAACAATGTCAGAGATCCTTTCAATTGATATCTGAGCAATGTCAGACCCCGGTAAGATGAAGTGTTGGGGTTGCTCCTTTGACGCCGGAAGATCACCACTCCGTAGATTGAGTTTAAATAAGCCGTAACTACTAGTCAGCACCGCGCGCTTCCCTGCGGGCAGACTATTATGTCTGGAGTTAGAACATCAGAACTTAAATGGTACTCTAAACAGTGGAGAACATTTTTTAATTCATTGAATTCAATACTGATACAACAATGGTACTGGGATTAATAGAGTTGCATGAAGCAAAATGTCATTTGAACTACAAATGGCACTTGAAGCAATTTATTACAACCGGGAGCGGCAGTTCTGATTAGGGAGAGGAATAGAAAGGTACAAATTGCGAGTGTGATAGGAAAGAGTATCAAAGCAAAATAATAAAATAAGATAAAAATGCTTTTAGCACAAAATCTATAAGACTGGTTCATCCAGACACGTAATGAACATTTGTTTAAGGTAGCAAAGCATAGTTATTTGTGGTAATTGAGATATATACATATTTGAGAAGCACTGAAGAGTCCCTTGGCAGAAGCATTCAAGCAGCACTCCTTAGTGGTACCTGCAGGCATACAGGTGGTACAGGTCTGGGATCAGTGCCTCAGTCATACTGGAGACAACAGTTAACTTATTATGGTCTTCTGAAGAAAAAAAATGGAGTTGTCCTGAGATTGGGCATGGGCATAGAAGGCAACATGATTTGATTCATGGAATGTAAATGGAAATACGAATTAGTGCACAAAGGCTGAACCAAAATACGTGATTTTAGGAGGAGCGGGGAAATTGTTGTAACTGACCTACTCTTTTTTTGCCGATGGGGCGATTACGATCTCCAATTTCTCTGTGTGCTGAAAACAAAGAACTGTGATGAATTTAGCGCAAACACCAACAGCGAGGAACATCAATAGGCCTGTAGGTAGGATATGGACGTAAAAAAACTTACATGAGGTGATACAGGTATCTGCACTTGCACTGGCATGTAAGCTGGCTCTGTAATCTGAACCAATAGGATGAGAATCATCTAGTAAGCAAAGTATCATTTTTTGCATAGCCAGGCAAGGAGATGATAATGGATATCAGATACTAAATATATCTAATATATCGGTAGGAAAAGGAAAGTGGAAAATTTGAAGATGGAAATAGAGAGATAGCTAACCTGGGTGCATCAACATTGAGCCATTTGCTCAATGGATGTTTTTTTTCATTCTATATATCACAATTCTGTTAACAACATGATAAACAGAGCATAAGACCAAGACACAGTGCAATGGTGTTTCAAATCTGTGTATGATGATGTCACAGCTATAACTAATTATAAAGAGAATGTGATACCTAAAGCTTAGATGGTGTGGTGTTCGGATGGAACAACACAGGAGTGTTTTAATATCCTGCAATATTAACGATGGAAAAGTGGTATCAGTAAGCCATATATAGGTCATGAAGTCAAGGGTTGAGGCTAACATAGTAGAACAAAGATGACATATGAACCGAACATCTTAATCGATTCATTGCATGAATCTACAAATTCTGACTAACCCTCAGATGACGAAATCCACAGAAGTTCGTTAAGTGCACAGAAACACACTTTGACCTTGCAAAGGCACCTGAACATTTTGCAGTCATTGATCCTGAAGTGTATGTTTAAGAACATGTTTTTGCTATAGAAAATATATCCCTCAACCTGAATAAGGTACACAGCAACATTGAATTAACTTTTGATCAAGGGTACCTTGTGCTGCTTGTTTGCTTCTTTGAACCTATAGGACTCCTTGTCAGATGTAGATATGTGCATCTGCATCTTTGTTCCTGCAAATTTTGAACAAAAATCGCTGCAGAGGCAAATCATGGAGCACATGGTGCGCATCCTCCATGAGTTCGGTCTCTTCTGCAGTTCTGCGGATGGGAGAAGAAACGGGAGTCCGGGAGCGGCCTGGAAACTTCCAGCATGCGCGACGTGGAGGGAGCAGGAGGGAACGCAAAAACGCTACAGGGTAACAGTAACGGACCGGCCATATATCTAGGCGTGTAGGCGTGTATATGTCTTTATTATATTATAGATAGATTAATACTCTATCGGTCCCAAAATAGTTACGTTTTAGGTTTTGGACACGGGAATTTAGGAAAACTGAAAAGATGTGCAGAAAACAAGAAGAAAAGAGATATAGAGAAATAAAGATAGAGGTGTATTGGAAAATAAAAAATATGTATTGGGAGAAGAGAAAGTTGTATTGAGAAACAAGTAAGAATGACTATTCTGGAACAAAATTTAAAATCTATAACGTCAACTATTTTAGGACATAGGGGTAGCTCTTATGTAGGTGAAAACTAGTTCATATTTAGAAAACTAAAATATAAGATACATTGCTAATGTGTTATTGTTCAAATTTATTTTTTTATTAAAAATTCATATGCATACTTAAGCTCTATTTGGCTGCCATGTAAAGTTGTTGCTGCTATCTACGGGACTGGTGACGTCCTCACAGAGTACTGTAGTTGCTGGTTATTGTACCAGTTGTTTTGCTGCTTTACATCGAAGCCGAATAGCTCCTTCTATTTTAGACTGACATATGGGCTCTACAGCCAGGTATGGACATATGTGTTTGAGTGTATTTCTAATCTGTTTTCCTGAAGAAAAAAAATGAGCGATGATGTCATCATTCCAAATCAAGACGAGGTGCTCTTAATCCGGAGCTATCGAAGATCGCTGGAGAGTCTAATTGCTCCCATGGCCTCCTCCTCCGACCCGAGCCACACTGACACCCTTCTGCAGTCTCCGTCGGCCGCTGAACGCTGGAGCATGCCATCATCCATGAGGAGCTCAAGCTGCTGCTGTTCGCCTCACGTCCGGTTAAGTTTGCCGTCGCCATTGTCCTTTTTTTTCCATTGGTGAGTACCTCCCTCTAGTCCCTCTCTTCTCCCACCGCCGGCGCTGCGCAGAGGAGTAATGGTGATGGCAAGGCGAGAAAGAGGGAAAGCGGCGGGCGAGAGAAGTGACGGGCGTCTGGTTTCCTTCCCCTAAACTGACTCGCGTTGCGCATGCAGTCTCGCGTTAGCCAGGCGCCCAGGCCTGTGACATGAGCAGCTTTTTGTTTGGTTGCCCACACTCACACAGCCAAGTCGGATGCAACAGCCAACTCGTTTTTTCTCACTGCACACCTGGCCTTGTGCGCTTGACTGCACCATGCGAGCCTGCATCGCCAGAAACATACAGGGCGTGTTTGTTTGCCTGCATGGGCAGCTAGAGCCAGGCTCAAGAGATGCAACATCACTTGTTTGTTTACCTAGACTTCGTTAGAGCCTGTGCAGCACATAATCCAAAGCGCCCTTGGGCCAGGCCGGGAGGAAACTAAGGTGAAGCTCGTTTCTCTTGCACGGCTCGCTTGGGCTCCGATGTGGGTGCAGGTGGTTGGTGAGTGTGGCTGACATGTGGACCCTCCAGCGCAGCGTAGGCAAACAAACAAGCTCAGTAGATACAAATCCACCAAACAAAGAAGAGTTGCCCAATCTAGCCTGTCTGAGAATAGCTAGGCTCTACTCGTCCGTCCATACCGGTGCAGGCAAACAAGCAGCACAATTTTTCCACGTGGAGCGAGACAGGCCGGGGGTAGCTTTTGGACGAGAGGCGTAGCCCAAATCATATCATCATAGATCACGAAACCAATCACGTGAAGGTTGCATCTGGTGAGCCTGATTGAGTCTCACGTAGGCAACCAAACACTCCCGATATGGACTGGGGTGTTTGTATCTGCTAGTCTGTGTGAGGAATAGGAGGGTCCAACCTGGGCCAAGGTGGGCCACAGTCTACAAATGAATCTGGAGAGGAAAAAGGCCACCAGGCCTGAGTTAGGCTCAAAAGAGAGATGGGTTTCGAAGATTCAGCCCAGAACGAGCTAGGGTAAGAAGAGAACGCTTAACATTGGTTTTATTTTCCAGAAATTCAAATCAAGCTCGAACAGTCGAATTTTGTTCAAATTTGAACCACAATTCATGGAAAATTCACCATAGAATAATGGTTCATGGACTGTCATCTTTGTTGCTGCATTCTTTTGTCCCGCATGATGTATTTCGTATGCCTTGGAAGTTGGAACGGTGGGGTCAGGAAGTTACTAAACCATCCAAAACCATACTATATAGATAAAGTTTTCGATAACACATACCTAAGTCCCCCATAGCTCACTAGTCGTGGAGGCCTATCTCTAACTATATTTCTATTAAATTTCATAAAACTCTCTTCTATATTAGATTTTTATTGGGCTGTTGCAAATATGACACAAAAAAATGTGTAGAATTTTACTTATCTCTAACTATCGTGTAATGAAAATTTCAGCGACAAATTCTAATTGTCGATGACAATTAAATAATTATGAGTTTATGACATATAAGTATTTGTGTTATAAAGATCGTCATCAATAATTCAATTTGACACCGAAGTAGGCTATGGCGATTTTGGGTTGGTATCACTGACAAATGATACATTTTCGTTATTATAAGATGAACCAGCTCCAAAAAAGATGTTATAAATTTAATGACGAATGGTTCTATTATCATTGCATGTTCGCCATTGAAGGCCCATGTGTTGTAGTGCAAAAAAAAAAAAAAACTTTTAGACCCAAAGATTAAATATGCAAATCGCACTGATGACGTGGTCGCATCACTACGGCCATGTAGGCTAAACCCTACCCTCTAAGCCGAGCTCGACGGTGCACCGTGGTGGCAACGAAGATGGCGTGCATGGTGAAGGGGTTGCATGGCAGTTTGTTAGGCTAGTGGAGGGGAAACATTGACACAAGGTGGACAGATGCCCAACCATACCAACTGCTGAAGCTACATCTGAAACTGTCGGTATATCGTTGGTAATAGTAACAATATTATTCAGCATGAGCAAATGGAGAGAGCAAGTAAACAGATTTTCTGATATACTCCAAAGTACAATAGTGGAATGGCCAATATATATATGTATAAACATCTGGTGCTTCTGCTAGAACCGGGGCGCTGCTAGAAGCTCGCCACATTTCTTGTAGTACAACACTAAACAGACTTGCGACGACTCTGCTGCCCCCGTCGTCGGGCAGCAAGCACACCACCGGAGGTCGTCCTCGTTGATGCACCTTTTGCGGCGTCTTTCAGCCACCGCGTACGGGGCGCGCCGCCGTGTAACGTCTCAACTGAAACTGCCCTGTGCGCGCTCTCATTTGGAGACGTGCAGCGATACTGTCGCGATGAGGACGCACAGAAGCGCCAGCGCCGCCGCACTGCCCTGCCCCACCGTCGCGGCGGCGCCGACGTCGTTGTAGTCCGGGGGAGACGTTGATCCGTAGCCGGGACCGGGAGGGGGCATTGAGCCGTAGTCGGGTGGGGACAATCCGTACACCGGGGTGCCGGTGGTCGGGGTGGTAGTGTCCGGCGTTGTCGGGGTCATCGGGGAGGTGGGGGCTGTCGGCGGCATGGTCGTCGGTGATGGCGGCGGCATCATGTTCTGACCGCCGCCGCTGCCATTTCACAGCACATCAAAATTTTAGCCACTGTTTCGAATAACAGTTATGTTTTGTTTTGTTTTTGTTCTTGCTTGGATTCACATGAACGCAGAACGCTTACCTTGATGATGGGTACTGGCACGACCCTGAACCTGCAAGTTGGAAGAAAATTGCTTGAGAGTGAGGAGATTTGTTACTAATCAAATACGAAATAATTCGCCAAGACATGCATCATTTGTTGCTTACTGGGATCAGTGTTGGTGATGGTGGCTGTGCCGCCGAAGTCACAGCTGGTGGGGGCGGGGTTCTTCTGGTAGTAGCTGTTGAAGGCGTAGGACGCGTGGTCGTGGACGGTGTCGGGGTTGAAGCAGCTCCCGCCCTGCTGGATCGCGGAGCAGTCCGCGCCATTGCCGCAGGCGTAGTCCAGCGCGACCTGCAGCGCGGTCGGGCTCGCGCTCGGGCTGGCCACGCACCACGTTCCGCCGCCGCCGCCGCCGCCCCCACCTGCACCAGCACCAGCACCAGCCCCAGCGCCGCCACCACCGGCACCGGCACCGCCACCGCCACCGCCACCGCCACCTGTACCGGCACCGGCACCGCCGTTCCCGGTCGCCAGTGACGGGAACGTGGAGTACGGGGTGCCTGGCGTGGAGACCGGGTCGGCGTAGGCCGACATGGGCGTGGTGACCGTGGGGTAGGACGGCTTCGACACCGAGATGGTGGTCAGCAGCCTGTGCGGGCTCGCTCCATCCGCTGCCTCTGCTCTCCGCTGCTCTGTTCCTGTTGTGATCAGATGGAAGGCTCTGATTATTTCCACCGATCTAGTCAGTTCTTGATGATGATATACTTTTTCACCTACTATCTTGTTTGTTCATCATTACAGCAAAGAACTGAACAATGTTTCCTCAAGAATCAGAGTATGGTGCAAAAAGTATGGGGCTAGCACGTGGCTAGCTACAACACGAAAGAGTTTGGTGCATAAAGAATGCGAGGAATGAATCAGCAACTCACCACCATAGAGGACAACGATGGCAAGAAGGAAGCCCAAGGGATTGAACAGCCTACGACTCATTTCGTCTCCTGATGCCAACCTTGATCCCCCCTCCAAAACCCAATGCAAACAAACAAAACCCAGCAGCGAAGCGCGCGACGATGGACAGCTACTGCACGAAGAAGCGGTGTAAAGTAGGGGCCGTGCTTTCTCTTCGTCCATGGCGTATATATAAACATGACGCCAGCAGGCACGTCGAATCACAGGTTCCTTCCGCGGCAGGGGAGAGAGAGAAGAGCGACAAGGAATAAGAGGAAACTTGGGAGGGGAGGCTTGGAGCTTTGCGGGGTTGGAGCACGCAACAGCTGGTTAACATATGGCAAAGAAATGCACGGGCAAAGCGAAAGGCGGTGGTGGATCAGGGTCAGGGGGGGTGAAGAAGATCTAGCGCAGCAGGGTGACGCCGGAGGGAGGAAAGCTGCTCGGGCCAGTAGTTTACTTTGGAGGTGAAAGAATTCTTCATGTCGGCTGCTGCGTCCATGATCGCGTCGATCAGATGAGGACCATCGGGATTGGGGAGAATGTTTGGCTTTGCGGTTTAATATCTGCAGAGGGAAGCCCCCGTACGAGGTTGTTTGTTTTTGTAGATTTCCGTTCCCCCAAAGTATACGTTAGATGAGAAATGGCTTTTCTGTGTGGATGAGAAATGTCCGGTATGATTTTACAGGAAGTAACGTTAGATTGGGCTTTGTTTTAGCAGGAATAAAATACATTGCCCTAAAAAGATGCAGGAATAAAACACACATTAATCATGTAATGATGATTGTACTCGAGATTAGTTAGATGATGAAAATGGCAAATTGTATGGTCCATCCTCCTTTGATTTTTCATAATATTAGTCTGAACTTTTGTTCTGTCGACTATAGTCATTCTTCTGTTTTGTTCTTTCAAGTTCATTATGCGGCTAATTGGGCCATTGATCCGCGCTCTGATCGGGGGCGCACAGCCGTTCTTCTGGCTGATGGCCCCCCGTCGTGCAGCGCAATAAATAAGAGATGGGGGCTGGGGCTCGAGTCACGAGGTTCACCGCAGCCGCCACTCCCCACCTAACCCTAACCGATCAAGGGAGCGCTGTGAGCGACGGGAAGCGCCACTGCCTTCGCCGTCGCCACTGGACCGCACCTCCACTGCACGGCGTTCAACTACGACACCGCACCATCGTCGCCCCTCACTGCATCGCCACTGCCATGGCGATTTCTTCCTCCTCTGCCAAGTCAGAAGGTATGGCCCTCTCCCAAGTCTGTCTCCCTCTCCCGAGTCATGTTTCTAGATCGATTTGAATCAAATAGAGATCAATCCACCCACTAATCAACACCTAGATGATCCTAAGAATCCATCAATGGTATCAGAGACAAGCTATCTAGTGTGTAGATCGAGTGTGGGGTAGAAAATTAAAAAGAAATCGAAAAGATAGACAAGTAGAGGGTTCGATCCGGTTCGGATTGGAACCCTAACCCTAGTCGGGGTGAAAAAGAAAGAAAGAGGGATCGAAAACAAACCCTAACCATAGCCCGCGAAGATCCAGTCGGGGAAGAAAAGCAGTAGCAGTGGGTTTCGACCAAACCCTAACCGGCCAAACCCAAACCCTAACCCTAGAAAACCAAGGACGGAAAGGGGAGGACCTACCAGGGCTTCTCCACCGCCGTCGCACCGCCGCTACGAGGGAAGAAAGCCCCGACGCCGCACGGGTAGCCGAGCCACCGCTCGCCGCCGAGACGCCGACGTGCGGGCTCGGAATCTAGGGCGCCGCCACAAGGCCGCTCGACGGCGATGCGCTCAACCTTGGGCGAGCACGCGCGCCGACGAGGGGCCCCGCAGCGGCGCCGCCACCTTCTTTTTCTCCGGCCGCCACGGGCTGCCGTCGCGTGGTGGTCGTCTCTGACTGCGGCGCTGAGGAAGAGAAGGGGAAAGGGAAGAGAAAAGAAGAGGAGGAAGGGGAGCCAGACTTGCTCCAGTGGCTGTCTTCCTCACCGACGTCAACGACCACCGTGGCCGCTGCCGCTAACGCCTGTGTGGTGCGAGAGAGAGAGAGAAAGGAGAGGTGAAAATTGAGTTAGGGTTCGGGGACACCGGCCACGTCGCGTTTTGTTCACCCGATGCGCGCGGACGACCATCCGATTCGAATCCAACGGCTGACGGAGGATGGGCCAGATTTGGCCTAGGCGGGGCAGCGGAATCCCGGCCTAGGCCCACGTTGCGGCCTGGGTGCGGGAGAGGAGCTGCGCGCGCGTGCGTAGTGGGCCGATTTCGTGGTGCTTGGCCGCGCGCGCAGACGTGGGCCGCGACTGTTTCATCAAGTCTGGGCCAAATGAACAGTGAACTCCGAGTTTATGTTTTATTCTTTTTCAGAAGCAATTTTTTGATGATTTTTGTCTAGTTTAAATCTCTGTCAAAATTTGAATCAACGGGATAATTTTTTTAGAGAGTAGTTGAGAAAAGTTAAATGCTTCTGAAAAGTAGATAAAGAATTTTTTTTATATTTCCGCTGCAAAGTTTAATGTTGACTATCTTCTAATTAAATTCAAACCAACGGGAGAATTTAATTTAAAGATCAGTTATATTTAGTAAATTATGATTATGTTTATTCTCTAATTAAATTGGAACCAGCAGGAAAAAAATTAAATTAGAGGAGTAATTCATTTTGTTTAAGTCAGACTATGGTATTGTCATTTTCTGACCAACGTTGATGATGACAATATTATAATGAATTCAAGTTTGAGGTTTAAATCTCTAATAAATTTTACACCAACGCGGTTAATTTTTCAGAGAGTAGATAAGAATTAAGAAATGCTCCTAAACTAATAAAAGAATGTATTTTATTATCAAGTTTCCGTTGCAATGATATTGATTACCTTCTAATTAAATTTGAAACAACGGAAGAATTTAATTTTGAAGAGTAGTTATATGTATTTCAAGTTAATTTATGAGTTTTAAGCATTAATTCTATTTTCTGCCCAACGGTGATGTAGAATTGATGTAGAAGCATATTGTATGTTTTATTTTAATCGACGAGATCACTCGTCTGCATGCCAATGGACTGCAATACTGGGGTATGTGAATGGAAAGGCTTGAGTCAAGCCAGTTCAGGACAGTTTTTTTTTTTACTAATTTTTTGATTAAATTAGAGCCAACGGGAAGATTTAATTGAAAAATGAAGTATAAGTGAATATTTTAGTCGTCATGACTAAGTCTCGTATAGATGTATCCCGCAAGAGAAGAAGTTTTGGCATAGTACTTATGCTAGTCTATCCTGCATGGCGGGAGAGGTTTTGTGATAATTCACATGTTTGTGTCCCGTATAGCGAGAGAAGCTTGGGTAGCTCTTATGCTGTCCTAGTATTGACCTTGGCACAATAAAATTACATCATCATGATCAATACTAACCAAAAGATAAGAAAAGATGTAAGTGTGACTTGCAAAAGCACTGCGCTAATGAAAGACCTCGTTGAGTTCTCGAAGTGAAATAAGGAAAGTGTACTTCTATACGAATCAAGAAATAACTAGTTTCACATGACATAATCATGTGAATGAAGTAAGTTATATGTGTCTCCTTGTTCACATGTTTTTTTAATGGTTCTCGAAATTATGGCAGTAAAGTTCATGTCATATTTCGAGGGGGAGAATATTAAGATAAATTAAGAAAAAATACTCTTCATTAAGAGTGAGATAAAGATTAATTAAGAAAGATACTCTTCATTAAGAATGCAACTGTTGGAGGAGTACAACGGTCACAACATTGATACCCCTAAGCAGGAAAATAGCTAAATTCCTAGACCTTTTAAAGTTTTGATAGGAAAATAGCGTAGTCAGCCTCAAAGATGTTGAGGTGGTGCTTAAAGCGCCATATGAGGTTTTAACAGATTAAATCTAAAAATAAGATATTTGAAGATACGCCATCTTTAAAAAAGATGGGAAGATCTGGGGAGCATGGTATGTAGAGGTATGTAGAGACCTAAGTCTTGAAGAGAAGAGGAACTGCGTGCCCACTCCAATAACTTAGGAGCAACAAGTTTCTCAATACCTGTTGATGTTGTATGATAAATACAACACATGTTGTTGGCTCTTCAAAGAAGATGAATAATGTAAACAAGGATCTTATAATACAGGAGCCTGTAGAATCAATTGTCTGTTGGCAATGAAGAGCAACAACAACCCCATATAAAAGTGCCAGTAGCTGAGGCCCTAGAAGGTCTCAAAGAATTAGTAAACCAGTTTTTTCAATTACTATGAAGTCTATGTTAGTAAAGAAATTCAAAAGAAGGGTGATCCCACCTCATTTAAAGAAGCCATGAGAAACATTTACTTGTTTAAATGGCAAGAAGCTATGTAAGTTCAAATAAATTCGATGAATACCAACGATTTTTTGGAACTTAGAAGTAATTCTTAATGGAGCCAAAACAGTATGTTGTTAATGGGTCTACAAGACAAAATATGCCTCCAAAGGGAATGTAGAATGATATAAAGTTGAAATGAATTTGATGAATACCAACGATGTTTGAGACTTATAAGTAATTCTTAATGGAGCCAAAATAGTAGACTATTAATGGGTCTACAAGACAAAATGTGTCTCCAAAGGAAATGTACAAAGATATAAAGCACGACTTGTAGCAATATACTTTACGCAAAGAGAATGAAAAAATTACAATGGGAGTTTTCTCTCTAGTCTCATGCAAGGATTCTTTTAGAGTCATAATGGTGTTCATGGCACATTACGATTCACAAATACATTAGATGATGTAAAGATGGCATTCATCAACGAGCATTTATATGAAAAAAAACGTTTACATGGCATAACACAAAAGGTTTTTGTCGTGGAAGAAAAGAATATAAGGGATGTCGCCTGTAGAAATCCATTTATGGATTAAAAGTAAGTCTCTAGACAGTGGTATTTGAAGTTGATAAAACGATAAGAAAGTTTGGGTTTAAAGAAAATGAGAAGGACAATAGCATTTATGCGAAGTTCAAGAATGGAAAATTTATTTTTCACATCCCGTGAATAGATGACATTCTACTCACTAGTAGTGATGTTAATCTGTCATTAGAAAAGAAGAAGTTTTGCCCTCAAGTTTCAATGTGAATGATCTTCGTGAAGCGTCATTGGTTCTAGAAATCGAAATTCACCGAGATAGAAGAAAATGAAATATTAGGACTATCGCAAAGGCATACTTAGAAAAGATTCTAGAGAAATAAAGTATGCATGCGAGTAAACTTACGCCTGCTCCTATAGTCAAGGGTAATAGATTTGGAAACTTTAAATGTTCCAGGAATCGATATGAGATCGATCAAATGAACATGGTTTCATATGCTTCAGCTGTTGAAAGCTTGATGAGTGTACAAGTACAAGTAAGAACTTACCCTGACGTAGTTTATGTATCCGGGATATTTTGGTAGAAGTCCAGTCCAGATATAGATCACTGGAATGGAGTTAAAAATGTCTTGCAATTTTGCAAAGTATCATATACCTCATACTAAGTAAGAAAGAACAAGTACTCTTAAATAGTTAAGGGTAAAAATATTAAGTCTTAGCGAGATGTGTAGTGAAATCCACAGTAGTTGCTAACACTCGTAGTTAGAGTATTATTGTGGAAAAACTCTAAAGAAACAGTTGTGGTGTCATCAGTGATGCATACCATAGTATAACTTGACATGAGGCTTAAGGAACAGGCAAAGAGGTTAAGGGAATTTGTACCCGGATTTAATAATGGTAGACAACAACAATAACTATTTAAAGTAAGTTAACTCCTAAGACAACATGTCAAGTGTGCTGCCAAACACATTGACACTAAGTTATATGTTGTAAAGGAGAAAATCCAGAATCATTTTGAAAGCATTGAGTATATAAGTACCAAGCAAGTACTTGCGGATCCGCTTACCAAAGGTTAACCACCCAGTGCGTTCAGAGAACACACAGTCGACGTGGGTTCATGAGAAAGCTTATGATTTCTAAATACTAAGGGCCTAGTTGAGTATCTGTTTCAAAAATAGAGAGATGCATTGTAACTGTTTAATCTAGTGACAACTTACCGTGACGATGAGGCACGCTCTATACACTGATTTGTGTTGGAATGAAAAAAAGGAAAAATGAAGTTAAGTTTAAGTCATAAGGTGAGATCAAGGAGGAGAATGTTAGGTTGATCTCCACCAATTTGGCCCAACGGCTAATTGGGCCCTTAATCCGCTCCCTGATCGGGGGCGCCCAGCCGTTCTTCTGGCTGATGGCCCCCCGTCGCGCAGCACAATAAATAAGAGGTGGGAACTGGATCTCGAGTCACGAGGTTCACCACCGCCGCCACTCCTTACCTAACCCTAACCGATCAAGGGAGCGCTGTGAGCGACGGAAAACGCCACTGCCTTCGCCGTCGTCACTGGACCACGCCTCCACTGCATGGTGTTCGATTACGACACCGCGCCACCGTCGCCCCTCACTGCATCGCCACTGCCATGGCGATTTCTTCCTCCTCTGCCAAGTCAGAAGGTATGACCCTCTCCCGATTCTGTCTCCATCTCTCGAGTCATGTTTCTAGATCGATTTAAATTAAATAGAGATGAATCCACCCACTAATCAACACCTAGATGATCCGAAGAATCCATCATCCTCCCCATCCACGATTCATAAAGAAACTGAAACAAAGTGGAGCAAAAGAAAATCATGGTACCGAAAACAGATGGATATACAAGTACTGCTGCTTCTCCGACAGACATGCCTTTCTAGAGACTGTTCCATTTGAACAGAGCTCGAGAAACTAGCGTTTCTCTGCAGCTCACAAACTAGCCCACCTTGGATTCGTTGTCCGTTGTCATCATATCGTCGCCACCACAGCTTTTACTTGCGATCATCATCGCTACGCATCCGCCAGCAGAAGGTTGCCGCCGGAGCACCGACGACTAGCGACGGACCGACGGTGGTGGCGGTGCTTGGAGCAGAGAAGCCGCAGGTCTTGCAAGCCTTCCCCTGGCAGAAGCTCCGTCTTTCACTGTAGCGACTGGTGTTAGCCATGGGATAACATAACAGTTACACGAGGAAAAGGTCCACCTGACTCCCTCCCTGATTTGGGCGCTCCTCACTCACTTCATCGCTCTCCAAAGACGGCGATGCCGATTGTCTCCTTTTGCCCCCTTTTCGCTGTGCAGATATGATGGTTGGCCAAAGCGTCCAGATTTACCTTTTGTGATCCGTCCAGGCTACGAGCCTGAGTGAAGCGCCAATCAGTGGCCAGTGCAGCCTAACGATGGTGGACTGGGGCATAGTGGCTTGGAATGTTTTCTGGGCCTTTTCTGGTGCTTGAGTTGATGGCAGATGGACAAAAGTATACATATGCGCAAACCTGCTGGGCTGTTTCCACAATTGGTTCTAATGCATCCTCACCAATTTGGGCTTTTCATGTTCTCTGATCCCACAATGTTTGAGCCTTTCTGTGGGCCTCAACTGTCCCCACTCTATTGGGCCTAAGCTCCTAGTAGTAGGAGGAATGTATGTCTAGGGGATCACATATGATACGATTAGAGACGGTGCAAGTGGGCTGCTTGTTTGTATCTTAAACAAACCATGATTTCCTAGGAGGAATCTACATAAGTTGCTAAAAAAAAGGAATCAACAGAAAGTAACCAAATACTTACTCCCTCTGTCCCAAATTATAAGTCATTCAACTTTATTGGAGAGTCAAGACATTTCAAGTTTGAAAAAATTTATATAACAAAATAATAACATGGATGATACCAAATAAGCATCATTAGATTCTTCATTAATTATATTTTCATAGTATACCTTTTTTATATCATAAATCTTTGTAATTTTCTCTATAACTTTGGTCAAATTTAAGATGTTTTGACTTTCTTAGAAAGTTGGAATGACTTTAATTTGAAACGGAGGAAGTATATAGTAGTCTCAGAGCGTTCACACTGTCACTTGCTTCATCATCTAGTTGTTTACAAAATCGAGAGAGAGGAGAGTTCAGAGTTTGTATACTCCTCTGTCCCTGAATAAATAAATTCCTAGAGCTATCTTAACTTAACTTTTTAAACTTTGACCAAATTTCTAGAAAAAACAGTCAAGATTTATGACATCAAATTAGTATCATTAGATATACCATACAATGCATTTTTCTTAATATGCTCATTTTATGTCATGGATTTTGGTACTCTTTACTTTAAAGTTAATCAAACTTAAGATAGTTTGACTTGCACGGATTCTAGGAATTAATTTATTTGAGGATGGAGTGAGTATTCTAGTATCTCTCTTGGAGTGGTGGGTTGAGTGTTAAGAGGGGCGAATTGCTTCAAATTTAGGTTAGTTTATGTTTTACAGTATATATTATGTATGGGGATACCCATAAGGCCCTGATTGAATGTATGTGTATCCACCTCAATCAACATGTGTTGACGTGGAATGGAATTTAGTTTAATTCCACTCTAATCTGCTCGAACACATGTGAATTGAGATGAATACATGCGTATCAAATGAGCCCTAAACAATTTGTTCAAAGGTTTCATGTACCCCTTGCACAATTAGCTGGAGGGGGTTGATATTGTAAATAGTTTGACGAGGGTTGCAAATGATTCTGCAAAACGATCAGACGAAATATATACTATTTTGATTTGAATTTAAATCCAAGCATCTAGTAGTATTCGATTAGTTTTGCAGCTAATCAAATTTGCTTTACACAACGGAACCAAAAGATCCGTTACTGCCATGCAAATTACAGTAACTAGCTTTCGACAATAATTTACCCAGCATGTATGCATAATAAAAACACACCCAGCTGTTGCAGCGCACGCCCGGCGCCCGGCGCGCTCTACTTGGCGACCACGCCGTCGTTGCCGGCCAGCATCATGTACTTGTCGCGGCGAGTCAGCCCGGTGCACTCGAACTCCAGGGCCTCGCCGAGCCGGCGCTGCACCCAGTTGGCCACCTCGACGCCCGTCCTGCCCCCGGCGCGCGTCCACTCCCGCGGCACGGCACCCAGGAACTCCACCCGGTACGAGGGCACCGGGTTGGCGAAGAACGCCACGGGGTCCAGCCACTTGTGGCCGCTCGCCGTGGTGCCGTAGAGCGTGGTCACCTGCGCGTCCAGCGCCACGGGCTCCATGTCGTCGGCCAGCTCCGCGAACAGCGGGCTGAACCGCAGCAGGTAGGGCTCGCGGCAGGTGGTGCCCTCGGGGCAGACCGCGAGGTCCCCTTGCTTCAGCAGCCTGGACATGGTCTCGGAGTCCCGCGCGCGGTCGCGCATCAGCCGCACCGTCCTGATGGGCGCGATCAGCTCCGACAGCCGGCTGAGGCTGTACGTCAGGGCCGGCACGGGCTTCTGCAGCGCCGTGCTGAGCATGATGGGGTCCACCAGCGTCCGGTGCGTGCACACGTACAGGACGCCCCTGCGCTGCTGCTGCTGCTTGCCGTCGTCCGCCGGCGCCGGCGGGGCGCGGAGGCCGGAGACGCGGAAGCGGACGCCGAAGACCGCGCCGAGCGCGAAGTTGATCTTGTAAGGGAGGGCGATGCCGATGTTGATGCGGATGACGGAGAGGATGACGCCGAGCGGGAGGAAGAGGAAGAAGGCGAGCATGGCGGCCGGGGTGGGGAGGAAGGCAAGGCGCCCGTCGTGGAAGATGAGCGGCTTCGGGTATTTGTCCCGCGGTAGCTTGTCATTCTCTGTGCTCTCTCTGCTCACGACATAAACTTCCTGCGAGAAACCCAATCGTACTTGTCAGTGAGTTAATTCGGACTTACATGTAGATTTTGTTTTTTGAAATTTAATTACATGTCGAATTGATGATTGATAAAACACGAATAAGATGACTAGATGAGTACCATGCGTGATTTTATTATTAAATGAGCATGCGGTGCACTAAACTAAAATTCAAAGTGGACTGATGACCACGCACCAAACTAAAGTCCCTTTTGAACGTACCTTTTGGTTTTCTGCATTTTTTTTATGAAAATGGCACTGATTCCTATAAAATATCGGTATGATTTCTGTAAAATTCAAGTGTTCCGAAAACACCCTATAGTCTGAAATTCCATCAATGGAAGGGTGGACCAAGTACTGTACATTTATAACTGCCGAAAAGGAGGTTCAGCTCTTCGTGAATGACTTCTCCGACTAGATATCACATTTAGGGCATGTTTGGTTCCTTTAGTCATTTTTAGTCACTAAAATGTTAAACATCCTAACTAAAAGGGGTCACTAAAGTTTAGTGGCTAGAGGTAGCTAAAAGTGACTAAAAGTGGTCTCATGTGACTTTACTCTCTTTCTCTCTCATCTTCTTTTCACTTTTAGCACATGGATCTAAACAGAAGGTCACTAAACTTTAAAGGGGTGACTAAACTTTAGAGATGTGACTAAGGCCAGTCTCAATGGGGATGTCATGGGAGTGTCATGCATATTAATTAGGGTGACACATCAGTATGGGAACACTTTTTGCATGAAATGGTGAGGAGAGAGAACAAGTTCGTTTCATAGCCACGACACTCGCCACCTCTGTTTCCAAGCTCTCGGTAACCCCACGACACCCGCACTGAGATGGGAGAGTTTCATCCCACATAATCAATCGATGCATATGATACGATCATTGTACATCAATTAAATGCTTTACTTAGTTTTGGAATTGATGAAATAAAACGCTGCATTGTAAAGGCTAGTTTCATTCATTGTTTCATCCCGCTCAAGCTAATGTGGCGTTTTGAAAATCGTGTAGTGAAACTAAGCATCGAGACTGCCCTAAAAGAATCAAACGGGCCCTTATGCTTTAAAAGAGGGTCAAGCTATTAATAAATGTTTTTTTTTTGCCGACTATTGCATATACTCCAATTATATTTGCGAAAATGACCAATTATTTGTTTTTTTAAAGATTTCAGTGTGGTCCCCTACGCTATGAATCCATGAATGAGTAATAACCCCCTTTTTTTAGAACTGTGCTAAACTAATCCTTTAACTAAAAATAAACAAACAGTATGCACCCAAAGGGTCTAATTAAATATGCCCAATTGTATATTAAAAAAACATAGAGTAGTGAGGAATCAAGACCACAAGCATCTCACTCCCACCAATCAATCATGTGTAGGAGTACACTGTTGAGTCCTTTGTTGATTGAATCAGCAGCATTAAATACAGCCAGACCAATCAACTTAAAAGTTTCGTTTTCAGACATTAATATGGATCACAGGGACGACACAACTCTGAGGATATTTGATCACTGATAGTGCTGTTCACTGTCGATGTGTCCAACACCACGGTTGTGTGCAGTGTGCACTGTCGATGATCATGAGATCACTTTGTTGTACGCATCTGAACTACTATAACAAAAACAGCAAACTTTGAGTAGGGGGCAGGGCACCTACCAGGTCTCGAAATTTCCATTCATGCATGCATGCATGCATGAATTGCACCCGGATGGTTCCATTTTCTGTCCCGTACGTCTTAACTCCGAGCCCCGTAACTTTTGAAAACCCAGCCTATCTGTATCGGTGCATGAAAACACATGGCCTAGCAGTAGAGGTGGAGCTAACCGAGCATGGCCAGCCATGCTCATTTATAGTAGATAGACAACAATAATAGCCCGTGTCGGACGGGCTTGCCTCTTGGGACGGTGCCAAATGAAGTTGGGTGGGTGAGCAGAGCAAAATACTGCTCCAGTCCAGTGCCGTTCGAACAACTTGATTAAATGTTAAAACATTCTACCAATATCTAACACACATGGCATGGCAGAGGAGTGTTTGGGCCTTGTTTAGATTGCAAGTTTTTTCACTCTCTTCATCACATCAAATCTTTAGACACATATATGGAATATTAAATGTAGATAAAAAAAATAACTAATTACACAGTTTAATTGTAAATTACGAGACGAATCTTTTGAGCCTAGTTAGACCATGATTAGACAATAATTATTAAATACAAACGAAAATGCTACAGTGCTCCAGTCTAAACAAAACAAGACCTTGGTACTATTTCACAAAGTTCGCTACACAAACTCAAGAACTGCTTCACATAAAAAAAAAATATAGAGTTTATGCAGCGGCTTCTTAGATGCTCTCATAACTTTACTGTACGCTGGCCTGCAGCTTTCCTACTCACTGAAATGCAGGTGCTGTACGCTGATGGGGATGGGCACTTGGGCAGGGACACCGCATGTCCGCAGTAGTCAGTTTACTACAGGAGACCCGGAACGAACAACAGTACAGTACGTAGGAATAGGAATAGCAATAGTGGCCTCGCCGATGATCAATCACTCGTCACTTCCCATTAGCAGTAGGTCTCCGTTGCCGCGCTCGTGGCCAAGGTGCGCACGGCCACGGCGGGCCGGGCAGGGAGAAAACAACAGCAGCACACACGCTTAAATGCCACCAAACGCACCGTAAATGGGCTTCAATGGCGTGCGCTCGCATGCAATGCAATGTGTGTCCCCTTCCGGCGCCCGCCGATTTGCCATCTTTTTTTTTTCCCCCTTCTTGAGGACAACTTGTGGCTCTGCGAGGCTGGAATGCTGGATGTGCATGCTACTCCGGCAGTAGCAGTACTGGTCCAGACTCCAGAGTTTTTAACGCCTTAGTTCAAGAGAATAAAGTTTGAGAACACGTGAGGTGTTCGGATACTAATAAAAAAATAAATTATAAAATTCGTTAGTAAACCATAAAATAAATTTATTAAAACTAATTACTTCATTATTAGCATATGTGTTACTGTAATACTTTATTATTAAATCATTATTCAGTTAAATTTAAAAGATTCGTCTCACATAGTAGTCACAATCTATATAATTAGTTATTTTTTAATCTATATTTAATACTCTATGCATATGTTAAAATAAGACAGGTTAGGTTGTAAACTTTTGAGGAGTAACTGAACCCGCGTTTGTACTCCAATTAAAGGGACGCGGGGCGCCGATTCGTGCTCTCACGTGTAAACGTCGGCTGCACAGGCTGGTCAGTGCGAACTCTGAACATCCACAGTGTGGCACTGCCTGCCTCTAGCTACTATACTACGTAGGAGTACAGTACATATAGTACGTCCGATCATTCTGCTCGCACTGGAGTTCTCCAGTCGTCCCTAGTGCGTCGCTACACGGCTAGGCCTACTTCGTGCCTACTCGGTCGTCAAAAAATAAATTTGCATCTCGTATTTCCACTGCTTCCCTCGTTCATAAATAACTATCGTCGTTCTAAACATGCCACGAGGACTCGATTCGTAGAAAATACGTGTAACATTTATATCTTCAAATAAATTTATTAAAAAACTAAATTCAAATATCTTTCCAATAATATTAATTATATATCATAAATATTAATGTTTTTAATATATATTTAATTAAAATTATTTCTCGGAAAACGAAAAAAATATATATTTAGGAACAGTGGGAGTAGATTTAGGCCTTGTTTAGATTGAAGAAAATTTCAACCCGATGAATAGTAGCACTTTCGTCTTATTTGGTAAATATTGTCCAATCGTAGACCAACTAAGTTCAAAAGATTCATTTGTCTCAACGAAAAATTGATGTGATGGAGAGAGAGTGAAAAAACTTGGAATTTTGGAGTGATCTAAACAAGGCCTTATACTCACTTTGTCTCAACGAATCAATTTCTATGGTTATCTTTCGGTCAAACTTTTTAATGATCGACTAAATTTTTATAGAAAAGATAACAATATTTATGATACCCTATAACAGTATATTTTGTGGCATTTATCTAATGATGCTAAATTGGTGTCATAAATTATGGTGTTTTTCCCTACAAATTTAGTGAAATTTAGAAAAAAATATAACTTAGGATAACCCTAAAAATTTATTCACTCAGGAACAAAGGTAGCAGGAAATATAGTATCAAACAATCGTACAACCAAGTAAGTTTACTATAAAAATGTATAAAAATGTATAGTGTCATTAATATTGATATTTATTTGGTATCATAAATATTGGTATATATATCTATTTAAATTTAAAATTAATTAACTCCTCAAAATGCGAAATATGTATTTTTTTTTGGTATAGAGGGAGAACGAGATTCATGGACTTATTTTTGCCGGTACATTTTGCATGTGCTTAGTGATGTTCAGGGGTACTGTAGACGGTGGTTAATTTTCAGTCAATTCATCATTAACAGCTAACAGGTGAGCCCGTTTGGATTCGATAGTGATTCTTAGAATCCATTATTTTTTATTATTTAATTATTATCCGTGTTTAATTGGATTCTAAGATTTAAAAAATTGGATTAGGGCTCCTTTGGATTATGGGATTGGAAAAACATGGGAAAGAAAAAATGTAGGAATATGATAGGATTGCATATACAAAACCAAGGATTGAAAAACACAGAAAATTTGTTGGAGTTGTTATTTGGATGGACATAGAAAGTTTGTAGGAATAGCAACAATGTCTAATCCTTTCAGGTTAGTTTAATCAACTGTAGGCAAGCTAGCTCTTTTATTGCCACATGTATTGCTTTTGTACGGAGTATTAGTTGCTTCAGCCATTCTTCTCTGAGCAATCATGGGCCTGTTCGCTGGTTGGTGCTAGTGCTGGTTTGAGTTAGCTGGTGCTGGTTTTCTGTGAGAGGAAAACACTGTTGACTGGCTGGTTTGGGCTGGCTGAAACCATCAAACGAACAGGCTAATATCTTTATTTCTGACTTGCCTCGATCTTATAAAAAAAAGAAAAAGAGCTTCAAGTGGATATTTGTTTTCCTATATTTCACCTCCTGTGAAACCGGTGGCAGAGAATTCTTTCCTCCAAAATTTCTACAGCTCAATTATGTAAACCAAAGGCTACTACAGTGACCATTCCTATAAAAATCACAATCCTACATTTCTCCTGTGAAATTCCTTTGAACCAAATGAGCCCTTAAAATGCCTATAAAATCTAGCTAGCTCGTTTGAATGGGATTCTGGGACGTGCCATTGTTACTTTTTTTTGACGGCGGTATATGTCATTGTTACTTTGACATTTAACCTAGTACGGCTCTGTTCACACACCCTTAAATCCAGTTTGATATGTTTTTTTTATTTAAAACAATGTTTTCCTCTCATAAATTTTTTCAGCGTTCTTTTAAACCATTCAAATTCCTCCGAGTGAACGGGCTCTACGTGTTGGCTCTCCCTTGCGTTTTGCTCAACAATCCTCCTACTCCGATTAATGATGCTTTTGTAGTTGGTGGTTACTAGGAGTACTGCTTTTCTTGAGACGTTAATGATGCATACCGGTCTTACTCCATATTAATGCCTTGAAAACAGGTCCCCGTATTATGTTTCGCTGTACTTATCGTAAACGATCGTAAATTTTGTAACCAGAATAGTATTTTTCTCTCACACAAACCAGCCAACAGTACTTCTTCACATACCAGCGACGAAACAAACCAGCCAACCGAACCGAACAGGCTATATATGGTCGATCTATGGTAAGTATAGAGTAAAAAAAGATGCTACATGTACGCACGCACCTTGCAGTAGGGGACGAAGAGCTGGTCGAGCGGGTTGGAGTGGCTGATGATGCCCACGTCGGCCATGGGGTCGTCCGCCTCGCCGCCTAACGCCTCCCTGAGCGCCTTCTGCCTCATCAGCTCCGGCCCCGTCGCCGGACCGGACAGCAACCCCGTGAAGTACCGGCGGCGGCCCACCGTGACGTGCTGCAGCTCGAGGCCGACCACCGCGTCGGCGGCCATGTACTCCTTGAGGAACCACTCGGACATCACCCGCGGCGCGCTGGTCACCGCCACCTTCCTCCTGGCCGGGAGCCACAGGCTGCCGTACACCAGCGCGTTGAGCTGCTCCATGTAGTGCTTGGGCAGGACGGCGCGCGCCACGAGGTCCACGTCCCTGGGCGTGAGCCCCGCGAAGGTGACGAACGCCATCACCCGGACGCCGGCGCCGCCGCCTCCAAGGCACTGCTCCCCGAGCGCCCAGACGAGTGGGAAGGCGCAGAGCAGCAGCATGGCGCGCAGAAGGCTGCCGCCCTCGCACGCCACGAGCATGAAGTAGGGGAAGAGCGCGGTGGAGCGCAGCAGGGCGCCGTGCATGTCGCACAGGACGGTCCGGCCGGCGGCGTCAGGGATGGCGGCGCCGGTCTTGAAGGCGGCGGCGGCCTGCTGCTGCTGCTGCTGCGAGACGGCGGAGGTCGACGGCGGCTTGGCGGTGGCTGTGTTGCGGTAGTAGAGCTGGAAGGCGTGGCGCCTGAGCTTCCTGGCGGCGCGGTAGAACGTGAAGAGCCATCGTGCGGCCACCTTGGGGAGGATGGCAGGAAACACCATCTCCGGCGGTCCTCTTTTTTTAGGTATACAGTACAGGCAACAAACACCCTGCTGCTCCGATCCTCTAGGTCAGTTCCGGCATATAGCTACGTGCTGCTGGCCTGTTTGTGGCGATGGTGGTTATTGCTCTAGGTCGCCGGACCTTGGCTCGGTTCCTATTTTTTGTGGGCGACGAAGCTGGCAGTGCCAGGGGCCGTGTGTGGTGCAGTCTGCAGTGGAGCCGTGTGTGGTGTTTATATATAGCGGCAAGGTCGGATCGGATGCGTATGCAGCGGGAGGACTAGACGAGTAGAGAGGAATTTAAGGAGGTGGGTGTGGGGAAGTGAAAGGAGAAGGCGGCCAGTATATGCCCTGTTGGACTAAGACCGGTGATTGGACAGGTTAGACCAGTCATTTTTTGATCACCGGCTAATAAATAGTACTGTCTCAGTACAAAGACTGTATGCCCCTCACCGCGTGCCATGGGTCTTGTCCACTGTTCTCCTAGATCTTGTTAGAGGCGTCCGCGTGCCATGGGTCCTCGCGCGGCCAGCCTGGGGGCCTCGCACGACCGGCATGAGGGCGGACATGGCGGAGGTCCTCGCTGGCCGCCGGGGCTAGGGAGAGGCCGGGCCCGGGGCCGGGGCCGAGGCAGGGGAAGAGCCGGAGGGAGCAGCGACCGGCGAGGGGCGGCGAGAGACCGCGTGCGTATGTTTTTTTTCTCGCAAAGTCTGGCGGCTGCTGCAGGGAGCAGACAGGGCGTGCCGGAGGGTAGGGTTTGGGGTACGGGCTACTTTTTTACCCAACTAGTTGGAGCTAACAACTAGTGGGTTATATGGCGGCGAGAGACTCGCAGTTTGTTAGACCTTCACGCAGGGCGGCGGGCCAGCTGTCGAGTTTGATCAATGACGGTGCGCTTAGAATCCTAACCTAAGTAGGAGTATATCCAAATCTAATGAAGAGTAGTATATTTGAAGCAACAAATGGTTAATTAGATTGATGATTCAAATTTACTATCACCACCGCACACCACCCATGCCATGCGCGCCTCGCCTCTCCGCGCCGTGTGCACCAGGGCACGGCGGCCACTCGCCGTTGGCCACACCACCGCACTGGTGCCAGTACACTGCCCAGTAGCAAAGGACGGACATACGAAAGCGTAGCGCAGTGCACCACGCGGGAAACGGGCGCCGCGAGGAGTGGCTGCCTCGTCGTCAGTCATGGACCAGGCTCTAGCTAGTACAGTACTGTGCGTAGTAGTAGCTCGCGCAGCCTCGCAGCACCCCGCCACCGGAGCTCGCAGTGCCATGGCGGACGGCGTCAACGGCCGAGGGCGGGCATAGGCGCGGCAGCGGCCAGCTGGCGCAGGCCCGGCCAGCGCGGGCGAGGGCGCAGCAGCGCTCAATGGGCGCGGCCCCAGCCGGCGAGCGCACGGCCGGCCGCGGCCACGACGCGTGGGGGCATGGCGGCCGGTGGGCGCGGGCCTGGCCGACGCGAGACGCGGCCAGAGCTCATGCGGGCAGGTCTCGTGCCCGGCCATGGCGGATCTCGCAGCAAGGCCGGAAGGTCGTGGCGCCACCGGTTCCTGAGCGGCGGCGGAGGAGACTCTCCCGGTGTCGGAGGAGGCGCGCATGACGGGCCGGCGGTGGAGGAGGAGGCGCTCACGGCGGTGGAGGCCAGCGCAGCCAAGATCGCGACGGAGGAAAGAAAAATAGAAACGAACCAGAGGCTGTCTTATAGGACGTCGGAATATTAAATATAATCTAATTATAAAAATAATTGTATAATTTATGACTAATTTATAAGATGAATATTTTAAATCTAATTAATTCATGATTTGATAACATGGTGCTACAATTAACATAAGGTAATAACAGATTAATTAAATTTAATAAATTCGTCTCCTCAGGAGCACCGACCGATTCCTCAGCTTGGATGTCGGTGACCGGCAAGTCACCAACTATAGGGACGTATGTATCTATAGGATTTAAGATGTAAGGACATTTGTTCTACTAGCACAGTACGCGCGCTCAGCCGCGCCGGCTGATGGAAATACGGAATACGTGCACAGCAATGTGCAGGGAAACGCGTTGTTGAACAGTGACGGGGGTGGGGAGAGAAGAACATTCGGATAGGCGCGCAGACGGAATGCGAGAAACGCGGTTCGTGAACAGTAAAGCGTCGCTGTCCAAATTTGACCGCACAGTATTCGCTGCAGTATCTGGAGGACCGAGGAGGCGGCAATTTATCCGTGGTTGAGGGATATATATACTATATAGACGTCCGGCGCGCTCCGCCGCGCCCGCATAGGCTGAGCGCCGGTAATAACACGTCGTAGCCTCTTTTTTTTTCTCTGTGTTCGGTGACTGGACCTTTTTTTTAAAAACAATTCAATGACCGGGTCTCAAACTAACAATTTCAGAGTATCTGTGAAACCTATATCTAAAACATCAAAATTTTTGACAAAATTAGACACTAATTAGAAGATTTTATACAACAAGCATAAGCTTAGAAACACAGCAGAAGGCTCACTAAATGTTATACTAAAATAAGTATACATACACAAAAGGTTGGTATTTTGACATTCCAACATGGTGCACACCTAAGTATATGTTCTCATAAGCAAACAGTAACGGCATACTTCACTTTTGTTTTCATCTAAGAAGAAATAACATCTCTTCTTTTGAAAAGCCCGAAATTTTTTGGCTTCATTCTTCTCCTCGCTTTAGATAATCGTCCTTTTTGTTTGGGCTTGTTTGGCTTAAAAGCCATGGCTAAAAGTACCATTAGGCTGATTTGGTGTGAGAGAAAAATACTGTTCGTTGACTGATAAGACATAATTTATAAGCCGAATACCACCAAGCGAACAGGCTGAATATAGGAGGCGCTGGAAGACTACAGGTCACTGTGCCAGCTGAACCACTCAGTTGTTCAGAACTCAACTGCAAATAGAATAGCATGTGCTTTGAGCCTGTAGGATATAACTATAGGCATGGAAGCAAAAGAGTAGCAGGTAGCCTATGCTACGAAAATAATCACAGGCATGCACAGGTGTGTGTAAACAGAAAGGAAGGGAGTATAAATGTATACATGGGTATTTGTCATGCTTTGTGCTTCTTAATTCTAAGCCAAAACCGTCTCTGCCAACAAATATAAAACAAATACCATCTAATTAGGCAAGGTTATCAACTGTCATTTTTAACATGCATATTTAAAAAAAAAATTCAAATCAATCAACTGTGTGTGTGGTCAGGATTAGAAAGAAATAACCACGAAAGTAAACGGCAATCCCCTGGATGAACCCAAAAATTTAATTCACCTAATCGACAGTGTGGCTTAGCTACATTTCATCAGTAGAAGCCAAAAGGGAAAGTATAAGCTGCTATATTCATCGAGTGAACATCATATGTTCTCCAACAACATAATAGTTTATTCATCCAGTGAAATGATACATGGTTTCTCCAAAAAAGGGATATAGTGTAGTTAATCAGAAAATTGAATAAAGGGAATGAACAACCACCTGTACCACTAAGGACAGGGAGCACAATATAGCTGAGGTAGTCAAGAAGCAAAGCTGAAAGAAACAAATGATGTGCGCAGGTGTAACCAAACCTGAGCAAAAAGATCTGAGATCAAAGAAAGCACAGGCAAGACTGCACATTTGAGCATGTTGTAGTTTCGCAGATTTATCTGGGCATAACTCAGTCCTATATGAGATACGCCATTAGCAATGGTAAAACCAATGGACCGTGAAAATACAACATATGGAAGGAATGGACAATACTGAAGCGCTATATAAACAAATTTTGTTATCTAAAAAGAGAGGAAACTGAGGTTGCAAAGAGCAGTGAACATATTTTCATTATTTAATCTGCATTGTTGACTACACCATGAGAAATATTAGTTTGTTACAAAACACTCAGATCTATAATCTTAACAGGAGATGAAACATATAGGCTAGCTGGGTCCAGGTGGCCCTTGGCCACTTTACTGAACAAAAGGGAAAACAACCAAACTTTACCTCCTTAATAAGAGGTGTACAATGTTTTAGATAAGGTAATGTTCTGCTGCTCAAATGAGCTATACATGTCTAGTGCTGCACCCTGCTGAAATAAATGTTTGAAGCCCGACAAACATAACTATAAATTGTCAAGTATTAGGATGGTAAAAACCTTGGCTCACACGAAAGAATATGTAAGCTCTGACAAAGCAAGATAGAAGATAAAACAACGTATTTGTTGACATTTTTCATGATTGTGAAGTGTCATCACCCAAAAGAGCATTGAATAGTACAAAAGTTATGGACCACAAAATAAGCACAAAGATTAAAATTCCTGAAAGCCTAGATCTTCATTCTTGAAACATCAAAATATTTTAACTTAGTTCATACGTGTAGGTTAAATATAAAATATCAGATGACTAAATGGCCTGTTGTAACAACAAAAATGGCTAAAAACAAACACGAAAGAGATTTTAATTATATATATATATATATATATATATATATATATATATATATATATATATATATATATATATATATATATATATATATATATGATACCATTGGGCAAAAGCTTTCCTTACATGTATGCCACTATTACAGTGGTAACCCTGATTGGTCAGAATCATAAAGAAACCTTCAACCATTTGAAATTTGGAACATGGCAAATAGATATGTTGTAGAATATTCAATAAGGATGCCAGTAACAGGAAAAAAAAGCAATGCTAGTTACCTACCAGCATAACTGTTTGAAGCCTGTGAACCTGGAGCTACACATAGTGACATACTTCATCTCTGCTAACAAAAAAGGAAGATTTTTTTTTATCACAACAAAGAAGAAGATAGAGAAAAGCTTGCTTGCTTGGCGACTCACTCTACTACTGGTGGTCCCTTAATTCGTCCCGAGACCAAATGTGCTCTGTAGTTCCGTGTGACAGTGCAGCTAGCTACCTGCACGCACGTTCGTTTCGTTACGGCCGGATTATTCACCTACAGGCAGCTGGCTACAGTGCGACTCACTCTACTACTGGCGGCCACTGCTAGGTGCCCTCGCAATGGGTGACTCGTAATCTAGTTTTAAGTATTTTTTTTTATATTTTAATAAAAGATAGAGAAAAACTATCTCTTGATAAGAGCTATGCTCATAAACATATTTTAAGAATATCATGCGAGTCTAATTATTCTATGAGCTATTGCTAAAAGTTAACACTATTAAAGATGTTGATTTAGAGCTAGTATTGACTCTTAAGGTTGCGGGTGCCGTTACTGATAATCAAGTAGTAGATCGATCGTGTAATAAGAGGCACTGTGACACTGTGACATGACATGGCCAATCGTCTATCACGATCAATGGTGGAGCGTGCCGACTGCCGAGCCGAGGCGGACGGGTCGAATTAACTGATAGTACGTCGGCAGTTAATAACCGTCCTGGCCCGGGGACACATGCGGGCGTATTGTACCGCGTACTTCGCGGTAGGCCTCCTCGCCGGTCACCACCAGATCACGCCCGGTCGCGCGTACGTACGTACGCTTGCCAGTCCGGCCGGCGCCTCGATTGGAACAGCAGCGGCCGGGCCGCGGCGGCGGTGGCGGCCGCCTGCAACGGCATGGCGTTCGGGGGTGGGGGTGGGGGGGGGGGGGTGATGGAGATCGATCGGCGATCGCGCGCCTGTGGTTTTCGGCCGGAAAACCTGGGAGCGAGAGCGATCCGTGGTTTCCCCGGGCGTGGCGCCGCGGGTGGGGGCGCACGTACGCCGGCACGCGGTCGAGCACGGGCCGGTGCCCAGCACTCCACGCTTTGTGCATTGATTCCGGTCGAGCTCCGTGGCAAATCGCAATTGCAGCGCGGGCGAGCGGGGGCGGCGGCACGCAAGCCCCGGCCGGCCCCTGGCCGATAGCGAAAACGCCTGGCGGACAACGGCGCCACGTAGTACGTGTAACTATGGACGTGACTCTGCTCGCCGCCGATGGCATTGTTGATCATATCTTGGCACAAATTCGTGTGCGATACAGTGACGCCAAGGCTGTCTATATATGTATGTACACCGTACACGTAAGCTACGGTACAGCGCGCGCGGGCATGAAACTGCGTAGTAGGCGTCTTGATCGTTAGGAGCATTTCTGTGTGGTGTGCTGAGTGTTTACTCAGTAAACAGTTACTATCAGCGTGTCACGTTCAGCGATTAACACAAGCCGAAGCAACGAAAGTTGAAGCGGTTCGCTTCTTCGTTACTACTACGTACTTACCACAACAACTGATCGCCAGGTCCGGAACTCCGCGTCGAGGACCGTGCCGACCGGGCGCCGCCGGGAGCCTCATTACTCCGGTCACTGCACGCCGTGTCCGGAACTCTGCGTCGAGGACCGTGCCGGCCGGGAGCCTCATTACTCCGGTAACTGCACGCCGTGTTCTCTCTCATCGTCTCCACCATCGTGCCAGGCCTTCGCCAGGTCCGGAACTCCGCGTCGAGGACCGTGCCGACCGGGCGCCGCCGGGAGCCTCATTACTCCGGTCACTGCACGGCGTGTTCTCTCTCATCGTCTCCGCTGCACCACTTTGTGTCGGGAGCCTCATTACTCCGGGTCACCGCACGTCGTGCTCTTTCTCATCTTCTCCGCTGCACTGCACCACTTTGCTTCTGTCAATTGTCATGTCAAGTACGCGAGGGATCCGTCTTTGTTTGAGCCCTTGTTTAGTTCCATCCCAACTTTTAAAAAGTTGCTACAGTACCTATCACATCGAATGTTTGCGGCCGTGCATGGATCATTAAATGTAGACGAAAAGAAAAATTAATTGCACAGTTTGGTGGGAAATTACGAGACAAACGTTTTGAGCCTAATCAGTCAATGTTTGAACACTATTTACCAAATAAAAACAAACGTGCAGTAGCCTCAAAATCCAAATTTCTCCAACTAAACAAGGGCTTATTTAAGGATCAGAACGGGGGTTTAGCCCTACTGTTTAATTATTAAAAGAAACAAAAGTAGAAGTAAGAAAGTAGTCCTTCCATTTCAAAATTTTCAAATTATAAAACGTTTTATTAGTCTTTGCATGTCGTAGATACATAGTTTTTACTATGCACTTAAATATATACTATGTCTAGATAAATAATAAAAATATATCTAGAAAAAAATCTTTCAATTTGGAACCGAGACAGTACAATCAAGAGATAAAAAGGGAAATGGAAAATTAGAAAAATTACAAAAAAGATCTCTAGCCATGAAAGAATCTCTGAAAAGTATCATTTTTTACGATGAATAAAAGCAACTCCGGTAAGACCCTCAAAGGCTCGTAAACTAAAATTTAACAGCTCAGGTAAAATAAACACGGGTCGAGCAGAGCCTCTACTTAGGTGTCAAAAGTAGGAGATCCTCAAATTCTCTTTTCATGACATTATTTCTGAGGCCCTGGACGAGGCCACTACTTTTCGATTCAACCATTTATCTACCTGCCCCGTCTAGAGCCTGCTCACCCGAGCCTGACGCGTTGGCGTTCCCCACCCCACCCGCCAGCCTAGCACTCCCCGACGGCTCCACCTCCGTTTGGCTTCCTCCCTTGGTTCTTGGCCGCCTCCTCGGCTCCTCCCTGGCGCTTGGCCATCCAACCTCCTACCGTGGCACTCGGCCTCTTCCCGGTCAGAGGAACCGCTTGACCAACTCCTCTCCGGTGGCGCTTCTCCCGGCGGCTCAGAGCCAGCGTCCGGCCTCTTGCCCCCGCGCTCGCGCGTCCATCCGGGATCCTCCACATGCTCGGCCTCCTCCAGAACGATCTCCATGGCTGGAGAAGTCGCGGCGCCCAGGCCTCCATGAGACCTATAGCTCCGTAGATGAGAACGAAGGAGAGAATAGGGAACGACGAGCCGGTCTCTTGGGCCAGTATCTATTGAAAAGGATTTGAGGGACCTAATTTGAGAACTCCTGCTATAATAAATATAAAAATATCAAACCCTCAAAAGTAAGAGAATCAAAAGTAAATGTCGTTATTCGAACGCTGTTGCTAGAGTTGCTCGAATAACCATTTAAAAAAAAACGTTTGTCTATCGTTAGCCTGCTCGTTTGGCTGGTTCGTATCGTTGATGATTTGTAAAGAAGTACTGTTGACTTGTTTGTGTGTAGAGAAAAATACTGTTCCGATTGAAAATTTACTATCGTTTATGACAAGTCACAGCCAAGTGAACAGGCTGTGTCTGGGCTAAAGCATCAACAGCGTTGAGTATCTTTTCACTAACTGGTAGAAGGGTGACAAGGAAATTAAAACGATCTTTTATTACTTGTAGGGGTAGCTGCCGTTTGTTGGTTGATATGACTCCAAAGAAATGACTCAGTTTTTATAAATGCAAACCTGAAACTTTTATCACTATTCAGAGGGTTCAGTTTGCAAGCTAGTTACAGCAACTTGAGAAGGAGCTCACCATCCACGCTTACAATATGCTGGGGATGACGGCTCTTGGCCTTTTCGCCTCGGATGTATGGTTGGCCTCTATTATGATTGATGATTGTTCTTCTTCTTTTTTCCTTTTTGAGTTAGAGACAACAACTGAGGCTGGGATGTTCTTGAAGATTAAGTCATTTCTGACGGTCCAAATTCTCCAACATATGAGAATAGCTAAGATCATGAAGAATTGGCTATTGGACTGATTCCTGATGCATAATAAAACTTCTGGGAAGATTGAGTCTAAGCTTATCGCAATGTTGAACAGGTTCCAACAATCTTTAGCAAAGGGGCAATCTAAGAACAAGTGAGTCATTGACTCTTCCACATTGTGCTGGCACAGGACACAGTTATATGATTCTAAACGCATGTTTTTCCTTTTCAAGATGTTCCTGGTGCTCAATCTGTCTTTAAGAAGAAGCCAGAAAAAAACTTTGTGTTTCGGTTGACAAAAACATTTCCAAAGCCAGGTGAAGCCCACATGAATCTGCCTATGTCCAATCAGGACATTATATGCCTTTGATGCTGAAAAATGCTGCCCCCATGTGTAAGTCCAAGTGTCCTCTGATTCAGTCAGGTTGATGTGCTGAATTGTTGATTGGGCTTGCGTGAGCTGTTGGAAAGACACATCAGACAGAGGGAGATTGAAAGCTGCAGTTAAATCTTCATATTCCAGGAATTTACAGACAGAGGTGCTTGATGTCTTAACATAGGAGAAGAGCTAAGGAAATACATCCTTAAGAGGTTGCTGTCTCCTGCCATCTGTCCAGAAGAAGTAAGTCTGACCATTTTGAACTTTGATGACAGCCATAGATTTATAAGTATGTAAGAGTTTCAGATTTTCTCTCCACCAAAATGAACCTTTTTTAGTATGATTGGGAAGTTTTCCATTGGGATAATACTTTTCCCAGACTATTGACACCCAGGGAATATCATGTTTGTTGAAGATTTTTTTCCAGAGCCTCATTATGTCTTTTCAAATCAATCACTCCAAGCCCACCTTCAGCTTTTGAGAGACAAACCATTTCCCATGCTGCTTTAGAAGCTTTTTTTGAGTTAATATCACCACCCCTCCATAAGCAATGTTTTCTAAATTTATCAATTTGCTTAATGATTGAGTCAGGGAGGGAGAGAGAGCACATATAAAAGGTGGGAAGTGCTGAAAGGACAGCATTAGTAAGCTCCAGCCTACCAGCCTGAGAAAGAAAGACAGAAGTACAAGCAAGCCTTCTTTCACATTTTGTGACCAAAGGAAGGAACTCTTCCACTCTAGGTTTAGTCAGACCAAGAGGAAGCCCCAAGTAAGTAAAGGGAAGAGTTCCAACCTCACAACCAAAGGTACATGCTAAGTAATGAAGCTTTTGATCTGAAAGGTCAATTGGGAACATTCTGGATTTGGAGCAATTGACCTTTAGACCAGTGGAGACAGAGAAAGCTTGGAGAACAGATTTCAGGAAAAAAAGTTGCCTGGCGTCCCCCTCCATGACAATCAAAGTATCATCAGCATATTGAATAACAGGGAAATCATCAGAGGAGGAGAGGGGTATTGGGAGAGAGAGCAAGCTTAAAGAGGTGGCTTTGTTCAAGAGGGATTGGAGGAAGTCAGCAGTGAAAGGTCCTTGTGTGGTTTTGGTAATTGAGTGACAACCTAGGTGGACTAATTATATTTATGTGAGATACACATGTGATTAGTCCACAAGTACATGCGTGTGAGCAACATATGCCGTGAAGGTGAAAATGGTTTGGAGATGTTGCAAAGCTCACACATGTGATGATGAAGGAGCTTATTGCACATGAGACATGACATTGAGTCATGTGATCAAGGTGGAGAAGATCAAGACAAGACTTGGCTTGATGGACCGGTTGCAAGCGTGAAGGGCAAGTTGGAGGCTTTGGAGCGATGGACCGCGTGGCGGTGAAGCTTGAGCAAGACTTGGCGCCGATGGATGAAGGCAACGGTGAAAAGCAAGTGAAGTCAAGATCGATGAACCAATATGATCACGTGATGATATGAAGTGGATCATATCATTGTTGATCATGTTGGTGCATGTGTTGCATCAACATTGGAGGAGATGGAATGGAATGCGCAAGACAAAGGTATAACCTAGGGTATTTTATTTCACCGGTCATAGGTGTGTAGAGAAGTTGATGATCGGGTTTAGGATAGATGGTCGTACTATCAAGAGGGGCAAACTTATTTGCATATCGGTCATCTAGTGCCACTCGAGTGATCTAACTTTGCATCGTCGCTAGGATTGAGTGGCGTGGCAAGTTGAGTGGCTAATCCTTTGGAAAATGATTGTGAAAATACTAACACACATACACATGGTGGTGTACACTTGGTGGTGTTGGCACATTTACAAAGGAGATGAAGTTGGAGTTGATGTGGATCAACTCGGCGATGAAACGGAATCAAGAAGGGTTAGAAACTCCACCGGCGGAGTGTCGCCCGTAGAGTGCGGACAGTCCGACGGTGCCACCGGCGCCCTATACAGAAATGACAGGGTCTCACAGAGTGGACCGGACGTTGGTCACGTGGTGACCGGACGCTGGGGTCCTACGTCCGGTCAGTGGCGGCAGAGAGCGTGCAGGCGTCAGTCTTCGATCGGACGCTAGCGCTGAAAGTGACCGGACGCTGGTAGGGTGCGTCCGGTCAGGTTGACGTACGGTGACGTAGGCGACGCAGAGAAGGTGGAGAAGGACTGGACGCTGATGCTGCGTATGATTGTGACCGACCGGACGGGCCCGGTCGCAGCTGGTACCTTACTAGAAATGACCGGACGCTAGGGTTGCTGCGTCTGGTCACTTTGAGTAGCTGTGTCCGGTCACAACTTGACCGTTGAGATCGGGCGATCAACGTTTGAAGCAGGGGACACATGGCGTGCATCGCACGACTAGACGCTGGGGTCCAGCGCCCGGTTGATCTGACCGGAGCGTACGATCGTCCCGACTTTTGCCCAGTGAAGGGTAATGGCTAGTTTAGCCCGTGGGGCTATAAATAGAAGGGAGTCACGGCCATGGCTGGTGGGGAGCACCTTGGGGGACTTTGTGTCCATGCTTGAGAGTGCTTGGGAGCCCTCCATCTCACATATGCATGATAGTGATCATTCGATTGTGTGAGAGAGCGATTCTAGTGTGATTGCATCGTGAGGTTGCATCAAGTGGCACTAGGTGATCGAGTTGCAAGCCGATTTTGCTTGTTACTCTTAGAGGTTGCCACCTCCTAGAAAGCTTGGTGGTGGTCTCTGTCGAAGCCCGCAAGAAGCTTGTGCGGTGCTCCGGAGAAGAGTTTTGTGAGGGGCATTGTGCTCGCCCCGCGGGAGCCGCGAAGAGCAACTCTAGTTGAGCGTGTCATTGAGCTACCCTCACTTTCAGGGTAGGTTCTTGCGGTGCCCGACGTGCGGGCTTGGCGGGTGATGCCAATTAGCCGCCAAACCTCCAAGTGAGCGGTCGACACAACGGGGACGTAGCGTGTTGGCAAGCACGTGAACCTCGGGAGAAAATCACCGTGTCAACCTTGTTCTTCCCGTTGGTTTGCAATCCCCTTACACAAGCTTATGATTACTTTTATATACATTGTGCTTGTGTAGTTGCTCTTAAAATTAGTTAGCTTGTGTAGCTCACTAGTTACCTTCTTGCTTGTGTAGCATAGAAGTAGCTCCCTTGCGTGGCTAATTTGGTTTGTGTAACCTTGTTAGTTACATTGCTTAGTTTGTGTAGCTAAGTATTTGCGCTCTCTAATTTGGCATTGGTTGCCTTGTTATTGAGCATTGCTAGTGAGCTTAGGTGGCTTTGTGCTTTTGCTTATTAGCTTGTGTAGGAGCTCCCTTGTTGCTTGAAGTACTAGTGACATAGGTTTGTGTGACCTTGCTTCTAAAATTGGTTAGGTGAGCTCTAGCTAGCCCAGCACTTTAGTTACTTAATTAGGATCTTTGTTAGGTGCTAGAGAACATTGATAGAGGGGTGTAGTCTTGGCTAGACCGATTGTTTTAATTCCGCACTTGTTTCGGTTAGCCGACACGATTAATTTTAGAAAGGACTATTCACCCCCCTCTAGTCCATCATCTCGACCTTTCAAGCAGCAAGAACAAAAAGAAGTGGTGAAAGGGGGTCATCCTGTCTAACACCCCTTTTACAATGAATAGATTTCCTAGGAACCCCATCGAGAAGGATCTTTGAGGTGGCAGAAGATAGAATATTTCTAATCTAGGCAATCCAGATAGGGCCAAAACCTCTAGCCTCCAGCAAACTAAGTGTAGTTTGATGTTCAATTTTGTCAAAAGATTTTTTAAAATCCAGTTTTAGAATGAAAATTTCTTTTTTGGAATGATGGCACAAGTGTAGGTACTCGAAAGACTAGGCAAGACAATCTTGAATTGTTTTGGATTTGATAAACCCATATTGGTTTTTATGAATGATTTGAGTGATGACTCTTTGAAGCCTATTTGCCAACAGCTTAGTTAGAACCTTTAGAGAAGTATTCATCAAGGAGATTGCTCTGAAATCTGAAGCATAGAGAGGAGAATCAACTTTGGGAATCAAAGTTATGAAGGAAGAATTAATGCTTTAAAGGCAAATCTGAAGCCTGCTGATAAAGTTATTGGCAACGTATCAGGTGTAAACCAACCAACCTGTGAAAACTTGAAAACTACCAATCAGGACCACTAGATGCTGATCCAATGGATGGGGTGAGAGGTGGGATTTTTTTTACGCTTAAGCCCCCCATCCGCCGGCCTTTTTTTGCGCTTAAGCCCCTTCACCCCATCCATTGGATCATCATCTAATGGTCTTGATTGGTAGTTTCTAAGTTTGCACAGGTGGGTTGGTTTGCATCTGATATGTTGCCAAAGTTATTTCTATGTCTGATTGTTGCATTGGCATGAAAAAACTTTGTTCCTACGTCTCCTAGCTTAACCCATTTCAGAGCTCCTCTTTGTCTCCAATAAATTCTTTGTTGCTCCAGCAAAGTGAGGAGGTTAGCTCTTAAGATTTCTCTGAAGTTCCACTCCTCAAGACTAAGATCTCTGTAATCCTCAATCAGCTCTAGAAATTCAATAACTAATTTATTATTGGCAGTATTTGTTTTTAAATTAGAAAGATTGGCATTTTTGGCTTTAAGGTTTTTTCTTAGGTTTTTGAATTTGGAGGTCACCAATTTGGCACCGTCATTAGAGGGGGGAGAGATTGACCATTCATGCTGAAGAATGTCCATGAAATCAGGTTGATGGAGCCAGAAGTTTTCAAATCTAAAAACCTGAGATTTTGGAGTGGCTGATGAGAAAGAAATCAACAAAGGACAATGGTCAAAGGTCTCCATGACTAGTGACTTGACAGTAGTGTCAGGAAAGGTGAAAACCCAAGAGTTAGAAGTAAAGACCCAATCAAGTCTTTCCAACAGAGGTGAAGTTTGCTTGTTCGACCAAGTAAATTTTTTCAGTGAGATCAAGGGAGCTAATGGCACTGTTGAAGAGGAACATTTCCTGTATATCCCCACCTGGCTTGTTTCTGTCCTCTGGTTTTATGATGAGATTAAAATCACCTAGCAGGATCCAATCTTCCCCATCCTGAATATTTATATCTTTGGACCAGTTAATGAAGTCCCTCTTTCCTCCGGGAGTGCAAGGAGCATAGATGTTGACTAAATTCTAGGAAGATTTATCAAGTTCGGAAGTGAACTTGATGATCTGAGCTGTTGACACTCAAATTGGGCCCAAGACAATTTAAATAGGCCCATGACAGTTTTGGCCCAATCTAATAAAAACTTCATCAAGCGACATGATAATAGTACCACATTGATTTTTCTTTGAGATAAGACCACCCCTACCCCTTATAAAATAAGGGGTACATGGTCGATTGAGTTCCCATCTATCCAATCGACAAACAAATCAATCTATTACATCTACTCCAACCCTTTTGCCCTCTTCTCCAACCCCCATGAAGTTCATCCTTTGATTGGTTATCCTTTGGTGGTTTGCTTGTAAACCTCTTCGTTCTTCACCATGAAAGAGTGACATTGTTTGCCCGCGAAACCTTCCATAAATTATATCCTTTGGTGGTTTGCTTGTAAACCTCCCACATTCACCGAAAAGAGTGACATTGTGGCGCCTCCTAATGACCTCGTCCAATGACCTCTGACGACTATGCATATGTTCTCGGTAACTTAAGAAGACTATCGGGTGTCCCCGTGAAACCCCGAATCATCCACGATTTCCGAGCAGGATCCCAATACAGAGTTATTGCAGTATTACAACAGTTTATTCAAATATATATATACCAGAGTAAAATAGCGGAAGTCTTACAATAACTTAGTTTACAAAACATTTATTTCAAACCTTACAAACTAAGTTTGATTAATATTACAAACCATAGTAGTGGAGTGGCATAAGTAACATAATACAAAAACACACAATTAAACTGCCCTGCCCAGGGGCCATACATTTATTTGTCGTCATCGATTTGAACAACCGTCATGCAGCACGGTCCAAAGCAGACCTGCTCATGAGGCTCACCTGCAACAAGGGTCAACGAACCCTGAGTACAAAAGTACTCAACAAGACTTAACCGAAATAAAAACTGATAAGATGCAGGAATGCAGGCTCAGGGATTCAAGGTATGGCTTTAGCAATGATCAAAGTTCTTTTGCATAAAAGCTCTCTAACAAGATTCTTTCTTTCAACATTTAAAATTTTATCAATATCATATATGAATCTGCCATGATCTGTAATGAGATCATGAACTTCATATCAAACTCTGTCTCAAAACCAACTCAAGTTTCAGTTGTTAACTACGATGATGAACAGAGAGTTGAGTCTCCATAACCGAGGAGCAATGACGATTCAAACCGATTATAACCCAGCTGGGGATTCCAGACCACATGACATATGTAGGTCCCTGACCTACATATACCAACCTACCCTCAGGTCCTCTAAAACAAGAATGGGTCCGCGCCACCCGAGAATATAGTACTCCACCAATCCAGCCCATTGCCACGTGGGTACACGCTATTCTCGCCATCTCTCCACTCCCAGTGCGTGAGTAGCCATTCTCGTAATAGAATAGCCAAGTTAAGGCTTACCGGAGTATGCGGTTAGTACTACAAAGTCTCATCTCACACAATTCAACAACGGACGGTTCTTAATCGACACAGGCGAAAAGAACCCGCTCATAAGACATCCACGTCCTGTGGCTCTCACACACCGAGTCCGCCCGATCTAGATTTATTACTCCACATGCTCATATCTCATGACAACATAAATAATCGACCGTATCCAAAAACCATTTTATATCTCATAGGTGACAGGTGACAGGTAATCACCCGATCTTTATCTGTCTAAGCATGGCTAAGCATAACTAGCATTTTCGTATTAAAACGGGTAACAAGGCTGATATGGAACAACAAGGTTGGTAATGCACCAATTAGGTTTTTACTCAACTCCTAATCACTAATGCAGTATATAAAAGCAAAAGCGATATAAATTTGTAAAACACAAGGTAGGTTTAAATGCATCCGGGGCTTGCCTTGGTTGTCGGAAAAATCAGGTTCCGGAGATGTTCCACAGATATCAAATCCGACCTCAACAGACGGATTAACCTCCTCCACAACTTGATTGACTACCACGTTCTCGCTTTCATTCACTACCCGTAGTAACAATGCCATGTTTAACATGATGTGAGATATAAAACGTGATGCTTGATGATGGATGCAAAAATTATTAACTTGAATACAACTTTCCTTCGCGGTATAGTTACAAACCAACATTAACTAAATCTTCTCATAAACCCAAACACTTACTTAAAGTGCCAAGGATCATCTTATGCTAATGACCCAAGGTCATCACTCAATCCAAAAGTCAAACAAAACCTAAGTCATTAAGGGTTACTATTTGCTTTTATGAATTAATTATTTAATTCAAAATTATGAAATAAATCAACTTCTTCCAAATGAGCTCAAAATTTTTGTAAAGGTTCATCACATGATAACTAAATGGACAAACAATTTTCATAATTTTTGGATAATTAATTAAGCCTAGAAAAATCATGGAAACTCATTTATTAATTAATTAGAGCAATTTTTATCACATTCAAAATGTACTGAAAAACAATATTTCATATTTTTTCTAAATAGCTTACATATCAAAGAGGTCACACAAAAAATTTCATAATTTTTGGAGCTCTAATTAATTCTACACAAAAATAACAAAAACTTACACTTTTCATCCATTTCTGAAAAAAGAAAAATTCATTTTCAAACAACCGGTCACTGACAGAGTGACCCCACTCGTCATCACAGTACTCCCGCGCGCAGCAGCGACGACCGCGCTTTGACCGGCGATTTCTCGCCGCCGGTGAGATCAACGGCGACGGCGAGGGTACCAACGTGATCACCACGACGAGGCGCACCTATTGATGGCACTAATTACACCAATTACAGCTTAAACCGAGATCGACGCTGGCCATGGCGGACACGGCGGTGCGGCAACGATACACCGGCGAAGGGAGGCCAGTAACGGTTAAACAAAATGCTTGGGAAGAAACAGCAGCTCACCCCAAACACACTAGAGTTGATGGCCGAACCGGAGGAGCAACAGAAAAGCAGGTCGGCGAGCAGAGCAGACACGACGGAGCAAGCTATCGTCGACGGCGGTGTCCCGGTGGCTGCGGTGGACGAAATGATCAAGCAACAAGGCACAAAGCACCACGGCAACATGGAGAAGATGGAGCAACACTTCGCAAGGGCAGAGGCTAACCGCAGAGCTCCGGCCACGGTGAAGTGGGATCACCGGTGACGCTGCCGGCCGCGAGGAAGAAAGGCACCGAACGACGTTTCCTGACGAAGTCAAGCTACAAGGGTGGGTCGGCTGGGTTCACAAATAACAGGCGGAGCTGTGACAGTTTTTGCCGAGGCTAGGAATGCGCTACGACGACGGCACAGCTCAACGAAGCAGCGGCGGCGGCGACGGGAAGAGCAGAGGAAGAAAACGGAGAAGAACGGCGACGTCGGAGGCCTTAAAATGCGGCCAAGAAGAATGAAGAAGCCACGCAGCAGCCTTCTCCTCACCAGCGCGAAGCCGAAGATGGCCACGAGCGCGCCTGGAAACCAGAAGAAGGTCGCCGACGGTGAGGTGTCGCCCGCGGGTACTGTTCACCGAAATTACAGAATTGCCACTCGCTTTGAATCCCAAATTACTCCCAAATTTATGTGACAACTTAAAAATCTCCAAAAATAAAAGTTGTTCAAAATTCAAAGTTCTACAACTTTGCTTTTATAACCATATCCAAATTCCATTTTGAAAAGCAAGTTTGAAATCAAAAGGGGACACTTTGAGAATTTACGCCTTTTCAAATTACTTCAAATTTTATAAAACAACTTTGAAAACTCCAAAAACCAACTTTGTACACCATGACAAGCTCTACACTTTTGCTTTTAGGCTCAACCCCAAAATGTGCTTAGATTTTGAATTAAGTTTTCCAGGGTAAAACAAATTGCTGAAAATTAGGGTTTTTTCGGAAATCCAAATCAATACAAAAGTTTCGAACTTGATTCACTCCATACAAGTAAACACATATAACATAAAAATAAACTTATTTTAGTGAATGCATATCCAAGTTTTCACTAAGACCAAATGATTTGCAATGCATATGATGACATGACCTATTTTAGGGTTTAAAACACCAGGGGTGTTACAGACATCCTCGCTGCTTTCTTCGGTCCGTAGCGGCCCGGGCATTCAATGCCCTGCTGGTGTGATTCGGATCACTTCCGACGTCAACACACTTTTTAGCGACTCCGCTGGGGACGATTGGTTCGGCTATCTCTTATAGCCGATCTTCTGACCTAGCCTTACTCCTCGTTGATCTATCTTCTTGAGCTCACCATTACCGTTGCATTTGGCCCAAAAGGCCGATCGCATTTGGTTTTGACCCCTTATGATCTTGTTTACGATTTTGCAACAAGTTGTGCTGCTTATCGGAAAATTCAGTAAGGCGGTCAAGTTATAAATCATAGAGTACCAAGGTGTTGCATCACAATATTACTACAATCACCCTAAGGTACAACTTGCAAATGCATCTTATGATCCCAATAGTTATTTTGCAAGTTCTATGAGCTCTCATGTTGGTGTTGCTAGCTGTAATGATACTAGATATGTTATATCGGCTAATACTTTCATCAATGCTCCTCATCATACACATCATAATTATGAATATTATGGTCAAGAGCCAATACATGTTGTAAATTCTTTGAGTTTTGATGCTACTAGCAACATACAACACGTAAATTGTTATTCATCGGCTATAAGTTCACAATATGTGGTTCCACCACAAGACATGCCGATGAATGAGAGAATTAGCTATAACAATGCTCATTATTTAGCCAATTGCTCTAAAAATTTAGCACCATATGCCAATGCTCCTATTTATAATTCAGCTCCATATGTTACTCCCAATTCGAGCCGAATTAATGAAAATTCAGCAAGGTGTTTAAGTGCTAATACTTATGATTCGGCTTCACGTGTTACTAGTAACCATAGCCGAATCAATGAAAATTTAGCACCTTATGCAAAGATCAATGTCCACAATTCGGCTTTGTATTTCGCTCATGACCATAGCCAAATTAGTAAAATTTTAGCAAGGCATTCGAGTGCTAAAACTCGTGATTCGTTCCACATATTACTAATAATTGTAGCCGAATCAATGAAAATTCAGCAATGTGTGCACTTGCAAACAATCATGATTCAGCTTCATTTGTTACTCTCAAATCAAACCGAATCGATGAAGATTTAGCCCATGCTAGGAATCCATATGGTTCCTCTAAATGGAAGGTGCCCACTTATCATAGACCGTACCCATTATGCTATGATTACTTGAAAACTCCTAATAGTTGGTGGATATCTAATTTTTATGAATTTAGTGGTGAAGATGATAAAACTATAAGAAAAATAGACCCTAGGCCCATTTACTTTGGATTTTGGTGTTTGATGACCAACACAACTAAGTTGGACTAATGAATTTGCAAGTGATTGTTTTGTAGTTCAATAGTGTGCAAGACATGACTTGGACGAAGGCGACGTGATGATCCGATGATCAACACCATAAGCAAGACGCTAGGAGCATAAGAGAACACTCAAGATATCAAGCAAAGTCCAAGCACAAAGATAGGAACCAAGCTGTACACAAGATCGCAAAGAGCTGAGCTCACAGAGGTAACCGGACGCTGGACCGGACGCTGGCGGAAAGTGATCGGACGCTCCGGTCAAGAGGCTTAGCAAACAGGCGTCAGCAGCAGTGACCAGACGTAGGACAGTAGAGTCTGATCGAGTACAGAGAGATTTCGGAGTGGCAAAAATGCGACCAGATGCGTCCTGTGGCATGTGACCGGACGCTGGCAGCGTCCGATCAGTGGATCGTGGCTCCAACGGTTGGGACAACCGGACGTGTCCGGTTAGGACGTGATCAGCGTTCGATCAGTAGCAGAAAAGCAGGATTTCATCCCCAACGGCTACTTTCTCAGTGGGGCTTATAAATAGACCCCCCAACCGGCCATTTGAAAGGGTGTGGAGCTGAGGAAATATATCAAGGGTGTTGATAGACCATTTTAGTGATCTCCACTTGCATAGTGCTTAGTGATTCATTAGATGATTAGCGTAGGTGCTTTACGAAGTGCTTAGGTTGATTAGATCACCGCTTATGCGCTTGCTCTAGGTTTAGGCCTAGTATTTAGTGAGGTTTGCATACCTCTTACCACTCGATGCTTGCGCGCACCATTGTTGTACATCAGAGGGGCTTGTAGTCTTGCGAGATCACACCAACCACGTTTGTGGTGTGGCCGTCATCGTGTACCGGAGGGAACAAGGCCCGCGGCATTTCGGTCGAAAGCTTGATAGTGAAGACGGCGGGGAGCAACCGGGATAGGCCTACCGGAAGGCACGTCAGAGACCCACTTGCGCGTGGGGAAGCTCCGAGGCTATCCACGGAGTTACCCGACCGGGAGCTTGGCCCTTGTGAGGGATTCCTTGGGAGGGGCTCCAACAAGGACTAGGGGGAAGATTGTGCGCTTCTCGATACCTCGATAAAAATACTAGAGTCGTCGACGGGAGTTTGCATATCTCTACCTTGCTCTTTAGCTTCCGCATTTACATTGTTTGTATTACTACTTTTGTGGTAGAGATAACAACACACTAGCAAAACCATAGTCGCACATTTAGATAGTTTATCTTTTGCATAGGTTTTGCTAAGGGTAGAAAAAGAGGCCATAGTTTAGAGTTAGAATTTTAAGTTGCCTAATTCACCCCCCTCTTAGGCGTCACGGTCCCCTACAAAAACCACTATGGAACATATTAGTATATATCTCTCACAGCTGGGTTTTGCCGGTGAAGAAGACTATATGAGAGTGCGAAATTTTCCTTTATCTCTCACCGGTATTGCCTTTGCATGGTTTACATCTTTACCACGATGTACTATTGGTTCATGGTCTCAATTAGAGGAGCAATTCTATGAATATTTTGAAAAGACTAATGAGAAAAGACCGATCACAGTTGAGTCATCGGCTAAAAGAGGATTGCTAGTGGGCATGAAAGAAAGAATTGATTCAGATGTAAGCAAAGGTTCGGCTACAAAAGCCGAACAACACAATATCCTTTCCAAATCAATCACATCTCAAAAAACAAGTCTTGCTATAGAAAAGCATGGAAAACGCCAGAAACCAGCTAGACTTGATTTTTTAGGAGCTAAAGGGGTTGTACACTTATCTAGTGATTACCGCATCATTGATGGAGATCAAGCCCCTACAAGCAACAAAGGAGGGCTGCCTGCCTGCTCAGAATCGGCTGAGCCAACTTCAAAGTCAGCTGAGCCGATTGCTGCCTGCCCTGAGTCGGCTAGGCCGACTGCCTCTGCCGCCTTCCATGAGTTGGCTAGGCTGACTTCCCAGTCGGCCAAGCTGACTGCCCCTGCTAGTGCCCAAGTCGACCGTCGGCTAAGACTTTCTCGGTCTCGGCAGCTACCAATGCATCTTCGGATGATTTGGCACCTATTGTTGATCATTCTCTAGAGATGAAGAGCAACATCATCCAAATCAAGGATGTGCACTTTTCCAACATGATCAACAAGGTAGAAAACATAAATATTTTGCTCAAATTCCAATCTGGTCATACTATTTCAATTTCTGCATCTATTAGAGATATCCTTGCTAATTATTGTAATAGACCAATTGAGAATAACAATTTATTTGTTGATGATAAAATAAATTCAGATTTAATCGGTCAAGACATTATTCCATATGGCAAGGCCAATAGTGGTAATTCATCAAAGTTAAAGCTTCCTGTAAGCAATTGCAAATGTGTGGCCGAATGGATTGATAATAAATCCGATCCATTCGTTTGCCTAGCTTTAAAGCCGACCCCACAAAAGAATTGGCTAGAGAAATCAAAGTACACCTTTGACTTTACTTTTTGTGATCATATCTTTGATGTCTTGCTCAAGAATAATTTTATTAGAATCATTGATCACAATGCTTTGCCATCTGTTAAAAATTTAGAAGAGCTTACATATTGCAAATGGCACAATTCTTCTAATCATAATACCTCTAGTTGCAATATGTTTCGTCGAGTGATCCAATTGGCCATTAATAAAGGATGATTGAGATTTTCTAAAGCTCAACATATACCAATTGGATTCAATTGGTCTTGATGGCAAACAGCATTCGAATCGGCTTGCATTAGCCGATTCACTCAAAGCTCAAAGCTTGAACGCCCAAGAGAGAGACGTGGAGCCCTCAAGTGAAGGCAAGGTTGTTGTTGATAAATTGCAAATAGAAGATATTCTAGAGGACAGCAAAGTTATCACAGTTCCAGAAGACATTGGGGGATAGCTAAAATCTCTCCAAACAAAGCAAAAGCCGTTGATCTCGTTGAGCAAGGGGAATCGGCTAAGGATCCTCCTTTGGAGCATGTCTGTCAAGATGGGGAGAAGGAGGATGCTCGTAAAGCTAATGGAGGTAGAGGTCGTGACAAACAAAGAAGTAAAAGGCTAAAACTCAGCTTCGAGGAACTTCTAGCTAAATATGAGAAGATAGGAGAAGCAAATGTCACCAATCGGCCAAAGAAGGTCCATTCATCAAAATTGCCTCCAAAGCGCAAGTCTCAAGAGTGGAATCGGTAAGGAGATAAACCTCACGCAGCAGTAACATATTCTCCTTTTAACCAGCCAATTCCCATGTCATATGGACCACATCCCACATATTTTCATCCTTATTCATCTTGGGGCTGGTTTGATAAGAGGCACATGTTCCATCATATTTTAGGCCATAATATCTAGAGTATGCAGCTCCTAGACATTTAAAGAGATCATCATCTTGTAAAGACCATTTTGATCAAAATCGATCTGGAGCTCAACCAAAGAAGAAGGTGGTAAAACAAGTTTACCGCGTGAAGTATGATGGCCGAATGAAGAAAAGTTCAGATCTGAATTCAACTATTAAAAAGCCGATTACATTGATGAAAAATCTGGCTATTGATGACAAAGAAGTGAGAAAATCATCTATTGATATTCGAGGTGCCAAATCTGAACAAAAGAAGGTGAGAGTGCCAAAAATCAAAAAAGATTTGCCGTTGTCCAAAACAGAAATAAAGCCAATATGCTCAATCGGTTTACCAAAGTGGCAAGAGAAGAAGTTACAGAAGCTTAGTGTAGAGAAGCTGAAAGTAAAAGGCTTGGCATGGGTTCCTAAAGGAAGTATTCAAGCCTAGAAGGATGATGTTCAAGCAAGTGGTGCTACAAAAACAAAGGAGAGGAGATTCAAGAAACAATTGCTAAGTTGGAGGTTTGCACCAAATCATCAAAATCATTGGTCATGACATCATCCATACTCTCTGCCTATGCTTATGTAGAATTCATCCCCTGGTATGCATGGTTATCCCTCAGCTCCTTATTTTGATCCCTGGTATGGATCTTTATGTTATGGAGGGTTGCCAAATTATTTTGATTGTCAATGATCAAGAGCCAAAATATTTATACATGCTCATGTGGATGAATTCATATGGCCGATATTTTGATATCGCCCTTAGCATAGAAATATAGCCGATGAATGCTTGCGACCATCATGTTATTAGAAAGCCCCCATGGAATTTACTTTGATGGCTTTAAGGACCGAGGGGCATGATATATGCATTTTGATTTACTTCATGGATGTGACAATATGATTAATCGGCTTGCAAATAAGGCCAAGGTATTGGCATAATCATTATTTCTCATAATGGTGCTATTGGAGACATCAAGCCGATTAAAATTATATCTGCACCAACATTTGAGGCAAATGTGAAGTTTTCTTATTCGGCTTGGCTATATTGCAATCCATGGGGTATAACATGTTGAAGCCTATGGTGATTCCTTGATGGTGGTATGGCAAGTTGCTAGTGAATTTCAATGTTTAGAAGGGTCACTAAGAACTTGTCTTGATGCTTGCCTTGATATTATTGACTATTTTGCCGAATTCTGAATTCGGCATATTTCGAGGCATGAAAATCAAAAGGCCAACATGTTAGCTCAATAGGCATCTGGCTATGATGCCGGTGGGCATAATTTTCATATTCAAGAATAGCCAATGTATGAAAATCTAAATTTTTCCCGTGCAGGTACACCCAAGTCGGCTAAGCCAACTACCTAGTCGGCTCAGCCGATTCCCTCTCTGTTGTAGCCTAGTCGGCTAGGCCAACTACTCTAGTTGGCTAGGCCGACTCCACCAAGTCGGCTAAGCCGACTCCTCTGTCACCAGTCCAGTCAATTCGCTCGAGAAGCTCCCAAATCAGCCCAATGTAACTTTTAGTGATATTGGGGCCGATTCAGAAGGTTGGAGGACTCCCTTGTTGAGATATCTATGTGATCCAAGTGCTAGGATTGATAAAGGTGTTCGGCGGAGCGCTTTCAAATATGTGTTGCATAATGATGAGCTCTATCGGAGAACTGCCAAAGATTTTTGTGCTCAGGTGCTTAGGATCTGATCAAGCAAGAGTGGCTATGGGAGAAGTCTATGAAGGCATCTATGGTATGCATCAATCAGCCCCGAAGATGAAGTGATTATCGCGTAGAGCCAGTTTCTATTGGCCTACTATGATGGCCGATTGTTTTCGCTACTACAAAGGTTGCGAAGAGTGCCAGAAGTTTGGAAATATTCAGCTTGTGCCTGCTGCTGTGCTTCATCCTATCATCAAACCATGGTCTTTTCATGGTTGGGGCTAGACTTCATTGGCCAAATATATCCCCCATCTTCGAAGGGACACTGATTTGTGTTAGTTGCTACAGATTACTTTACTAAGTGGACCGAGGGAGTTCCTTTGAAGAATATGACACACAAGGAAGTAATTGAGTTCATCACTGAGCATATTATTCATAGATTCGGCATCTCTCAAACGTTAACTATAGATCAAGGGACATCGTTTGTGTCCAAAGAGATGAGGGAATTTGCCGAATTATATAAGATCAAGTTGCTCAATTCATCTCCATACTATGCTCAAGCCAATGGCCAAGATGAGTCTAGTAATAAGTCTTTGATCAAGCTCATCAAAAAGAAAATTGAGGAGAATCCAAGGAGATGGCATGAAGTTTTGTTTGAGGCTTTATGGGCACATCACATTTCAAGGCATGGTGCTACAAAGGTTACTCCTTTTGAGTTAGTATATGGTCAAGAGGCCGTGTTGCCTGTCAAAGTAAATTTGGATGCATACAGGCTTGCTAAACAAAATAATTTATTAGCTATTGTGTATCATGATTTGATGATGGATAAAATCGATGAGGTGACTGATGTGAGATTAAAGGCTCTCAAGAAAATAGAAAAAGATAAAGCTCGAGTTGCCAAAGCATACAACAAGAAAGTCAGGAGCAAATCCTTCCAAGTGGCAGAATTGGTGTGGAAAACCATACTACCAATTGAATCGAAGAGCAATCAGTTTGGCAAGTGGTCATTGAATTGGGAAGGTCCTTACAAAGTGGTCAAAGTTATATTCGGAAATTCATATGTGCTAGAGACATTGCAAGGTGAACGTCTCACGAGAGCATTCGACGGGAGGTACTTGAAAGGGTACTTTCCAAGTGTTTGGCAAGAAGCCTAAGTGCTCTCCAAACAATGGCTGATACATGTATCGTCCTTAGAAAAAATGGCCGATGTATACATCGCCCTTAGTCACTAAGCAACCGATGAGATGGGTATCATCGCTGTTTGGTTTTGAATAAGTGTTTTCAGGTTCATGCATCATTCACCTGAAAACAGGGGGGCATATGTTGACACTCAAATTGGGCCCAAGCCAATTTAAATAGGCCCATGACAGTTTTGGCATAATCTAATGAAAACTTCACAAAGCGATATGATAATAGTACCACATTGGTTTTTCTTTGGGATAAGACCATCCCTACCCCTTATAAAATAAGGGGTACATGGCCGATTGTGTTCCCATCTATCCAATCGACAAATAAATCAATCTATTACCTCTACTCCAACCCTTTTGCCCTCTTCTCCAACCCCCATGCTATTCATCCTTTGATCCAACGACCAAGGATGGCGCCCTAGGCTTGTCGGCCGACCTAGGGCAATCCGGCGACGTCCTTGCCCTGACGGGGTCTCTCCCGGGCGAGAGCTTCGATGGTTTCTTTGCTAGTTTGCCTAAAAATTAGCCGGTTCTTCGTCACGTAAGCACGTTTGTTATCCTTTGGTGGTTTGCTTGTAAACCTCTCCGTTCTTCACCACGAAAGAGTGACATTCTCGCTGCATTCTTTGGTCCGTAGCGGCCCGGGCGTCCAATGCCCTACTGGTGTGTGATTCGGATCACTTCCGACGTCAACATGAGCCATGTCATTTGAAAAGATTAGAGTTCCTAGCAGAAAAGAAGTTTTCCATGCAGTAAGAATGCCTCCAGATGCTCCAACAGAGGGGACAAAAACCAGCCCATCAAAATTTGGAGGTAAAAATTTTCTGACAAATAAAGAATCAAAGGCTTCTCTTTTTGTCTCCTGTAAACAAACTATATGACAGCCAACCTCAAGCACTTTATCTTTGAGAGCATCCCACTTTTTAGAGGCATTAATTCCTCTAATGTTCCAGCACAAAACAGACCAGTTTCTAAATTGAGTGGAATTCATTATAAAGAACTGATAGAGGGTTCAACCAAAGCAAACTGTTTAACAGATGCACTGAAACTAAAAGCCATTACAGCACAGGAGTCATTTTCCATACAGATTCCACCATTACATAAGGTTTCAAACCAAAATGACAGCCCAATCATGAGGGACACTAAAGAAACCAAAATTTCCCAAGCTCTTCTGGACTGCATCTTTTCTGCCTTTTGCATTCTTGTCCTAGTTGTTCTGTCCATCACCCTTGCTGCCTTTGGTCTCATTGTCCTGAAGGCTTGCCCCATCATGATGTTCCTTAGCATCTAAGGCCTCCTAAATCTCCTGCAGGCTTGCTTCCACCACTTGAAGTAAATTTTCATCTTGAGGCTTGGCTGCTACAGGCTTTGGCTTCTTCCTCTTGAACGGCAAAAGTTCATTCTTGCTCCACAGTGTATAGTCTTGCCCAGCGAGGGCGTGGATGGAAGCAGATCTCCAACTATAGTGCCTCAAGACTTTGCAGGTAAGGTTTTTCTTGCTAGAAGAGAAGAGCTAAAATGGCTCACCTGACCTCGCAAGGCTAAGCAAGATAAAGCAATCAAGGATGATAAAGAAACCAAACAGACCCAAGAGTGCTTACCTGTATTTAAGGGTATTCAGGTGAATATCCAAAAATTTTGCTCAAAACTCTTGTATATACAGTACATACATGTATGTGTACTGGGAAAAGAAAGAAAATAAAGTCAAATAAACAAATATCATGTAAAAATTCAGCCCAAATTAAACATGTATTCTCATGCTACTTTTCCATTACCTAGCGGCTTGTGGCCGAACTTCTCCCCCACCACGCAACACATAGGCCACAACAACTCTGCAGGTCAGAGACATCAGCACATCGCCCATTGGCGCTTGCTCAGGCACTCATTTTCTCTCCTGTTTCTTCCCCAGTGGCGGCGGTGGTGGAGAAGAGGACTCCATCAGTGGCACCAGGCGACGACAATAAAATTCACGCTAAATTTTTTTTGGTTTGTATAGAACACAAATTTGAGTTAATTTGTACTTGTTTTCAAATACCAAATTGTAGAACTTTACTATTGCTCACTGAATTGCTAAATGGTGTTTACCAATCTGTTGTATGTGCTATATGAAACTTATTTCTTCTCTCTACTTAAAAATGTTGTCATGTTATCATAAATGCATATTTGGCAGCACGCTAAATATAAATGAAACTCTCACTGGGTGTACCAGAATTAACGGCTCGTCGTTGTGTTCTAAGATTTTCTTGAATGGACTCATTAATACACTACCTCATATAGGACGGCGTGATTTATAGAAAAAGAACATCCTCTTTATGTTCCTTCCGTTACAAAGGTCGTACAAAAGTTATATTGAAACTGCAACCTCATCGCGTCAATTTTTTTGAACAGTAACATCGACGTTATTAGAGGTATTTTTCATAAGAAAAGTAAGAACTACCAAGGGCCCCTTTGAAACGCTGGAATTTCACGGGTATTATACAAGAATTACACAAAAATCAGTTCATTTTCATAGGAAAATGTAAGAAACAGGAAAAAATCCGGCATTCCAAAAGGGGCCTAAATGAGCTGAACCCGATTGGCTTAGAACAAAGCTAATAATATAACTCTTTACTGGATATATGTACATTTACAACCTACCTATCAACTCACTCGTATAGTTTTTTTTGGAAAGGCGGCAAGAACCTTGCTTGATTTTTATTAGACGAGGGAAAAAAGAAAAACAGGATTCACAAAGAGAAACTCAGGCTAAGGGCCACAACTAACATGGCACCCAAGCCAACCACCCAACTGCAAACTACTAGCAAAAATGGAAAAACAACAAAAACTATCTAGTCTAAACTCACAAAGCAGGGCCCTGAAAGGCGCCCTGGACCACAGGTACAAAAACGAAAATCCCCGCAAAACTCGACTAAAACTAAATGGCTTGGCCATCTGATCCATTTGCCAACTGGTTTTGTTCTATGTCTTCTTTGCACAGGAGTGCTACTTGTCTTGGTTGCAGGGCCGTGTTCTAAAAAGTTCTTCTATTTCTTTCCTTCCAAATGTTCTAGCAAAAATAGATCATAATACCATCGAAAACTTTTCTCTCGCTAACTTCAATCTTAGAGCGACATCTGCGCCAGTGTTTTTGTAGGGATCCGTTTTGTGCGACTGAATCAAGTACTGAAAGACCAAGCCATTGCTTCAAGATAGACCAAACTTGTTTTGAGAAGAAGCAATCCTTGCATAAGTGTGTTGGAGTCTCCGGTTCGCATCCACAGAGCTTGCAAATTGGGTCGTGTGGCCAATGTCGTTTTGGCAAGTTGTTGGCGGTAAGAATCTTCTTGTGTAACAAAGTCCAGGCAAAAAATCTACATTTGGGTTCAGCCTTCGCCTTCCAAATTGGCATAAGTTTTAGTTTATTGAATGCCCCTTGAAATTGGATGTTGTAAGCGCTCTTTGCTGTATATTCACCATCCGACGTCCAACGCCAGTAGACACTATCTTCTCTGTTATCAACCAGTTGAATTTGACCAACAACTTCCCACAACGATACATATTCATTTATTTCTTGTGGAGTTAGTAATGGGGTGATGTGAGATATCCAACGGTTGTCCTGTAAGGCCTTTTGTACTGTAATGTTTTTCCTTTTCACTTTTTTGAACAATGTCGGTGCAATATTCTTGGAAGTATGCCCATCTATCCAAGATGATGTCCAGAAACTAGCCATCTGCCCATTACCAATTGTTACCACTGTGGATGCCGCGAAGAGTTCCTTATTTCTATTGTCACAAGGAAGATCAAGTTTATTCCAAGGCCTTTCCCTTTGCTTCCGTCTTAGCCACAGCCAGCGCAACCGCATCGCCCTTGCAAAGCGTTCTAGTCCAGTACCCCTAAACCACCTTTCTCTTTAGGTCGGCAGGTCGTCGGCCAGTTGACGATGGAGTGACCCCCATAGACCTTATCTGGAGTTTCTCCCCTCCAAAGGAAACTCCGTCTTAGGCAATCAATTCTCTTTATTAGCCACTTGTTGTAACACCTCTGGTGTTACGAGTTTGCTTAACACCGAGATTTAAGTCCGTGAGGGATTAGCCTAACAAGTTTTTAGGTTTTCAAAATTTATAACGCACGTGAAATGATAAGCGAATCATGTGTGACTCACTTTGGTGGACTCAAATAAATATCCAAGTTAACTTACTTGGTGCGTAAAAGTGCTAATGAAAATCCTAATGAGAAAAATGGGATAAATCATTTTAATTGTTTGGCACGAAAAAGAATTTATATAAATAAAAATAAAATATAACTTGTGTGTAATACTTAAGTAAAGATGACGAGCAAGTGGTGTAGTTGAAGATGTAACTTTAATTTGTGAAAATAAATAGTGTTAACTAGTGCTCTTGGGAGCTCAAAAATCAAATTTAACGTTAAGATAAGCTCTTTTCGTTAAGTCGGCAAACACTTGAACTATTGTTTTAAATACCATTTTTGGTGAATTATATTGAGAAAAATAGTTAAATGGTGCTTAAATATTTTGCTCCTATGGGTTAGTATAAGGTATGGACTATTGCATGAAATACTTGTTGGTAGCAGTTAATAGGGTCTAGGCCTTTTAAAAAATTGTAACAAAAGTGTTAATGGTTGTTAGTTCGAACTGAACCTTAACTTTTCTAAGTATGGGAAAAGTAGTAAGACAATGCTATTTTGATATTTAATTTATAACAAAAATGTTTTAACACTAGATCCATGTTTTGTACTGTTGGTTGCTTCTAAGTAAGCACTTGAGCATGGTGTAGGTCGAAGTTGTGTTGGATGCCACGTTGCTCTCGTAAAAATTGCTCAAACCTCCTTAGAATGCGCTATGAACCATGATTTGGTGCTCGGTTCGCGAACCGACGTTCAGCGTGACGAACTCATGTTGGCACCTCCCTTTCTTCCTCTCTGGTCACTCTCTGGACATGAGGTTTGCTTCGCCAGTTGGGTGTTAGTATCGGCTTTAGATTAGGGGAATTAGTTGAACCTCGATCGTGATCGTTATCAGCTTTTGCTTTGCTTTAAAATGCGTGTATGTCACCAGTTGCTACCTCTCGGCCCGAGTTCACGGTCACCATGCGCGTGGGCGCTGCTGGAGCCGGGCTGCTGCCACTGGCCAGCTCGCGCGCCCAGGTGATGCCGCGCAGCACCTACGGCCTGGCGTTGGCCGGTCCCGGCTAGCTGTGGCCTGGCTCCCGCTGCTACGTGTGCGTCGTGCTTGGGCAGCTAGCCACGACACCGCGCACAGGGTAAGCCTAGGCTGCGGTGGTCGTTGCTTGGCCAACGTGGCGCCCGCCTCACCTTTCGATCCACCTACCGTGCTGAACCCCCGGGCATGTTCCACTGCTCGTCACGCCTAGGCTAATGACCCCGGTCACAATGTCGATAGGACGACTCCCTGCCTCGCCCTGCCCCGCTAGCCGACGCCGGTGAGCCCTGCTCGGGTCTGGCCGCTCCAATTCAAGCGCATCGCGCCAAGCCCTCCGCTGTCTCATCACCTGTGCGCATGTGCTCGTATTGTAGCTATCGATCGGAGCCGCCCATCTTAATCTGCTCGTGCTCACTCGTGTCTCTCCACGGCATGACCATGGCTTGAGCTCTACCTTTTCGCCCTCTAATTCGCCTAGTTCAGGGCTTCACAGTTCGATTCCTCGCACAAGTAGGTGGCATAAGAAGTCAACTAGGCATCCCATCTTCCCCATGCCCGGCCAAGCACTACTGGCCGCCAATTTGGCGTTTTTCTCACCGTCGGCCAGGTGCGCCACCGTGCCAGTGAAATTGGAGCAAGGTCCGAATGGGTTCAATTGTTTGTATCCACGAGCTCGCTTTAACCTCCTCTATCTGGTGCTCGTGCCATTTTGCTAGGGTGCTTGTTGGAGACGTGGTGACGCATGGGTGTCCATCCCGGAGCACCGTCGCCCCAGTGGCTCACACGTGGCCAGGCCACCTTGGCACTCCTCCGCCTCAACCGTCACCGCAGCATGAATTCCGGTGAGCACGAATCCCTACCACCCCGATAGAATCTTAGGCCGCTGGAACAGTCGCGCAGCCACCGTGGATAGCCGCTCGCCGCTGTAGCCCGCAATAGTGCGCCTCTGAGTTCCTAACCGCCACCCATCCTTATGCGTTTAGTTATAGATGGTGGTCAGCCCCTTACTTCCGTCATAGCACGCCTAGGTTGCTCGGCGTAACCGCCTTATGCCGTCGACTACAGTGTCGGCGCGCGCGGGATCCCCAGGGACCTTTCCGTGGTAAAGGTGAAAACATCCGAGGGTTTGGTTGCAAGATCACTTACTGTAGGAATAGTGCGCATAGTAGTCGTATTAATCTCTTAAAGAGTGGGGGCTTTTCTACAAAGCCGCCGTCGCACGCGGGTCTCCTGGTCTTGGGCTGTGCTGGGCCATCGCAACCCGCATTAGGCTGCGCCCGTGCTGGGCCGCTGGGCTGCTAGGCCAGAATGGGTTGCTGCCAGCCCTTTTCTTTTTCTAATGCATTTTTGATTTAGTTTCTAAGATAAACTTGTAAATTCAGTATAAAAATGTGTAGTTAACCAAAAATTATGAAACTAATTTTGTTAGGTTTCTAAAATCATGATCTATCTGCTAGTGTATTTTGTTCATATAGTTTTATAATATTTTCAGGAGTTATCTAATTAAATTGAGATGCTTAATATTGTAAGATATAAATTTATAGGAATTTTTGTGATAAATTAGTAATAGTGTTGGCTTTGAAATTTTCATAGTAAATTCCTCACATTATTAGGCGCTCACTGTAATTTTTGTAGCTCCATAATAGTTAGTTTGCTAAGGTAGATAAATGAGCCCTAGTTCAAAAATATATATTTAATCCATAAAATGCCGAAACACTTTGGGATTGTAGGACTAAAATATTTTTTTGGAGACAAAGCCTTACTTGATGACGTGGATATGTAAACTAGTACGTTAGCCATTAAAGCTAGCTCTTTGGCTTACGGAGCGTAATTGTACTTTAGAGTTGCAGTTGTCGTTGATTATTTACGTCTCGCCGTTGCATCCACGTATATCATAATAGGAACAACGATGGATCATGGAGTCGAACGAAGTAGCGGAAAAGATGGTGCCTTGATGATCGTGTCACCATAATGGAATGCTAACTTTTGTTATATCTTATCTAGGCAAGCCCAGATGCATAACCCCTATTATTCTGCACTTTATTTTATGCTTGTGCATTAAGTTTTAAGGAGTTGAATGAAACCACATGCATATATATATATATATATATCCTTATCCTATGAGTCCTACTAGTATGCCAGGATCGTGTAGATTGCTATGCTATAGGATCGGATAGAAGTCGAGTGATTACCTGTCACTCGCGAGAGATAGAAAAGATATTATTGTTGTTGTTATATTACTATCACATGAAATGTATATGAAGGATAATTGAAGACCGGACGGAATGGTACTTTGGATCTGGACTTGGTTATGCATTCGAGCGAGGCTCGGATTGCACTTGTTTCGCTTGTGTCGATTGAGGACCGTTTGTTGCTGTGGATGGTAGTGAGGTCACAGACTTATTATCCTAAGCACATACTTGCTTATGGGAGAAAAAGGCTCGTTACGCTCTTGTCGTGGGTTCTAGCTCTTTTTGAACCGATTGATTGGAGGCGGGAGAAATGTGGAGGTCTAAGCATCATACTAAGATCGGGTCTCAAGTGTGGGGGCTTGGAGTCCAAGTTTGGACGGGGACGTGGACCCTTTGACAGGAGTGGAATGGGTTGGTCTTGTTTGTGCCTGGGGTACAAACGAAGCGTGTGTTTCGGGGTACCCAACTGGGATATATTAGTTCACGAATCGCTGTTTCCGTGAGACAGTACGACTTGGTTATGGTCTAGCACCAAAGTAAGAACTAAAACTTGAAAGGTGATAAAATGGTTCTGATTGCTTACCATCTGCTTGAAAGTAGCATAGGTACTTATAAGGCTGGATAACGAGTTGGCTCGGCTCGTTCTGGCTCGTTAAGATAACGAGCTAGCTTGGCTCGGCTCGTTATCCTAACGAGCCAGAAAGCCAACTCGGCTCGACTCGTTAAAAGCTCGAGCTGGCTCGTTAAGTTCGCGAGCCAGATATAAAAAATACACAAAATATAATATTTTCATTTGTCTAAAATTTGAGAATAATAATAATATAAAAGAAATGCATCTAGATCAGTTACTAGTCAATTTATAGGGTCTAGACCAGTTACCAGTCAATTATAAAGTGCAAGACATGAAGTAATACAAAAACTAATATAAGTTTTGATACTTTTTTCCGGGAAGCTTGACTCGTTTAGCTCGCGAGCGGCTCGCGAGCTGGCTCGAGTTGGCTCGTTATAGCTAACGAGCTAAAATTTTGGCTCGGCTCGGCTCGTTATCATAACGAGCCGAGCGAGCTAACGAGCTTCGAGTTTTTCGTCCAGCCTTAGGTGCTTATATAGAATGGTTAGTTAATAAACTAATGATGACTGCTAATAAAATTGAATTTAAGGACGCACGTTTAGTAATGCTTCCACAGATGCAATAACTCACAAGCCAGATAAGCCTTGCATATCTTTGAAGTCTTTTATTTTTCTTATGTTGGGTAAGTCTTGCTGAGTTCAATCGAGTACTCAGGGTTTTATTCTCCCTATTGCAGGTGATCAGAGGATACATAGAGCTGACTTTTGTGTGTGAAAATCTCCTAGTGGGTCCAGAGAGGATTTCTTTCACGCTACGACCATAGTATTTATTTATAACCCTCACTAAAAGTTTTTATAAGAAAAGATGTAAAATCTGCTAGCATCTCTTATATAAAAATATCTAGTATGTTAATGCTCCATCATGTCATTAATTAATCTTTGTTTCCTTAGTAACTTGATAACATTGTTATATTCCGTTGTTATAATCAATTGACGTAATATTCTATTACTGTAATAAAGTGATGTAAGAAATGGTTTAAGAATGTTGTTAGCTTTATTCTCTCATTTATGATCCTGATGGAAAATGTGGATTTTCGAGTTCTCCCTTAGGGTGTGCTCGACGGAACAGCACGATTTAGTGCACTATCTTGGGTACTTAGTGTCTAATGAAAAACAAGTATTCCTGAAAAGTCATTAGATTAAACGGTTCTACCACACTTGTGTTCCTCGAAGACTGGTCACGTGATAAATTGGTTGAGCTGAGAGGACGGTTTTGACAAGGGTCTCTCTTCCGGCTGTGGACAAGAACCGGCCTTTCCATCCAGGGAGCCTAGCTCCTATCTAGTCGATCAGAGGTTGAACTTATACCCTTCGCAATTTCCTAACATGCAACGGAAGACCAAGATATTTGCCACGGAATTTACAAATTTTTCCGGGGAAGTTTTGGAGTAACTGATTTACCAGACTCTCCTCCAATCTGATGGGGAAAATTTCCGTCTTGGAGATATTGACTTTGAGCCCCAAGCAGTCCCCAAAAAACTGCAGGATCCTATGTAGATTGTCAAGTTCTGAACTGGTTGGATCGGCAAAAATTGCCGCATCATCTGCATATAATGAGCAGCGTAAGTTGGACGCTCTGGGTAAAACCGGTTTCAGGATTTCTTGGCGTGCTGCAGCTTCAATGATTCGATGTAATGGATCAATGGCGATGATGAATAATAGTGGTGACAATGGGTCCCCTTGTCTTAAACCTCTCGCGTACCTAATCTCCTTTGTTGGCTGACCATTGATCAGGATCTTAGATGAAGACGTGCCCAACAGCGACGCAATCCAGTCCCTCCATTTAGTGCTAAAGCCCAATGCCTCAAGAACCTCGAGCAGGAAACTCCAACTAATTGAGTCGAAGGCCTTTGAAATATCCAATTTTATGAAAAGCACCGACTTTTTCTTTTTGTGAAGGAGCTGGACCACCCTTTGTGCATAAGTGAAATTATCATGTATGCATCTTTTCTTGATAAAGGCATTTTGAGCATTTGAAACAAGAGAATTCATGTGTGGCGCAAGCATGTTTGCTAAAATCTTCGTGATGATTTTGACAACGCTATTGATTAAGCTTATGGGCCTGTAGTCCGTCAGAGAGATGGCGTCCAAGGTTTTTGAAAGCAGTACAATATTCGCTTGATTTATTAGACTCATCTTTGTGGTACGATGGCTGTAAAAATACATGATAGCCTATACCAAATCTTCTTTGATAACTGTCCAGGATTTTTTATAGAAGGCCCCAATAAATCCATCAGTCCCCGGTGCCTTTTCAAGCGGCATTTCCTTAACTACAGCATGAATCTCTTGCTCAGTGAAGGGGGCATCTAAATCCTCTAGATCGTGGTGTACGATATCCAGTGCACTCCAGTTTAAAGCTCTGGTTCTTGTATTTGGCGTCCCCAAAAGAGTGGTGAAATGAGCATGTGCCAAGCTTGACTTGCTTTCTTGTGAGATCGCCAATCCATTCTACCCATTGAGGGCGCTTATAAACTTTTTCCTACGCCTGCTATTAGCGTGTATATGGAAAAACCGTGTGTTTGTATCACCGTTGCGGATCCAAATTAGGCTTGAATGTTGGCGAGCTCTTGCCTTTTGCATGGAAGCAATCCCCAAGGCTTTAAGCTTGAGGTACTTCTTGAACTCCAGTTCGTCCGGTGTTAGCAATCTGGACTCCTGCGCCCTCTCCAAATTTGCCAAAGTGATGTTTAGAATGGCCCATCTTATTTTCCAATCTCCCAGGGATTTACGCCTCCAATTACGCAACGCTTTGGCCGTTCTCAAAAGCTTGACATGGAGACGCAAAATGGCGTCTTGTGTATTAACCGGTTTGTTCCAAGCTTTCTTGGATCGTGTCAAGGAAGCTGGGCATTTGTGCCCAGTGCGCCTCAAACCTGAAGCCTTTGTAGAAGTCAAAGTTGATGTCCCCTTGTAGGACGAGCGGGCAGTGATCCGAGCCCAACGAAGCTAGTGCTTGTAGATCAGTCCTTGGAAAGAGCTCAAGCCAATCGGTCGATGCCAAAAAATGGTCAATTCTAGTCATTGTTGGCAGCTGTTGGTCATTGCACCACGTGAATTTTTTTCCTTTAAGTTCAATTGACACAAGCTCCAGATTATCTATCATGGATTTAAATCTGTTGAGCATTGGCAAGTTGATACGTGAATTGTTTTTGTCCTGTACGCGGAGGATTAAATTAATTTCCCCAAGAACAAGCCATGCAGGGAGGGCGTGTTGCTTGAGATCTGTGATTTCTTGCATGAAGATGATTTTATCAGCGTCAGCTTGGGGCCCATACACGCCTGTTATTGTCCATTCTTTGTTCTCTGCAAGCATTGTTATCGTTGCCAAAACCGTGTCCGTTGTAGGATTCGGTTGACCTATGTTAAAGAACCGCTCTGAACTCACTCGTACCCTTATGACCACCTTTTTCTCATAAAGTTTTTTGGGTTTTTTATGTATAATGTGGCTATAAGTTTACAGGCCTTCTCTTCTCTCCACCAGTCAAATACAACCCTTTCCTACACTTGCTCTTAAAGATTGATTCAGTCTGTATTTTACGTAGAGTTTTGAAAGACGAACAGAACACATAAAAACAATGTATTTATTTTAAAGATGATAAAAAATCCTCACAGTTATCTACATTTGGGGAGCAGAAAGTTTCTTATTTTCCACAAAAATATAACTACTTATCGTCAAATTTCTGCAAAATCCCTGCACTCCGAATGGGCCTCAAATCAGAAAGGAGTTGGCAGGTGCTACAGAATTGAAAACATATACATCTACTGACACTTCAGACATGACCTCTTCATCAAAGACGACACTGAATTCAAAGCCGTCTATATACAGAAGCTCAAGCCTCCAGACATGACCTCTTCATCAACAGAAGCAAGGGGATCAAACCAATTCCCACCAAAGCAATACAGAAGCACACAACTATTGCCGAACAACTAAATCGAAATTTGTGGATCTCAGGTAGATTAGGCCAAAGAGTCAAGCATGATCAGTCCAAGTGCGATTCTGCCCCAAGGCTGTTATGGGCTTAAGCTACCATCCATCATTCAGAATCCATGCTTCCTGAAATGTTTGTGTACACCAGGTCGAACCTGTGCTCGCATGTCCTAAATGGATCTCAATTGGAACTGCTCGTATCTGGGATATTTCATTACTCAAGTATTGTCCAATCGCTAAAATCAGGAAAACATGTTATCATCTGGCTTCATTTGCATACGAGCTCTCAATTTTCAGTGCATCATGTTCAGATGACTCAACCCAGAAGGGCGACAAGGATACCACTTTCCCGATAATTATTAGAGTTGGAGAAACTAGATCAGCTGACTTGACTTCATCCACAAGATCCTTTAACAAGGCGAACACCTACAGTGTAAGGAACATTCAGGATGGCAGAGTAAGGTTAAACACAATTTAGTTTTTGAGGGCCTAAGAGTCGCTACCGTTCGTTGTTGAGGTGTAGTCCCGCGCTCTACTGCAACAGCAGGGGTATCTGGCGGCAGGCCGTGCTTCATTAACTTTGGAGCAAGTGATGGAAGTGTTGACAAACCCATGTACACAACCAACGTAGTGTCTGGATCAGCTGCATTTCCAGCGACATGTAGTGGATCTGTCCCACCATTTCTGGAGTGGCCAGTTAAAAATCTTACACTGCAGCGAAGATTATATGTCAACAATTTATCCTACTATAAGCACTTAAGAAATATTCTCTCTCTACACTACAGTGTCAGAGACAAGCTAGCGCCTTTCTGTTCATTTAACAATGCAAGAGAGTTTTTAACTAAAAAAATTGCTATTCCATTAACCATAGCACAGCAGAACAGCAGAAAATAATACCGAGAACTTTTACTACGCAATGAGACATGTATGGTGAAAAACGGGAACCATTTCAGAGTTACAGCAAGTAACTAGTACACTTAAAGCCTCAACCCTATAGAAAATGCTCAAAAGATCCACATTTAGGCATGCTAATTGCTGCATTTGAGTTAGTATTGCAGATCCTAAACAAAAAACTGATAGGAAATGTTGAAGCTTGTTGAAAAGTCATTTAGAAGAAACATTTCCATATATAAAGGGGAAATCTTTTTGTGCAATACTAGTTAAAAGTTAGGTAGGATAAAATTACAAAAGGCTAATCATACCTGGTAGCAACACCTCTATGGGTTAGCGGAATGCCTAGTTCTGCTGCAATTCCCGAAGCAGAAGTAATTCCTGCAGAGTTTTGGAATTCAGATCCAAAGTATTTCATAAGTGCTACAAACCAACAATGCAAAGTATCCAAGCTAGTGCAATAGGATTATCATACCTGGGATAACTTCAACTTTGATTCCCTGTTGCTGTAAGAAATCCATCTCTTCTCCACCCCTTCCAAAAACCTGAAAGGAATACAAGCAAATTTATTGCCCACAGATAGAAGCGCAATTCCAGAGAGTTATATGTGGAGTGAAACTGATAGGATTTCGGATCCTATCGGCGAATGGTCGGAGGTTGTAAGGGTGAGAGATCGGGGGACGAGCTCGGCGACGGCTCTGAGGCGCCGTCCTTGCAGCTGGTCGCAACGAAGAGCGAGGAACACGACGAAGGCGCTACAGTATCGCGGTACTGTTCACGGGAGAGAAAGAGAACTCGGCGGCTAGGGTTTCTCCCGGCTCCTTTCAAGAAGCCGGAAACAATAATATGTTTCTGCTTACCAAATTAGTCCCTGATCACAAGTATTTATCTCGTCTATTGAAATATGAAAATAACCCCCTGATTCTATAGAAATTATCTAGACTTAGCCACTAATACCCTTTTGCCGGCTATAATGCATGCCGGTCATAACAGAAACACTGTCTATGCTCAAAGTGATAAAAATTGCAATGTTGGCACTACTTTTCTCTGCCTCTATTTTTTATTAGAAAAAGTACAACTGCACCCCCATGGCTCTGGGATCTCTAAAATGATACATCCATATGGAATTTATATGAGATGGTATAATCAAATAACCAATAAGAATGGGAATCCTTTTGAGGAAAAATGAATGAAAAAATAGAAAAATTTTAGAATCAGTTGCTACTATACAGATAAAACAAAGTACAGGGCATAATTAAGTGGCATTGTTTGTCTCGGTTAATGAAAGGCTATCACACTTAGAATTGAGAAGTATTTCTGCAATGATAACTGAAAAGATTGAATAAGGACATGATCGATCATCTACACTGCTGTGCAAACACAACAGCTTACAAATGATTGATCTTTTTCCATCCTAGTAATATTGTCTCCTTCCAAAGGAAAACAGTAGCCTGAGGGTTTACTTTTAATTCTTTTATGACCTGCTGCTTTGATGAGTCAGATGTGACAGCCATGACATAACAGTACTAATCAGTACAGACAATCAATTCTATGAATCCACCACTTGAAAATGACTTAAGCGACACCAAGAATGGATCACCATTTGAAAAAGTTAGTCCTCAATGTTAATGACACCACCACTAGCAAAAGTTGTCAAACCAATTTTGTTGTTTGAGCTTTGGTTAACAAATGGAAGTGCCACAATAATCCTCAGCTGCCAAGTAGATTTGCAAGCAAGAGCAAATTACCAGAGGATCGCCACCTTTCAAGCGCACAACATTGGCACCAGCCTCCGCAAAGCTCAGCAGCAGCTCGTGAATCTCCTCCTACATTGCATCAATCAGTCATCAAACATACAAATTACCAACAAGGGGAAGGAAAGGTACAAAGTCCTAAGCTGAGGTCGCCTCAATTCTGTTTTTTTTTTCTTCCAGGCAGTCATATGGCACAAGCTCTGTTTTTCGTCATGGAAGTTGTCTGACGCGTTCTCAAGAAAAAGAACTTGAAATCGTTATTGCCGAATGCCCGCCCAATCAATAGCGTGTAAACCTCGATTAATCCAAAATTGAAATGAAGGAACAGTGTTCCCACCTGGGTGCGGCTGTGGTATCCCGCCGTCTTGCCGACATAGAGCAGCCTGGCGCCCTCCCCGACCAAGTCCAACACGTCGTTAGACACCAGCCTGTCGTAGAGCACCAGGTCCGCCGCCTCGATGGCCCGGACCGCCTTGAGCGTGAGCAGCTCGGGGTCCCCGGGCCCTGTACCCACCAGCGCCACCCTCCCGGGCCCGCCGCCGCCGTCTGCCCCCTCGGCGCCCCTGCCCCTGGACGCCCTCAGCGCGTCCAGGAGCCTCCGCAGCTCCGGCAGCTGCAGCGTGATCTCGTCGTCCCGGTGGCCCGCCGCCGCCGCAGCGGCCGCGGCAGCATCAGAGGAGGACGGGGATGCGGAGTTGGAGGAGCCATCGGCGGTGGCGTAGGACCAGGCGTCGCGGCGGTAGCGCGAGGAGGAGGTGGCCTCGGTGAAGGGCGAGGCGCGGACGGCGGCGCCGGCGCCGGCGCAGGCGCGGGGCCTCGCGTTTGCGGCGGCGAGGGAGGTCGAGGCGGGTGGTGCGGGCGCTGAAATGGAGGCCGGTCGAGGCTGGAAGCGGGGCGTGCGGACGGCGAGAGCCATGGCGATGCGGGAGCAGCGGATGATGGCTTCGCCGCCGCTGGTGGTGCGCTGCCCTTTGTCCGCGAAGAGGTGGAGGGAAAGCGCGGGGAGGGCGGGGCCGGGACGAAAGGGCTGCTGGGCAGGGCAGGACCGCAGGAAGGAGGAGGAGACGCCAGACGCCCCCTGGCGGCCTTGGCTAGTTGGCTGGCCTCGGCGAGTGTTGAAGGGCCAGGTTCAATGAACCACAGGGCCAGGGGACTGGTGGCAGAACCGTCCGAATTTTTTATAATTTGTCCTTTTTTTTTAACATTTCTCACAAATAAATTCTGTGGAAAGAATTCAGAAAATGGATCTTTAGCTTGGCGCCATTCATGCTGGCGCTGAGCTCGGCGCCAGAGTGGCGCCGAGCTCTTGGGCACGGTTCGTGACCTGCCAGGGGGCTTGGCGCCAGAGTGACCGGCGCCGAGCCCGAAAATATCTAATGGGCCCGCACCTTTCCTCTCTTCTTCTCCCTCTCTCGCCCTAGCCGAGCTCTGCCGCCGACGCCGCCGCCTTGCCCACCAGCATCCTCAAGATCACACTGAGGCAGGCCACTTCGCATGTGCACATCGTGTGTGCACTTCGCCATTGCCGCTTCCAGCGTCTTTATGGGTTCAGAAGGCCAAGGCCATTACTTCGTGGTTGGCCTCGGCCGCCCCCGCCTTGCTGCCTCCACCGCCCTCGCCTTGCCCTCCACTGTCGGCCTCGGCCATGGCCCCTTTACCGCCCTCCACCGCTGGCCTCGTCCCTGCCTTGCCATTGCCCACCGCCGGCGTGCCTCCCCTGCGCCTGTCGAGCCGGGACTACACAGAGTCCCGCATCCCGCGCCACGTACGTGCCACCATATCGTCGTCGGCCCACGCCACCGTTGGCCCAGATCTTTGGCCTGACCCACGCCCATCGTCCGCCGAAAAGGTAAAAATTATGAATATGCAATGTACCTACTTAGCTGGCATTTGTTATTTATTAGTTAATGTGATGACTCAGGTAGTTGATTTAGTTAGTGATCTAGTGAGATATATATGTAGATAGATAGAAACATAGACACATAGGCACATAGATATAGTTAGATAACTACTTAGATATGTAGTTACATTTTTAGTTATCTACATATGATCTAGCTATTTAGTGAGTACACTGTAAATATATACGTAGTTATTATCTTGATTACTTAGTTTGTAGTTAGTAAGTACTTGTTAGGTACTATCTATCGTCTAATTTGGACTAAAGGGCATGTGTTTTGTTACGTGTTTGAATTAGATGAACAACCTAGTGACCATATATCATGAAGGCACCGTTGAAAGCGATCACTATGGATATGTTGAGTTTCTTGACATGCAAAACGTGCCTGTGCTATTCAATGATAGGCCTTCATTTAGTGACATGGTTGCAAGGGCTCGGGAGGAGCTGCATTGCCTTGGAGATGATAGCATTGCAGTTGATGGTGTACTGCACCTAGGTTGTCCTCCAAACATCTTCAGGCGAATGATCTCAATTGGTTGTGTGGATCAGTGGAAGAACTATGTAAGATTAGCTATAAAGAGCCAGCTGCAATGTTTGGATGTGGTTGTGCATCGGGTGTTAGTTGATCCCATCCCTCATGGGTTTATTCCAGCAATGGATCATCAGGCATACATCGACCCTCCCGTTCCGGAACCTTACCTGCATGTGCAGATTGCACATACGGTTCTCGATGCTCAATCTACCCCCAATGCGGTATTTGGAGATGGTTGTTAGACTCATTTTTCCATGGTAGATCATCCTTATGAGATCCCTTTGACACAGAATCATTCGAGTAAGTGTCTTAACCGCATGGTTTTTGGGAGCTTATCTCATTCCTTACATCTATTTCTTTCATTCTTTCCTCATTTCTGTAATGATATTGCAAGAGACATTCCTGAGAATGTGGATGTGCCCCCTATTGCTGCGCAAGTGCACTTTGGAGATGGATTCTGTGGGTCAAATAGTGTTGAAATTATGCATGATTCGGAGCCATATGAGATGGCTAGGGCTCTTGATTCTGATGATGATCGCCCTGTTGGAGAGTTGACGGAGAGTGATGTTGAGATAATGAGGCGTATCTTTCCCGGCCGTCGTGATCCTAGAGTTCACGAGTTCAGCGATCTTGCTCATTTCGATCAGGCGTTTGCAGAAGGACATGATGATGAGCTCCTAGAAGCTCCTAAGGCTGGTCCTAACATGGTAATTGAGAATGGGAGGGTGTTCAATGACCTCCCTGCTCTGAAGAGGTGGTTGCAGGCTTTTGCAGTGATACAAAAGAGGCCTTACAGGGTATTGCATTCATATGTGGAGCGTCGTTACACAGTTGTGTGTGACAAAGAACGTTGTCCATGGAGAGTTTGTGCAAGGAAGCAACAGGTAACCGAAAAATGGAAGATCACAAAAGTTGTCGGGCCACACAATTATGCTGAGCATGAGCTGACACTGAGGCATCGGTAGTTGACATCTACCCTCATTGCCAAGCGGTTGATGGGAATTTTGTAGGGAGAACCCAACATGAAGGTGAGGACAATTATCAGGACCATTGAAGCGTTGTATGGAGGATATGTGATAACTTATGGTAAAGCATGGAGGGCTAAGCAGCGAGCGTGGAAGATGATATATGGGGACTGGGAGGATGGGTATGAGCAGCTGCCAGTTCTTTTCAATGCAATCAAAGCGGTGAATCCAGGCATGCATTATGATTACATCCCAAAACCTAATGCATGAAAGGATGGGAGGTAGATATTCTTCCATGCCTTCTGGTGCTTCCCTCAGTGTGTCGAGGCCTTTAGGCATTGTCATCCCGTCTTCTCCATTGATGGTACGTTCTTGATTGGCAAATACCAGGGCACACTTCTTATAGCCATATCCTGTGACGCGAACAACAAGTTGGTTCCTTTGGCATTTGCCTTGGTTGAGAAGGAGAACAATGACAGTTGGGGATGGTTCTTGAGGCTAGTCCGGATACACGTGGTTGGGCCTGGCAGGGAGGTTGGCGTCATATCTGATAGGCATCAGGGCATACTTAATGTCGTGCGAGAGCAGATAGAGGGGTATGCACCGTTGCACCATCGTTGGTGTACTTGGCACCTTGCCAAGAATCTACTCTGGAAGGATGGTGTCAAGGGTAACTTTGATCTGTTCTAGGAGGCTGTTCGACAGCTTGAGGACAAGTACTTTAAGGAAAAGTTGGAGCAGGTCAGAACCGCATCAAATGCAGAAGGTAGACAATGGCTCACAGGTTTAATGAGGGATTTGGAGAAATGGACGAGAGCTCACGACGCCGGTGGCTGGAGGTATGAGTTTTAGTGCAGCAACATGGCAGAGTCATTCAATAAGTTGCTATTGGGGATACGTGGTATGCCTGTGAATGTAATCGTTCAATTCACCTTCTATAAGCTTGTTGCCTGGTTCAACGATAGATACGCCCATGCATTGCAGTTGCGGAGTGATGGAGAGATATGGGCTCCAAAACCAAAGACACACCTAGAGAAGGCAAGAGAAAGGGTTGGCACACATGAGGTTGCATGCTTTGACCACGCCACAAGGACTTATCAGGTCGAGCATAGGGGCGGTACAACGTCCGACGGTGAGGTCCGAGAGTCGAGGATACATGTGGTTGTCCTCTAAGATTTCAAGTGCACTTGTGGTAAACCAAGGCAGTACCACTTTGTATGTTCTCATTTGGTGGCAGCAGCTAGGCATCGCAACTATAATATCGAGAGGAGGATACCTCACAAGTTCAGTGTCGACACGCTTGTGAACACATGGAGCCCCCGCTTCGTGCCTTTTTGGGACCCTGGAGAGTGGCCTCCATATGATGGGCCGAAGTACATTGCGGATCCAACTTACCGTTGGAACAAGCATGGATCAAGGCAGAGGATGAGGCACAGGATGGTTATGGATCAGATACCTGAAAGAACTAGGCGTGGGAGAGGAACTCCATTTGTTACTGATCTAGAGCAGTACGAGTGCGGCAAGTGCGGTAGACTTGGCCACAACTCACGAAGTTGCCGTTGACAGATTAGTGAGGTAGGACTATTGGTTTATATTATTATTTTATATTTGTCGTATTCATATATTTAATTATGCATGTCTCAATTTATGCTTGTATTTGTGTCAATTACTTATACATTTCTAAGTTCATGTTTCATTGTATATTGGATTTCTAATTCATTCACTTTTTTGTAGGATGGAGCAATTCCACCTGCTCGACCCGACGTATGAGGCGACCCACCGAGGACGTCTCATAGCGTTGGGGCAGGTAATAATCTATAAGTTTTATTCGTACATGTGTTCGTGAAGTAACATGAGACTATGTTTTATTCGATGCAGGACCTTCCGCACCTTCATCCTAGAATCCACAGTGGGTTCTTGGACATGCGGTACGACGACAGGTACACTCCTTTCCTACAAAGAGCTGGCCTAGATGTCATCTCTTTTCAGGTTCGTCGTGGGTTGCCCAAGTTCAACTCAGCGGCCATAACTGCGTTGGTAGATAGGTATTAAAGTGAATCATTGCCTCCATTCATGGCTATTTGTTCATGCGATTGACTTTTTGACAAGTAATCTTGCTTTGTCTTAAATATAGGTGGCGGCCGAAGACTCATAGCTTCCACCTACCTTTCGGGGAGATGACAGTCTCGCTATAGGACTGTCAGAAGATGCTAGGCCTAAGGATTCACGGCAACTCAGTCACCGGGCAGTGCAGGTCAGAGGGCTGGAGAGCACGAGTGGAGGTCTTCCTTGGGCGTGAGCTTGGCGAGCAAGGGGCTCGCACTGCTGGAGTTCCCATCTCCTGGCTACGTGAAGAGTTAGCACAGTGCCCCGAGGAGGCAGATGAGGAGACGGTTGGGTACTACTACCGGGCGTGGATCCTACACCTTTTTGCCTGCGTTCTCTTTCCCGACGCCACGGGTGATAGTGCGTCCTGGATGTGGATCCACTGCCTTAGTGACTGGGACCAGGTGGGTCTGTACAGCTGGGGCTCTATAGTCTTGTGTTTTCTATATTGGCAGCTGTGCGAGGGGTGTCATCGGTCTTCGTCCAACCTGTCACTTGGTGGATGCATGTACCTGTTACAGCTTTGGATGTGGGCTCGTCTTCCAGTTGGCCGTCCAGAGGTTCTAGATCATCGTGAGTGGTTCCAAGGTTAGCCTCCACGTCGCCAGCCGACGTGGGCGTACCTTTGGGACCAGGTAAGGGTTCCGCACACGAGGATAGACCGGGCGTACATTGAGTTCACGAACGAGCTAGACACGCTGACAGCGTCTAGTGTAAGTAAATTTTATTTTCCATGCTGCTTTGAAAAGGATTAATATACCATCTAACATCTTATTTGGACATGTTGTAGGTGGAGTGGGAGTCGTATGGTGGAGAGGACACACTTCCTTTTCAGCTGAGCAATGTTTGTGGGGCCGACAATGATTTCTATAGGATGAGGTGCCCTCTAACCTGCTTCTATGCTGTTGAGTTCCACCTGCCAGATAGGGTTGCACACCAATTTGGAGTGAGGCAGCTTTGGCCTACGGCTCTGTTCTCGACTGGCGTTGACTTACACAAGTAAGTGTTTTGATATTTCAAATGTCTCATGATGATGGTCCATTTCTATTGATATGGTGACACGTACATGGATTCATGTAACGATGACATACGTGCAGGTTGGATCGTCTGAGGAACAAGAAGATTTTTGACTGGGAGAGGCACCACCAGTCCTTCATTCAGGAATGGGAGGAGATGCACGACAACAACAAGCCACACACGAACCGTGAGTTCAGGCGGTACCAAGCTTGGTACCAGCGTGCTGACACGTTGCAGGCTAAGGTCACAGTGGACCGAAGCTGACTACGCCGACATCGAGTCCTCTGACGATGAAGACACGGCGTATGACCAGTCGACTCATGCAGGAAGGCAGCTGGAGGCAGGACTGATCTTGGACAGAGTGGTAAGCCAATTGCATTATTTATGTACGTTAAGTTGCATAAGAATACATTAGGCGTTCTTGGACCGACATTACGAGTTATCTATTTTTGTTAGTGCCACATTCGAGCCATATCACCCTTATAATACGTTAGATTGTTGTACAAAAGAAAACCAAACCTATTGCTATCTGTTCAGAAGTATTATTACTGAGAACTTTGTTGCAGGGCAATACACTCAAATGCTCAGTTGAAGAGATTGAGCGCATTCGGCCGAGAGTCAGTGACGACTACATACTTGGCTTCCTAGACATAAGATTTAAAATATTCTTGCAAACATATCATTAATACGGTAGATTCTTTCGGTTAACATAGTTTTGTACAACAGAGGCTATCACGTCGTCTACACCGTGCGGCTGGGCGTTGTGGTTGTAGGACAGACACGACACAAGATGTGCATGTTCCTTCTGTAGCCAGAGGAGGCTTGGGTTCCTCTAGCCAAGCGCTATAGGGGACGGGGATGAGGACGAGGAGGACGATGATGACGATGACATGGACAAGAGGCACGATGAGCTTGGCCCCTCTCAGCTCCATGACGCTCCCTCGACTCATCCTACACAGCCTTTAGGCACTAGGCGACGCCGTCCGCGTGACCCTTACACTCCAGGCACCAGCGCTCTGGGTCACAAGGGTAAGGGCATGAGTAGGAGGCAATGAGGGATGTGGTAGCTGTTAGTATGAACTATTATGGATTTTGTATTTACTTTTCTGTAACTATTTGGGACTATATGGACATTGTGGACTATTTGGACTTTGCATGACATATTATGTTGGTTGTGATGTTCGTTGTGGTTGGATTATGCTCCTTGGATGATTAAATGTTTGGAATATATATTGATGTCTTTGTTTGTAACTGTGGATGCTCCTAAAAGAAGGCAAACTGTTGTGAATTTTTCCCGTGAAACATTAATCATACTACACTTCTACAAAGGCACAAATGTAGTACACAGATTAACTATAAATTTATTAGAACGTGTATAATCCAAATGTATCGTACATATGCTTTGTAGATGAATCTAGGGTTACCAAGCAACAGTGAACGAATCTATGCTTTTCAAACAATAAACATAGACTTTTTAGATACAAGGACAGCATCGAATTATCACATCACTGATATAGTACTGCATGTAAGGAAGCACAACTCCACTGTATCTCCACCATCCATCTTATGACTGTTTGATCCAAGGGCTGAGGTGAAGAGGCACATGGATCGCTGACATGGCACATTGAGAGGCCTCCATTCCTCCTCTCAACCTATAAATAACCACTCACTCCCTCTCATTCACACACACAAGGAAGAAGAACACTCCTCAGCCGAAGAAAACTTATTGTAGTCTTCCTTGGCCGAAGAAAACTGTGGGTTCAGTAGGTGGGTCGATCCTCGACCTATTTATCCGCATGCGGAGTACATCTACTACCTACAGGACCATATCTTCGATCTAGAAAGAGAAGTTAGCAGCGGTTACAAGGACGACAGACAGGACAACAACAACAATGGTGCCGATTCACAGGAGGGACTCTGCAATGATCCATATTGTACCTGCCCTAACCACAAGAACAAGGGGCCTCCCCCATCACCCCCGCCACCACCACCAACAACAACAGGAGGCTACTATGGAGAAGGTGCAACATAATTTGCTATGTGGCCACACTACTAGGATGACTTTATCTTTTTCACATGTACCCAGGTTTAATTTCCTAAGGCATGTTAGGTTTAATTACCTAAAGCATGGTTTAATTACCTAAGGCATGTTAGGTTTAGTCAAAGCAAACTCTGTACCCAGGTTCGGTACATGTAGTCATATGCCATTTCATGTGTTTCGTGTGTTGATTTATATAATGCTGTACGTCGTTAGTTTTTTTTGCAGCACGTGTTCACATTTCAAAACGTTCGTATCATTAAGCGGAATATTAAGATCATAAATAATGAAAACAACCACATAATGAAAAGTTCAATACTATGCCACATTACACAACATATTACTACTAGAAGTACGTGCCGACAGTAGACATAGGGGCAAATGCACTTCCAAATCCTTAGTCCAAAACATACTGAGTAAGCAACTCATCATCCGAGTACCAGTCCTCTACCACAACACTATTGCTGCGGCTAGGCTTACCTGCGTTGCTCTGACATGCCTATCACCTGTAGTAAGCGGCCTCCACTTCATCTGCGGCTGCTGCGGCCTGAGTGAAGAACGCGTCGTCATCCTCCTCCGCCTGTAAGCCCGCCTCTGCTAGAGCGATGAGCTTGCTCAATCTACCAGTGTCGTCCTCAGCCTCCTGTGCCTGCATGCCCGCCTCTGCTAGAGCGATGAGCTCGCTCAGTCTGCTAGTGTCGTCCTCATCCTCGTCCCCCTCATCAAACAACACAATCAGTGATTGAACGGTGCTACCAGCTCATGATCTATGCCCATCTAACTTCTTCTCCTCATACCTTGCACGAGCCACCTCTGCGGTATGTTCCTCACTGCAACCAATCCCTTCATGTATAAAATGAAATCAGTTAGCAACGTGATTATATTACCTTTAAAATCAGGCAATGAAAAAAGGCTTTCAAACACTCACTGGCACATAATGCAGCAACATGCTCATTCAAGACATGCATCTGTACTCTTGTCTCCTCCCTTGCCTCCTGGCTTGCCCTCTCCTCCTCTAACATCATCCGCCTCTCCAATCCCCATTTGTTAAGCCCAACATCGATCGGGTTACAAATACCGCGCTGTCTAGCAAACTCACACATCTTTTCTTTGTGATGTTTAACGAATAGGTTAACGTAGTCAGGTTCATATCCCCTCTTCCGTGCAATTAGTTTCCTCTTCTTCAGTTCATCCAAGAACTTAGCTTGACCATCGTAACGTTCCCACCTGCATTTCCTAGTGCTCTGTTCAAAAGAAATATTATATCATATATGTCTTAGCAAAAGAAATAAAATACAATTTCATGTTTACCACAAAAATAATGAACCTCTTCGTACTCAACCATATGGCCGCAATAATGCCCTATTCCAAGCTCCGAAGGGACTAGGCCATAGTTAGATTTAACACCACATTCGCACATGACAGGAGGTGCTTTGTAGATTACCCTTTCTTTCTTCTTTTCCTTAACCTTCCACGGTTCTTCCGGCCATTGGTTCTTAGGACCATACAACCACTCATTGAAATGACACTTCACCATTGAAAACACCTAAATAAGGAGACATTAGTACATGAACACATATAGCTCAAGATTTCAACACATACACTTTGCACTTACTTCATGTTTGTTTGGACACACAAACTCCAACGTATTCTCAGGGTTTATCACAGCTCAATCTCCGCAGTCGCATAGAGGAGGTTCCTTGAGTCGTCTAACTGCGGCTAGGTGCTTCTCCTTAGCCGTCATTGGTGGAGGGTTAGGGGGGGTGAAACCCAATGCTTGAAGCGCTCACGTGGATGTCTCCCTCTAAACCAATCGTCGAAAAGGAGGTACCTAGGATCAAACTTGTCTACACCATCGATCAACTGAAAGAAAAAGCACATCTCATGGTCCTACACAACGAGATTCCAACAAAATATTAGTAGCATACTTACACAAATAACGAAAAAAATAGTGCAAACAATTACTAACATTAAAATGACTGCATGTGTAGAAGCAACGAGTCGCTGTGTCCGGATGTCTCGATTGAAACACGTCGGCCGGACGACCACAATCACAGTTAGGGACAGAGAGGTCAGGAGGGACGAGGGCATCTTTGCTAGACACGTCGGTGTATAATTCTTGAGGACGACCCCATTTTCGTCAAAACGCCTCCCGAAACATTTCTTGCATCTAACAAAACGGATGTAGTTTAACAAACATAAATAAAAAACATCACAAATAAATGTCAATGAGAACCATAACTACAATACAACCAATTTCATTCTAAGAACCGAAAGAAGTTAACATTAAACCCTAAACCTAGGGTTTCCCATTTGATCCACAACAATGAACCCATAACATAACTACATGCGCCTAGGTTTGCTAGCTTTTTCCACACCTTGGAATCAACCTACGGTTGTATAATATATATATATTGAGGGATACAATGAAACCCTAAGTGATGACGATTCTTAGGTTCAAAAATCCGACTAATATATACCGAATCGATGCAAAAAAACAAGGAGGGAAGCGAGGATACCTTGCTCTCGAAAATCTACGGATCAAATCAAGGTTTTCAAGGTCCAATATGACGATTCGTGAGGTAGAGTGAAGTGGGGAGAGAAAAACCTGAGAGGGAGGAGAAAGAAGAGGAAGAACGCTCAGGCACGAGGGTTGGGGCGGGGTTAAATGCAGCGAACTCGGCGCCAGTCACTCTGGCGCCGAGCCCCCTGGCAGGTCACGAACCATGCCCAAGAGCTCCAAGAGCTCGGCACCAGAGTGACTGGCATGAATGGCGCCGAGCTAAGGGCCCATTTCCTGAATTCTTTTCGCCAGGGGTCTAATTGTGAGAAACTTAAAAAAAGGTCAAATTGTAAAAAATTTGGTAGAACCGTTGAGGTGGGCAAGTTCGAGTGGGAATGTGCCTCCGCCCTGCGGCTCTACAGCCGCGGGTGGCGCCACGGCGGCGGCACAACGATTTCTCACTGACGCCATCGCAGATGTCAGCCGATTCTTTTTAGAGAGAGAAACGGCCAATCATCGGATCCAGCCTGACAGGTGATCGGATTCATGACCAAGGCTACCGTGAGTCGGTGAGTTTTTTCTTGTGTTTGGCACAGCTTGGCCTTGTTTATCACTGGGAGTACGAGGATAACTTACAGGGAGAAGAAAGGTGGAGACAAACAACCGGAGCCATTGAACCATCGTTGCCCCACCATTTAGCCAGACTCAACTCTGTCCCAGCATGCTTATCACTTATATCAGAAATAACTTACTATGGCGATCCTAGCAGAACCGGAGGGAATGCCGGTGAGCACGGGCGACGGCGCCGTCTTGAGCAGGGAGCACAGGAGGAGAGAGTTGGGGATAGTTTGTTTGTTATTTCTCACTATCCACCTAGCCACCCACACAGCAAGTTTAGGCCTCGTTCGGCTTACTGAATTTTGACTTAAACTGGCTGAAAAACACTGTTCTGGCTGAATTGTTGTAAGAGAAAAACACTGTTCAGGCTAAAAAAACAAGCCAAACAAATCAAATATGAGGTAAGCCGAACGGGGCCTAGTCAAGATACATGGGCTTAAGCCCAGAGGCCACAAGCCAACATAGGGCCCAACCGAGAGGTCTTTAATCAGCCTAAACCGGGTACTGTAGAGGTTGTGACACTCCCCCCTGCTTAACATGCAGCGTGTCCTCGCGGTGCCAAAGAAGAGGAAGCAGCCTGGGCTTGATGGCGACGGGCACGCTTTGTAGACTTGGAAGCAGACTTGGCGCGATGACGAGCAGGCGGAGGTTCCTAGGTCGCCTAATGAGGTGGGCAGTCCTTGCGCTGGACCAGTTCCATGGGCACCACATGACTTCCCACCGTTGCAAACGACGAGCTAGCACCTGTTTGGAAAGCATATCCTGAAAGGAACTTAGCAGATGCAATTCATTGTCAGTTGATAGAGTGGCGTTAGAAGGTAAAGCCTTTTTGAGCTGAGAGACATGGATCACAGGATGGATCTGACTGGATGCAGACAACTGCAATTTATAGACCACCTGACCAATTTTCTAAAGCACCAGATAGGGCCCAAAGTAGTTGTAGCTTAGCTTGTGATTGGAGCATCGCTGAACTGACTATTGAATATGCGGCTGCAACTTGACATAAACCCAATCACCGACCTCAAACGATCTTTCTAGCCGGTTCTTGTTAGCCTAGGATTTCATACGCTGTTGAGCCCTAGAGAGGTTCTGCTAAATGTGTTCAAGCATTGTTTGACGCTCTGCCAACCATTGATTGAGATCTGACACACTGCAAGCATCATTGAGGGTAATACCGAAATGGCGAGGCTGATGGCCATAAAGAGCTTGAAATGGAGTTAAACCATGGGAAGAGTGAAAAGTGAAATTATACCAAAACTCTGCTAAGGAAATCCAGTGCGCCCACTTACTAGGGCAGGAGTGAACCATGCAGCGTAGATAGGTTTCTAGGCATTGGTTAAGGCGTTCGGTCTATCCGTTTGTGGATGGTAGGAAGAACTCATGTTCAATGTGGTTTCAGTAAGCTTAAATAGTTCTTGCCAGAGGGCACAGGTAAAGATGCGATCACGATTGGATATAATGACCATAGGCATGCCATGTAATTTGTAGATGTTGGTAAGGAAAAGTTGAGCAACCGTTGTAGCAGTATATGGGTGGGCAAGGCAGATGAAATGGGCATATTTGGTAAGCTTATTGATGACCACTAATATGGTGTCAAATGTTTTGGATTTGGGTAAGCCCTCAATAAAGTCAAGACTAATGGTATGCCAAGCTGTTGGTGGAACCGGTAATGGCTGAAGTAAACCAGGTAGCCTACAATGTTTAGACTTAGCTTGAGCACATACCTCACATGCCGCGACATAATCAGAGATATCCTTCTTCATCATGGGCCAAGCAAATAGAGCTTTGACCTTTTGATATGTAGCAGTAACTCCACTGTGACCCCCCAGTCCATGAGTGAAGAGCCAAAAGGATTGACCTGTGGGCTTCTTTGTGCTAACCCAGCCAAATTCTATTTTTGTAGCGGATGATTCCATCCACCAAGGAGAAGCCCTTGTCATTGGTTCCTGTGATAGCCAACTCAGCCAGAAGTTGCTTGGAGGTTTCATCTTGTTGATAGCCTTCCATCATGATTTCCAACCATCGAGGGGTAATAACAGATACCGCTAGAAGTTGAGGTTGCTCAGTCTGTCGAGATAAAGCATCAGCTGCCTTGTTATCCAATCCTTTGTGTGTGTGTGATCTTGTACTGCAGTCCCAACAACTTGATAAAGGCCTTTTGTTGCATGCCTTCCAAGAGTTTCTGATCGCCGAGATGGATGAGGCTTCGGTGATCAGTCAATATAGTAAACTCCTTGTGTTGCAAGTATGGCTTCCACTTGGTAACTGGCAATATCAATGCCAGGCATTCTTTTTCGTATGTTGACATAGCTTGAGCTTATGGGCCAAGAGCCTTGCTGATGTATGCAATCGGATGCCCATTCTGTGACAGAACAACCCCAATGCCGAGAGAGGAGGCATCAGTTTCTATAGCGAAGCCCTTCTGGAAATCAGGTAACGCCAAGACCGGCGCTGAGTGTAACACCCTAGGTGTTTGGCTTCTACAAAATTGCATTTCAATTCTTAAACATGTGCATCATCTATCTCATCATGCCATTGTCCCTGAAACATGCATATGCAACATTCGCAATTATGTTTGTTTCATACTTGATTTCTTGTGAATGGTAGTAGTGCAACATGTGAATGCAACATGAGTTTCTTATACCTTGAAACATTGCAACATGGTAGGAATGTGGCAAGTTAAAATTGCAACAAAAATAATGAAACATGTGAAACATGGAATTGCAACATTTGAGTGAATTGCTTGTTTTGTTGCTTCATCACATGTGATCATTAGAAATTGGTATAGCACTTGTGTAAAGTGGTTGATTATGGTCTAATACACCTTAACTACACTTAGGGTAATTGTTTGGACATTGTTCCTGTAGATCAAAATGACTAAATTGCCCTTAAGTGAAGGTTTGACTTAGAATGACCTACAGAGTGCCACTATTTGACTGATTCAAAAGACCAACTTAGAGACTTTGCATGGCTGTGTACCCTTTACCAAAGTTGTAGCCAATTTATCAAGGAACAAAAGTTGTTTTATGATCGACTCATGAAAATGTGTGGAACAGCCTCAAACATGGCCCACAAGTCATTATTGATGGGGATTCAACATTGAAAAATATTTCTAAGTCCTAATTGCATTTTCAGTTGGATCAAGCCAACTTTAGCTTGATGTAACTTCTGATCCATGGCGAATTAGATGATGGTCCTTGAAAAGAAATTGTAGATGGATGGTAGACCTACAATTTTCATGTACACTGTTTTTGCAATGGATCAACAGTTTAGCCGTATTAAGACGTTGAAGTCACGCTGTCAGGTGGTTCCCGTTGTTTGAATGTGAGCTACAGTAACTGGCAACCGTCAGACAACGAACGCCGCATGTTGGTCACCCATCGCCGGACTTCTGCTCGCGCTGGCACGCGCCGCGGGCATCCTGGCACTGCTGGCTGTGACATGAGCACCCCGCGCGCCTGCCCGACCGAGTCGCCTGCTTCATTTGCTTTTCTTTCGCCTTCACCGCGCGCAGCACCGAAGCCGCCGTAGCTCCTCCAGTTCCGACCGAGCATCGCCGTTGCCTTGCGCGCTCGCCACTGCAAAAACGCGTTAGCCATCTTGTTCCTAGCCTCGCCGTGATCTCCTCTACCACCTCCACCTTTCAGCCGGGGCGATTGAGGCTGGGTAAGGGCGTAATCGCCAGTTCTTCCACCGCCGCCATGGCAGGACCTCACCGGAGTTGGCGCTCCACGTGGCCAACTGCCATCGTGGCCTTTCCATCCCTTCTCTCCCTTGCGCTTGCTGCTGTGTGTGACGCTGAAGCTCATAGAGTGGGCCATTAGGGTCGAGACGTCGTAACCTCGCCGAAGCCGGCCATGCCGTGGCCGTGCGCCGCCATGGTCGTCGTCATTGCCTTTAGCCGCAGCAATAGCTTCAATTGAGGGCACCACTGGATGCGCGCGGGTGAGGTGACCGCCATAGCACCGCTGGACTCGCTGGAGCTGTCACCGGCGATGAGCTACGCCGTCGTCTTCCTCCCTTCCCCTGCCTGTCTCTCTGTCGCGTGGGACTCACGCGTCAGCCGTTGTTCTCAGGCGGGAGTCAGCGTGGGCCGCGTCGCGTTTGGGCCGCGCCAGCGCGTGTTTCGTGGGCGGCCGGGTCTGTTCGGGCCGGCCCAGCAGTAGAGATAGGGTTTCAAAAAAATTGTTTTGTTTTAATCTTTTCACAGATTTGTGTATAGATGCAAAAATGTGTATCTCCTAGTTGGTAGCTTCAAATGATATGGTTCCAATTTTGCTGAGTTCATGATAATGTCTAGTTTTTATTAAAAAATATAATTTATGCTATGTTCTATTATGAAAAATGGAGTTGCTAATTATCTCTTTTAATCATGAAAGAAATAGGGGTAATTATATCTTTTTCTATGTAGCTCCAAATGACATGAAATTTTTATGGTGTACTACTCATATCATGAATAACTTGTAGTTAAATTTTCATATATTTTGGACACTGTATGTAGGAGATAGAAAATTCTCTTGTTTTAATGGATGGGTCTTGTGTGAATTTTCATAATTTGTCTATAGATCCAGTAAGGGTAAAATTTGGTGAGTGATGTTCTTATGCTATAATGATGCTAGGAAAAATGAGAAATCTGTTGCTTGACACTTTTTAATAGGGTTTCCCAATTATGCTAGAAATAGACTTGCCACCTGTTATTTTGGATACAGCAAGTTCTGCTTCCCCAATGGCTTTAAAATTTTTATGGTAGTCTATGTGAAGCATGAGATAGCTACTGTAATTTTTGTAGATTTTTCTAAACAGTTTTACTATATATTGCGTTAATCACTTAATTAACTAAATAAATTAGAAAAGGACATTAAATAATTTATTTAGAGGTTGGCACTATACTTTTTGATGTTCCTTTGGTATGTGCAACAAGTTGGTAAACTTGGTTTGGTCCAATTAGGCTTTTGCATCATCACTAAATATTTAATTTAGCGACCCTGTCATTTCTGAACAGATTCTAGGTTTACTGGAATTCGATTTGGTTAACGTAAGAATCATGCTTTGATGTTTATAAATGATTTGTAGAGAATTTTATAAGATTTTCAGAATGTCCTCTTGCAAGTCATTTGAATTTATAGAACTCTGGTTATGATTAAATTAAGAAACTACCCGTGTGCATATGAAACTTTAATTGTTGTTTTAAGTATGCCTTTACTATTTCTAAGTTTGTGGTAATGTTCCTTGGTGTTAGGCCTTTAACTGAAGATGAGTATCTTTATCTTAGGTTATGCAAGTTAGGTAAGTTGATCTCGTTCTTCAAGTTAAGTTAGATACACGTTTTAAAATGATTTGAATAGAGCTATTCTTAATGGGTAAACGAGTGTCCTGTGATATTTTCGTTAAACACTTACTAAGATTCATTCATCATGAGCATCATGTCATTCCTTATGCATCCATGATATTTATCTTGTGCATCGGCATGCAATAGGTGTACCGGAAGGAGTGACCCTGCTGGAATTCGAGGAACCGAGCGAGGAGCAGCAGCAGCCAACACCGGAGGTTCAGGAGGTGCAGCCTTCATGAGAAGTACCAGACGAGGTCGCCGTTGAGTGCCCGGATCACCGTCCGTGCAACTTTGTGAAAGGCAAGCCCCGGAGCATATTAAGCATCCTAATTTCCAAAATGCAGTTAAAGTATTATTGTTACATATATATATTGTTGCATTAAGTTTAGGTGTTGGATGCAAACACTTGCTGCATTGGTTATCCAATCCTTGTCCAGATATTGATACCGTGAATTCTATGTAGTTCAGGTTCGTGTAGTGCTTAGCCCTGCTTAAACACGGTAGAAGTCAGGTGATTTCCTGTCACCTGCGAGATATAGGAAGATACATATGGCACGGTTGGCTATATTTGCTATCGTAGAAAAGAACCAGTCTTAGTTTGAAATGAAGACCAGACGAAGGCTTGCCGGTTTGCAGTGGCTCTGTTTGTGTCGCTTAAGGACTGAATCTTGGAGCCTTTTCTGTTCATGTTGAACGCTTGCCTCTTTCTTAGTTGGCCGGGTCTGGAGACCGACCACGAAGCCGAGTAGCTCACCTCAGGCCGGGAGTCGATAAGTATAAAGTGCGCCTCAAAAGGGAGCCCTAGGCGTGAGTCCAAGGGTAGGTGATTTAAAAGTTCTGATCGTCCTGGCAGAAGGGTAATCCCTGAGAGTGCTGGCGCTGATCGAACCCGTGAATTTGGTTCCTGAGTTGTTCCAAAGGTGACCCACGGCTACCCTTGCAAAGTATGCCAGGGTGAGAGTTAGGAATACCCCCTCAGCTGAGTTGTAATTCGATTCGAGTCGCCGTCTCTCCCGGTTAGTGAGAACTTGACGGGCTTATCTCTAAAGTAGATACACTAAATAACATAATGGTTCGGAAATGATGATATGATGATGACAACCTTATTATATCTGCTATGATTAATATTGATTGCTCCTAATAAGTGAGTGCTCTAGTATAGGTGCTAATCTAGTGGATAGGTAAATGATGATAAACTTGATGCTAAGTTTAAATTGGTCACTATCTTCATAAGCTCTTTTATGCAAATGTGTTAAGTTAGCCGACCTCTTAAGCCTTGCATGATCCTTGGTGTCTTTTATTTCTGGTTTTGTCAGGTAAGTCTAGCTGAGTACCTTCTCGTACTCAGGGTTTATCTCCCACCTGTTGTAGGTGACCAGTTCTACTTTGGTTGCTGCAAGTATTGCCTTCTTCCGGGTGGGGATGAAGACTAGACCGTTGGGCATGGTCTCTCCTAGTTCTCGTATCTGAAGATGCTTTTGTGGGACATGACTAAGATCTGTTAATGTATTTGAAACTATGTTGCTTCCGCATATTTGAACTTGGTTTGTAATATTTTATTTTGAATTCTGATGGATGTAATCCGAATGCTACTTGTGAAATGTTGTAACGAATGATGTGTTGTGTTGAATCACTACGGTCTTGGTTTGTATGTCGAGAGTTGGTTGAAATCCTCCGTGATTTCTGGACTACCGGGATTATGGGAGCTTAAGTACAGGAATTTGATCACTTCGGTGATTGTTTTTGTACTTACGTTCTTATGATTTGGTCGGTTCTGTTACAGCTGGTATCAGAGCAAGATTCGACACTAAACATGTCATTTGTGTATTTAAAATAAAAGTATTTATGAAAATCCTAAATTAAATACTAAGTATTGCCAGTGGTCATATCCCTTATGCCCAAATAAGGACTCTTAGGTGGCTTATTAAAGTACTAACTTGGGGGTTCCTGCTTGTTTCTGTTTCGTCGTCCATATGGCGTGCTATTGTATGGATGCCATCCGCTTGGGTGGTAATGTATGGATCAAAGTACCTCTACGCTCTGGTAAGTGGGAGTTGTGAGAGCATGACCGTCCAACCGTCGGTCTAGGGGAGAGTAGTTGTGGTTGCTCGCATACTTACATGTTTGATCATGTATCTATGAGAGTACTTAAATGTGGGTATCTCTGTCGGGTAGCTGTGATACTAGAATATATACATCGAGGGATGTATGTACGAAAGTATTTAGTTTACTGCTTACTTTACATGCCTTTTTGAGAATTTATTGGGCTGAAATGAAATTTTCTGCAGGTACACTAACAACGTATCGTTGTAGATCGACTAGCTATCGTATATGAGAGAACATATGTATGCCACCGTATATTTTGTTAGCCTTTAAATTTTTCTAGGTTTGTGAGGACGTACGGATCGTGCATGCATCATGTTCAAGCATACATGGCATTTCTTGCATTACTCCCTCCTTTAAAAAATTGATGGTCTCGACTAATTAAATTTCGTATCTCTTAAATAATTCTCCCCTTACGTTGCAACTTTTTGCTACAGATGGCACGCACGAAACTCACTGCTCGCAAGTCCGCTGGAGGCAGGGCGCCTCATCACCTGTTAGCTCCTCATGAGCCCCGTCCGGAGCCTACTGAGGCGGAAAGGCTAAGGGCATAGCTGGCCCGGGTGACTGCTGAGAGGAATGTGGCTCAACACCGTTTGGAGCAAGTCACACAGGAACGGGATCAAGAGACCCTGGAGGTTTAGAGGTTGACAGTTGCTCACCGCAACTGTGAACGTATGTTGATTCACGTGCTGAACCAACGGAATGAAGCCTGGCACGAAGAGGATGTGTTGAGAGCACGACAGGTTGAGCTAGAGCAGCAGTTGGCAGTTGCCGAAGAGTACAATGATCATCTCCATGAGGAGGTTCACCTGTTACATAATCAGCTTCACCCTCTCCTACCCCCTGATGATGAGGATGAGATGGGCTCTGGTGTCATCATGGCTGAAGGTGATGATGACATGGAGGTCAATGGACCTGAGGACGTTCCACCTGAAGAGGAGGAAGATGAGGAGTTAGAGCCTGCTAGTGTTGAAGATGGAGTAGAGATCTTCGACACTGACTCCGAGGATGATGCGTAGTTTAGCTTACTACTTAGCTAATGCGCTAGAGCTAGTCTTTTGTTGATCCTCATGCATGAACGAGTACCTTGTAATAAGTTAATCGTTGGGATGTAATATTGAACCCTATGTGATCCGTGATGTCAGTTTGGAACCTCTATGGCTTGGATGTAACCTATCAAACGTGTTATGCTCCACGTATGTGAGCCTTTATTAAATTCCGTCTTTGCGGTCTATAGATCTCGTTGTTGGTTAAGTTCATCGCATTTATGTGTCAATTGATGCGCTTGATGAGTTGTGTGGTTGTGATGAATGATTGTGCCTTTGTTGATTATATAAATGCATTCTCTCCAATGGACTCAGTTTGGCATAATTATACAATTTATCTACAAAAATTTCCACATCGTCAGTGCTCATTGGCTATACATTTTGCAGATGGCTTATAACCTTCGTCGCGGTCGTAGCATGGGAGATGAGGAACAACCACCTCCTCCACCGCCCACACCAGCTAAGCTAATGCAGACAGTTGTTGAAAGTCAGTGCATGCTAGCTGAGGCTATGCGCCATACGGCTAACCGCGAGGATCGACATGTCCGCCAAGGACCCGAGCCGAACCAGTATAGCAGCTTTAAGGACTTCATGGACACAAAGCCTCCTATCTTTAGAGAGGCAGAAGAACCATTACAAGCTGATGAATGGTTGAGTACGATAGAGCAAAGGTTTGGATTGCTCCGTTTGACAGAAGGTATGAAGGCCTCGTATGCAGGACACCAGCTCCAAGGCCCTACAGACATTTGGTGGACCCATCACAGGACCACCTTCCCTGTAAACATCGAGATAGTTTGGGACCAGTTCTAGACAGCTTTCCGGGGACATTTTATCCCTCCTGGTCTCATGGCCATTAAGCATACCAAGTTTATGAAGCTAACTCAAGGCAACAAGAGTCTTACTGAATACCTCTATGCATTTAACAACCTGGCGAGGTATGCTCCTGAGTTTGTTGATACTGATGCCAAAAAGATAGCTAGTTTCAAGAGGGGACTTTCCCCTAAACTGATGAAGTCTATGGACAACTGCAAGTGTGTCACCTTCAATGAGTTTATCAGTGACACCCTGACTCAAGAGAATAATGATAAGTTATATGCTGCTTCCAAGACCCGTAAAAGAAACTTTGAGGCAGGTGCTTCTCAGTCTAAGGCACCAGTGGTATCCAAAACCCAATATCGTCCACCCAATGCTAATGTCCGGTACCGCCCGCCTCAGAAGAAGAATCAAGCAAAGTCTGGTTTCCACAAGGGGTACACAATTTCCTTGCCAAAGAATACCTCTGGGCAGGGCAGCTCCAATGTCCCACCAGCTAACAGGCCATGTTGGAACTGTAACCAGCCTGGTCACTGGGCTAATAAGTGCCCCTATCCTTCCAAGCAGAATGCTCAGGGAAACATCCATCAGGGGCGTGTTCACTACACTACTGTGGAGGAAATTCCTGCTAGTGAAGTGGTCACCGCTGGTAAGTTTCTTGTTAATGATCACCCTGCAGTTGTGCTCTTTGATTCGGGTGCTTCACATTCCTTTGTGAGTTCTACTTTTGCATCTAAGCATAAGATGAATGTGATTACAATTGTTAAGGGTGGTTATTGTATTAGTGCTGCTGGGAATAATATCATGACTAACCAAGTAGTTAAAGATATAAAGATTGAGATTGGAGATAGAGAGTTCCTTGTAGATCTTGTAGTTCTGCCGGGGGTAGGAATCGATGTAATCCTTGGGATGAAGTGGATGAGTGGGAATGGAGTGTTGATCGATACATCAACCCGGGTGGTAATGTTGAGGGATCCCGTGGATAAGAAGGGTTTTCTAGTGCAATTACCACGTGATATCGCTATCCACAGTACAGCCAATGCTACCCTAACCAAGGCCATTGAGGATATACCGGTTGTCTGTGAGTTTCTAGATATCTTCCCTGATGACTTGCCTAGATTACCTCTGGACCGTGAAGTAGAATTCAAGATAGAACTCATTCCGGGTACGGCTCCTATTTCTCAAAGGCCCTATAGAATGCCACCCAATGAGTTGGCTGAGCTGAAGAGTCAGTTAAATGAGCTATTAAAGAAAGGTTTGATTCGGCCTAGTTCTTCTCCTTAGGATTGTCCGGCTATCTTTGTGAAGAAGAAGGACGAGTCTCTGCGCATGTGCATGGATTATCGCCCCCTTAATGCTGTTACTATCAAGAACAAATACCCTCTTCCTCGCATCGATATTCTGTTTGATCAGCTCTCCAAAGCTAAGGTATTCTCCAAAATCGATTTGAGGTCTGGCTACCATCAGATCAAAATTCGTCCTAAAGATATACCTAAGACAACCTTCTCTACTCGTTATGGCTTGTTCGAATACCTTGTCATGTCCTTTGGGTTGACAAATGCTCTGGCACACTTTATGTACCTGATGAATTCCATATTCATGCCGGAATTGGACAAGTTCGTTGTCGTGTTCATTGATGATATCCTTGTATATTCTCAGAATGAAGAAGAGCATGCTGAACATCTGAGAATTGTTTTAACTCGATTATGTGACAACCAGCTTTATGCTAAGTTCAGTAAGTATGAATTCTGGTTGAACAAGATACATTTTCTGGGTCATGTGTTATCTGGAGATGGAATTTCGGTTGACCCTACTAAGGTGCAAGAAGTCCTAGAGTGGAAGGCACCTACTACGGTCACAGAAGTCCGAAGTTTCCTGGGTTTGGCTGGCTATTATCATCGCTTTATCTTGGATTTCTCAAAAATCGCCAAGCCCATGACTCGACTGCTTCAAAAGGATGAGAAGTTTGTGTGGACTTCAAAGTGTGAAGAGGCTTTCCACACTTTGCGGACCTTACTAACTTCGGCTCCTATATTGGCACAACCTGACATCGAGAAGCCTTTTGATGTCTATTGTGATGCATGTGGCACTGGTTTGGGGTGTGTTCTTATGCAGGAGGGCCGAGTCATTGCTTATGCTTCGCGCCAGCTTCAAAAACATGAAGTCAATTATCCTACCCATGACTTAGAGCTAGCCGCGGTTGTTCATGCCCTGAAGATTTGGAGACATTACTTGCTAGTTAATGTGTGCAATATCTATACTGACCATAAAAGTCTCAAGTACATCTTTACTCAACCCGAGTTGAACATGCGTCAACGACGATGGTTAGAATTAATCAAAGACTACAATCTTCAAGTGCACTACCATCCTGGCAAGGCCAATGTGGTTGCTGATGCCTTAAGCAGAAAGGCCCATTGCAATTCCTTAGTTAGTGAAGACTTTCATCTGGCACACCTCCTTCATCCTGTAGTACTCCACAATATCACTATGGATTGCTCTCTTAGAAGTCGAATTATCGAACTCCAGAAGACTGATGTGGGTGTGTTTCACATCAAGCGGAAGATGAAAGAGCATGAGACCAAGCACTTTAGGGTCGATGACAAAGGAATTCTCTGGTTTAATGATAGGCTTGTAGTACCCAAAGACAAAGAACTTAGAAATCAAATTATGGCTGAAGCCCATTCTTTGAGATTGTCCATCCATCCTGGTAGCAGTAAAATGTATCAAGATCTCAAGCGGTATTATTGGTGGACCAAGATGAAGAAAGAAATCGCAGCTTACGTGGCAAGGTGTGATAACTGTTGCAGAGTCAAGGCTATTCACATGAGACCCAGGTTATTGCAGCCACTCTCTATTCCTGGCTGGAAATGGGAAGAAATTGTCATGGATTTCATTGTTGGATTACCCACTACCAAAAAGGGTTGTGATTCCATCTGGGTTATCGTAGATCGTCTAACCAAATCCGCTCACTTTATTCCGGTCAAGTCTACCTATCACCCTCACAATTATGCTGAGATTTACTTTCAACAAGTGGTACGTCTCCATAGTGTACCCAAAACCATTATTTCAGATAGAGGACCGTAATTCATGGCTCGCTTTTGGGAGTGCTTACATCAGAATCTTGGCACTCATCTAATTCACAGTTCTGCCTATCATCTGCAAACATCAGGACAGACTAAGCGTGTTAATCAAATTCTTGAAGACATGCTTAGAGCTTGTCTTATCTCTTGCAAAGGCTCTTGGGAGGACTAGTTGCCTCTCGCTGAATTCTCTTATAACAACAGTTATCAAGAGAGTATCAAAATGGCTCCTTTTGAAGCTCTTTATGGCCATAAGTGTAGAACTCCTTTAAACTGGGTGGAGCCCGGAGAAAGAAGATTCTATGGTATTGATTTTGTAAAAGAAGTCGAAGAGCAAGTCCGAACTATACAGAAGAATATGACTGTCGCTCAGGCTAGACAAAAGAGCTATGCTGACAAGAGAAGAAAACCTATTGAGTTTAAAGTAGGTGACCATGTTTATCTGAAGGTATCCCCTATGAAAGGAGTAAAACGTTTTGGAATCAAAAGGAAGCTTGAGCCTCGATATGTTGGACCTTACCGCATTATCGAGAAAAGTGGAAGAGTAGCATATAAACTCGATCTACCATGTGAAATGGGAGCTATATTTCCGGTATTCCATGTGTCCCAGCTGAAGAAGTGTCTCCGTATTCCCGAGGAAAGAATAGCAACAAGGAAAGTCAACTTGAAATCTGATCTTTCTTATGAGGAGAAGCCTGTGCAGGTTCTGGATACTCAAGAAAGAGTGACTCGTAGGCGAGTAGTTAAGTTGTACAAGGTAGTTTGGAGTAATCATAGTGATCGGGATGCAACATGGGAGCGGGAAGATTATTTAAAGGAAAATCATCCAACTTTCTATACTAAATGGTACGCTTTCCAACTCTCGGGACGAGATTTTTCTAAGGGGGGAGGGCTGTAACACCTTAGGTGTTTGACTTCTACAAAATTGCATTTCAATTCTTAAACATGTGCATCATCTATCTCATCGTGCCATTGTCCCTGAAACATGCATATGCAACATTCGCAATTATGTTTGTTTCATACTTGATTTCTTGTGAATGGTAGTAGTGCAACATGTGAATGCAACATGAGTTTCTTATACCTTGAAACATGGCAACATGGTAGGAATGTGGCAAGTTAAAATTGCAACAAAAATAATGAAACATGTGAAACATGGAATTGCAACATTTGAGTGAATTGCTTGTTTTGTTGCTTCATCACATGTGATCATTAGAAATTGGTATAGCACTTGTGTAAAGTGGTTGATTATGGTCTAATACACCTTAACTACACTTAGGGTAATTGTTTGGACATTGTTCCTGTAGATCAAAATGACTAAATTGCCCTTAAGTGGAGGTTTGACTTAGAATGACCTACAGAGTGCCACTATTTGACTGATTCAAAAGACCAACTTAGAGACTTTGCATGGCTGTGCACCCTTTACCAAAGTTGTAGCCAATTTATCAAGGAACAAAAGTTGTTTTATGATCAACTCATGGAAATGTGTGGAACAGCCTCAAACATGGCCCACAAGTCATTATTGATGGGGATTCAACACTGAAAAATATTTCTAAGTCCTAACTGCATTTTCAGTTGGATCAAACCAACTTTGGCTTGATGTAACTTCTGATCCATGGTGAATTAGATGATGGTCCTTGAAAAGAAATTGTAGATGGATGGTAGACCTACAATTTTCATGTACACTGTTTTTGCAATGGATCAACGGTTTAGCCGTATTAAGATGTTGAAGTCGCGCTGTCAGGCGGTTCCCGTTGTCTGAATGTGAGCTACAGTAACTGACAGCCGTCAGACAACGAACGCCGCGTGTTTGCCACCCGTCGCCGGACTTCTACTCGTGCTGCCACGCGCCGCGGGCATCCTGGCGCTGCTGGCTGTGACATGAGCACCCCGCGCGCCTGCCCGACCGAGTTGCCTGCTTCATTTGCTTTTCTTTCGCCTTCACCGCGCGCAGCACCGAAGCCGCCGTAGCTCCTCCAGTTCCGACCGAGCATCGCCGTTGCCTTGCGCGCTCGCCACTACAAAAATACGTCGGCCATCTTGTTCCTAGCCTCGCCGTGATCTCCTCTACCACCTCCACCTTTTAGCCGGGGCGATTGAGGCTGGGTAAGGGCGTAATCGCCAGTTCTTCCACCGCCGCCATGGCGGGACCTCGCCGGAGTTGGCGCTCCTCGTGGCCAACTACCACCGCAACCTTTCCATCCCTTCTCTCCCTTGCGCTTGCTGCTGTGTGTGACGCTGAAGCTCGTAGAGTGGGCCATTAGGGCCGAGACGCCGTAACCTCGCCGGAGCCGGCCATGCCGTGGCCGTGCGCCGCCATGGTCGTCGCCATTGCCTTTAGCCGTAGCAATAGCTTCAATTGAGGGCACCACTGGATGCGCGCGGGTGAGGTGACCGCCGTAGCACCGCTGGACTCGCCGGAGCTGTCACCGGCGACGAGCTACGCCATCGTCTTCCTCCCTTCCCCTGCTTGTCTCTCTGTCGCGTGGGACTCGCGCGTCAGCCGTTGTTCTCAGGCGGGAGTCAGCGTGGGCCGCGTCGCGTTTGGGTCGCGCCAGCGCGTGTTTCGTGGGCCGCCGGGTCTGTTCGGGCCGGCCCAGCAGTAGAGATAGGGTTTCAAAAAAATTGTTTTGTTTTAATCTTTTCACAGATTTGTGTATAGATGCAAAAATGTGTATCTCCTAGTTGGTAGCTTCAAATGATGTGGTTCCAATTTTACCGAGTTCATGATAATGTCTAGTTTTTATTAAAAATATAATTTATGCTATGTTCTGTTATGAAAAATAGAGTTGCTAATTATCTCTTTTAATCATGAAAGAAATAGGGGTAATTATATCTTTTTCTGTGTAGCTTCAAATGGTATGAAATTTTTATGGTGTACTGCTCATATCATGAATAGCTTGTAGTTAAATTTTCATATATTTTGGACATTGTATGTAGGAGATAGAAAATTCTCTTGTTTGTATGGATGGGTCTTGTGTGAATTTTCATAATTTTTCTATAGATCTAGTAAGGGTAAAATTTGGTGAGTGCTATTCTTATACTAGAATGATGCTAGGAAAAAAGAGAAATCTGTTGCTTGACACTTTTTAATAGGGTTTCCCAATTATGCTAGAAATAGACTTGTCACCTGTTATTTTGGATACAGCAAGTTCTGCTTGCCCAATGGCTTTAAAATTTTTATGGTAGTCTATGTGAAGCATGAGATAGCTACTGTAATTTTTGTAGATTTTTCTAAATAGTTTTACTATATATTGCTTTAATCACCTAATTAACTAAATAAATTAGAAAAGGACATTAAATATTTTATTTAGAGGTTGGCACTATACTTTATGATATTCCTTTGGTATGTGAAACAAGTTGGTAAACTTGGTTTGGTCCAATTAGGCTTTTGCATCATCACTAAATATTTAATTTAGCGACCCTGTCATTTCTGGACAGATTCTAGGTTTACTGGAATTCGATTTGGTTAACGTAAGAATCATGCTTTGATGTTTACAAATGATTTGTAGAGAATTTCATAAGATTTCCATAATGTCCTCTTGCAAGTTATTTGAATTTATAGAACTCTGGTTATGATTAAATTAAGGAACTACCCGTGTGCATATGAAACTTTAACTGTTGTTTTAAGTATGCCTTTACTATTTCTATGTTTGTGGTAATGTTCCTAGGTGTTAGGCCTTTATCTGAAGATGATCATCTTTATCTTAGGTTATGCAAGTTAGGTAAGTTGATCTCGTTCTTCAAGTTAAGTTAGATACACGTTTTAAAGTGATTTGAATAGAGCTATTCTCAATCGGTAAACGAGTGTCCAGTGATGTTTTCGTTAAACACTTACTAAGATTCATTCATCATGAGCATCATGTCATTCCTTATGCATCCATGATGTTTATCTTGTGCATCGGCATGCAATAGGTGTACCAGAAGGAGTGACCCTGCTGGAATTCGAGGAACCGAGCGAGGAGCAGCAGCAGCCAACACCGGAGGTTCAGGAGGTGCAGCCTTTAAGAGAAGTACCAGACGAGATCGCCGTTGAGTGCCCGAATCATCGTCCGTGCAACTTTGTGAAAGGCAAGCCCCGGAGCATATTAAGCCTCCTAATTTCCGAAATGCAGTTAAAGTATTATTGTTACATATATATATTGTTGTATTAAGTTTAGGTGTTGGATGCAAACACTTGCTGCATTGGTTATCCAATCCTTATCCAGATATTGATACCCTGAATCTTATGTAGTTTAGGTTCGTGTAGTGCTTAGCCCTGCTTAAACACGGTAGAAGTTAGGTGATTTCCTGTCACCTGCGAGATATAGGAAGATACATATGGCACGGTTGGCTATATTTGCTATCGTGGAAAAGAACCAGTCTTAATTTGAAATGAAGACCGGACGGAAGCTTGCCGGTTTGTAGTGGCTCCGTCTGTGTCACTTAAGGACTGAATCTTGGAGCCTTTCCTGTTCATGTTGAACGCATGCCTCTCTCTTAGTTGGCCGGGTCTGGAGACCGACCACGAAGCCGAGTATCTCACCTCAGGCCAGGAGTCGATAAGTATAAAGTGTGTCTCGGAAGGGAGCCGTAGGCGTGAGTCCAAGGGCAGGTGATTTAAAAGTCCTGATCGTCCTGGCAGAAGGGTAATCCCTGAGAGTGCTGGCGCTGATCGAACCCGCGAATTTGGTTCCTGAGTTGTTCCAAAGGTGACCCACGGCTACCCTTGCAAAGTATGCCAGGGTGAGAGTTAGGAATACCCCCTCAGCTGAGTTGTAATTCGATTCGAGTCACCGTCTCTCCCGGTTAGTGAGAACTTGACGGGCTTATCTCCAAAGTAGATACACTAAATAACATAATGGTTCGGAAATAATGATATGATGATGAGAACCTTATTATACCTGCTATGGTTAATATTGATTGCTCCTAATAAGTGAGTGCTCTAGTACAGGTGCTAATCTAGTGGACAGGTAAATGATGATAAGCTTGATGCTAAGTTTAAATTGGCCACTATCTTCATAAGCTCTTTTATGCAAATGTGTCAAGCTAGCCCACCTCTTAAGCCTTGTATGATCCTTGGTGTCTTTTATTTCTGGTTTTGTCGGGTAAGTCTAGCTGAGTACCTTCTCGTACTCAGGGTTTATCTCCCACCTATTGCAGGTGACCAGTTCTACTTTAGTTGCTGCAAGTATTGCCTTCTCCCGGCTGGGGATGAAGACTAGACCGTTGGGCACGGTCTCTCCTAGTTCTCGTATCTGAAGATGCTTTTGTGGGACATGACTAAGATCTGGCAATGTATTTGAAACTATGAAGTTATGTACTAAACTATGTTGCTTCCGCAGATTTAAACTTGGTTTGTAATATTTTATTTTGAACTCTGATGGATGTAATCCGAATGCTACTTGTGAAATGGTGTAACGATTGATGTGTTGTGTTGAATCACTATGGTCTTGGTTTGTATGTCGAGAGTTGGTTGAAATCCTCCGTGATTTCTGGACTACCAGGATTATGGGAGCTTAAATATTGAAATTTGATCACTTCGGTGATTGTTTTTGTACTTACGTTCTTATGATTTGGTCGGTTCTGTTACATAGAGGCCAGTGCTTGCTTCAAGGTGTCGAAGCTCAGTTGCAATTCCAGGTTCCAGTGAAAAAGAACATGTTTCTTGAGGAGATCTGTCAGTGGTCGACTTATAGAGCCATAATTCTTAATAAACTTCCTGATAAGCCGAGAAAACTGTGCAGTTGCTTAGTGTCAGTAGGCGTGGGCCATGTGACAATGGCCTGTGTCTTGTTGGGATCGGTAGCCACCCCCTGAGCACTGATCACATGACGTAAATATTCCAGGGACTGTTGGGCAAACGAGCACTTGAATTTCTTCAAGAATAGCTGATGTTGTTCAAGAATTGTAAAGACTTGGGTGAGCTGCTGTAAGTGTTCTTCGAGGGTTTTGCTGTAGATCAAGATATCGTTAACAAAGACCAAGACGCCTCTTCTGAGGAGGGGTTCGAAAATTGTATTCATAAGTGCTTGAAATGTCGCCAGGGCGTTTGTGAGTCCGAAGGGCATAACCTTGAATTCCCAATGCCCATGATGAGTCTTGAAGGCTGTTTTGGGTTCATCTTCCAATTTGAGCCTTATCTGGTGATCCCGGACCTCATGTCCAGTTTGGTGAACCATGCGGCACCATGTAGTTCGTCGAGCAATTCGTCCACAACTGACAAAGGGTACTTGTTCTTAACTATTATGTGGTTAAGTTGTCGGTAGTCCACACAGAAGCGCCATGTCCCATCCTTTTTCTTGACAAGGATCACAGGGGAGGCGAATGGACTCTGACTGGGCCTGATTATGCCGTTGCTAAGCATCTCTTTTATCTGTCTCTCAATCTCGTCCTTCTAGGGGGGGGGGAAGAGCGATATGGTTTGACATTGACCGGTTTGACACCCGGAATGAGTGGAATATGATGGTCAAACGCTCACGTTGGCGGTAGAGAGTCAGGCTCCTTAAAGATTGTCGCCTTGCTGTCAATAAACTGCTAAACCGTGTCAGGAAGTGGCATGGCTTGGGGTTCCTCCAAAAGTGGGCAGAGATGCACCACTTGAGCTATGCCTCCTTTGCGAATGAGACCTTTTAACTTCCTGATCTTGCGCTTCGGACAAGAGGATAGGGAATCTTTGATGCCTTTGAGTGCAATACGCTGTCCTGCATGTGTGAATCGTAATAGCTTGCGCTTCCAATGGATCCACATAGGACTGTAACTCTCTAACCAGTCCATACCAAGCACTAGATCATAACATGTTATTGGCAGGACTTTGGCAGTTTGGGTGAAGGTGTGGCCCTGAGTCCACCATTGAAACCTTTCCACTTGCTGGTTACTGACGAGCTTCTGCCCATTTGCCACGATAACAGACACCTTCGGGGTTTCAGTGACTGAACACTACAGAGCTTTGACAGCTTTATCACTGATGAATGTGCAGGAGCTTCCCGAATCAATGAGAATAAGGATCTCTTGATTGCCCACCAAACCTGTTAATTTCAGGGTTTTCTTGCCTTGCACACCTTCAGCCGCCCAGTTTGATAACTGAAATACTTCATCTCCGTCTTCATCAGATGAGGTTTCCTGACTGTCATCACTGTCACTCTCAGTGTGCATAGCATCCAAGACCTCTTCGAGAACATGTAGAGAGACCTTATCAGGACATTTATGTTGCCGGCTCCACTTCTCTCCACATTTCATACACAGACCCTGTGCCCTGCGCTGACTACGTAGTGCCGCCAGCTTGTCATCCCCTTTGGGTTTAGGATCTTCATTGTTGTGTGGACCCAGAATACCGGGTTGAGTGTTGACAGTTTGCTTGCCCTGATACTTGTTGTAATTTCTCGAAGCCCTGTTGAAGAATGGCTTGGTCTGATTGTCCAATATGTTAGCCTGCATGAGAGCCAATGACAAAGCCGCATCAACCGTTCTTGGTTTATGTAACACTATTGCAGCACTGATATCAGGTTTGAGGCCTTGCAAAAATTTGCTAACAAAGAATACATCATCTAAGGACTTGTTGTGAACTAAGACCTTATGCATAGCACATTGAGACCTATCATAATACTCTTGCACATCAGCTGTTTGCTTAATCTGTAGATCATTCATGGCATTGTGATATAGATCTCTACCAAATTTAAGACTCAACAGCAATGCAAAGCTCTGCCCAACTAATGTCATCATCAGAGTGTTGTGCTTCGTACGTTTGTAGCCATAATTCAGCACTACCGTGAAAATGGATAGTGGCAAACTGCGACCACAAATGCATAGGAATATGATACATGTTAAAGTACTTTTCACACTTTTCTCTCCAGACCTTAGGATGGGAGCTATCAAATTTGGGGAAAACTGCCTTAGGTAACCTAACTTCTTTCTGATAATGATGAGGCATATGTGTATGATAGTACTGTGAGGAATCACCCATATGCATAAGATGAGGAGGGGATCCAGTATACTGACCATTGGCCAGGGGCTGCTAGGGGACTAAAGCCCCCTTGTCAGACCCCTGTGTAGTCGATTCGACACCGGGGCCCTTGGCCCGCCCCTCTTCCTCGCGCTGCGGGGCCCGAAGGCGGAGCGGATTTGGGTTGCGCTTCCAACGCCTCAACGCGCGACGTGAGTTGCTTGACATCCTTGTTGAGCTCGGTGGAGAAGCGGTCAACCTCAAGACGCCAGCGGTTGAAGGTCTCCATGAGCAGCAACATGGACTTCATCTGCGCCGCGAGCACATCGAGCTTCTCTTCTGCGGTGGCCATTCGGGATGTTAGGGTTGGTGGTTTGGGCTTGCGAGCCAGCGAGCGGTGGCGCTTGGCGGTGGCAGCGGTGGTGGCGGTGGTGAGGAGCTCGTCGGACCAACCGGAGAGGCAACCTTGATCGAGGCGAATCGATCCAGCGAGATCTCTGCAGGATTTTACGGATCCAAAGCGAGCGATGGAAGGGAGGTAGGAGAACGGCTCTGGTACCAGATGTGGCGGATCCTAGCGGAACCGGAGGGAATGCCGGCGAGCACGCACGGCGGTGAGCACGAGCGACGGCGCCGTCTCGAGCAGGGAGCACGGGAGGAGAGAGTTGGGGATAGTTTGTTTGTTATTTCTCACTATCCACCCAGCCACCCACACAGCGAGTTTAGTAGTCAAGATACATGGGCTCAAGCCCAGAGGCCACAAGCCAACGTAGGGCCCAACCGAGAGCTCTTACAGTTCAAAACACTCAACAATTAATCAGCCTAAACCAGGCACTGTAGAGGTCGTGACAGTTACCTTTGCCACACGGCAAATACGGAAAAGATGGTCAGCATTGCCTTGTTCATGTCAGGTCACTAGTGCAATTAGATTACACAAACTCTTTCCGCATCTTTTTAAGAGCTTGTGACTTGATGGTGACCGGCGTGCTATTATATTACCACTCTATATTAGCATATATACAAATAAGAGTTTATTCATCAGGTGGTCTTCAAAGTGCTATGGCCATATATATGGTGTATATAGAGCCTAGTGCCCTCTTTTATATGTCGTATACAGGACTACAGGAGTGTGCGAGATGTCAAACTAACGTCAATGATACAGATGTCTTCTGTCGTAATGAAGGAAGTCAAACTAACTTACACTTTGTAAAACTTTGGTGTAAATACATTGTAAATGTTCTATGAAATTGGACGACGTTATCGTGCAACCTTCTTCCTCGCCCGTGTCACTCCCACCCTCACCGAACTCCTGCGCTCCTCTTCCTCACGCACCCCTCCGCCGCCGCCCCCTCCCTCGAACTTCCACTACCGACGATCGATGGCTCCCACTGTCTCGCCGCGCCACCTACCTCCTGCCATCCCCCCCTCCCCTAATCATAGGGTAGCTGACGACTGCTTCATTGTGACGCTCCTACCGCTAGCCCCACCCACCATCGTCTCCCACTGCCCCAACGGACGGCGCCCTGGCCGCTTCACCCTGCCACCATCTTGACCGCCGTCGTGTGCCCGTGTCACAACCACCACTCTAAACCCCCTTCTACAACGAGTAGATCCCCTAACCCTAACACCGGCGGCAAGGTAATGGGCTCATAGACCCCGGGTGCGGGGACACAACGTTCACACTCTACGCAACTAGTCATGTAACAGAGTTTGCGTATGGAATTCATGTATGTGTAAGTTAAGTTCAAATCGTTCTGTCTATTTCATATCTCATTTGCATCACTGCATGCTCGTCCTGTCGTATGAGGGTATATGTAATCAACAGTGACAAAAAAAATTCCCTCGTTCATAAACAAGGGTAGTTTAGTCAAAAATATATATATTATTCTCTATGTTTCACAAAACAAATATTAATCCCAGTCCCAAAAAATATCAATAAAGTATTTAAAAGAATAATTGTCATAAAGTTTTCTTGTCATTTATGAACCGATGTAAGAAAAAAGCGTCCGTACTTCCTCCGTTCCAAAAAGAATGCTAAACCAAGTTTAAAATAAGTTTGACTAGATTTATAAAAATCAATATCAATATTAGTATCTCCAAATAGTTTTATTGTGAAATATGTTTCATTATACATCTAACGTTACTACTTACATATAAATATTAGTACTTGATCAAATTTGACACTAATAGACTCCTCAATAGGTGAGAATGACTTTCAGGTTTCAAGGACAAAGGGAGTGGTTACAATGTCCACATGCAAGTAAAGCCAAAGTCCAATGCAACAACACAGGCCTCCATCCCAATCTACTACATGAGCACTGACCTCCTCTCCAAGACCTTCATAGAAAAAATCACTTCCATCGTCCGTAGGTTTTGGTGGGCTGGTGTCCAAAATGAAACGTGCTCCTCGCCGATCCACTACCGTTCTTGGGACGATATCTGTCAATCCAAAGATAATGGTGGATTAGCAATCAGGGACCTTCATGCTGCCAAATAAAAGCCTAATTCTCAAAACGGCTTGGTACATCGCTACGGAGGAAGACCCCTATCTCACAGCCATCCTCAAATCCAAATACTTCCCCACAACTTCCTTCTGGACTGCCAGCAACAATCTCCCCAAATCCGTTTTTTGTCATCCCTCCTGCAAGTTAAACCTGACCTCCTTCAAAACTGCACTGTCCAAATCCACCGGGGAGACTCCAGCATATGGTCCAGCCCTTGGTGTCCAATCTGGCAAAATATTCATGATCGCATCAACCTCCCCATCCAGCAAAACCATCTCCCCAGTAACATTGCTGATCTCTGGAATCCTAGCACCAACTCTTGGAACAGCAACCTCATTAGCACAATCTTTGACCCTGCTGCTGTTAGCATCATCTCCCAAATCCAGCCTGTTCCTTCCCAAGACAGCGACATCATCAGATGGGCTCCTGCTCCTAAAGGTGAATGCACGGCTAAGGAGGCTTTCAAATACTTCACCTCCCAAAATTCTACCGATCTCCCTAACCAGGGCTCCAGAAGCATCTCTGACCAAGCCATGAGAATCCTTCTCAAGACTTGGAAGCACAGAAATATTTCTCCCAACATCGAAACCTTTGCCTGGAGAACCATTAGGAGAGCTCTCTCAACTGGTGATCGCGCCGGCAGATTCTCAACGAACATTTCAAAAAATTGCTCTCTATGTAATGACATCGAAACGGATGCTCACCTTTTCTTCCACTGCACGTTTGCAAGAGCGGTCTGGTTTTCAGTAAACTCACCCCTGTGTACTTCAGTATTACCCCTTGAACAGGACGGCCTACAGGAAATACTTTCAATTGTCATCGACGGCAACTGCAACGACGAAAGGCTTCAAAAAAATTTTACCACCATGTGGTACATCTGGAAAGCCAGAAACGACCTACGCTTTAACAACAAAAAATGGACCGTTTGGCAGGTACACAATTCCGTTGCAGCAGAAATAAATATATCCCAAAGTGATTTGCAGGTGACAGAAAATACTCCAGAAACCACCACCCAGACAAGGCAGGATGCCCAGCAAGCACACAGCCCTTTCCTAAGTCACAACCAAGGTACTCAAACTCTCATTGCAGGCACACAAGAAGAACAGGAACAACTCAATGACCAAGCTTCGGAGCTGCCGGGACCGCCTCTCTTCAGAGTGCAGCTACCAGCAAGGCTGCCAGGCATGAGGTGTTATACGGACGCATCGACTGCGCCTGACACTCCAATGCAGGTTTCAAGACATGCAGGTCTGGGAGTTTTCATCGTCGACAATCGCTCACAGCCGCCAACGACCAGATCTACATCAAAGCAAGAATGTGAAACGCTACATCGGTTATTATGGCAGAGGCTGCAGCTCTATTCAGACAGTCTCAGCACTGGGCACACTCAACCCATTCTTCCTGACGGATAGCCAACAACTAGTGACCTTCCTCAATGGAAACGATCACTCTACTCCACCACGTTGGGAGATCAAAAACTACACTCAAGCTTTTATCAACTACACCTCCAACAACAATTCAAGAATCTTCAAGGTGCCAAGAAAGCTCAATATCACGGCACATGTACTAGCTTCTCAGGCACTTAGCTCTCAGTTTAGATCAATGGATGGAATGCAGTTCACCTGCTCCAACCCATCGCATGTATCAGGCTGCCTCTCGTTTGCAGCTTTGAACTCTGTATCCTCTGATGGTTTCACCATCATTGCAGCTTCATGCTGCTAATATATTTGCCAATTATCAAAAAAAAAATGCAACAACACAAGTCGCTTCCGTTTCGGGAATAAAAAAACGGGGGCACCACAATGCATCAAAATTACTCAAAAATATAGCTAAATGCTGCAAAGTACAAATTTTCATATAGAAATGTTTAAAGAATACAAGAAACTTCATCCATGCCCTTAAGAATATATTACAATAATTTACATATACCAGCGAGTAGGTTAATTAGTAGTCATACACCACTGAATGTTACATCGGTTTCTTGCACTGAAACTTTTATTAAAAAAGTTTTAAGAATACAATAATTTATTTACAAAGGGCAGGTACATTAATTAGTAGGTGCACTCTATTGAAACGAACATTGGTATATTTACACTGCAAACTTGTATAGAAATATTTGTGAATAAATTACAAGAATTTTCTTTTACACCTGGGAGCATTAGTTGGTAAGGAACGAACTACGGGATGGGAATTTTACAATTTAAACCTCAGCAACAGTACATATGAGGTGCCCTGGAGTCGGTCAAAAACATCCGATGCTGGCAGAAAATGAGGTCGTGGTCAGTTCGTTCAAACAGTAGTCGGCACCCAGGCACATCCACCATCTACAAGAATCCCAAAGAAACACAACCAAGCACAAACAGCAAACAATGTCACCAAGTTGCTAATTACTAGTAAATTGAATATACTGCACTGCAAGTTACTATTGTAACAGCAATCCTATTGATAATAATGGTACAATAACATCACGCTGCAACATTACATTTCCTTTTACTATTGACACTAGTGACAAATGGCACCAGCACCAGTGATTCTACAATTCATTCAAAGCTAAATAGGAGGGAACCCAAGGTTTAAGAAAACATACTTTTTGGCCGGATCCTTAGAATATGTACTACAAAAATGCTTGTATTTAGCTTAGTCTACTATACCTCAGCTTCAGGCAATTAATACCAGACCAGTCTTTGGGTCAAAAACTGGTCAGAAACTGACTGGAACTTGCCAGACATGTTTTCATTTTCACCCACCATTCTGTATAACAAATCACTGGTGACCCCAAAATTACAAAATGATGAACCCAGAGTTTGGCATTCCAATTGCTAAGTCATCATGGTAGCCAACCCCATTCCAATCAGAGAATAAATAGGGGCAGTGCAATCATCTTGAATGATTTCTTGTCTTTGAGCAACGTAAAATATGCCACGTAATTTTGAAGAGGGAATAAATCTGCAGCCAATTCATTTGCAACCAGCCAACCAAATTGTGCATGCAGCAAGTCATATCCAAACTAATAGCAGCTACAAGTCAAAGGTAGTAGAGCGGAAAGCACCAAGTTCTTACTGAACGATACTATAATCTTGCTAAATAACCTTTCTACCTAGTTCTATAAAAAATCACAGTAGTATATCGAAGAAGTTACACATGTGAACATAACCCTACGAGTAGTTTGGACAAAATCCATGAGCATGTGAAGAATGTATACAACAAGTCTAACCCCAAGCAACTTGTGTTTGGGAGAAATATATTCCATGTGATGCCCAACCAGCTTGGTTTGTTTGATTGTTTTTTCCTTTTTCTTTTCTTTTTTTTGGGGGGGTGGGGGGTGGGGGGCATCTTCTGTGGACAGCGCTATCAGGCAAACTAACTAAGCGCTGGAAAGTGATCAAACATGACATTGGGACACGCTTGAACCAATTGGCGATCACATAAATTGAGTTCAACCAAGTCGCCGTAATGTCTCTCCTACCGCGAATGAACATATATATATACACAATCCATTAGTTTATACATAAATATATCTTATGTTTTTTTACAAGGGAAATATATCTTATGTTGTTTCCTATGAACAGAAGCATAGCAGTTATGATGGCCTCAATTATACAAACTGGAACCTTTAGTGTCCAAGTAATTGACAGGCCACAGATTGGCTTCAGCACTTTAGCCATAATCCATATATGAAAAACTTCTGTCAAAAAGTTCAAAGTGCATTGTAATAAAAGCTCAATACCTATCTTTCCTTACCAGCATTATCAAAGCATGGCATCCTACCAGCATTATCAAAGCATGACATCCTTACCATCGTTAGGGAAACATGCAAGTATGACAGGAGCCCTCTGCTGGAAATTTTCCTACACTTTCCAGTTTCTGCTTAGCAAACAAACAACAAAGACAAATGATTTAAAACAGACATCTAGAGAAAGGCCACCATCAGCAAAATATTATCACATGCGAACAAGCACATCAAACATAACTGAACAAGCCATCTGTCCAGCAGTAGTGAATTAGAAACTTAAGTATTTTACCACAACATTTAGTGCCTGTAGGGTTCAATGATGTCCTATTCTAAACATCAAACCTACGATAATAAAACCATCACTATCTCGAATAACTAGCTAGAAGTGAATAATACAACTCTGGTATCGGTATCAACAAGCTCTGCATACATGATGCACGTACCAGTATTGATACGAAAACCAAGTATCTTTCTTTTTCTTCTATATCAACCTATACATGTCTCAACTCAACCTCTTCATACTTTGTGTTTCTTTCCAGGCTTCCAAGCCTCCCTTTAACACTAATGGATCCCTCAGCACAAAATAGGCAACCGCTTTAATGAGATTATTTTTGTTGATTTGGATGGCTTTGTTGTTGTCATGCAATGACATGTCAACAACTCTAGACCATGTGTTTAATCAGGAATGCAGCACTTTTGTCCTCCCTTGTTTTGAATGGAAACATATCACGCAATCAGCATTCAATAATTTTAAAATATATGATTAAGCAATTTGGGCTTAGTGATGTAAAAAAACTATTATTTATACACCACGCCCTTAGATTTTTTGGATTTAAACTATGCAAAACTAGCATAATTTTCAGGCACTGAAAGTAGCTTTAACATGTTTCCATTAGCCCCTTACCAAAAGATTCCAACAAAAATTTACCATGTTATGGATGTCTGATGACACAATTACAAGTCTCATTGTAAAAGTTTCAGTGTGGTCTATTATTAGGTCGCCATTAGACAAAGCATGAGCCTAGTTGAAAGAAACAGGATTCATAAATCATCTTATACAGAAGAAGGGTACTAGCATGTTAAGCAATCCCAGAACAACTTCAGCAAAATACGTTAAGTAAACATAGCCATGTGAACTCTGCAGATTAGCATGTTAAGCAATCCCAGAACAACTTCAGCAAAATACGTTAAGTAAACATAGCCATGTGAACTCTGCAGATCAACATGGCAACAAAAGTTTGGGACTATTACAAGTTCCACTTCAAATACGCTGAACCGCATGAACAGGATGTCTGAAGAGATCTCAATTCGCGATTGCCTTTGAAACGTCCATAAGCACCAGTAGCAACCTGGAAAAATATTAGGAAGTGACCAATTGAACCATATAGGGGCAAAATGTCTTTACTTGTGGACCACAATCGAACAGCCAGAACTCACCTTCAAAACCACATCAAGCTGAATCAGGTAACACTAGCGCCTATTCCCACGAAAATGGCCCTTCCCAGAAACCTTTTTGTTGTTGAATGACTTGGGGCCTCCATAATTCCTGAGTACAGAGTATCTGAGTTTATAAACAGGGAGATGCTTCACTTCGGAAATTCAAAATCAAATTAGTTTATATCTCACAGTTTTTGCCTCTTTGCAACATCTTGCTTCATTTTCAGGACAATGTCCATTGCACATTGCTGATGTTCCCTTGTTTGTACATGCATATCCAGATTCTCTGCGCTCCCACAGTTAAACATGCATATTCGGCACCAACCAGAATTCCCATTTCTCAAGAATCCACCCTAGATGGAAGAACATTCAACAGTTTAGTAGCTAAACAATACATAATCAGCAACAATAATAGCATATATAGGAATTGCTAATGCATTGTAACAAAAAAGAATAAATTCAAGCAAAAAAGGCACTGATAACCCACCAAACCAAAGTGTGCTGCAGTTTTAGGAAATCCATGCTGAGAATAGTCAGCGACAAGATGAGGGTCACCTGGATGCATGTCACCTGCAAAGTGATGGCTAGAAAGTTCAGTTAAATGCAATAGTCAATACCATGGGGTTCTCCACACCCAGCATGTACGCTAGTGGAAGGAAAAGAATCACCAAGGTTGAAAGGAGCAGGAGGGAAGTCTGGACCCTCAAAAGAATGTCGTAAATTCCCAGGAAGGTTACCAGAGCCGAGCTGATTTTTATGGGGACCAACAGGACCACCACTTGTCCCTTGAGCAAATGGGCCTGAAAACATTCAAATTCAATGGAGGAACATCATTGGCAAATTCAAGGCAATGTTTTCAAGTTGTCCGATTAATCGCGATTAATCGTCCTAATCGGTCCCTGGTGACTGATTAGGGGTACCGTCGACTTGTACAAGTCGTCTGATTAATCACAATTAATCATGATTAATCGTCCTAGTCGGTCCCATGGCGACTAGGTTCGACTGGACGACTTGAAAACATTGATTCAAGGTTCAAAGAGTCATAAGCTTTCATTCATATATAACCAAAAGACCTGCTGCCACTGAAGTATTCTAATATTTTCAGTTATTAATTTATGCATATCGCTTCAAAATTTGTACCTGGGTTTCTGAAATTAGGCATTCCAATAGCCCTGTGATGATCAAATTCTGCTCCGTGTGACAGGAAGTCAGGGTGACTGGCAGTTGCATTTTGCTTTCTTGGAAAATCCTCATGCATACCTGCACTTCTATGGTTTGGAAATGGAGGCCTTCCAGGTACTGAATCAAGGAAACCATCAGGTCTACCTAAAGCTCTCTCAAAATGTCTAGGGTCCCTTTGCAAGCCCTGACCATCCAGAGGGGCTGGCGCCAGAAAATGTTTCCGATCGTCTTTGATATCATCATGTCTTCCAGGATATGCTGCACCCCCTGAAGTGTTGAACCCCTCACCACCAAAGTCATTGCTGTTCAACATTCCTGAATAAATGGAAGTTAGGTCAGCATACTTGCAACAACAAAAAAAAGGAAGTATTTGCCTATGATCCAGAGTATTACCAAGAGGATGTGGCTGGCCCAAACGTTCAAGATCAAAAGGAGGCAACACCGCACCATGATGTCCAGGTAATGGGCCAACCACACGAGGTCGAATCATACCATCACCAGGTCTGATACCCCCAGGCTGTGACATTGACATCTGAGTCTGGTTCTCTCCAAATGGCCTTGGTATCGTTCCGGAACGAAACAAACCATATGGTTGTTGCAACGGAGGACGGATATTTTCAGAAAAACCATGCTTATGACCAAGGTTCATCATATGCTGAGGAAGCATTTTATTTGGTCCAGATGGATGCTGTGGTACCACACCTGGGGGCACATAAGAGCCCAGTGCCCCTGCATTTTGCAGTGATGCCTGCTGAAATGATCGTCCTTTCTCGTGATTCGTAGATGCATCTGAAGCCTTATGGTCCCTGCCTCCCTGCACAACTGGACCATGGGAATTACCTGCCTGGTCAGTATTCCCATCCCTCCTAATTGAACCATCTAAACCATGTGATACAATGCCAGTTTGCACTGCATCTTTTTTAACACTAACAAAACCATTCTGTTCGCTGTTCATGTTTTCATCACCCGATTGCGACTTTGTAGATCTCAAGACAGCTGACTCAGCACCGCTATTTTTATTTTCACCGACAGCAGCATTAGTTGCATTTTCTGACTTCCCTGATTTTGAAGTATGTTTTTCAAGATCTAAAGAACCCTGCCCAATAGGGTGCCCAGCAGCAGGCGACTCAGTTCTAAGCACTGCTGGCTGTTGATGCTGAAATTGCTGTGTTGGTGCAAGATGAGACATAGATCTGCCAGCTGAAGTTTGAACGTGTTGTCCAGTATTACCAGTAACATGCTGTTGTGTATAAGGCTGACCAGGTTGGGAATGCACCTGTTGTGATGAGGACATTCCTTGCTGGTATGGTTGAACTGATTGTGAGGAAACAGATGAGTGCGCGGCCAATCCCTGTGGTGGTGCCTGGGAAGGGATGTTGGAATACATTGGTGGCCACTGAGCATGAAACCCAATATGTTTTTCATGTTGTGTTGTATGTTGGATTCCCTGAGGCTGCAAAGCTGGCTGTTGGCCTGGCAATGGAGGACGCATCGGTGCAGGATGGTGAGAAACATGTGCTTGTTGGTGGGACACATGTACAGGTTGCAAAAGAGCACCTTGTGGTGTTTGCTGCTGTGTATATGAAGCATTCTGGGGGTGCATATGTGTTTGTTGAGGATAGGCCTGAGGTTGTGGGTAAGCTTGCTGCTGGACATGTGGAGGCTGGAGCTGAACTTGAGAGTTTAGCTGCATCTGAGGTTGAATATTTTGCTGTGGAGGTAAAGCTTGCAGATGTGGATGTTGTTGCTGTGCAACAATATGTTGCTGCTGCGGAGGTTGAGCTTGTACATGTGGCTGCACTTGACGAGCCGTTGCTTGAGTAGCAAATTGCTGGTTACCAACTTGAGTAGGAGCAGATGGATGTGCTGCAGGTTGTACTTGGAGACCAGATGGTTGGAGAGGAACTTGACTTGGTTGGAGCTGTGGAACTTGGGCTGACTGAATTGGTTGGTGAAGCTGCGACTGACCTGCAGGTGCTTGAACATGGGAAAGATGAGGGTGACTTTGGGGTTGGGGTTGAACCGGATGCTGCTGAAGCTGTGGTTGACTTGTCAATGGATGGACCTGGGGCTGACTTTGGGCTTGCATCATCAGCTGGGAGGACTGCACTTGAGGCTGAACATAAGAAGCAGGTTGTGCAGATCCTGGCACCACATTTTGGGACGGTACTTGCATTGGAGGTTGCATGTATTGCTGATACACCTGCTGGTATTGGTCATACTGTTGATATTGCTGCATGTAAGGGTTGGATCCAGGGTGCTGCTGCTGGTAGTATTGCGAGTATTGGAGCTGCTGCTGCTGCTGGTACCACTGCTCAGCTGTTGGAGTTTGGGAAGCGGGAATAGATGCAGCTGAAGAAGGCACTGCTGCTGTGGTTGCACCAGCTGCCCCTCCTGTTGCTGTTGTAGAATCTGTTACAGCTGTGGCTGTAGTTGAAGATGGCTTTGGTAGGGTTGCAGCTGCAGGTGCAGCAGATCCAGCTGAGGCAAGTGATGGATCTTGGGTGACTGGCTGAGTTGTTGCCGCTGCTAGCTGCACCTGACTACCATCAGCTTGTTGGGTTTGAGATTGTAAGCCCTGCAAATAACAAAAAAGGTAAAAAGAAACCGTCACTTACAGCATAGTTCTGGACATCCATAAGAAGTTACTGAAGACATGATGGACATACATGGCAGAGTTGAGCATGTTCTTGCACTTGACGATGGACAATTTGTGTCCCACAACGATTGCAAACAACAGGAGAGTTCCCATATGCACAAGTAACACCATGTGTGATACAGGCAGATAGCTCTCCATGCCATTGGCAGCCACTCTTATTATACAGGCAATAGACCGCGACTTTGCCAATAGTCTCAGCAAGGGTTTTATTTGATTCCATAAGAGGCTGTAGATTGCAAATGTGATAGTAAGAGGAGCGCCATTACTTCACATACAAGAACTCATTGAATATGCATACCTTCGAATCAGCTTTTGTTACAAGGTATCCATCATAAGGACAAGCTTGTGTGGTTGCCACTACATACGCCAAGCAGGATTTGCAGTAGAGATGTGTGCATTGAGTTTGTAGGGCCTCATTGGGATATACGAGTGTCCGGCAAACAGGGCAGAAATATTCACCAGGAAGGGATTGAATACTCAAGATACATTCATTATCAAACCCCATTGCTGAAACTTGTTAAACTCTGCCCAGTGCCCCAGTCAAATATCAAGCCTGCACAAATAAATGCATAAGCTTACATGCTGCATATGTGCTATGTGCTGAAAAGGAAAAGAAAAAAAAAAGAATTCCAACAAAAAAAGTGCATGTCAACTATTCGGGAAACGGCAAAAACAGAAATACTTCATTATCAAAAACTTCTTGATAAGACAGCATCAGCAAGTTACCAACACGTGGCAGTCACTCTACAATAACAGAATAAACACACAGAAAGAAAAAAGATTGAACTAAAAATACTACATCTTACAAAGTATATTCATTTATTCAAACAGCTTGTACAATATAGTTCCAAATAAAAAACTCAGCAAAAATATTTCCTAGGTCCTAACCAAGTATTGCTTCCAACGTAAGAGACTCAGAGCAAAGAACATAAATAATGTCCTGCCGGTCACATTCCCCTATGGGACTGCTTCATTCACAACCGCAGATGTGTTGTGAAAAAAAAATGTGGCAAGAGGGTATTTTGGCAGATGAACATTGACAGCTGCGACATGTGGCAAGTGCTTTATCAGGTATCACCATGTGAGATAGTCTGCTTACATTTACAAATCATGAAACAAAAAAATTGTTTGTGTTCTACCACAATAGGAGATTGGCACATAGATATAGAACGCGTTCATCGGAGAGAGAAAAACAATTGATATGCACAACACAAAAAAGTGCTGGCAGCTAATAAATGCAGCAAAAGAACAACATCAGCAAACAGATATCAGTCAACCAATATTATGGAAGGCCAATGGCTAGCTGCTAGCCCACCTACCTCCTGCGTACCTGCCACGTAACCTGTTTAGTTGCTATCAGGCGCTAAGAACCACTCCACCCCTGCCTAGCACTTTACAGTGAATAAATTGACATCTCCCCGAACCAAAGAATCAGCCCCTGCCAAGTTCAAGGTCTGCTCGTGAAATTTAGGCAAACAAAGCAAGCAGCCAAGCACAGTTGAGTCGAGGTTGAGGATGAACCCCTGGCTGGTGCTGCTTGAGAACCTGGAGCCGGAGCTACTTGAGAACCACCTGCGGCCACTGCAGCTTGACTGCTTGAGTGCAGGCACAAGGAAGTGAGCTCCTTCCTCACGCCCATCCTCAAGCAGTCAATCTGCAGCAGCGGCGGGTGGTCCTTCATGCTCCAGGTGCCGGCTAAAGGACCAGGCGGAGGGGGAGGAGGGTGACTGGGCAACTATTCATCTGAGTGGCTTAATCGGACAACTAATCATGATCAGTCGTCCATTAGTCAGGACAACAAGGTTTCTAGTCGAGGCAATCAGATCAAGGGTCTAATCAAGGTCCAAGTTACAATAAGGACGACTAATCGCAATTAGTCATCTGATTAATAACATTGAGCACATGTATGCAAAAGAAATGCTTCAGTAAGAAGAAATGAGGGTGCCTAATAGCTTAAAAGTGAATTTACATGTGTTTATAGAAGGGTTCTCATGTATGCATATGACAACATTAAGGATTAAAATGACAAGCTAGGCAAGCAAAAGACTGACCAATGCTTGCTGTTTAAGTGCTTCTGTGGACAAATTCAGTGTTTCAGATCGCAGAAATTAAAGGGTGGGCACAGAAAATAGGCTAATGCAAGTTCACTTGTAACACGGAGCTCATGATATCCCTCATACAGGGAGTGTTCTAACATTTTAAGACTAATAACAGCAGTAGGCCAGAAGAACAAGAGGGCAAAGCAAGGATCATAGCACACTTCAAATTAAGGCATCATCAAGAGATTAATAACAGCAACAGGCCCACAACCCAGAATTTTTAGCGTACACATCACTGCAACTAACTAAATTCGCGTACTACCCACTCAAACATTATTGTGACAGATTAGTTAATGAATTACAACTAGTAGCTAATAATTTGGTCCAGTTAAGGACAGCGCATGTCTGAATATTTTTAGCTTATATCATTAATAAGCACTAGATAGCTGTCAAGTGTGACTTGGATTATTTCGTAATGGCTTAACAACCAGCAAAAGAATGATTCTTCTCTTGAAAGGGAAAGCACTATGGACCTATTTTGACCATAGTCACAGGGTTCGGGGACGAAGCCGCGAACCGCGTACCAGGTACGCTGACCCAAAGCGAGGTACGGGTACGAGATGGGTCGACGTCCCATTTATGGATGGGTCGCGCCCCATTGCAGCAGGGTTCAAGAAGGGACGAGTCCCAATCCTAGACGGCGAGATGCAGATGAACAAAGGCTTATGGATGGGGCTTGAGGTTGTCGCCACTCGCCGGCATCGCCGCTGGCCCGGCCGCGACATCACTGGCATCTCCGTCGATGGTAAGATTCAGGACAGAGGCAGCACCGAATCAGAGGCGCCCCGCGCTCTATGGCGCCGTGCCGCCGTCCATTCTTGTGCTGGTGACTGGTCGCTCGCTCGCCGGCGGCTAGACAGCCGCCGCACCTCATTCCCGTGAATGGTGGACAGGGGATCCCGTCGACTGAGCATGTGCTTCTCTAATTTCTATTTGTTTTCTAATGAGACTGTACAGGTTATGCACTTCCTTTTAGTTTTTGGAGGAGAAAATTAGTGTCGCATGTGGTGGGACATTTCCCTATTTCCCTCCGTGAAAAAAAAATCCTGTGATTTGTTTCCTAATGTATAGTCTTAAAAAAGGAAAAGAGAATCGGTTCAAAAAAATTCTATATGATTTGTTTCCTAATGTAGACTGTAATCAACAAGTCAAATGCAAAACCGAGAGATTGAAAACAGATCCTCATGTCCCAAATCAACAAGTCAATCACTGCAATACATACAAGACTCCATGCTTCGTACCGGGGTCATCGACCCATAGGCTTTGGGTTCATGTACTAAATATTTGGTTCTCGTACCGCATAAGTATACCCTCTTCGTACCACATTTTTTGTCGAGTGTCGACCCACGTCCCTCGACCTGGTCGACCCAGAATTCTTGTGACTATGATTTTGACAAGCTAGCTACAAACTGTCGCTAGATGGAACCAGCAACAAAGGTGTACACTCTGTGGTTCTCGTAATCAGTGGCAGAGCTTCTCCCAGGCCAATAGGGTCATGGCCACCCCTGAACTTTTGTGAATTCCATTAGTTTCAGCCATTTGGCTTGATAACAATAACAGAGTAGTACTGTTCTTTAATGATTGGCCCCTGCTGGGTTTAAGGTCCAAGCTCCACCACTGCTTGTAATGATATACATCTATAAAATACATAGTAAAAGTATGCTTCTGTACAACTATTTTCTACACAATGCTACTCTTAATCATTTTCACACATCTTTTTTTTTTTTTGCGAACATCATTTTCACACATCTAAAGAGGTGCCTAACAGGCGTCATCATGTAAGCAGGGCATCATCTATCCCATTCTAAAAAGCTTCAATAATGGATAGATAGGATAAGTACCTCCTAAGTATCATTCAGACTAAATCGAATTCTAAAGGCCACACATCTAAATGATGGAATTTTAGACTAAATAGAATTCACACGACGCATAGATAGGATAAGTATCTCCTTCTCCTCTGTATCATTCAGATATTAAATAATTCAATAATGGATTTGCACACATGGGTTTTTCGAATTCTAAAGGTCACACATCTAAAAACTGGAATTTTAGACTAAATAGAATTCACATGACGCATAGATAGGACAAGTATCTCCTCTGTATCATTCAGATATTCAATAATGGATTTGCACACATGGTTTTTTTTCCAAAAAGTTTGTGATGTGACCATGGAAATAACAGGATTTTGCGTGCTATATAGAAACTTCCCATCCAAGCACGGGCGGACCCAGTAAAGGACATGGGTGTACACATGTACACCCAATAATTTTTTGCAAAGCAATCGAAGTTAGTAGGCATATACATACACCTGTAATTAGATTCAGATCCGATTACGAATAGTATGTTAGGGTTTGGGCGCACGGCTTCGCACAGCATGGAGGAGCAAGGCGAGGGAATACCTGGAGTCCTGGTGGTGCTCGTCGCCGGCCAAGGTGGCGAGTGGCGAAGCAGGACAACAACGACGGTCGCGGGGGCGAGTGGCGAGTGGCTGCAGAGGGCGGACGCCGCGCCAGAACTGGTCGCGAGAACGCTGAGCCCCAGGTGGTGCTCGACCTAGCGTAGTCTCCTCTCCGGATTGCGGCGCGGCGAGCGGATGGAGGAGATCGGCCGCGGGCGAGACGAGTTCAGGTGGCGGGCCAAACGTCGAGCAAGGTTAGAAAAAGCGGCGGTATACGGTGACCTCGCCTAGAGCTTAGGTGAGCACATAGCCTTTGTGTGTCATATACATCTACGTAATTCTTCCTAACCTAACTCACCACTCCATCTAATCTCGTGCCTGTTTCTACCTCCTCTCATCCGCGCTCCTCACCCGCCAGCGCTGTCTCTATCTCCTCCGGGCCGCACCAATCACCTATGCAACCTTGTGCCCATCGCCTCTGCCCCGCCCTCCTCCCAAACTCCGCCCGCTACCTCTAGTTGTGCCCGCAGTGGGCCTTCCCCTTGGACATGCTTGCCGCTAGCCTCCTCCTAGCATGCTCGCCACCTCCACCGTCACTGGTCGTCCCTCCCTCAAGCAGTGCAACCCTAGATCTAGGGCACGCCGTCCATCTATCCCCTTGGGCGAGGCGATGCCCCTTCGCCTAGCGCATAAGCGTGCCTAGGCGAGCGTCTTGTAGAACATTGGGGCGAGCTTAGCCGCAAGGGGAGAGGAAGAGGTCACCGTCCTCTGCAGATGGATCGAGAGTAGAAGAACCGACCAAGAAGAGAGAAGAAAGAAAATAGAAAGATCATAGACTTACGAATGAATCCACGTGTCTCCCATGTTTTTGTTAACAAAACTTGAGGAGCATCATGTGTATCCAAAGAAATGATGTTCTAATAAAAAAGTGTACGAGATAAAGAAAGAGCCAAAATTGTCACTAGGGTAGGGGCCACGATGGCAAAGCATAAAAGTTTTAAAGATATTATCGTACACGAGTAACGAAGATAAGTATACATTAAATGGCAGTCTAAAGATAGGACTGCATATTTGCGAAACTTTCTACATAAATAATGAGCATACATGAGATATATCTGTCATATTTCATAGAAAAACTAGGATACTCTCGATCTAGATATTCTTGTATGCTACAAATCTGTTACATCTAAAAAAATAGAGAGAATTATGTATTTGGCATTAAAACAAATCGGTCTTTTATATTTGGCACTAAAAAATTTGAACTTCCTTATCTAGCATTGAGTTGAAATTTTCTTTCGTAAATGGCACTGTCGTCCATTTAGACCAGTAACGATGTCAAGTGGCTAGCAAAATGACATAAATGCTCTTGATTGTAGCAAAAGTCCATGGTGCTAAATAGGAAAAAAAAAAAATAGACAGGTTGTCAAATAAGAAAATCATAAATATACTTCGAACTAAAATGTGGATTTTTGATAATTGAAGATTGCAAATAAATAATTAATAAATTTTAAATTGGTAATAGCAGGTACAGATTATGCCCCTCCCTCTTCCTTTCATCTCGACCACAGATCAAGGATGCATGGCTCAGGATGGCTACCGGATGAAATACGTAACTTATATTTTCAAGGGGTTTATCTTTTAGTTTTCTAAAAGAAAAGGAGAGTATATGCCGTCATCATAACATCATGGCTCAAGAGCATAGCACACTGTGCATGGCTCGGCCGACGTTTGACGCCGAAAGCGCCGCGTGGTCCGGCGTGAGCACGCGCCCGGCAACGCGCAGCGGAGCTCATGACCTTAGGCGGCGCGCGAGCACGCAGCCGAGGAGCTCGTGGCTGGCTCGCGCGCGGCGCGCGCGAGCCCGCGGATCTTCACGGAGAGCTCACCCGACATGCTCCTCGCTGCTTTGCTTCGCCATCGACGGTCGTCGCGAGCTTGTCCGATGTCTTCTTCTTCTTTGCTTCGCCATTAGCGGTGCCGCAGACTCGCGGCACAGGCGGCAGCAGCAGGACGCTGGCCGCGCCGGCGAAAGGAGCGGGCGGCGCGGAGTACACGGACAGCGTGGAGCGGAAGCGGCGAAGCGAGCGAGCCGCCGTGATGGCGGCCGCGTAGCCATCGCGGGCAAGCAAAGCGACACATCGGTGCAGGAGCTCCCGGCGTCATGCGCAAAGATCATGCGGGCGAAGCGGCAGACGCCGGCGCGCGTCCTCCCACACGCCGCCCCGTGCGCGTCCTCCGCGCGCTCCGCGTCTTTGCTTGCTATCTGCGAGAGAGGCCGCATTTTTTGCGTAAGCACGGCCGCCCGCCGTCCCACCACCGAGCCACATAACCGGCGTCGCGATCGAGCTTCAAGCGCCATCGCGTCATCTATGGACAGAGAAGCCGCTCGACGACGTCCTCCTCGCCGAGACGCGCGCTGCTTTGCACCACTGCTGCACCTACTACTCCACTCGGTTGCTCCAGAGGCCCGAGCCCAAGCCTCGCAGCACCAAAGAAGCCGTGTCGGTTTAACTACCACCAACCCCGAGCTTTAATGCCACGTCACCTTCAATTCACCGCTCACCGCATCCTCTGCTTCCCTTGTTTACCACCGAGCACCAGTCCCACCACCACCTTCCTCCCTCCCTCCCTCCCATTGCTTTGCTAGAGCCTTTGTTCTGGCGGGCCTCGGTGGTCGTTCGGGCGTGGTCGGCGTCGTTGTTGACATGGGCGGCGCCATGGCCGTCGCGCGAAACGAGGCCGTGAGCTTCATGGTGTTCTCGCTGCTTTGGGCCTTGCTTGGAGAGTCTTCTTGTCACGTGGTGTGTGTAAAGGTGGCGGACTACGGTGGTGGAGGCGCGCGGCCCCGCTGCTATCTCAATCGCGCTCGGCGTCGTCCCCGGCGTCGGTGGCCACGGGGAAGATCGTCGTGTCGAATGGGAGGCTCCAAGGTGGTCAACATGTTGTTCGCCCACCAGTGCCATGCGAAATGGGCCAATGGCAAGGCGGCGCGTCCCCAAGCTACTCGATCTGCCAAGTCCGGCGCGAGAGGCCGCCGCACCTTCGTGAGTTCCTGGGCAGGAGACGAGCCGTCGGCCGCGAGCGAGTATAGGGGCATTTTGGTACTTCCAAAAGAAACGTGACAGGGTCAACGCAGTCAACTGACGATGGATACGCTAAATGGACGATAGTGTCATTTACGAAAGAAAATTTTAACTCAATGCCAAATAAGAAAGTTCAAAATTTTTAGTATTAAATAAAGAAGACTGATTTGTTCACGTGCCCAAGTACATAGTTGAAAAAAAAAAGGGCTTTCGTCCAACTCCGATTTCGTGCACGCGCCTGCGACAGCCGCTACGGCGCTCGTTCCTTCGTCCCGCTCCGTTGGCACCGCTACTCCAAATCAGAATCGAAATCAAAAAAGGAAAAATATAAAATCGGTGGCGGCGGCGTTTGGCGGTGCCGAAGAGGCCGTGGCCCCGACTGAGGCCGACGCTCCTCCAAATCGGCATGAGAACGGCCCGGCCGCGTCGGTGCCGACATAGGAGAAGGCGACGACGTGGCCGCCATGGCCGAGCGAAACGGACGCTCCTCCAAATCGGAATCCAAAAAATCCAGTGTGCGGGCTCGGCAGCCGCCGCCGCCGGTCGTGCGCGAGGCCGCCGCCGCCGCCAGGCGTGGCCCACATGCGGGCAAGAACCGGCGCCGTCGCCGTCAGGCAAGGGGCCCATGCGAGCAAGGCCAGGCGCGGCCGCCGGCGTCGGACACAGCCCACACACGGGCAAGGCACGGATGCCGTAGCTGGGCAGTACCCACACGGGAAAAGCAGGCTGCCTAGAGCCTGCGGCTGCCGGCGAGGTCGAGGAGGGGAGGAGCACGACTACCACCATGGATGAAGAAAGGGCCGTGGCCACCGGAGCCTGTGCGGGGAGAAAGAGAGAGGAGGGGCCGCTGGTGCCTTGCGGACGCAAGTACCCGTGAACGAGCAAACCGACGGGACGAGGAAGAAGATAGCAAAAGGCAAAGCAAGGATAGTAGTAAAATATATATGACAAGTGGGGTCACATTTATTTTGGACAGAATGCTAAAGTAAAACTGTTGAATTAGTATTCTTTTATACCTTCTACAGCTATAACATGATAATAAGTTATAGAAAGAAGGAACAAGGGATGTTTCAAAAAATAAAGGAAGGAAGAAACAAGGGATGTCGGTGCATTATTGCGTACACAGGGTCCAATTCAAATAGACAATGGGAGAGCAGGTGTGGGGTTGCTTCAGTTCTGCACTGCAATTCCACCATAGTTTAAGGAGAAGATTAGAAAATAGTTTAGGATTCCCAGTGTAAAATCATGTACTAACTTTTTATTTTATTATTTTCAGAAAATGATTAAATGAGCTTAAACTACATAATATAGGCGATAAAAATCATGAAATGGCCTTTGTATTTTTTATGTAGTTAGATTTGATTTTTTTTAATATGTGTCGTCATAGACTGGGTAAACTTTTGCTACACGGGCATAAATCTAGTATCTAAGAAATAGATAAGTACTAGGAAAAAATATAGAAATATTTTTGCAATACCATAGTGGCCATGAACAACTATAAATAGACATGTCCATTCAAGCCACCGTAAATAATAGAGTCATAAGATAGCCACCTTATTTATCTTATTTTTTAATATGACAAGATTGTTGTGTTTGTACTAGAAATTATATACGAATATACATGAGTCCAAGTTGTTAAAAACTATTAATAATATCATATGCATTGTTGTTAACATTTATTTATTAGACATTGTCTTAAGAAATTTTAAAAAATATATCATATACACCCAATGTTATAAAGCTGGCATCCAAGAATGCCTAATACAAATAGGAAGGCACCCCTGTTGCCCCATATATCCCATTCTCGCTCACCAGTAACTCGTCTACTGCTGTCAGTAATCAATCACAGATCAAATCCATAAAAATCAAACCCTAACACCGATGAAGCAAACAAATCCACAGATCAAGCAACGGATGTGAGCCTTGCACCCAAACCACAGTTGATACACAGAGGTAGAGATGGAGTGATCCTAACCTTGATGAGGTGAGGTGGAACGATCCTACCCCTGACGAGGTAGAGGCCGAGGACTACTGGTGCTGGTTGGCGTGAGGACGACAGGGGAGCGGAGGTTGGCGGTGTTGAGGATGACACCGGCGCCTCGTCCGGATCCAGTAGGAAGTTGAGGATGGCGGCGATGGAGGTGGCGGCGCCACTAAACCCTAGTCACCATGGTAGAGGCGAGCGCACGAGACGATAGTAGACGCTCGGATGCTCGGGGATGGGGCCGAGTTGGAAGGAGTATGGACTCTAGAGTCTGGATGGGGGTCGGAAGGAATGAGTTGCCTATTCCAAGACATTTCTGTTCTTTTTTCTTTTTCTCCTCAATGAGTTGCCTTGTATTTAGGGTGGGCAAGGTCGTTAGGCGGTGGCGGGTTGTGGGCGGTGGGGGAGGAGACGGGGTGGGGAAGGAAGGGCGTGCCGAGGAGGAATAAGGCGCGCGGCACGATGAGGAAGAACGCGGAGTCGGGGTCGCGCGCTCCCAGAGCGCGTGACGAGTTGGCGCTTAACGCCCTCCTTTTAAATAGGTCATTAGGAGAATCATTCTTGAGTTAGTTCATTACCAACGGACTCCGTCACCACGATGGGCGGGCTGAGAAAGGCATGGTCATTGTGCTCGTCGCGAATATAGATGGTCAAACGACAAATGGGTGGCCCAGTTCTGACACTATCAGGCACGACACTATTGGACATAGCCTTATCTGTTTCATGTAGTGTCATATGTGTCATGCCATGTAGTGCCATCTCAGCCCTGGCACAGCCCTATGGCCTATACTTGTGTTGCGCCGGCACTACGGGCACGCCAGCTCGACATGCTCGTGCTGGCCTGGCCACTACAACTGTGCACGAGGAGCGACCTCATTGTTGCCATCGTGCCGCTACTACCGTCGTCGGGCCGTCCTCGTGCCCCCACGTCATCGGCTAAGAGGACGGTGTTATCACTGGGAGTGTCGGACGGTTGGGAGAGAGAGAAAGAGAGAGGGAGTTGGGGTCTTGGGAGTAGCAGGTGGCATCCGGTGTAGCGAGGGAGGGAGAGGCGGCCTGCGTAGGTCACCAGCCTCCAAGGCTGAGAGAGACAACGACCTCCTAGGGGAGCGAGTGAGAGTAGCGGTCGGTCTCCTAGAGAGCGAGAAAGAAAAGAGAGGGTGATGATTGGGGCAGGCGAGCAGCTACGACGAAAGAAGTGATTTTTACATTTAGGGTTTTCCATCAAGAGCATCCAATGGTTGAGAAAGGATACGAGACATCCAACGGCTGATAAGGATCGGGTCAACATAGTGCCAGGCCACTATCTATATCATGCCTGTTCGAGCACTGCGAGCCAGAATCACGGTCCACGCATGGACCGACACTCGTGCCCCATGCCAGCATGTACTGGCACTATAGCCATCGTGGTAGCCCGTGCTAGGGCAAGGCCAGTGTGGGCCCATCGTGCCTAGCCCATTTGTCCAACTATATAGTCACGAACGTTGTGCACACCATGAGGGGCGACAACTGAGACAATGTGCTAGTCATGCACTCGGCCGAGGCCCGCGTCTGCTTTAATGCAAAGTGGAGAAATGAGGAAGGATATGATTGAGAAAGATGGGTATAACGATGATTGTGTGGTAGGTAAGGCCTAGTAAACTCACCAAGAGCTTTGCACTAGTTACCAGAGTGGTTAGGGTTGCCAGCCGACTCTTCTAGTGTCGGGGTCAAGATACCCTGAGTATCTCAAGACACCAATTAGTCAGCCGCTCGGCCAGCCAAAATTCAGTAACTACGGCCCATTCAAGCCACATAGGCCCTAGGCCAAATACCACGGCAAGCGGTCCGCCACGACCAGTCCTTTATCCTTCCGCTACACGCCACGCACCCACACTCGACCTCTCCCTCATCTTGACCCCTTGGAAAGGACGAGGAGAGGTCAGACGCCATCAAGTACGCCTTCCCTGATAGAGATAGACACGCTCCACTCACTCCGCTTGTACTGAGAGGACGCCCATCTCTCGGGATGCGAGATCTCAGACAACACCGCAGGGCGGTGACGACTGATATAGCACTGCGCCGCCCAAAGTCAGTCCAATAAGACGGTCGTACGACCCCACTCGCTACAGGATGGGTCGCACGACACCGACCTTGACTTCACAAGCCCAACCAGGCCACCGGGTGCCTCGACCTGGCCACCTAGGGTCGAGGCCTGCGACACCATGACCCAAGGAGGTGACCAGCAACACGAGAGCAGCCACCTGCTCCCCCACTATCACCACGATGCCAAGATGATGACGAAGGCCACGGCAAAACCACACGCGCACAGGACAGTTGGTGAACCACTACCATGACAACAGTGCCGTCACGACCAGCACTATAGCGCCACGCCATGCCACGCCACGGCATGGGGAGCAAGACCACGATGACCACGACGATGGCCATACCTAAACGAGCCAAGATGACAGGAGAAGATAGGATGGCTTGCTGGCCAAGTTTACTTGTTTCTCCCTCCCTTGGGCTCTCGACCACTCAGGTCAGGAGAATCCATCTCTCCACATGTAACATGGCCCCCGAACTCTATATAAGGGTGGCCAGGCCTCCCTTCAAGGAGGATGAACTCTCGAAAACTCCATGAAAGGTCCTAAATGGCTAAAGGAAGGTGAATAGCCTATAAAAATTTCTACAACAACACTTAAGCAAAGGTGGTTAGACAACTAAATGACGTAAGCAAGTTTTGCACTAGTCTACTAAAAATGCAAGCCACCTATCCATAATTCTTGCTATGATCACTATATCACACAAATGCTATGTTACTACTCTCTAAGTTAGTGAGCTCTCAAAGACTAACTAAAGAGCCTCACTAACCAAGCTAACAAGACACAAACTAGCTCTCAAAACTAGTTACATTAAAGAGCTTAGCTATACTAGAAAGTAAATACAAGAGAGGTAGAGAGGTTATACCATCGTGGCAAGTGACAATCAATCAATATCAATGAAATCCCGAAGACAAGATGACACAATGATTTTTCTCCGAGGTTCACTTGCTTGCCGGCAATTTAGTCCCCGTTGTAGCAATTCACCCACTTGGAGGTTCATGCGCTAATAGGCATCACACGCCTAAGCCGCAATCGGGTGTCGCACAACCAACACAAGATGGGGATCCACAAGCATGAGCAATCCACTAGAGATGCCTTTAGTGATCTCCCACGGGGAAGGCTCAAGAACCCCTCACAATCACCACGATCGGAGCCGGAGACAATCACCTTTCTCCTCTCGACGATCCTCGCTGCACTAAGCCATCTAGGTGGCGGCAACCACCAAGAGTAACAAGCGAATCCTGCAGCGAAACACAATCACCAAGTGCCTCTAGATGCAATCACTCAAAGTAATGCACTTGGATGCTCTCCAATCTCATGAAATGATGAATCAATCAAGAAAGATGAGTTAGAGAGGAATGGCTAAGCTCACTAAGTTGTATTCTCAATAGAAATGGCCAAGAGAGTGAGCCCAAGCCGGCTAAGCTCTATTTATAGAGCCCTCAAACAAATAGAGCCATTAGGGTCAAGAAGGAGCTCTCTATGCGCTGAACGGACACGCTGGTCGGGGCGATCGGATTCACCCGAGCCAGCGTGATGTAGACAAGACCCGATCTTCTGATAGGTACGATAGCGTCGATTGGTGGAGACTCGACATTCATGATCTAGGCTTCGAACCAAGACTGATTCGGACCCCCACAACCATTACACCACTGCTTCATTGGTTATCAACCACGCGAACGCGATTGACCTCGCCAAGAAAGCTTTCCTGCAAGCGAATCGAGAACACAAGCAAGAACGGGATGAACGCAATCTGAAATTGCAAATAAATATGAGGCTTATGATAATGAAAAGGAGTTCAAGTCTTTATTCGAAAAGACTAATCGCCACAGGCGAACAAGATCAAGAACTGGGGCCCTTGTTCACAGCAAGCAGCCTTGACGGCACAGTTGCAGCAAAACGATATCTGTTTCATGAGGAAATCAAGAACTAAACAAAACCCAAACCCTAAGGAGAGCGACGGCTGCTAATTATAGAGTCTTGGGCGTCACCCCCTAGACGCGCCCCCTAATGGGCCCAAACACGATACACGGTCTAACGGACCAAAAGACGGTGTCGCAGCACCCTGGTAGATTCTGGATGCTGACTTGTTTTGACGATTTCCGTTGATTCTAAAGGTCTTTTGATGTGAGACCACTTGGATTGGCTTCCTTATCAAATTAGCTTTCCAACCATATGTGGATCGTCGAAAATAGAGTTCGGATGTGTCCTAGGTGACCAGTTTAAGGCAGACTGGTCCTAGAGGCCGAGGCAGACTCGAACTTGAGTTGCTTTGGGCCTCCACCTCGGGGACTCGAACCGAATTAGCCTCGGGCCCCCTTCTTAACTTGGACACCCTTTCTGGCCTCCTACCCCTCCATACCATGCACCAAACATGGTCATATGCATGGGTGTCATGTCCTCATCATCCTCCCCTTCTTGACGAAAAGCCGTCATTGGCGTCGATTGTGCTTGAAACTGATCCTGCATAACATAAAGGAGAACGGGGTTGCGAAGACAAAGGGAACTGAAATAATTGTGAGAAGGAACATGACCATGTTTCCAAGTTTCTAGCTTGTCATATCGCATAAAAATTTCAGCAAGCATGTAGACTCTATGATCTGAATGCACACGATGTATGTCAACACTATCCTACAAAAGATTAGAACTAACCAAAGATAATGGAGGAATAGATGGTCTAGCAGACATAGGTAGCAACCAACAATGCTCCCCATCTTAGAAGTGAACTTATTTCTTTGAGGAACATGAGAAAATGTTTGTATTATTATGGCTGCCCTCTAAACGATCATAATCTTGTACAACAAAAGGAGAATTCATATTACTACGAACATATACTCGATCTATCATATATTGCCCTTTGTTGTTATATTTGCCAATAACATGATATGTGTGTTTAGAAAACCAAGGCAAATCAGCATATTTAAAAAGGCTCTCCAAACAATCTAGGTTACACAAAACATCAAATTCAATGTAACCTAAAGTATGTAAAGAAGACAACAGTTTGAGCTCATCGGTTTTAGTAGCAATATGAATAACATGTTTATTTTCAGCACAAGTGATTGGTTCTAAAATATGTAAAACTGAAGCATCATCAATCAATTCATCTTTATCACAAGGAGCATCAAGCAAATTATCATGGGACAAAGATAAATCAAGAGAGGGTTCCACTAATAATTGCTCTATGATAGCATGGTTTGTGAAAAAAATTAGTGCATTAAAATAATTCTCACCTTCCATGAGTGTAGCACCATGGACATTACCTGTGTTCTCAGTAGGAGTAATAGGTGCATTGTGAAGTGATGGTTCTAAATTTGCATATGAGGTTGTGAGCTCCTCATTTGCTTCCATGTCATCCTCTCGCTTATGTACATTATCCTGCGGAAGGTTAGTCATAGCAAAAGGAATAACAATAGACTCTTCCTCTAAATGGTGCACCTCAGCATATGAAGTCAAAATAGGAGGTGGATTAACAAAGGTTTCTCACATAAGGATTTTCATATCATTCCAAGTTTGAGGTTTATCAGAAGAATCTAAAGACTCCCACCAAGATAAAGCAGAATGTCGTAAAACACTAGCTGCATTTTTTACCTTCCTCCTTGGACACATAAAGCGAGTAGCAAATATGTTATCTATGACAATTTCCCACTCCATGTACTCATCAGCACCTATACCATCATAAGTCGGTGGATACGAACAACCTGTCATTGTTAGAAGACAGCAAAAGACAACACAAAAGTATTATCCCTATCAGCTACTATAGGATGTCGTCAAGGAGTAAAGTCACACACTCTCAAGCGTGTTACTACGATCTTACAAGTGTTCTTACCAAAGCAACAGGCGGTGCAATCGGTCGGTGACTGTGATACCGTTGTAGCTTGAGTGTAACAGTTGCAAGGCGAACCTATACTTGGTTAGAAGAAAGTGGAGCTTGGACAGACACAATATAGTAGCAAGGAATAGCAATAATTTAATTCAGGAATTATAAGATTGAAAAGTAGTCCCAAGCTAGTCTATGTTGCTGGCCTAAACTCGTCCTGGACCTAGTTCAAGCAAGCTACAATACAACTCAGCACAAAGACTCAAAAGAATGCAAGCACTTCTGAATTTTTCTTCACTTTCTATTTTTTTCTTGTTCTTTCTTTTTTTTGGTGCGGCTTTTTTTCTCTTTTTTTGTGCACCTTCTGCCTTTTCCTTTCCTTTCTTTTGTTTCTCAGAAGAATGCTGCAATACAAACTATTTGAACACACAACTTGATATGCTCAAAGCTAGGCTGATAGAGTTATAGATGCACGAGCAGCACAGCTCAAAACCACTTAGTTCTATGCAAAGTTTTGCTAGGCGCTAGGCTAAATCTAGGCGATGACCCTTAGCCTAGCGACTAGTCCAGCCTAGGCGATGCTAGGCGTTTTTCTAGGTATTTTGCCAATTTATATTTATATATCAATATATAATATATACAATTATAGGCTTATAGCACAAATCATGAATAATTTAGATAAAAAATAGGGAAGGACTAGTAGACATACCTTAGGTCCTTTGTCCTTAGTTGTAGTTGATACACTACTAATCACTGAATTTCCTGCAGCACTGCTGCAATAGAAGTGGACAACACTTTTAGATGCAATTGGGCATCAATACAAGTGATACAAAAAATAGGAAATAGCAAGTTAGGTACTTATCTGAGGTCTAAGCCTTCTCCCATCCATTATCAGCATTTCAGCAGCATAGGATAGCCTTTTGAAATCACAAACATGAAGGGACAGCAGGCAGTAACATAGAATATAAAATGGATAGTAGACTAGCAGTACATTACATCACATGATTGATGATTCTCAGTTCTCACAACACAAAACACAAGCACACAGCAGGAGTTCTAAGTTCATAAGTTAAAGATACATGGATGCATAATAAAAGCTAAAACATGACATGAAGGCATGAAGCTGTCTCACACTTCTTCAGTAGGGTTCATCCATCACATAGTCATTCTCATCTTCATCAAACTCTTCTTCTTCGAACTCAAACTCTTCTTCATAGAGCTCTCTCACCCTTGCACTTCTACGCAGCTCTAGTTGTTCTTCTGCTCCCACTGCATCTCCAAGCATAGACCAAGGTATCCCTATACCTTCCATGAGTTCTTCCTCATCTTCCTCATCTCTAAATACAACTAATGCACAATCATCTCCATTCTCTTGGAGGAAACCTTGAGCTTCAGTTGTATCACTAGACAAGAGAACATCAGTAATTTTCTTTGACTTGATCTTTGCTCTCTTATTAATCAGCCTGTTGTTGAATTGAATGTAGACCAACTTGTTAAGGCGGTATGTAGTAAGCCTATTTCTCTTCTTAGTGTGCACCTATAAATTAAAAATAAGAGCACTTTTAGTTCTGCAATTTAATTGTAATGCTGCTGAAATTTTGATAATAGATAGGTACTAACCCCATCAAACCCACTCCAAGTTCTTTTACAACCAGAAGAACTTGCTGTTAAAGATAGGATCTTGGTAGCCATCTTCTGTAGAGCTGGTGTTTCAGTTCCGTAAAGCCGCCACCATGATGCTGAAATAAAAAACCTCTCTATTAGTTAGTAGGCACAACAGATTTCTTGATAGATGAACACAACAAACAACCATGTAAAATCAGCAAACAACTTTTACCTAGATTATAATCAAAGTTTTCAAAAATCCTTGCAAGCTTCTTGCTAAATGGTCCTTCTCTATTATGATACTTATGGAGTTCAATGTTGGCAGCTTGTTCTTGCATGTCTTCATCATGATAATAAAAAGTCTCCACACAACTGATAAATCCTTCTGTCATTTTGGGAGCATCAAAGATTAAAGGGTCAGCATAACTGTAGTGTGGATTCAACAAATAAGCTGTCAAATGCAATGGAGAATCAAGTCTTCCAGCCATTTTCTTGTCAACAACAGCAATAACATCCTTGAAACGGGACTCATTATTGCCAAGGGCCTCTTTGACCTGTCTCTTTGCCTTTAATAGTTCTCCATATACAAAACCCATGGACGGCTTCACATCTCCATCAACCAAATGGAGAACTTTGAACAATGGCTCAAAAACAGCCAATGTCAACTTCACATCCTTCCAAAAGTTTGGATTCAATATAGTTGCTGTGGCATTTTTTCCCTTCTTTGATTTCACATCCTTCAATGAGTCCCACCTACTATGCACCACCATATTTCTTAGTTGGTCCTTCTTCTCTTGTATGCTGTTCAAAGTCAAATAGTTTGAAGCAAACCTAGTCACTCCTGGCCTTACTATCTCTTTGCCTTCAGTGAAGTACCTCATGCACTCTAGTGTTCTTGTGTGCCCATAGACAAATATGGTGAATGTCTTTGCTTGGTCAATCACCTTCTTGAACCAAGCCATGTTGCCAATTCCTTGGAGCATCAAGTTGATTGTGTGAGTTGCACAAGAGGTCCAAAAGATCTGTGGTCTCTTCTCATGCAGTAGCTTCTTTGCTCCCATGTTGTTAGAAGCATTGTCAGTCACAACTTGCACCACATTATTTGGACCAATATCTTCGATTGCTTTGTCCACTAGTTCAAAGATGACTTCACTTGTGTGTGACACATCTGACATCTCTTTTGAGGAAATAAAACTGGTTCCATCAACACAATTAGTGCACACATTCATTATGCTTTTCCTCTTCTTATCTGACCAAGCATCGGTCATAATAGAGCACCCATTCTTCAACTTCTCGGCTTCACGTTCTTGCAGCAAACTCTTGGTTCTTGCATATTCTTCTTCTAGCAATCTTCCTCGCAGGTCAAACATAGTTGGAGGTTCAATTCCAGGCCCAAATTGTCCAATTGCTTCACACATTTGCTTGAACTCATCATTGTCACATGCATTGAATGGTATTGCTGTCAATGTTACAAAAAAAGGAAATTAGTGTTTAGTTCAGTACTACAGCAAGGCATCCAATGAAATTGAAATCTGAAATAAAAAAACAGCAAGGAAATTACCATGGTTATAGGCCCATCTTGCAATATATTTATGCACCTCATGTAATCTTTCTTTCCAAAGTTCCTTGTTCAGCTTCTGTTGAGTGAAAGATTCAGATTTGGTTGCTTTAGGATCAATAGCACGCGTCCATTTGTCAATGGGTCCTAATTTGTGAGGCTCTGAACTTCCAATACAAGTGACTTCTTCTGACTCTCCACCTCCAACCCGAGAAACATTCACTTCCTCTCTAAGTTCTAGTTCACGAACAATCTTCTCCTCCCTCTTCCTTTTTGCATCATTTAGTGCTTTCTTGCACTTCTCTTTAGCCTCCAGAGCCTCCGGTGTTCTGGCCTTGCATTTCATCACATTCTTTCCTTCATGGGCCACATGTTGCTTCAACCGATAAATCCCTCCTTGCATCACCTTGTCACATAGTTTGCACTTCACCTTGTCCTTGTTGATAGCATCAACAAGAACCCCATATTCCCATCCCACATCATCCGAATTCCTTCTCAGGAGATTCGCTCCCTCAGTTTCAGGTGCAACCTCTGTTGTCGACATCCTATACATATACATACATTCAGATTTCAGTGACAATACATTCAGAGTTAAGTGAACATTCAGGCAATACATACATGTAGCAAATCAGCTAAAAAAATCAGTCACACATCCTACAAATGATTCAGTCAAACAAAGATACATACATGCAGTCAAACAATGTTTTTTTAAAAAAAAGTGCTAGCTTGAACCAAGAGAAAATTCATGGTAACTGCTTGGTCAATTTGTTTATCAAATAAGAATCATCACTTTAGAGCACTCCTACCAAGTTCAGACTGCGGCATGTTGTCATTGCAGCATTCACTTGCTTAGTAGTGCGGATCTGATCAATACTCCTACCAAGCAGTTAGGGAACAGAGGAGAGGAGCAGGAGAATAGAGGAGAGGAGCAGGGAACAGAGGAGAGGAGCAGGGAATAGAGAGGAGAGGAGCAGGGAATAGAGGAGAGGAGCAGGAGAGGACCTTGGGCCTTGGGGCTTCAGTTTAGGGAGGACGAGACCGGTAGGGCGGAGCGCCTGGCGAGATGAAGAGACCGGCGGGGAGGAGCTTCCAGGCGGGGCAGAGCGCGACCGACGGGACCACGAGCTCGGTGTGGAAGAGCGCGGCCTGTGGGACCACGAGCTCGGCAGGGAGGAGCGCGACCGACGGTACCACGAGCTCGGCGGGGTGGAGCGCGGCCTGCGGGACCACCTACCCAACGAGGAGGAGCGCAGCCGGCGGGAGCAGCTTCCCCGCGGGGTCTCAGGGAGGTGAGCGGCCGTCGGAGAGCTTCCTAGAAGCAAGCAGGCACGTCCTTTTCCCCCTTCTCCCTCTTATCCTTCCTGCGCCCGAGCCTTCTTTTCCCACGCCCGAAGCCAGCTGCGTGCGCGTGGTCGCTCGCGGCGTCAATTTTTCGCGCGCTCGGTCGCCGCGACCGCCTCTGCGCCACCTAGAACGCTTCAACCCCGCCGAATCGACGCCGAGGCGCCGCCTTGCGCCGCCAAGGCGCTCCGCCCGCCTAGGGGTCCGCCTACCCCCGTAGGCCAGGCGGAACCCCTCGCCTTGCGATTAGTCGCGCCTAGGTGGGGATGAGGTGTCGCCTTTTCGAACATTGGTTCTATGTGGTCGATCAAGGAAAATTCTTGGGCTCTCAATGACAAGGAGGGAAAGCGGCTGATTTTTATGGAAATAAAAGATATCACTTGATGCACTAGGAGCAAACCACAACGTAGCATGATAAGTTTTGTTTGGCGCAAACTAGCAAGGCAGCAACATGTTCGAAGGACACAATAAAAAAAGGATTGACCTTTTGCCTTCTAGCGCTTTGAAAGGAAACCAAAATATTTTATTACTCAAATACAACTCTCTCCTTCCTTCTCTGACATGGATTAGTAGATGCAAATTCACTATCTGCACTTTGCGTAAAACAGATGCACAACCACTCGACGATCAGATTCACACGACAACAAAGATACTAGATCAAGACTCAAATAAACCAACGAACACGAGGACACACAAGGGATGACCGTTCAATAATGCAAACTGAAATTATAATATTGCTACGGCACAAAGGGGCTATAGGATAAGAAATATGTGGCAGTATATATTTTTTAGCTTTTTGTGGACTCTAGGTAAAGCAAAAACAGTAACAATCTAAAGGGGAAAAACAAAGTTATACCTAACGGGCAACAAGGTCTCTAATACCACTTGATGTAGACAAGGCCCGATCTTCCGATAGGTACGATAGCATCGATTGGTGGAGACTCGACGTTCACGATCTAGACTTCGAACCAAGACTAATTCGGACCCCCACAACCGTTACACCACTGCTCCGTTGATTATCAACCACGCGAACGCAATTGACCTCGCCGAGAAGGCTTTCCTGCAAGCGAATCGAGAACACAAGCAAGAACAAGATGAACGTAATCTGAAATTGCAAATAAATATGAGGCTTATGATAATGAAAAGGAGTTCAAGTCTTTATTCAGAAGGACTAATCGCCACAGGCGAACAAGATCAAGAACTGGGGCCCTGGTTCACAGCAAGCAGCCTTGGCGGCACAGTTGCAGCAAAACGATGTCTGTTTCACGAAGAAATCAAGAACTAAACAAAACCCAAACCCTAAGGAGAGCAACGGTTGCTAATTATAGAGTCTTGGACGGCACCCCCTGGACACGCCCCCTAATGGGCCCAAACACGATACATGGTCCAACGGACCAAAAGACGGTGTCGCAGCACCCTGGCAGATTCTGGACGCTGACTTGTTTCGATGATTTCCATTGATTCTGAAGGTCTTTTGACGTGAGGCCACTTGGATTAGCTTCCTTATCAAATTAGCTTTTCAACCATATGTGGATCGTCGAAAATAGAGTCCGAATGCGTCCTGGGTGACCAGTTTAAGGCAGACTGGTCCTAGAGGCCGAGGCAGACTCGAACTTGAGTTGCTTTGGGCCTCCACCTCGGGGACTCGAACCGAATTAGCCTCGGGCCTCCTTCTTGACTTGGACACCCTTGCTAGCCTCCTACCCCTCCATACCATGCGCCAAACATAGTCATATGCATGGGTGTCATGTCCTCATCACAACGTCCGGTCAAGCATCGACTGCCACGCATCCCTTGTGTTTGACCTCAACCGCTCGATTCCAACAGTCAACTATTTAAGTTAAGACCAGACGCACCGAGGCATGACCGGACCCGCCCCCACGGCGTTCGATCGCGCACACGCCTGAGTCATAGTGCCTGTGACTTCACGCGCCACAAGGTGACCGGACGCCCCAGCACTTGGAGTACGGTCGAGTCCAGTAAGGCACCAGAGAGGTATTTTCGTGACCTAATGCGTCCGGTCAGCGGTGACCGGGCATAGTTAGCGTCTGATCTCTCCCTCTTTCATTTTCGCGCTCCACGTCACAAGGACTGGACACAGGAACAGTGTTCCAGCGATGTCCGGTCATTCTCCTCCTCAGCATCCAATCTAAGGCTGAGCGTGCGCCCTTCTCTGGGCGCCACTGATCGGATACAGGGTCAGGGTCCGGTCACTGCCCAAGGCAGAGTCTGGTCCCTACGCAACTCCTTTTGACCCCAAACTTCACCACCCTTGCTCAAATGTGCTAACCACCAAGTGTATCACCTTGTGCACGTGTGTTAGCAACTTTTCACAAACATTTTCAAGGATATTAGCACTCACTAGAATCTAAATGCATATGCAATGAATTAGAACATTTAGTGTCACTTTGATAACCATATTTCACGACGAGTTTCACCCCTCTTAATAGTACGGCTACCTATCCTAAACACACTCACACCCACTAGGTATCTTGAGTGCCAAAACAAAAAATGCTCCAACCAATTATACCTTTGCCTTGAGACTTTTTGTTTTTCTCTTTCTTCTTTTCCAAGCCTTGAGCACTTGATCATCAGCATGGCCTCCACCATCATCATGATCATCATTCACTTGCTCCACCACTTGGATTGTACTTAACATATCTTATATTCACTTAGAGTCAATAGGTTAGTACCTAGGGTTTTCATCAATTAACCAAAACCAAACTAAGGCTTTCACTCCATTTGGGCTTTCATTCACCTGACTACTCCTACCTCAATCCCTTAGCTTACACACCCCCATTGTAAGACTTCAAAGCACTTGAACCGAGGAACACGAACTCGCTATCGTCTCTGAGACTGGACGTAGGGCTCTGGACTGAACCAACATAATTCATTGTGTCTTTGAGTGCTACCATCGTCTTCCTAGAACAGCGTGACACTCATAAATTCACTCGTTGGTTTACAAAACACCGACATCTGGTTTCTCGAAGTTTCTAGGAGCTTTCGGCTAGCATACAGAAACGCATCCGATGGTGCTTAAGAGTGAGGGCCCCAATATAGCGATACACATGTCGTTAGGGCTAAACAGAGCGGGCTCAGTGCGCTGCGTGTGTGAGTGCGTGAGGTGAGGTCGCTATCACGCGTGGGTCATATAGATGGCTTTCTTGGGTCAGGTATCCGAGAAAGAACGCTAAGAGGGTATGTCTTATAAATTTTACAGGGGTGTCATCTTATTGACAAAGTGAGCACTGATCATCTTTATTCGCATTATTACCATTGTTTTAACGAGTCACTCACACCGGTACATCCTTGGCTTTTATATCACTAGTAGAGAAAATGACTTTCTGTCGATGGCTAAAAAACATTTAGTCCCGGTTTCAAATTGCAAACCGAGACTAAAGGAGGCATGTGACCTTTAGTCTTGGTTTGTAATACAAACTGTGACTAATTCCACTACCGGTTTATAACGGTTATCGAGACGTGTCAGTGCCAGAAGCTTTAGTCCCAGTTTGAGACACGAACCCGGATTAAAAGTGTGACTTTTAGTCCCGATTTGAGACACGAACCCGGACTAAAGGTACCTTTAGTCCCGGTTTGTGTCTCAAACCCGGACTAAAGGTGCCTCCCGAATGAATTTAAAAGAAAAGCGTATCTTATCTAAGTTAGATGTGTGGTGGAAGTTGAGATGGCAATGCGCACAACCACTAAAGTGGGGGTCCTTGAGTTCGAATCTCCACAACCGCACCTTTTTTTAATCCAAAAAATACCTCTAGTCCCGATTGTAAGAACCGAGACTCTACAATCGGCCTTTAGTCTCGGTTGTAAGAACCTCATGTCATTTGGTCTCGATTGCATAGTCTTCATTTTGGAAATCGGGACTAAAGGTGTTGGGAACGGGACTAAAGCTAGTCTAGTGTATGCAGGAACCCAGGTGCGTCTGATCCACATGTACAAAACATGCTTGGTTAGACATGGATCCCAGTCTCGGGCCATCAAAATCAAACGATTGACGACGTTGCAACTTTTTGCATCTCTGAACAAAACCGCAATGCATAGCCCGAATAGCGGTGGCTGACCATATGGTCGTGACGACCCATGCCAGGGGCTCAGGGCAGTGGTGGATCTTTAGCTATGGGGCCAACTGCCCTCGCAACTTTTGCCAAAATATGTTTATACCTCTTATAATTTTTGCAGTTATATATGTTGATGATGTTCACTAACGTAATAAAATAAAATCGATAAGCTTTTTGTTCCCACAGGCGTGGACAAGTGTACGGCATCGGTGTGCACTGGCGCACGTCCACCTAGCCGCATGCTCTGCTGCATATGCATGCCTCGTCAGTAGACCCGGTGCTACTCGAGTCTTTGCTTGTGCAGGATTACTGGATTAGAGGGCGCAGATCGATGCTTACGTGCCGTGGCGGGGTCAAGCATGAGCAGGACAATTAACCTGGCTGGCTGCATGCGCAGGCGGGATGAAATCCATCTTGCCGATACGTGTCAGTCTGGTCTGTGGTAGCGAGAGGCGATGTGATCTGTCCGCGATAAAATCTTGAGACTTTTCGTCGTGTGGCATTATAAAAGATCGTAATGCTGTGTGTGCCTTTGGAAAAATTTAGCGGTCTTTAGCGTCACTATTTTAATTTTTTCGGGTCCTCTATGCCACTTCCGTCAGTTCAGTCTTTAACGCCGTCAAACCGTAGATGTGAAAAGACGAAAATGTCCTTAAGTTCAAATGTGTTATTAATTTTTTTGAGCATCTTAACGACTTCAAATGAAAAAACTCAAAACTAGAAAGTTGTAGATCTCGCCGAGATCTATAATATTTATATACAAATTATTTTCATTTAATTCCACAAAAAAATATGATTTGATATGATTAATATATCTTAGAAAAATCATCATATTTTTTTTGCGAAATTAAATGAAAATAAATTTTATATGAATATTATAGATCTCGGCGAGATCTACAACTTTCTAGTTTTGAGTTTTTTCATTTGAAGTCGTTAAGATGCTCAAAAAAAATTAATAACATATTTGAACTTAAGGGCATTTTCGTCTTTTCACACCTGCGGTTTGACAGCGTTAGAGCCTGAACTGACGGCCCGAAAAAGTTAAAGTAGTGACGCTGAAGACCGCTGAATTTTTCCTAAAACACACAAAGGATTGCGATCTTTTATAATGGCAGCATGGAAAATTCTCTAAAATCTTTGGGACCGGTGGCATTATTGTTCGCAATCCCATCCCGGCACGATAAAATCTTATGGCTACACGTTGCAAGTTGACTAGGCAATAACAGCCTAGCAATGGGCTGGCAGTGGCAGATGCACTGAACAACACACCACACCCACATGCCTCATTGCCATCTCAACAGAAGGCCGCAAAGGAAACAGGGCTCCTGACCACCGTAAGCAATGGTATGGTCTGTCTCGTCCCTGCGGAGGCACCCCCGCGCGCGGATATATAAGCGCAAGCGCAAGCGCGCACGGCACTGAATGGTCACACCAGCCCCAGCACCACCCTGTCCTCCCAGAAAGACGCACGCAACAACACTGGTGCTGCAGATTTGGTACCTCAGCTCGCCCGGCTTCGGATCCCCACCACCACCGCACCTGCATCGATCGATCTCATCTGTAGTAGCCGACCCTCGTCACCATGGACCTGCACCACATCGAGGACGTGAGGGCGCGGGACCATCAGCACCAGCTCGTGCTGCGCGAGCGCGGCCGGCGAATCAAGGCTGCCGCGGAGCTGGGGCTGGCGCGCTCATCGGCATCGCGCGGCCGGCAGTGGGGCCGTGCGCTGGGCCGCCGCCGCCGCGCCCTCGTTGTGCCCCCGGAGGAGGAGACCTCGTCGACGGGCAAGCGCCAGGCGCCGAAGGAGGCGACGCCGCCGCTGCAGGGGCGACGGGATCATGGAGACGAAGAAGGAGATGATGATGAGGTGGTGGTGGAGGAGAAGGTGGCGCTGCTGCGGCAGCTGGTGCCGGCCGGCGAGGACATGGCCGTGGAGGGGCTGTTGGAGGAGACGGCCGGCTACATCGCTGCGCTCAAGGCGCAGGTCGGCGTCATGCGCACGCTCACCTGCCTGCTGCTGTCCGGTTCCGATCTCGACGCCGTGCTGCGGCCACAGCCGGCAGCTGGCGTCCTCACGCCGGAGAAGGCCATGTGAGGTTGACAGCAACGAGCGTCGTCATTCCTGGCCTTTCTCGCTTTCCCCTAGTGAGACCGTGACCGCCAGCCCCAACACGGGCAACGGCCTTGTGTTCATCGCGGAAAAAGGTTCAGTTTTGTCCGAGGGCATGGAGAGGAAGGAGCAAGTGCGCCACGGACCGAGCACGCTGGTCCTATCAAACTAGGCCGGGCATGCTTGATGATCGGAGCACATGGGCCATAGCTCGTGTAAATTTTCGTACTACTGTGAATTTTTAGGGGTAATTTTTCCATCCTCGTTGTTTTCGAGGTGCTTTTCCCACGTGGAACAGTGGATCGGGAGTTGATCCATCCTACGCTAGGACCATGTTTAGTTCATCCAAAATCCGTTTACTTCGTCCAAAATTTAAACTTTTGCACTATGCAAAATGAAGATTTTCCGTCACATCAAATTTACGGTACATGTATGGAGTACTAAATATTGACGAAATCAAAAACTAATTGCACAGTTTGATTGTACTTTGCGAGACGAACGTTTTAAGCATAATTAGTCAACGATTGAACAATTATTATCAAATAAAAACAAAACGCTACATTGCGCTACAGTGCTATCGAATTTAGCGGCGCCGAATCCGGCCGGAACTAAACGCGGCCTAGGATGCCATCACGGGCCTGTAATCTGCGATCATACGATCTACGTAAATTAATACACTACTACTCCTGCCACTGAACTTTGTAGTACTATACCAATTTGCAAGGTGTACGATCCACCGGATGGGACCCCTCTGATTTCAGCATCGGTTTGCAGGAGTGCGACAAAAACATGATAGGGCAGAGAACGCTCGTTACTTTGGCAGCAGAGGAGAATTTTCCCCGGGAAAATAGCCCTACGGATGGAAATTTTTGGACTTCTCATTCCCGCCTTTTCCCAGGGCAGGTAGCAACGCGTGGGGGTAGTTTCCGTGTTGCCATTTGGCAACAGGGTGTCCAGCGCAGGGAAATTAAATAAGGACAGCGTACGTGTCCAGTGTCCAGTCTTGCAGCCAAGCCAAAGTACGTTTTCACGACCGGAAATACACAGATTTTTTTTTACTGGGAATACTTCAGCCAAAGTACATGCAACAAAATTGAAAACAATGTCTTAGAAAATCAAGAAAAGTCACAATTTTTTTGAACAATATAAGGAAATCACCACAAATCAATGCCAACCACAACATTTTCATGCACATAATGCATGAAAAATCACAAGACCAATTTTTTTTGACATAGTCCAATACATAGAAAATTTAATTCAAGTGGCAAATTCAACTTAGCTAATCCATTCGTCACCAAATCATAGATCATCTCCATCCAAATATCCAAGACATATATGAAAAAATAAATTACGGTTTAATTCCTTTTCATAAGCTTCTCATAGGCACCGCAGCTACATTCTTCTGACATACCTAAAGTAAACACAAGAAAACACGTTAGCAGCTAGAGACATACCTAGAGTAAACTAATCTAGTGCGGTTAGGATACATCAATTTGAACCAAGGGTAAACTACATGGCATGCCACAGCAAGCAAATTACAGATATGGAAAAGCTGCCTGTACATGTGTGCTTGCAGGTTTGCAAAAGCAAACTAAATCTTATAATTTGGCCAACCTGCCTGTAACTCAATCAAATAGGAATGGCTGGGAAGACAACAACCTAATAATTCATAAATGTACAAACAACCATTATTTAATGATATCAATGGGTTAGCTAACTTATTGTATTTATATTGATAACAAAGGCAAACAACAAGCCTACAAATTCCTATCTAGTGAACTTACTGCAGAGTTCAATTCAGTTTCAAGTGGAGAAGTTAGGACTTAAATGCAGATACATGGAACAATGCAACTAAACACTCATTACACAGCCGATCGACTGTACTTACACACCATCAGTATTAGTATCAGGGAAATATGCATCAAAGCTCAACAAGATATTTGTGGCACCAAGAATCCTTGCCAATAATGTTTAAGCATTTTCCTGAGGACCTAAACACTCATTACACTGTGGGATGAAAACGGAACGGAAATATTCTGAACCGACCGTTTTCGTTTTCTATATTATGATACTGTTTTCTATATTATGATACCGTTTCCGAATTTCATCAACCATAAAAAATTGTCAGTTTCAATTGGTTTCACAACCATTTTCAACCATTTTTTGTACTCTTTAATTGCTAAAATGTAGAAATATCCCGAACCGACCACTTTTGTTTTCTATATTGTAATTCCGTTTTCGACCGTTTCCGACCGTTTTCATCCTCAGCCTATCAACTGTACTGAACTAGGAGGACTTACGAAAGAAGTTTTATAGCCTCGCAAATTGAATAGGCGCTCGATTAAACAATTCAAGGAGGACTTACGAAAGAAGTTTTATGGCCTCGCAAATTGAATAGGCGCTCGATTAAACAATTCAGTCCTGTCAAACCAAGAAATCAGGCGCTCCTCTGTCTAATCGAATGGACTTACGGGATAAAATGCACCCAAGACGATATGTAGCCCAATAGGACATAATGTAGCAATACCACAATTTTCAGACATGAGGTAAGGTTGTGCATCATCCGCGAAAGTAGAGCATAAGCGATTAACGCCTATACCTCGCTAGAGACTGATATAAGCTGCAACGCGCAAGGTACAATACTGAGGCTAATAAAATATATTTATAGGAAAATAAGATTGCAAATCGCAAGTTCGCAACAGCTAAACAACAGAACATGGGGTGAATATTTCTTGAGAGACTAGCAGCATGGGGTGATGTCCCTGGATCCATCGAGAAAAATAAAAACGACAAGCAAGCATCCAGACCTAAGGAAACGCTCTAATCCTTTGACAACTAGTACTAGATTAGAGATGCCATCATGGAGACGGTTGGGAGAAGAAAAGTTGGAAACGAAAGCAACATGCCCCCGCCGGCGCAACCAGCAGCTTGATCTTGGCAGGACAAGGAGGAGAGAGGAAGGGCTCACCAGATCTTGCGACGAGGCCAGTCAGTCACGGAGTAGTGGTGGAGCCATCACGGTCGGGTCGGCGGGCGGCGGACGAAGAGCTGTGCGAGCGGTCGCGATTCGCGAGCGGATGCACGGGGCGGAGTGGGGAGGAAGATGTGGCCATCCACAGTCCCAAGATCCACAAGAAACAGGTGAGGATAGGATCAGGAAACCCTAGATGCGGTGCAGGGAGATGCAACTGGAAGCGAGCTCACCTGCGGAGACGGAGGTGCTGGTGCCGAAGGTGATGGCGACGGAGGAGAAGTCGAGGCGACGACGGAGGGGCGGCGACGGAGGAGAGTCGAGGGGAGGCGGAGGGGCGGCGATGGGAGTCGAGTCGCGAGAGGGAAAGGGACGGGAATGACGCCGGGTGTCTCGAGGCCAGACAGATTTCCCCGTGAAAACCCAGCTCCCGCGGGGCCGAGACACCCGTGTCGCGGGCTTCCAAATCGACCCGAGCGGCGGCCGTGGAAATTCGCCGCGTGGAATTTTACCGCGGGGAAAAGCCCGGGTTCCCGCCGGGGAAGGCTGCTGCCAAAGTATTAAGGGGCCGTTCGGTTAGGCGTTCCCGACTGGGAACATTTCCGGCCTTTATAAAGTATTAAATGGTTTCAGGCTTGGAACAGTTCTAGACTATTTCGGGCTAAAAATGAACGGACCCTAAAAGTTAAGGGACTGTTTGGAATAAAGGAATAGATACACTGAAATTGAACAAAACATAGGAATAGTAAAGGAACGAACAGAAAAACAGAGGAATGAAAAACATAGAAAATTTTCAAGATAGGTGTTTGGAATGCAGGAATGAAAAGAGAATAGTAAACTTTGAAACTTGATTGCATTATTAACTTTTTGATACTAATCTAATCCTGAAGAAAATATAGACTAGTTTAGGACATATAATATATATAAACTAGAGAGAGAGAGAGCCATACTACCTACTAAGGCTCCGTTCCGCTGGGCTGGTTTTGGCTGGGCTGATTAGCCCAGCCGTTCGGTAAGCTAGGTGCAGCCGTTTGGCTGACCTAAAAGCCAACCTCTCGGCCGCGTTCGCTGCTCCCTCCCTCATTCCGTTCCCCAGGTCGCCGCGTCGCTAGGGTTTGCGCTGGCTCGTCCCTCATCCTCTTCGCTCCGCGCGGGCCGCGTCGGCCCTGGGATGCGCTTCGCTATGCCTGCCCCGGCGGCAGTCAGCGGATACCTCACCGCCCGCCTCTCGTCGCCTTGAGGGCGCCCCCTCGCCGTCGCAGCCTCCGCGACGAACGTGAGCTCCGCATCCCTCCCAGAAACCCGCTGCCATCGACGCCCGTCCGTCGGCAACAAGGTACCCCGGATCCAAGGCCGCCGTCGCCCCGCTTTCCGGAGCTGACCCCGTGCTCGTTTTGCAGGTTTACCCCGAGCGCCGCCCACGGATCCGCCTAGCAGCTCGTCGGAATCACCGTGCCTGGACCGGCGCCTGTCATCGGATTCGTCACCGCTTTCCTCTCTACGCTGTGAGGGCGCCCCCCTCGCCGTCGACAACCTCTGCTGTGAACCTGAGCTCCACATCCCTCCCAGAAACCCGCCGCCATCGATGCCTGTCCGCATCAAGGTACCCACAGATCTGAGTCTGCCTTCGTCCCCCCTCCTCCGGATCTGACCCCCACGTGATCGTGTTGCAAGTTTACCTCGAGCGCCGCCCATGGATCCACCTCCTAGCTCGTCGGAATCGACTGCCGCCTCGCCAGATCCGGGGACCCAAGGTTCGCTCTCGTGCACCTACGTCTATTTTCTGTTTGTTTCTCGCAGTGCATCGCTCTCATTCGAACTATTCTTGTCGCTGCAGCGATTTCCTGTACATGCGAACGACTATTGCTCAACGCTGCCCACACTGGCAGCGTCCTCCACTTCATCGTGCTCTTCACCTGAAGTCAGGCACTACAATCTCCGTTCAAAACACGCCAAGCATTTTGCCAAGGCAAGTCCCCATTTTCGTAGGCTAGAACTGTGATGTGTATAACTCTTAGAACTCCTGCTTTTTTCTTCCATGCTTGCATACATCATACCCTACATTTCAAACATGCCAACAGATGACCACTCCTCGTGCTAATTGGGATGACAACGCCACGAGAACCTTTCTGGACCTAGTGATAGGTCAGAAAAACCTATTGCACTGGAACCAGAAAGGCCTAACAACCCTCGGATGGGCAAATGTGTATCCAGCATTCAGAGAGGCCACGAGGTTGCCGTATGACAAGAAACAGCTGTAGAACAAGTTCAACGACCTTAGGCGGGCATACTTCAATTGGCGCGACCTTCAAACCCACACTGGACTAGGCTGTGACCCGACTATTGGAGCCGTCACAGCTGACCCCTCGTTGTTTGAGGGTGGCAACGAGGTACTAACTTCCACCTAATATCTTTCTAACCCCCTAACTACCAAGTACTAGGGATGTTCCCCTTCTATTCGTTCTAACCTTTGCAATCGTGGCACACATGCAAGAAAATAGCCAAGCTGCTGCGGAGCGCACCAAAATTCCCCCATGCCTTGACCTACTAATCACTCTGTGGGGACACCCCCCGAGAAAGGGGGACGTTGCTCTTTGCTGGTGGACACCATCGTGAGAGGACACCTAGTACTGGTAGCCATGATACTCCACAGGACACGTCATAGGAGCCCATAGGTGTCAAGAGTGTCGGCCAGTACCAGCAGATTGTTGTATGTGGAGTAAACCAACAGATTTGTATGCGTCTGTTTCTGTAGTTGTTTCACATGTATGGTGGAACTGCTACTAGTTTTGTAAAGCCTCCACTAATCCCCAAGTAGTAGTGTTATAGACAAAACAATTGTAATTTGAGATGTCATGTCAGCACGAGGTGGTTGTAATGTACTGTTGTAAGGAGTTTGAATGACCTGTTATTATCAACTGTTGTAATGGGTGCTTAGGCCAACTGTTGATTTTATGGAATGGAAGCCTTATAAGGTTGGGTTCAGGTTGTGTGTGATTGGCGCCACTTTTGAATGCATGCTTATAACACCCTCGATGTTACACCCTAAATCATTTACTAAAACATGTCATGAGCATCATGTTTATGTGTTAATGCATGTGATAAAGTGTGTAGATAAATTTCTTGTAACTTAAAATGATCAATAAAAATGCTAAATGAAAGTTGATTCAATAGCTCATGTATATCAAGTAGGGTTGAAAACCAATTTTTATTAAGCAAGAATACTATAGAACATGTGTGTGATACTTAAATAAAGTTTGAAGTATAAACTTTGTAGATGACAGTGAAATACTTGCTGTCGAAAATGATATTACTAGCTAATTTTTCTACTAGCCTAGAAATTACAAATTGAAATTAAGTTCAGCTCAAAAACTTAGAAAATTTCCAAGTTTGTCAACAGCAAGACATTTCTTTGTTTAGCAAATTATTTTGAGAGATTGGGTTAAGGGGTGGTGTAGTGTTATAGCTCAATTTGGTAGTCTCATATGCCATCTTGAGCATGGTGAAGATGGTTTGGCTCCTGGAGCATCCGTTTAGTCGTTTTGGGCGCTTTAAAATTCATGCACGTCACAGTCTTGGGATGGTTGGCGACATGCGCGCGGTCACTGCGTGGCCACCCCGTGCCGCGCACATGATCATGTCCCACGCGGTCACCCCGTACTGCCACGCTGGGTCGGTCGGGCCGTCTGGGCTTGGTCGAGGCCAGCTGCAGCGAGCCGTTGGCCCCGTGTCTTGCTGCCCTGCCTCGCGCTGCCACAATTGGTGTCGCCATGGCCACGCTGCACTGCTATCACCTCACCGTCGCGTCCACCCACTGCTGCCTTGTCACATGGCCGACTAGCCTCGCATCATGACGCTGCCGCTGCCGTCGTATCATCGTCACGTCCGCGCCTATTCGTTGTACCCTCTGTGCCGCTGCCAACCCATTTCAAGGCAGGCACTGCCACACACACGTGGTTGAGCCGCCATCGCTGTATCATTTAAGACACTGCAGCCACGTGGGCCATGTCGGTCGGACGCGCGCACGCCTTGTCTATAGCGCCTACGCGTGGGTGTCCTGATCGCATCGCTCGCGTCCCACCATGGCAAGGACGAGCTGAGCTCTGACCTACCCCCACCCCTCTCTTTCGCTGTGGCCTTGGTGGACTGAGCCGCACCATTAAAAACAAGCAGGGAGGAGTCGCCATCACCCGATTCATCGTGTCGCTGGCTCCATCACACAGCTACCTATCTACCCGCCCCCACCCCACCTTGAATGGTGCCCGGTCAAGCTTCAATTTTGGAGCTTTGCTTCGCCACCATGCTGATAAGGCCGAGTCTGCCCATCATGGAGGGCAGCTCCCATCTGACCACCTCGAGCCAAATTGGCTGCACCGCCAGACTCGCCTCGAACCCCTCCTCGCCATGCGCACCTAAGCCATACCCCTACCATTGTCTCGACACTGCTGACTCGGTCGTGTCCGCCATGGCTCATCACCGAGCTCGCCGTGCGTACGTGGCCAGCCTTGCTCGGGGCGTCTCCGGCCGAACCATCACCTTGGCCAGGTCCTTGGTGAGTCGCTAATGCTCACCCACTACCTCTACTGCTTCCTTAGCGCTGTGGCTCACCGGAATGTTGTCGTCACCACCGCATGTTGTCTGCCAACGTTGAGAAGTCGCCCTACTTTGTCTTCGGTCTTCTATCTGCTGCCCAACGTTGCGCGTTGGTCTGTAGGTGAGCATCGAACCCCTAACTAGGTCTGTGCGAGTCCTAGTTGGCCGACGTAGTGGCTTCGTGCCAGCCACTGCCGCGCCGGTGAGCGCAAGGGCTTTGGGGACCTTCCCGATGTGAAGATGAGTCTCTTCGGGGCCCTTCATGCATAATCGCTGACTAAAGGAATATGGCGCATAGTGGTCGCGTTAATAGCAGAAAGCACGGGGGCTTTTCTGCTAAAACACCAGCACGCGCGGGCTTCTCCGCCATGGGCTGGCCTCGCGTGGGCCACACGGGAGGTTTCATTTTTCTTTTCCTAAGGAATTAGAAATAGTTTTCTAATTTAATTTTTGAGCTGATCTTTGGTAAATCATATAAAATCTTATAGGTGTCTAAAAATCGTGAAACAAATTTTGTTAGGTTCCTAAAATTGTGCTCTATTTGTTAGTGTATTTAGTTCATATATGTACATGTTGATACCTAGAGCTATTAAATCATTTAAAAATGTTTAATATTGTTAGGAGAATTATTGTAGGAATTATTGTGGTAAATTGGTGGTAGATTTAGTCCTAAAATTTTATAGTAGCTTCATGGTATTATTATGTGCTCACTGTAATTTTTGTAGCTTTAGAATGGACTAAACATTAGGATAGTTAAATGCTCTTTGTTTCAATATACATTAAATCATTAGTAGAAATAAAGATATATTCTTCAATTGTAAAGCTTGGTGTTTGTTAGTTGAACCCAACACTTTGCTTGGTAAAAATGATAGTTAGCTTAGTAGCTTAGTATGCGTATTCTTAGTTTAGGAGTTGCTATTGCTTAAATGCTAAGTGTTGCATCATCATCGCATGCATGTAGAGAACGAGTTGGTGGAGATCGTGACCACCGGCGATCATGATTTCGAGGAGATCATCGAGAAGTATGAGTAGGAGATTCTCATGCAGGAGGAGGTCCTGGAGCCACCATTGACTGACTCAGCTGACACCATGCCTGCCCAAGGCAAGTCCCGGTGCATAACCTCTTATTTTTGATAATCACTGTTTATATATGTTCTATGCATTTACGTTACAGAAATTTTATGGAAACCACCTGCATAAATATATCTATCCTAAGAGTCTTACTAGTGCATGTTCGAGTAGCTGCTCTGCTTAGGTTTTTGGTAGCGTGAGTAACCTGCCGTTACTCACAATAAGTGATTATTATATTTACTCTCATGATAAAATGATGAAAGGAAAAATGGAGACCAGGCAGGGATATGGTATGGGTATTGGAGGGTGTAATAGGTTGTGTTCCGTGTCCAACGGAGCTTAGCTTGGTTACATTGTTTTCCTATTCGTGTCGATTAAGGACCGTCCGTTGCTGTGGATGGTAGTCAGGTCACAGATTTATTATCCTAAGCACATACTTGCTTATGGGAGCGGGGAGGCTCATTAAGCTCTTGTTGTGGGTTCTGGCTCTTTCCGGACCAACTGATTTGAGGCAGGAAAAGGTGGAGGTCTGAGCACCACACTAATACCGGGTCTTAAGTGTGGGGGCTTGGAGTCCAAGTTTGGACGGGGACCTGGACCCCTTGATAGGAGTGGAATGGGTTGGTCTTGTTTGTGCCTAGGGTACAAACGAGGCATGTGTTTCGGGGTACCCAGCTGGGATGCATTGGTTCACTAATCACCGTTTCTGTGATACGATATGACTTGGCTATGGTCTAGCACTGTAGAAATAATTGAAGAATGAAAGATGGTAAAATGGTTCTGATTCCTCAACTCTTGTTTGAAAGAAGAACATGTGCTTACGTATCATGGTAAGCTACTGAAGTAATCATGACTGCTATAAAAACTTGACTGTAAGGATTAACTATTAGTAATGCTTTTCGCAAACAAAAAGAGAACAGCAAACCCATATTGCCTATCATACTTCTTGATAGTCGGGAAACTATTCCCACTAGTCGGGTAAGTCTTGCGAGTACATTGTGTACTCAGGGTTTATTTTACCCCTATTGCAGGTGCAGCTTGAGGAGTAGCTCTTGTGTGGAGGATTCTTCTGGTGGGCACAGATGGATCCTTGTATCATTTCTGCTAGATGTTTATTTCCATTCCACTGTTTAATTATCGCACTCTGAACTCTAGTATTGTAATAAATAATTTTCAAGAACTCTTGTTGTATGAAACAGACTAAGTATTGTAAGCTCGTACTCATTATTTGATTCTAGATGTAAAACATGGATTGTTTTGAGTTCTCCCTTGGGATGGGCTCGATGGAACAGTCCGATGTAGCTAACTTTCGTGGTGCTTAGTGTCTAGAGGAAGACGAGTGCCTTCAAAAGCGTGTTATTTTGGGCAGTTCTACCACAGGTGGTATCAGATCCAATAATGAGTCTACGAGTTTAAAAACTCTTTTCAAAACCTAAAATTGGACCAACAAAAGCTTTGCAAAAAGTAGGATGCGATAAATTAAGTAAATAAGTATAAGCCCAAGTAATATGGTCTATCTAGGATAGTGGCACTGGTTTTATCAAATCAATCTTCTGCAGGTACATTAACCTACGCTGCGTAAGAATTGTTTAGCGTACAGGAAGTGAGTGTGCGTTGTTGAAAGCTCTAGTTTGGTTTTGGTGAATTGATGAAACCCTAAGTGCTAACCTAGTTTATCAAGTGATCATGAGATAGGTAGCACATTCCAAGTGGTGAAGCAAATGAAGATCATGACATGATGATGGTGATGCCATGGTGATGATCAAGTGCTTGGACTTGAAAAGAAGAAAGAGAAAAACAAAAGGCTCAAGGCAAAGGTATAAATGGTAGGAGCCATTTTTGTTTTGGTGATCGAGACACTTAGTGAGTATGATCACATTTAGGATCGATAGCCATACTATTAAGAGGGGTGAAACTCGTATCGAAATGCGGTTATCAAAGTGCCACTAGATGCTCTAACTCATTGCATATCCATTTAGGATCTAGTGGAGTGCTAACACCCTTGAAAATGTTTGTGAAAATATGCTAACACATGTGCACAAAGTGATACACTTGGTGGTTGGCATATTTGAGCAAGGGTTAGGAATTTCACCGGTGCCCTAGACAGAAAAGATAGAGGTCACTGTAAGTGACCGGACGCTGGCCTCGGTTGGACCGGCATGTCCGGTCAGTAGAAGCTGCAAAGACGCGGGCGTCGGTCTCTGACCGGACACTGGGTCACTTAGTAACCGGATGCTGGAGGGGTGCGTCCGGTCCTACTGACGTGGCAACGCACAGAAGAGTCACCGTGTGATCGGACGCTGGGTGAGTCCGGTCGAGCATGACCGGACGCGTCCGGTCGAGAAAATTCGTCTCTGGATGCTTACTAGAAACGACCAGACACTGGGGTTCAGCGTCCGGTCACTTTGAGCTGCTTCGTCTGGTCATCACATGACCGTTGAGATCGAGCACTCAGTATTTGAAGAGAGGGGACACGTGGCACGCATCGCGTGACCGGACACTGAGGTCCAGCGTCCGGTCAATATGACCAGAGCATCCGGTCACCCCGCGTTGTGCCCAGTGAAGGGGTACAACGGCTCTATTTCATGGGGGCTTCTATTTAAGCCCCGTGGCCAGCTCAAGCTCACTCTCTTGGCCATTTGCATTGACATAGCAACCTTGTGAGCTTAGCCAAAGTCCTCCCACTCATCTCCATCATTGATTCATCATCTTTGTGAGATTGGGAGAGAATCCAAGTGCATTGCTTGAGTGTTTGCATCTAGAGGAACTTGGTGTTCGTGTTTCGCTACGGGATTCGCTTATTAATCTTGGTGGTTGCTGCCACCTAGACGGCTTGGAGCAGTGAGGATCGTCGAGCGGAGGGTGGTGATTGTCTCCAGCTCCAATCGTGGTGATTGTGAGGGGTTCTTGACCTTTCCCCGGTGGAGAGCCAAAAGGTACTCTAGTGAATTGCTCATGGCTTGTGTGATCCTCATCTTATGTTGGTTGTGCGACACCCTATTGAGGTTTGGCGTGTGATGCTAATTAGCGCGTGAACTTCCAAGTGAGTGAATCGCCACAACGAGGAGTAGCTTGTCGGCAAGCAAGTGAACCTCGATTAAAAATCATTGTGTTCATCCTTTGATTCCGAGGTGATTGGTCTTCATTGATATTGATTCTTGTGATTGATTGGTTCACTCCTCGACACGGCGCTATAACTATCTTGCTCACTCTCTTTGCTTTACCGTAAACTAGTTGTCAAGCTCTTTAGTGTAGCTAGTTGTGAGAGCTTGTTAGTTTGGTTAGTGTGGCTCTTTAGTTAGCTTTTGAGAGCGCACTAACTTAGTGTAGTGTCATAGCCATTGTGTGGATAGAAACTAGAATTGTGGTAGGTGGCTTGCATTTTAGTAGGCTAGCGCAACACTTGCTTCACGTCATAATTGTTTAACCGATTTGTTAAGTGTTGTTGTAGAATTTTTTTAATAGGCTATTCACCCCCCTCTAGCCATTAGGACCTTTCAAGTGGTATTGGAGCCGAGGTCACCGTGATTTGAGGCTTAACAACCTTCGGTGTAAAAATAGCTCAAATCAACAACACCAAGAAGCCACCCCAATTTGATGGCATAAATTATCTATATTGGAAATCAAAGATGACCACACATATCAAGTCAATCAATAGAAGAGTGTGGAAGGTGGTAGAAACGAAAATTGAGATTGAAGATCCAAAGAATCCCACCGCGGTCGAAGAAGTGCTTCTCCAAAACAATGACATTGCTCTAAGTGCCATTCATGATGCAATTGATGAGAGAACATTTGAGCAAATCAAAAATATTGAGATGGCTCATGAGGCTTGGAAGAAGTTGGAAGAATCATTTGAGGGCACTTAAGCCGTGAAGGGTGCAAAGGCATACATTCTCAAATAGAAGTTTGCAAGCTTCAAGATGAAGGAGGATGAGAGTGTGTCGGAGATGTTCCATAGGCTTCAAGTGCTTGTCAATGATCTCAAAGCACTTGGAGAAGAGGTGAAGGACAAGGACTTCTCCCACAGGTTCTTAAGATGCTTGCCTTCAAGATTTGGCACATTGGTCACTATTCTAGTAAGGAGTGGTTTGGACACCATGACACCAAACCAAGTGTTGGGAGATATAATGACCGATGATACATATAGAGATGATGACGAGAAGAAAGAAAAGAAGGAGAAGAAAGATGGGAAGAAAGATGAGAAGAAGAAGAGTGTGGCATTCAAGGCCACATCATCCAAGGGCAAGGCAAAGCAAGAAACATCAAGTGAAGATGATGGTTCATGGGATGTTGATGATGATGAGAAGATGGCTCTCTTTGTTAAGAGATTTGGCAAGTTCATGGTGAAGAAGGGGTACCGTGCTAGAAGAAAGAAATCTTCATCCAAGAATAAGGAAGAGTCAAGAAGGTGCTTCAAATGTGGAAGCAAAGATCATCGTGTTGCTCAATGTCCATACAATAGTGACAATGATGATGACAACAAGAAGAACAAGAAGAAGGACAAGAAGGAAAAAAGAGAGAAGAAGGACAAGATGATTTTCAAGAAGAAGAAGGGTGGTTCATATGTGGTCACTTGGGATAGTGATGCTTCCTCAAGTGATGATGATGATAGTGATGAGAAGCCTTCTATCTTTGACACTCCATCATGCTTCATGGCTAAGGCCACTAAGGTACACACTTGTGATGATGGAAGTGATGATGAACATGATAATGAAAATGAAAATGAAAGTGATAGTGATGATGATGAACCTACTAAGGATGAACTATTTGACATGCTAGAAGATGCTAGAGAACACTTTGATATCAAGAGAAGGAATGCAAAAGCTTGCGTAAGGAACTAAAAGCCCTTAAGCAAGCCTTTGATGATCTCAATGCATCTCATGAGAGGCTAGAGGAAGCCCATGGGAAGCTTGGTAAGGCTCACAAAAAGCTTGAAAAGGCTCATTCCTCTTTGCTTGATGAGCAAAATAAAAAGAAGCATATTGAAACTTGCAATGTAGGCTTAACTTGTGATATAATTGATGAATCATTATCTGTGGCTATCATTGTTACTCCCGCTAACCCTTGTAGTACTTCTATTTCTACCTCATCTGGTAGTGATTGTTTCACTTGTGATGCCTCACTAATTGTTGAGAATGAGAACCTCAAGAAGGAGGTCAATAAGCTCACTCACACCTTGGCTAAGGCCTATGGTGGTGAGGACCGCTTGCTTATGTGCTTGGGTGGCCAAAGAGCTTCTCTCTACAAAGAGGGATTGGGCTATACCCCCAAGAAAGGCAAGGCGACCTTTGCTCCTCACAAGACTAGTTTTGTAAAGAACAATGGTCGGTTTTGCATTAGTTGCAAGCAAGTTGGTCATAAAGAGCATGAATGCAAGAACAAAAGCAAAAATGCTAATGTATCCTCAATTAAGATTAATTCTTTCTGTGCTTACTAAGGGTACAAATGGTGTGAAGGCTAAGTTCATTGGTAAACCATGGATGGGCTCAAAGAAGAAAGCCATTTGGGTATCAAAGAGCTTAGTGACTAACCTTCAAGGACCCAAGCAAGTTCGGGTACCTAAAAAGAATTGATCTTACTTTGTAGGTTAATTACAAAGCCGGAGGAAGGCATTGGGTTCTTGATAGTGGGTGCACTCAACATATACCCGGTGATGCAAGAATGTTCAACTCAATCAACACCAATGGCAATGATGGTTATGATAGTATTACATTTGGTGATAATGGCAAAGGCAAGGTCAAGGGGCTTGGTAAGATTGCAATATCCAATGACATGAGCATATCAAATGTGTTGCTAGTAGAGAGCTTGAACTTTAATTTGCTATCCATGGCTCAATTGTGTGATCTTGGATTCAAATGCATATTTGGGGTAGATGATGTAGAGATCACAAGTGTAGATGGCTCTAATTTGATCTTCAAAGGCTTTAGATATGAGAATCTATACTTGGTTGATTTCAATGCTAGTGAAGCTAAATTATCAACATGCTTGTTCACTAAGTCTAGCATGGGTTGGTTATGGCATAGAAGGCTTGGTCATGTTGGAATGAAATAATTGAATAGATTGGTTAAGCATGACTTGGTTAGAGGCTTGAAAGATGTTGTGTTTGAGAAGGATAAACTTTGTAGCTCTTGTTAAGTCGGCAAACAAGTTAGAAACACCCATCCTAAGAAAAGCATGATGAGCACTAGTAAAGCATTTGAGTTATTGCACATGGATTTGTTTGGGCCAACACAATACACTAGCATTGGTGGTAACAAATATGAATTTGTGATAGTGGATGATTACACTAGATACACATGGGTATTCTTTCTAGTGGATAAAAGTGATGTGTTTGCAACATTCAAATCATTTGTCAAGGGCATTCACAATGAGTTTGAAACAACCATCAAGAGAGTTAGAAGTGACAATGGTAGTGAGTTCAAGAACACTAGAATTGATGAGTTATGTGATGAATTTGGAATTAGACATCAATTCTCGACCAAGTACACACCACAATCAAATGTACTTATTGAGAGGAAAAATAGAACACTCATTGATATGGCAAGGTCTATGCTTAGTGAGTATAATATGAGTCAATCTTTTTGGGCCAGGCTATCAACATGGCTTGCTATTGTAGCAACCGCCTCTATTGTCACCCATTAAAAGAGAAGACACCATATGTGCTTTTGAATGGTAGAAAGCCCAACATTGCATATTTTTGGGTCTTTGGTTGCAAATGCTATATCTTGAAGAAAGGCACTAGATTAGGTAAGTTTGACAAGAAATGTGATGAATGATTCCTACTTGGTTATTCCACTACAAGCAAAGAATATAGAGTTTGGAATTTTGATAGTGGTACTCTTGAGGAAGTTCATGATGTTGAATTTGATGAAACCAATGGTTCACAAATTGAGAATGAGAACTTGGAAGATGTTAGATGCATTCAACTTTTAAATGCCATGAAGAACATAGATGTTGGTGATTTGAGGCCTAGGCAAGTGAATGATGAAGAGGAACATCAAGTGCAAGTGCTCTCTAACTCAAATGTGCAAGATGACACAAATCAAGTTTGTACAAGTGGCTCTCATGATAATGAACAAGATCGAGTGGCTAGTACATCATCTCAACCCAATGATCAAGCAAGTGCAAGCAATCAAGTTCCAATCCTCCAACCAACCAATATTGCAAGGAATCATCCATTGGACACTATCATTGGTGACATTTCAAGAGGTGTGCAAACTAGATCAAGATTGGCTTTATTTTGTGAGCACTTCTCATTTGTGTCATCCATTGAACCAAAGAAGACAGATGAAGCATTAAAAGATGTTGATTGGGTGAATGCTATGCATGAAGAATTAAATAATTTTACAAGAAATCAAGTATGGGAATTAGTAGAGAGACCAAAGGGACACAATGTGATTGGAACCAAATGGGTCTTTAGAGACAAGCAAGATCAAGATGGGATTGTAGTAAGGAACAAAGCAAGATTGGTAGCACAAGGAAATACACAAGTTGAAGGTCTTGACTTTGGAGAAACATATGCCCCAGTTGCTAGATTGGAAGCAATTAGAATCTTGCTAGCTTATGCTTGTGCCCACAACATCAAACTCTATCAAATGGATGTTAAGAGTGCATTTCTCAATAGTTACATCAATGAAGAATTATATGTTGAGCAACCTCCCGGTTTTGAAGATGATGAGAAGCCCAACCATATGTATAAGTTGAAGAAGGCATTGTATGGCTTGAAGCAATCACCTAGAGCATGGTATGAGAGATTGAGGGACTTCCTACTCTCTAAAGGGTTCATGATGGGCAAGGTTGACACCACTCTTTTCATCAAGAAGATTGGAAAATATTTATTTGTGTTGCAAATCTATGTTGATGATATCATATTTGGATCAACCAATCAAGACTTTTGTGATGAGTTTGGAAAGATGATTACTAATGAGTTTGAAATGTCCTTGATTGGAGAGTTGAGTTACTTCCTTGGTCTTCAAATTAAGCAATTGAAGCATGGTACATTTGTGAGTGAAGGCAAGTATATCAAGGACATGATCAAGAAGTTTGGAATGAGTAATAACAAAGCTATTAGTACACCAATGGGAACAAATGACAACTTGGATAGTGATGCAAGTGGAAATATGGTGGATCAAAAATTGTATTGGTCTATGATTGGAAGCCTACTCTATATGACTGCATCAAGGCTGGATGCCATGTTTAGTGTATGAATGTGTGCAAGATTTCAAGCCTCACCAAGAGAAAGTCATTTGAAGGCTACAAAGAGAATATTGAAGTACTTGAAGCATACACCAAATGTTGGTTTGTGGTATCCCAAAGGAGTAAAGTTTGAGCTAGTTGGTTACTTCGACTCGGACTATGCGGGATGCAAGGTTGAAAGGAAGAGCACCTCGGGCACATGTCAATTGTTGGGAAGATCACTTGTTTCATGGTCATCAAAGAAGCAAAATAGTATTGCATTATCAACCGCTGAAGCCGAATATATATCCGCCGGTAGTTGTTGTGCACAAGTACTTTGGATGAAGACCACTTTGAGTGACTTTGGAATCAAGTTCAAGAAATTGCCATTGCTATGTGACAATGAGAGTGCAATCAAGATGACCAACAATCCGGTTCAACATGCAAGAACAAAGCACATTGATGTCTGCCACCATTTCATAAGAGATCACCAACAAAAAGGGGACATTTGCATTGAGAGTGTAGGCACCGAAGATCAAATTGCCGATATATTCACCAAGCCATTGGATGAGAAAAGATTTTGCAAGGTAAGGAATGAGTTGAACATATTGGATTTCTCAAATATGTGTTGATGCACCCCCCACTTATATGACATGCCTCTCCTTCGAGCAATCCAAGGTAAAAGTTGATTGGCATGGCATACATCCTTGCTGAGGACTTGTTTAGTGCATCTAGACATCTCTCACATTATATAGGCTCATTCATGAAAATCAAATGATTTTGATGATTATATGGTACCACTATTGCTTCTATGCTTATTTTGATCTAGTGGTAGCATATGACATGTTTGTGGGCTTGTAAACCTAGTGTTTGATCTAGAAAATGAGCTCTAAGTGTTTAACTCAACATGGTACAAGATAACCCTTATTTGGAGGTGTGAAGAAGTTTGTCCTTGGATCAAACCGAGTTAAATATCTTTGGCAAATGTTCTAGTTTGAATCAAATTTGGGAAAATGATCCTCACCCCATTGATTGACATTGATATTCTCAACCTATCTACATTTTGAACCTTTGTGGTCATTGATGACAAAGGGGGAAAACAAAGATATTAGTGATATTAGTACATGGGGAGAAAAACAAAAACATTAGTGTACTAAGCTAATGAAAAGACAACAAAGGGGGAGAATTTGACATAGGGGGAGAGATATGACAAAGGAAAGGGATCAATTAAAATTTAGGGGGAGCAAGCTCATGAACTTGTATGGTGCATTTGAATGTGCATTTCATATGTTTGCTTGCATGGCACAAGTTTTAAATTTCAACATCCATGCTTGTATGGTGTATGCTAGTTGTAGGTTTGAATGATGAAATGAAAATTTAGCATGCATAAGTTTCAAGTGTTTCCAAGTGGTATCAAGCTAACCATGGTGCTAAGGATGGTATAATGGTGCACTTCGATTGGTATCACACTTCAAAGGTCCATCTTTTATACCTTAGCATCATTTGGTAGACATTGTCTCCTATATTTCCTATCTAAGCATATGTGCAAGCTACAATCCAAACTCTTAGCACATATGTAGGGGGAGCAATTGCTACCATACAGGGTTTATGAAACTTGTCCATATCTTTTTACACATGGTAAATATGCTTGGACAAGCAACATGGATTCAATTGAATTTCAATTCATATCTTTGTGAAAGGGTTGTCATCAATTACCAAAAAGGGGGAGATTGAAAGCTCTAGTTTGGTTTTGGTGAATTGATGAAACCCTAAGTGCTAACCTAGTTTATCAAGTGATCATGAGATAGGTAGCACATTCCAAGTGGTGAAGCAAATGAAGATCATGACATGATGATGGTGATGCCATGGTGATGATCAAGTGCTTGGACTTGAAAAGAAGAAAGAGAAAAACAAAAGGCTCAAGGCAAAGGTATAAATGGTAGGAGCCATTTTTGTTTTGGTGATCGAGACACTTAGTGAGTGTGATCACATTTAGGATTGATAGCCATACTATTAAGAGGGGTGAAACTCGTATCGAAATGCGGTTATCAAAGTGCCACTAGATGCTCTAACTCATTGCATATGCATTTAGGATCTAGTGGAGTGCTAACACCCTTGAAAATGTTTGTGAAAATATGCTAACACATGTGCATAAAGTAATACACTTGGTGGTTGGCACATTTGAGCAAGGGTTAGGAATTTCACCGGCGGAGTGTCCGCCCATAGAGTGTGGACAGTCCGATGGTGCCACCTGCGCCCTAGACAGAAAAGATAGAGGTCACAGTAAGTGACCGGACGCTGGCCTAGGTTGGACCGGCATGTCCGATCAGTAGAAGCTACAAAGACGCTGGCGTCGGTCTCTGACCAGACGCTGGGTCACTTAGTGACCGGACGCTGGAGGGGTGCGTCCGGTCCTGCTGACATGGCAGCGCACAGAAGAGTCACCGTGTGACCGGACGCTGGGTGAGTCCGGTCGAGAAAAGTCATCTCTAGATGCTTACTAGAAATGACCAGATGTTGGGGTTCAGCGTCTGGTCACTTTGAGCTGCTGCGTCCGGTCATCACATGACCGTTGAGATCGAGCGCTCAGTATTTGAAGAGAGGGGACATGTGGCACACATCGTGTGACCGGACGCTGAGGTCCAGCGTCCGGTCAATATGACCGGAGCATTAGGTCACCCCGTGTTGTGCCCAGTGAAGGGGTACAACGACTCTATTTCATGGGGGCTTCTATTGAAGCCCCATGGCCAGCTCAAGCTCACTCTCTTGGCCATTTACATTGACATAGCAACCTTGTGAGCTTAGCCAAAGTCCTACCACTCATCTCCATCATTGATTCATCATCTTTGTGAGATTGGGAGAGAATCCAAGTGCATTGCTTGAGTGTTTGCATCTAGAGGCACTTGGTGTTCGTGTTTTGCTACGGGATTCACTTGTTACTCTTGGTGGTTGCCACCATCTAGACGGCTTGGAGCAGCGAGGATCGTCGAGCGGAGGGTGGTGATTGTCTCCGGCTCCGATCGTGGTGATTATGAGGGGTTCTTGACCTTTCCCCGGTGGAGAGCCAAAAGGTACTCTAGTGAATTGCTCGTGGCTTGTGTGATCCTCATCTTGTGTTGGTTGTGCGGCACCCTATTGAGGGTTTGGCATGTGATGCCAATTAGCGCGTGAACCTCCAAGTGAGTGAATCACCACAACGAGGAGTAGCTTGCCGGTCAAGCAAGTGAACCTTGGTAAAAAATCATTGTGTTCATCCTTTGATTCTGAGGTGATTGGTCTTCATTGATATTGATTCTTGTGATTGATTGGTTCACTCCTCGACACGGCGCTATAACTATCTTGCTCACTCTCTTTGCTTTACCGCAAACTAGTTGTCAAGCTCTTTAGTGTAGCTAGTTGTGAGAGCTTGTTAGTTTGGTTAGTGTGGCTCTTTAGTTAGCTTTTGAGAGCGCACTAACTTAGTGTAGTGTCATAGCCATTGTGTGGATAGAAACTAGAATTGTGGTAGGTGGCTTGCATTTTAGTAGGCTAGCGCAACACTTGCTTCTCCTCATAATTGTCTAACTGATTTGTTAAGTGTTGTTGTAGAATTTTTTAATAGGCTATTCACCCCCCTCTAGCCATTAGGACCTTTTAGCTATGCCAAAAATTATATACGAATACCGCTATATTTTGGCTTGAGCGAACGAATAGGTCGATCCATGCATCATGAAAAGAGAATCTTGTTTAAACTAAACTCCCCCACACGTATAATTTTTGGATAGGAAATTGATAGGATAATAAATAAAGAGAAATACTTTAATTCTTATGGAAAAGTCTCGCTAGTAACCATTTATCGCGCCTTATCATCTCTTTAGCCTTTTGTTTCTAATTATGGAGGCCTTGTCCCTAATGGTGGGTTCCTATCTATTTATAGATGAACCTAATGTCTAGTCACGGGAGCACCAGTGCTGGGACAGGCCGTGGTCTCGGTGAAGACCATGGAGAAAATGGTCATGGCGATGATCATGGCAATGCCAACGGGGAGAGCCACGAGGCCCCATTCCTTGGTCCTCCTCCTCCTCCGCCACCACCACCACCTCCGATGACCCATGCCAAGATGATGGCTAAGATGTTGGCGGCTCGTCGTGAGTTGGCCCATGCCTTGGAGATGCTGGCACATGCTATTGATGGCTTCGCCCGTGGAGGCCCTGGTGGTAATGGTGGGAATGGGGGTGGTGCCCATGGTCTTGAGAGGCCCTGTTCCTATCAGGACTTTTTGGGGACACACCCGCCCATGTTCACGCCGACTGCTGAGCCTCTGGATGCGGAGCATTGGCTTAATATTCTGGAGCAGAATTTTTAGCTGCTCAATGTGACTGACGAGCAGAAGGTGCGCTTTGCTGCACAGCAACTTCTGGTATCTGCCAGTGCTTGGTGGGACACTTTCAATGCCATGTAGCCTATGGACCACCATTTGACTTGGCGGGAGTTTACCACTGCTTTCCATCAGTACTATATTCCTACTGGTTTGCTAAACAGGAAGCTGTCCAAGTTTCTGGAGCTGAAGCAAGGAAACATGACTGTGATGGAGTATGTGAACAAGTTCAACTATCTTGCATAGTATGCTAGGACTCATGTGGATACTGATGACAAGAAGATGGACCGTTTCAATTGCGGTCTCTCTTGCATCTTGCAAGAGAAGCTGTATACAGGGGGCTATCAGACCTTTGGTGCTTTGATGAATGATGCCATTGCTATGGAGGGACTTCAGCGTGACTCTCAGACTGAGTGGAAGCACAAGAGGATGATCACTGGGTCTTCTAGTCACCCATAGTCTCAGAAGGTACAGGTTGTGAGGAGGGTGTCCTATCACTCTCCGGGTGGATAGTCATCTCGCTAGACTTAGCAGACTCACCAGACACCTCCCACTCAGTACCGTGCACCTACTCAGTAGGTGCAGCAGCCTCAGGGATAGCAGATTCTGCCTCATCAGGGATAGGGAAACAAGCCAGGTGCTTGTTTCAAGTGTGGTAAGGAAGGCCACTATGCTCATGAGTGCCCCCAGAACTAGCTTACTCAGTCTTCTCAGCCTTCTGCCAACTCTCGCTTGGTCAAGAGGACTATCATTAGGAAGAAGGTGCCCGTGAGCCGCTCGGGACAGGTTAACTTCACTGAGGCTGAGGAGATTCCGTAGGGAGAGCCCGTGATGGCTAGTATGTTCACCATTGATTCCCACCCAGTATATGTATTATTTGATTCTGGTGCATCACATTCATTCATGAGTATGGGGTTTGCACAAAGGCACAATATATCTACTATGGCTATTCCTATTGCCTATAGAATCAGAGCTCTAGGTGTGTGGTTGTGCGTTAACACTCAGACAGACACTGTGAGACTAGTGCTAGCAACTCACTCTTATCATCTCTAGTTCATGATATTGCCTGGGCAAGGCATAGATGCAATTCTGGGAATGAACTGGTTGAGAAGTTATGGGGTAGTCCTAAACCTTAGGCAGAGAGTTGTTGAGTTGAAGCTTCCTTCTTCTAAGGATAGAATGTCTCTCCTGATGTCTTCAGTTTCCACTCTACCAATTATTGCCCATACTAAATCCTCTCTTGATCTTGCCTCTATTCCTATGGTCTATGAGTTTCTGAATGTCTTTCCCAAAGATCTACCTAGGTTACCACCGGATAGGGATGTGGAGTTTGCCATTGAGTTAGAACTTGGTACTGCTCCTATTTTGTGGCGTCCCTATCGCATGGCTCCAAAGAATTAGCTGAGATGAAGAAATAGTTAGAAGAATTGTTGGAGAAGGGATTCATCCGTCCTAGTTCTTCACCATGAGGTTGTCTAGCTATTTTTGTGAAGAAGAAGGACGGCACTCTTCAGATGTGTGTGGATTATCGTCCTCTCAATGCGGTAACCATTAAGAACAAGTATCCTTTACCTCGTATTGATACTTTGTTCGATCAGTTGGCTGGTGCCAAAGTGTTTTCAAAGATTGATCTTTGTTTTGGGTATCATCAAATTAAGATCCGGCCACAAGATATACCAAATATAACTTTCTCTACTAGGTATGGCCTTTATGAATACCTACTCATGTCTTTTGGTCTCACCAATGCTCCTATGTTCTTCATGTATCTCATGAACTCAGTCTTTATGCCGGAGTTGGACAAGTTTGTAGTGGTGTTCATTGATGATATATTGATATATTCTAAGAATAATGAAGAGCATGCACATCATCTTCGCATAGTCCTGACTCGGTTAAGGGAACACAAGCTGTATGTCAAATTCAGCAAATGTGAGTTTTGGTTGGATCGAGTGTAGTTTTTGGAACATGTCCTAACACATGAAGGCATCTTTGTGAATCCTAGCAAGATGTAGGACGTGTTAAATTAGAAATCTCCAAAGTCAGTGCATCAGATTTGTCAGTTCCTTGGTCTTGCTGGGTATTATCGGCGCTTCATCCCTGATTTTTCCAAAATAGCTCAACCAATGACTAAGTTGCTCCAGAAGGATGTCAAGTTTGTATGGAGTCTGGCTTGTGAAGAAGCTTTCTAAGCCCTGAAGAAGTTTCTTACCTCTGCTCCTGTTCTTGCCCAACTAGATATTGATAGGCCGTTTGATGTGTATTGTGATGCCTCTAGGACTGGACTGGGATGTGTGCTTATGCAAGGCGGACATGTGATAGCTTATGCTTCTTGTCAGCTGAAAAATCATGAGTTGAATTATCCCACTCATGATTTAGAGCTAGCTGCAGTTGTGCACGCTCTAAATATTTGGAGACATTACCTGTTGGGAAATAAAGTACACATTTTTATGGATCACAAGAGCCTCAAATATATTTTCACTCAATCCAAGTTGAATATGAGGCAATGGAGGTGGCTTGAGTTAATCAAAGATTATAACTTAGAAGTTCATTATCACCCTAGAAAAGCTAATGTGGTGGCTGATTCCTTAAGTCGAAAGTCGCATCAAGTTGAGGAAGAATCTATCTCTCAACCATTCTGAGGTGTTAGCCCATATTGCTCTAGTCTCGGATTTACTTGAGCAAATTATTATAGAGCAAAGGCAAGATGCTTCAGAAATCCTGCATATCAAGAAGTTAATTGCCGAAGGGCGTGGTCCTCATTTCAGAGTTGATGATCAAGGTGACCGGTTGGTGGTTCCCTCAAGTGATGAGCTTCGAAGAAAGATTTTGGATGAAGCTCATAATTCCAAATTATCCATTCATCTAGGAAGTAACAAGACGTATCATGATTTGTGTCACTTATATTGATGGCCAAAAATGAAATAGGATATTACCAAATACATCTCAGAATGTGACATTTGTGGAAGGGTTAAGGCAGACCATATTCGTACACCTGGATTTCTACAGCCCTTACCTTTTCCTATTTGGAAATGGGAGGATATTTCCATAGACTTTGTTGTGGGTTTGCCCCACACGGCAAAGGGGTATGATTCTATTTGGATCATTGTGGATCACCTCACAAAGTCTGCTCATTTCCTCCTGGTGTATACAAGGTATTCAGCCAAGAAGTATGCCAAGCTATATTTTGATCGGATTGTAACCTTGCATGGAGTTCCTCTTACTATTGTTTCCGATAGAGGGTCGGTCTTTGTCTCTCGTTTCTGGGAGCAACTCCAGAAATGTCTTGGTACTCGTCTCCTCAGAAGTTTAGCTTATCATCTGCAAACTGATGGTCAGACAGAAAGAGTCAATCAGGTACTTGAGGATATGTTGAGGGCTTGTGTCATCTCTTATCTAGAAAAGTGAGATGAATGCTTGACTTTAGCTGAGTTTTCCTATAACAATAGCTATCAAGAAAGCATTCGTATGGCACCTTTTGAGGCCCTATACGGCAAGAAATGTAGAACACCTCTTAACTGGGTTGAAGTGGGTGATCGTGGTTACTTTGGACCTGATTTTATCAAGGAAGCTCGAGAGCAAGTTAGTGTTATTCAGAGTCATTTGAAAGTGGCTTAGAACCATCAGAAAGCTTATGCGAACAAGAGAAGAAGGCCCTTGCAGTTTGAAGTTAGTGACCATGTGTACCTAAAGGTATCCCCGATGAGAGGTGTGCATCGGTTCGGAGTCCATGGAAAGTTAGCTCCTCGTTATGTCGGACCTTATAAGATTTTGGAGCGATGTGGTGCGGTTGCTTACCATCTCCAACTTTTAGATATTTTGTCAGCAGTACATAATGTATTTCATGTTTCTCAATTAAAGAAGTGTTTACAAGTTCATGAGGAAGTGGTGGAAATTGAAGGACTCCCTCTCTAACCTGATCTTTCTTATATTGAGCATTCTATCAAAATCTTGGATGAAAAAGGAGAGTCACTAGAAACAAAGTGGTGAAATTTTATAAAGTCCAGTGGCAAAACTAGCCGGAGGATGAAGCAACTTGGGAACAGGAGAATTATATTCTAGAGCATTATCCCCATCTTCTCCCCGGTGTGTCGAGGTAATAGTTTATGTTAAAAGCTCACTCGTACCCTTTTCCTACACTAGGCACTCACATGAAGTCTCGGGACGAGATTTTGTTTAAGGGGTGAGAGTTGTAACACCCTCGGTGTTACACCCTAAATCATTTACTAAAACATGTCATGAGCATCATGTTTATGTGTTAATGCATGTGATAAAGTATGTAGATCAATTTCTTGTAACTTAAAATGATCAATAAAATTGCTAAATGAAAGTTGATTCAATAGCTCATGTATATCAAGTAGGGTTGAAAACCAATTTTTATTAAGCAAGAATAGTATAGAACATGTGTGTGATACTTAAATAAAGTTTGTAGTACAAACTTTGTAGATGACAGTGAAATACTTGCTGTCGAAAAATGATATTACTAGCTAATATTTCTACTACCCGAGAAATTGCAAATTGAAATCAAGTTCAGCTTAAAAACTTAGAAAATTTCTAAGTTTGTCAACAGCTAGACATTGCTATGTTTAGCAAATTATTTTGAGAGATTGGGTTAAGGGGTGGTGTAGTGTTATAGCTCGATTTGGTAGTCTCATATGTCATCTTGAGTATGGTGAAGATGGTTTGGCTCCTATATCAACCGTTTAGTCGTTTTGGGTGCTTTAAAATTCATGCACGTCACCGTCTCGGGATGGTTGGCGCTGTGCGCGCAGTCACCGCGCGGCCACCCCTCACCGCGCACATGACCGCGTCCCACGTGGTCACCCCATACTGCCATGCTGGGTCAGTCGGGCGCACCTGGGCTTTGCTGAGGTCGGTCGTAGCGAGCCGCCGGCCCCACGCCCTGCTGCCCCTGCCTCGTGCTGTTGCCATTGGTGCCGCCACGGCCGCGCTGCGCTGCTATCACCTCACTGTCATGTCCGCCCACTGCTGCCTCACCGCATGGCCGACCAACCTCACTCCGTGATGCTGCCGCTACCGTTGCATTGTCGTTGCGTCCGCGCCTATCTGTTGTACCCTCTGCGCCGCTGCCGGCCCAGTTCAAGGCCGCTACTGCCGCGCACACATGGCCGAGCCACCGTCACCTTATCATTTAAGACACTGTAGCCACATAGGCCATGTCGGTCGGACGTGCACATGCCTTGGCCATAGTGCCTACGCGTGCGTGTCCTGATCGCGCTGCTCATGTCCCACCAAGGCAAGGATGAGCCGAGCTCTGACCTAGCTCCTCCCCTCTCTCTTCGCTGCGGCCTTGGTGGACTAAACCGCACCATTAAAAACAAGCAGGGAGGAGTCGCCATCGCCCGATTTGTCGCATCGCTAGCTCCATCACACAGCTGCCTGACTACCCACCCCCACCTCACCTTTAATGGCGTCCGATCGAGCTTCAATTTTGGAGCTTTGCCCCACCACCATGCTGATAAGGCCGAGTTCGGCCATCACCGAGGCTAGCTGCCATCAGACCACCTCGAGCCAAATTGGCTGCACCGCTAGACTCGCCTTGAACCCCTCCTCACCATGCACACCTAAGCTGTACCCCTACCATTATCCTGACACTGCTGAAGTGGTCGTGTCCACCGTGGCTCGTCGCTGAGCTCACTGCGAGTACGTGTCCTACCTTGCTAGGGCATCTCCGGTTGAACCATCGCCTCGGCCAGGTCCTTGGTGAGTCACTGATGCTCACCCGCTACCTCTACTGCTTCCTTAGCACCATGGCTCACCAAAACGTTGTCGTCACCACTGCAGGTTGGAAGCCGACGTGGAGAAGTCTCCCCACTTCATCTACGGCATTCTAACCGCTGCCCAACGTTGTGCGTCGGTCCATAGGTGAGCATTGACCCCCTAGCTAGGTCTGTGCGGGTCCCAGTTGGCCGGCATAGCGGCTCTATGCCGACCATCGCCGCGCTGGCGAGCGCGAGGGTGTTCAGGGACCTTCCCGATGCGAAGATGAGTCTCTTCGGGGGCCTTCGTGCATAATCGCTGACTAAAGGAATAGGGCGCATAGTGGTCGCGTTAATAGCAGAAAGCGCGGGGGCTTTTCTGCTAAAACACTAGCACGCGAGCGGGCTTCTTTGTCGTGGGCCGGCCTCGCGTGGGCCGCGCGGGAGGTTTTGTTTTTCTTTTCCTAAGGAATTAGAAATAGTTTTCTAATTTAATTTTTGAGCTGATCTTTGGTAAATTATATAAAATTATGTAGGTGTCCAAAAATCATGAAACAAATTTTGTTAGGTTCCTAAAATTGTGCTCTATGTGTTAGTGTAATTAGTTCATATATGTACATATTGGTACCAGGAGCTATTAAATCATTTAAAGATGCTTAATATTATTAGGAGAATTATTGTTGAAATTCTTATGGTAAATTGGTGATAGATTTAGTCCTGAAAATTTTATGGTAGCTTCATGGTATTATTATGTGCTCACTATAATTTTTGTAGCTTTAGAATAGACTAAACATTAGGATAGTTAAATGCTCTTTGTTTCAATATACATTAAATCATTAGTAGAAATAAAGATATATTCTGCATTTGTAAAGCTAGGTGTTTGTTAGTTGAACCCAACACTTTGCTTGGTAAAAATGATAGTTAGCTTAGTAGCTTAGTATGCGTATTCTTAGATTAGGAGTTGCTATTGCTTAAATGCTAAGTGTTGCATCATCATCGCATGCATGTGGAGAACGAGTTGGCGGAGATCGTGTCCACCGGCGATCATGAGTTTGAGGAGATCATCGAGGAGTACGAGGAGGAGATTCTCATGCAGGAGGAGGTCCCGGAGCCGCCACTGACTGACTCAGCTGACACCGTGCCTGCCAAAGCAAGCCCCGGTGCATAACCCCTTATTTTTTATAATCACTGTTTATATATGTTGTGTGCATTTACGTTATAGGAATTTTATGGAAATCACCTGCATAAATATATCTATCCTAAGAGTCTTACCGGTGCAGGTTCGAGTAGTTGCTCTGCTTGGGTTTTTGGTAGCGTGAGTAACCTGCCGTTACTCACAATAAGTGATTACTATATTTACTCTCATGATAAAATGATAAAAGGAAAAATGGAGACCGGGCAGGGATATGGTATGGGTATTGGAGGGTGTAACAGGTTGTGTCCCATGACCAACAGGGCTTAGTTTGGTTACACTGTTTTCCCTGTTCGTATTGATTAAGGACCGTCCGTTGCTATGGATGGTAGTCAGGTCACAGACTTGTTATCCTGAGCACATGCTTGCTTATGGGAGCGAGAAGTCTTGTTACGCTCTTGTTGTGGGTTCTGGCTCTTTTCAGATTAACAGATTGAAGGCAGGGAAAGATGGAGGTCTAAGCACCACACTAAGACCGGGTCTCAAGTGTGGGGGCTTAGAGTCCAAGTTTGGACGGGGACCTAGACCCCTTGATAGGAGTGGACTGGGTTGGTCTTGTTTGTGCCTGGGGTGCAAATGGGGTGTGTGTTTCGGGGTACCCAGCTGGGATACATTGGTTCATGAATTGTTGTTTCCATGAGACGGTATGACTTGGCTGTGGTCTAGCACCGTAGTAAGAACTGAAGAATGAAAGATGGTAAAATGGTTCTGATTGCTCAACTCTTGCTTGAAAGTAGAACAAATGCTTACCTAGAATGGTTAGCTACTGAAGTAATCATGACTGCTAATAAAACTTGATTGTAAGGATTAACTATTAGTAATGCTTTTTGCAAACAAAAAGAGAATAACAAACCCATATTGCCTATCATACTCCTTGAGAGTTGGGAAACTATTCTCACTAGTCGGGTAAGTCTTGCGAGTACATTGTGTACTCAGGGTTTATTTTACCCATGTTGCAGGTGCAGCTTGAAGAGTAGCTCTTGTGTGGAGGATTCTTTTTGTGGGCATAGATAGATCCTTGTATCGTTTCCGCTAGATGCTTATTTTCATTCTACTGTTTAATTATCGCACTCAAAACTCTGGTATTATAAAAAATAATTTTTAAGAACTCTTGTTGTATGAAATGGACTAAGTATTGTAAGCTCGTACTCATTATTGGATTCTGGATATAAAACGTTGATTGTTTTGAGTTCTCCCTTGGGGTGGGCTCGATGGAACTGTCCGATATAGCTAACTTTCAAGGTGCTTAGTGTCTAGAGGAAGACGAGCACCTCCGAAAGCGTGTTATTTTGGACGGTTCTGCCACAATGCTGTTGTGTTGGCGCCAAGTTTGAATGTTGCTTTGTTAATTCAATTTTGAATATGGCTGCCGCTGCTGGCTGAAGCTGGCTGGTATTCCTATACCAGCTGCTTTCAGATCAGTCATTTCCAGCCTGATATTACCAGCCGAATAGAGGATAAGCTTACAGAACTTTTCTTTCGTGTGCCATGCGAATGCGAGCTGGAGGCTTAAGCAGGAATTGCCAATGTTGCCTCACTGTGAAGGCTAGATTAGCAATATAGGCATGTTCAGAGAGTGAGCGAAGCTGAGCGAGTGACCACAGGAAATCTTTCCATCGACTCAGAACTCATTTTTAGTTTCCTGCAAAAGTACATGGTTCTCCACCGTTCCTATGGAAAGTTCTTTGCCGATTCCTCCATACCAAACGTGTAGTGACATCAGGAAAACAGAGCTTTGGCATTCCTTTGAAATTCCTTTGAACTTCCTCTATTCCAAACAAGGCCTAAAGCACACCGTAAGGTAGATCGATGCTACAAATACGCGACAATTTAGGCTATAAGCCGGCTGCGGCAGGAGGCCGGTGGCTGGATAGGAAGTTACTTGAAGGAGTTTTACCAAAAAATAAAGAAGTTGTCTACTTAGCACTTGGGTGTTTTAGGGTCATCTCACACCGAGTGTTGGATGCCACCTAAACACTTGACTGAGAACAAAAACAGAATAGAGTGTTTATAATCCATGAAATATTCGATTGTCATGACCATGGGACCAAAATCAAATAAATAAACGATATTTCCTATGAATCAAAGTGAAAGATCTCTAAATAATTTAAAAATCAGAAATATAGACAAAATCATTAAAAACCAAATTAAAGAAGATACATATAATCAAACTAAGCGGATATTTTCTTAAGTTGCAGATGAAAAGACCTCTATTATAGGTTCAAAATTAGACATGCATACAAACATATAACAAAATTAGTAAAACATGTGCTTCAAACAAAACAAATGATATTATATAGGTATCTAGTTACATCAATTCTCCCTATAAATTACACCAAAATAATCATTATAAATTTAATATAAGTATAGTGTAAGCGCCCCGTTTGGATATTGTTGGCAGTTCTTAACTCCCATTTCCAACCGCTAACACTCACATAAAATCCACTCAAAAGAACACCAAACTTAGTAATAGGGTTTATAACTAACGAATTCTACGAGTTTTGGTGTTTATCCATTTGTAGGAGGGCATTTGTGAAAATACACATAAAAGGGCTAAAAATGTGCAAGAGAACAAAGAACAAATACCATTTTACACAAGCCCAAAGGAGAGAGGTCCACTAACCAGGAAATAAGGGCCCAGTCATAAGGAGAAAGAGAGCAAAACCGAAATCGAAACATCTCAATTCCGCGCAAAACCACCATGGGCCAAGTCAAGAAGCCTAAAGGAGCTCGCTCACCAAAAATGGGTGCAATTGGGCTCAGTGGTGGTGCGGCCGCACCACTAGTGCGGCCACACCCCTACCGGGCCCGTTCGGCCCCATGTTTCACAGGCTATCTCCTACCGCCTCTCTATGGTCGGTTACGGTGGGGATGGCGGTAAATTAATTACGCAAGATGGCGGTTTGCTCTTTCCATTAGGGGATGAACCATTTTCCAAAGAACCCCCTCCTCTCCACCTATAAAAGGAGGCTCCCTCCTCCTCATTTGAAACAAAACACAAGAAGAGCAAAGCAAGAGAAAGAGCATCACTCCAAAGGCTTAGGCCCTAGCTAGGTTATAGAAAAATAGTAGGGAGAGATGTGAGGGAAGAGTTTGGGGAAGCATCGGGCTTGTCGGTGTCTCCCCGCCTTGTACCTCGATGAGCACTTGTACTTCAATGAGTTTTCTCGCTAAGTAAGCGTTCAGGATTCTTTTGGTATAAGAGTCTTTTGATTATGTTAAGCTATACTCTTACTTGTTTACATGTTCGTCGTCCGTCCCCATGGCAGATACTCTAGTAGAGGGCTACCGATAAAGACGGATAACCCTAATCGACACTAGAGTAGTAGTCGATAGCGTAGACGTGGTGTCTAGGCTAGAGGCTACCTTTGTTTGCCTCGTACTCCATGGTTAAGGGGTAGGCGACAGGTGGTGACAGCCCTGTCCATCCCTTGTAATCCCCCATGTCCGGGTACGGTGTAGAGTTACAGGCCGGTATCGCTTGGCAGGCCAGGTGATCTTGGGTGCCCGAAGTAAGTAAGTAGAAGTAGAGTTTATCTATCCTTAGACCCTAATGCCATAGGAATCCATCTCTACCCTTATCAGTTATCCTTGTGTTGTCCTGTAGAAAATACGATACCCTAAATACTTTTGAGTGAAAGCTACAATGGTAATTCTGTACACTTGTGGATTAGTTTATGTAGATGTTAAGAAATACCAACAAGCATTTCTGGTGCCGTTACCGAGGAACAGTTGCTGTATTTTCTTTGAACCTAGTTCATACTCATATCTTGTATCTTTTCTTTTTTTATAAAAAAAACACAAAATATCTTCACCATGAAAACCATGCCTATCCAATATCGGTCCGCTTCGAAGGGCGAGTTCTCTAAGCCACCACCAAAACCAAACCTTTGATTTGACTATGAAATCTGCCCTAGCATAATAGCCATGGTTCGGGCACAACCCTTCTCGGGGCATGACGATAAAAACCTTGCCAACACCTGCACGAGTTTGAGGAGATGTGTTCTTGCCTGAGCATCTCAGGCATGACACGGGGAACCCTAAGATGGAAATTGTTTCCCTTCTCTTTTATGGGGAAGGCGAAGCAATGGTACACATATACCGTAGGAAGTACGAATGAGGACTAGGATAACTTAAATACAAGTTTTGTTTTGCATTCTTCCCTATGTCCCATATCGTCTCTCTACCAAGGGAAATAGAGATCAAGGCATCCCAGCAGGCTTAGCTGATACATGCAGACTTGTCTAGCAAGGTGGCGCGTCTAAAGCAACAGCATGCGGAAGAGTTGGCCGCTATAGAATATCGCTGAGTTGAGTTGGTGCGGGCATTGCTGAGCCAAGTGAACGTGATGAGTAGTTCATTAGAGGAGGTCAAGACACAACATGATGTTACTCTGACTGACCTGAAGGCTACACAGGAAGGCCAGTGAAATGCTGAAGAGGCATATGAGGCAAAGAGCCAGGCACTGGTGAAGAAATTGAGAGGTACTTTGTCTAAACCGAGCCATATAGTTGTGATTTGTAGAAATCTTGTAACTGATGCCCATAACTGTGCCTTATAGATGCTAAGACCCTTGTAGAGCAGCACCGTAATAGGGTGGAAGAGTACCTTCAAGCCTTCAACCATAGAGATGGTGAGATCCAAGAGGTAGGAGATGCGCAAGCCGTCTTAGTGAAGGCTAAGCAAATCCAATTAGGTGCTGACCGAGATCTCCTGCAGGCCATGAAGACCACCAAGGAGGCCATCATTCGAGCCAAAGCTTTTGATGAGAAGTTGCGAGCCCTTTGTGCAGGTGTCATCCCGACACTGCGCTTTTTCAAAGAAGAGGGAGACGAAAACCAGACAATGGCAGAGCTGGCAGAGATGATTCCCAACAGTGCCAATGCTTATGCAAAGGCATTGCCCTAGGATGGGATTACTCGTACATTGGATACCATCCAGTTGACTATCCTAGGAGTGGAGTTGGTGCCCTTGCATGAATTCCAAATGTCAGAGTATCCTTCAGAAGTGTTTGACGACGCCGAAAAGGATGATGTAGATTTGGGCGAACACTTGACAAAGCAGTTCTGGCCATCGACTGTGGGCTCATCTTAGTAGATGCATTCTTGTGTAATGGAGCCAAGTAGCTGGAAGATTGGCTTAAAAAACAATTAACTTTTGTACTAAGCCAAGTACCTTTGGGTATTTGTTTTTTCTATAAAGTTGTCTTTTAAACTTGTTAATCTATTGATGAGATTATAATCTGTTTAGGCTTCAGTTTGTCCTGTATAGTCCATTGAAAAAGCGCGTAATACTGACTAGCCAAGTGAAAGATGATCAACGTAGTCAATATGATTAGAATCATGTTAGACTCTTCTATTGATGTTAAGTGCATGATGTCACTTATTCAAGGGACCTTTGTAATGATTGTTTGCTATTAGGATCCCGTCCTATAACCAATGAATCAGGTACCTTGCTTCCGGGAGTCACCCTACCTGGGACCACATGTGATAGTCAGACTAAATGTCGGTAATTGGCTCCTAGCCATAGAGATGTAGCCCATCCAAGTAGGAGGCGTATCTCATATTAAAACAATATAGCCTAGTGCTCGTTGTACAGAGTAAAACTGTGTAACGAGTAGGATTTATCATAGTTAGAGATGTGTAGCCGCATAAGTTGTCAGTTGTGTATCTCATTTTTGATATATTAGAGGCTAAATAAGGGTGTGTACAATTGTCAAGTTGTGTACCTTGCATAATAGTAAAAAATAGATGCATCTAACGGAAAACATTGACTCTGTATTAATAACAAATAATCTTGAGTACATAAGCTAGAAGACTGAAATTACTAAAAAAACTACTTAAATACTACTAAGCATAAAATCTCCGTAGCTGGTCAATGTTCCAAGAGTTAGGCACGGGATCGTCGTCCTCTATGATTAACTTGAAGGAGCCAGGCCGAGTGACTTTGGAGACGATGAAAGGACCTTCCCAGGGACTGAGTAACTTGTGTCGTCCTATAGTATTCTGGATACCCTTGAGGACTAGATCTCTGACTTGAAAGGTGCGAGGGCGCACATTTTTGTCGTAGTGACGACGCAAGCCTTGTAGATATCTGGCAGACTAGAAGAGTGCGTTGAGTTTGACTTCTTCAGCACTGTCAATTTCAAGTCACCGAGTGTTGTCTGCTTCGCCTTCGTCGTACTGCTCGACCCTGGGAGAGTATTCCATGTCAAGTTTGCTGGTAAGATGGCTTCTGAGCCATAAACCAGGAAGAAGGGCGAGTACCCCATCGCTCTACTCTACTGAGTGCGTAACCCCCAAACGACTTTAGGTAACTCATAGATCCACTTGCCACCGTAATCCTCGAGCTCGTCAAATAGCCTGGGCTTTAGTCTAGCTAGCAATAGCCCGTTAGCCCATTCAACTTGGCCGTTAGCCTAAAATGAGCAACGAAGGTGACGAGATCCTAACATATGGGTATGTTAAGCCTCGGGTCCAATGGTTCTTGACCGAAGAAGAACCCCCGACTGACCCCTTCAGGATCGCTCATGGGCTCGGGGGCTATGCCTATCGGGCACGCTCGCGCGCACCCTCTGGCAAAGAGACCTAGCCAAGCCTAACTTGGCCACGACCGCCGCTTGGGGCTCGGGGGCTCACCCAAGCCCCAGGCACCCCATCTATTGCGCATCCAGGCCTGTCCCTTAGCTCCTGCCCGGCTAACGATGCCAGCTAAGGCCCAGGCATAAGAAGACAAGCTCCGGGCTACTAATGCTTGGGGGCTCCCTAGCGCCGCTCCCTAGGCGTGGCCCTACTAATTGCTCCCCCGACAAGGTCACGTCCAGGGTGTGACACAAGAAGACAAAGCTTTCACTCGGCCTCCCAGGGGCTCGAGGGCTCTGGGCCCGCACGTCTGCCCCTGGAGCTGACCTCCTTCACCACCAAGAAGACTCTAGAAGGTCTATCCGAGGGAGGCTGGTCCAAGCCAACACAGCCTGACATGTAGAAGTGTCAGAACAGAGCAGCCAGACGACGCCCAAGGCATCTTCAGCACCAAGACACCGCCATGATCCATGGCGCAACACTGCAAGACCCTCCTGGACTCTGGCACACATAGACCATAGACTAGTTCCCCCAAATCACCATGTATCCAACCTATCTTGTTATATAAGGGATGATGTCAGACCTAGGAGGGGGGAGGGTCCTAGATCGATCACTAGACACTCCATTCTAGGATAACCCCCTACCAAATCTCTCTCTACACTCTATTGTAACCCCCAATTTTGGGTGCTCTTGAGTATAAGGATCATCAGCTACTGGACGTAGGGACCGAATTAGCCCAAACCAGGATAAACCGTTGCATCTTCTCTGCGTGATTCTTGTGTTCCTGAGTTCACCCGAGCCACCAGAGACCTGTACTCTAACACCGACTCAAACAACAATGCTTGCCATGGTTTTGACCCTGTGACTGCTGGTGTGCTAGGTAGGGGGCAGCGTCAAGTGTGATTCTGGCTCTATGGTGGCTGGAGCCACCCGCCTCATTGCCGGAGCAAGCGGCACTGCCCTAGATAGCGGTGTTCGCTTCCCCGGTGAGTTCTCCGTCATGGCCGGCACCTTCGCTCCAGGCTAGGTCCTCAACTTTGGGAGCCTGGCCTACGTCACCGACTGCTACACCGAGCTTTGTCCACTCCATGAAGCTGTGCTAGCGGGCAACAAGCCCCTGGTGTCGCCCCCTCTGCTAGGACTTCTGGGAGCAGATCTTGAGGTTCTAGCCCGCCAGATCCGATGCGGTCTGGGCCCAAACCCCACTGTGCCGGACCATCACTAGAAGTTCTACATGTTGGCCAATGTTCACTACAAGATCACCACTAGTGAGGTGCTCCCACCGCCTGACCGCTTCTGGTACTACCTCTCGGACCTGCCTTTTGGGATACAGAAAGCGGCAACGTCTTTCTAGTTGGAGCTAGAGCACCTCATCAGTAGCGAGGTGCCACGGAGCGCCATCCTCTCCGGCGCAGCATGGACTGACATCCCCTTGCTCCGCGCCTTCCTTGAGATCCTCTCGGGGAATGGCCCGGAGTACGACTCCGACGACATCGACTACAATGCCCTGCCGCGCATGTGCTACCACATCGATGGCGAGGATCCTACCAAGGAGGCACCTAGGCTCACGCTGTCGGACTAGAGTCCTATTTTACTGAGCTTTGAAAGGCTTGATCGATCCAACCTTGGCTCCGCTTACCGAAAAACTAACTAAGGCGAAGTTCAAAGGAATTAAGTAAGCCACCAATGGCTTCTAGTTGTTTTTTACCCTTCCAGGCTCTTTTCCCCCGTGGCTAGTTTCAACATAAAAGGAAGAAGTCGGGTCCATGCGGTTCACCTTTTTGAATGCAACAGTGTTTTTGTCTTTGGCAATACCAGCTAGCTTGCTACTTACTTGTGTGGGAGTCCATTTATCATAGGAATCTTCATGTTCAAATATGAATGAAAGCTTTAATCACATCTAGATTTTCTAATCCTTACTTTTGGAGAGTGGATCTATCCAATTAGAATCCCCCATCCATCCTACTCGTAACACAATAGCATTAGTAAAGATAGGACAGAGACTTTTGAAAAGAAAAGAGAAGTTGTGGTACTTTCAAGTAGACTTGGACTAAAGGAATTGCTTGAAGTGAAGGACCTTGCTCTATCCCCAAGGATAGACATTTCATCTTTTCCTCAGATTCTAGTTCTCCTAAGCTCTATAGAAGAAGCCTATGGTTGAGAAGGCAGCCGTGTGGCCTACCTTCAGGAGAAGGCAGACCGCTTGCGAGCTGGGCAGGTGGACTTGGAGGCCACTGAGGCAGGGCTCGAGTGCTAAAGGTAGGACTTTGCGTGGCAACAAGCCACGCACCCTCTCGGCGATGACAACGACTCTCGCACAAGGGCTCCTGGTGGCCTCCGCTTCCCCCACACAGCGTACAACATGGTGGCCGCCGCCTGCCGCCTGGAAGACATCTCTGACATGCTAGACCCAAAGACCAATGAACGGTTGAATGAGGCAAAATGGCTCCTCCACGTCACCCTCGAGCAGCAGGTCAAGAGTTTGGCCTCCTAGCACCGGGTCATGCTCTCTCGGCCGTCCCAAACGACGGCCATCACCAATAGGGACCGCTTCGACGCTCATGCCCCACCGCCGAGAGGAAGCAATGGTGACACCTCTGGCAATAGCTCTAATCGGCCATAGACCTAGGGCACCAAGCCTTGGCAGGAGCAAAGGCACAACCTTTCTCCTCGGCGTCCCCCTACGCGCCACCAGATCGGCAATGACCATGATGTCCATGACACCATCGTGGCCAGACATCACGCTCAGCCATAGTCCTGCACCCCTGAGCGGCGAGTAGGGGGCACCGCCCTGGATCACTTCGCCCCCCTAGCGTTTGGGGTAGCGATCCGGGCGGCTCCCTACCCCAGGCAGTTCTGGCCACCGATGCACATCTCCAAGTACGATGGTGAGACCAACCCAGACCATTGGCTGGAGGACTACCACCTAGCCATGAAGACCGGGGGTCAGACGATGACTTCATTGTCCAGTACCTTCCCCTACTCCTATCAAGCTTGGCTAGAGCTTGGCTCGAGCAGTTCAAGGCCGGCAGCATCCGCTGCTAGGGCGATCTCCATTCTGCCTTCATCAGCCACTTCTAGGGTACCTACACCCCCTAGGGAACTCCTGGGACCTCTGCAACTACTAGCGAAGGGCCAACAACACCCTTCAGGAGTGCATTCAATGTTTCTCTAAGAAGCACAATGAGCTCCCCAACATCACCGACACCGACATGTTCAACGCCTTCATCTCCGGCACGACCAATGATGAGCTCAATCATACTCTCGGCCACGAGACACCGTGCATGACGCGGGAGCTCTTGGACATCGCCACCCAGTATGCCACCAGTGAGGAGGCGGTCCAGGCCAACTTTAGTGGGAAAGCCAAGGCTGCCTGCCACCTCAGTGGTGACAATGGCAGTGACAATCCCACCTCGTCCCAACGGCCCTACGACAAGCGGAACAAGGACCAAAAGTGTCGTGGAGAGGAGATGGTGGCTGCGGTGGACCACGCCACCAGACCTCAGCCCCGTGGGCGTGGCACATGCCTAGAGCACCTTGAAATGGCGCTCGAGGCCCACTACCCCTTCCACGGAGGGCAAGTGAAGCATCTCCACAAGGACTACGCTACAATGAAGGGCTACATCTGTAGCACCCTTGGCCAATAGGGCAAGACCCAGAAGCCTGCCCCAAAGGCCGGTGACCCAATGAACAGTGCCCAAGAAGAAGACAACGAGTTCCCCGAGGCCGAGTGCTGCCTCATGATCTTTGGGGGCTCCTAGGCATATGAGTCCTACCGGTAGCGCCGCATCATCGAGCAGGAGGTGAACACTGTTCACACCCTCGCCTTCCCAACATGGCTCCGATGGTCCTAGACGGCCATCACCTTCAACCAAGAAGATCACTCCGATCGCGTCCCTCATCCGGGGTGCTACCTGCTCGTGGTCAGCCTGATCATGAGCACTGCGCGCCTCACCAAGGTGCTGATGGACGAAGGCAGCGGCCTCAACATACTCTACACCAGCACCCTCGACAAGAAGGGCATCCCTTGGAGCAGCCTACACCCCAGCAAGGCGCCGTTCTATAGGATCATGCCGGGAAAGGAAGTCATGCCCCTCGGGCGTATCCGGTTCAACGTCACCTTCGTCCAGCCGGACAACTTCCGCAAGGAGCCACTCACCTTCGAGGTGGTTGACTTCCCCAACATCTACCATGCCCTCCTTGGTTGACCATGCTTTGACAAGTTCATGGCCGTCCCTAACTACACCTACCTCAAGCTCACGATGCCCTGCCTGAAGAGGGTCATCACCGTCGTGGGCAACTTCGAGCAAGCCTACTACTACGAGCAAGATTGCATTACCCAGGCGGCCACACTCATCACCCCCTATGCTCCTGATGGCCCATGCCGCGACATAGAATGGGCACCAGTGGAGGAAGCAACCAAGGCAGCAGCGGTGCTTGATCGACCGAGCATCGACAAGGCGACCAACACTCCTGGCGGCAGCGGTGGCTCGGTTGGCCCCTCCATCCATGCACTCAGCCCCCTAGAAGGGGTTGACCCAATCGAGGTGAGTTTCGACCTTTCCCCATGAGGGAAGGCCATCATCGAGCCATCCTCCCAGAAGCTCCGTCTCTCGAGCCATGGCCTGCCTACTAACCTCCTTCGCTGGCCTACCTCTCCAACAACAAAAACCAAGATAAATCCCGTCTTCCCGACCCTCTTGCTTCGCTTATTTCTATAGCTGTTTCCCTTAACCCGAGCCACCCCAGTGGTAGCTCGGCTGCACCTAAGGATCGACCGAGTGTTGGTATAAATTAATGCACAAAGAATAATTCACAAGCATATGGATATTATACCGATGTAGCACTTCACCAGGAGTACCTAGTTTTATATCGAGCTCGTGGAAACGTGTGTGAGAATAACCAAATCTAACTTATCCCAACTTCACAACCAAGGCTAGATAATAGGAGCGTATAGGAGATTGCTAAGGTCTTCTAGTTCTAACTTCGGTAGGCTTTGTCTTTTATTGTTCAATTCTGGGGATATTACTAGAGAAAACACAAGCAGAGTATGTTTCCTATAGTAACAAGGTCCTACTAGGCCAACTAACTAGAGGTGGACTATAGAGGATTCAACGAGGCTATAAGAGTCACCCTCGCGAGCTACCACCGATCTAGAAAATAGGGTACATCCACGAGTAACTGAGTCTAAGCACCACGCTTACACTATGAATACTACTTCAACCCAAGAGCTACAAGGATTAAAGTACTCAAAAGAGAGTTGCAAACCTGAAGAACAATATGAACAAGATGCTTACTTGAATTAGAAGTTGATTACCAGAGAAATCTTAGAAGTAAGCTCAAGAAGAATTTGATTCCGCTTAGGTACAAGCCGTAGAGAGAGCACCGACAGGCTAGGACTCCTCCTAACTCTTCCCTCTCACTCTATCTCTCTATTTCTAATATAAGACTAGATCCTATTGAGGACTAATCTTCTCTTGATTGCTAGCTCTGATCCTGGTGAACATATGTATTAGGGTTTCAGACCCTTAGGCTCTTAGGATCAAATGTCAATCTATCTCCTCGAGGGTGCTGTGCAGGCTAGTATATATAGGCTAGAGCGTCAATCCTGAGCCCTCGGATCAAACCAACTTGAATAAATGGCGGAGATGCAATCCTTAAGGTGGTGGAGAACAGACGTAACAATGAGGGACTGCCATGTGGACCCCATAGGCTGGCTGGCCTATAGGTGGGGCCAACCAGCCCCACTTGTCAGTGGCCTAGGCTCTGCTTCGGTGATTCACCTTCTGGAGTCTTCTAGAGTCTTTCCACATTATTTATGTGGCAGAATTCTATGATTTCCTTTGACGAATATGCCCTTCTTGTCGGTTTTCTGATTAAATCATGCTGGAAACATAGATTCACCAAAACTCATGGATTTTGTCAGTTTAAACCTCTAAGTCTACATTGGTGATCCATTTTAGCCATTTATTCAAGTTATATTGATGGTTTGTGATAAATGTTAAGTACCATCAACCTTGAGCTAACCACATGCCGACCTTTTAGAAGGACCGCCGTAGAAGGCCCCCAAGCGAAGCAATGATGGGACCGACGAGGCAACATAACCGAGCGAGGGATCGTCAAGGCGCTAACAAAACGGCCTCGACCGCCGTGTTACCAGCTATGTCATCTTTCCTTTCTCTTGTGTCTATTCTATTTTCTTTGCAGGTATCTGCCTATCTCCCATTCCTTCATCGGATCGTGCCACCCCACCGCACTATGGTCTGGGCCCCCCAGAAGGGGCATCGCCGAGGGTTCTAAGGCTGGCCCACTTGGCTTCAAGGCCACCCAAAGCAACTGAAAGTGTGAGGGACGTTCGGGAGATGAGCCCACGTGGTTGTAGCAGGGGTGCCTAGACACGTCCTGACCGTCTGAACGAATGATGTCCAAGTACTGACTTAGAGCCGCTCATGGTGACCCAATGAGGGAGGCAACGAGCCCCCGAGTACTGATAGACGGGCTTAGGAACTATATGAGTGGCTCAGTCAGGAAGCCAAGGATCTCCCCTCTAGGGGACATGACTAGGGCACGGAATGACAGTAAACCTAGGGTTCTCATGGACTTACCCATTAGCAGCATGGGCACGACAATCTTGTTCAATGAGGCCATCATCATAACATCCCATCGCAATGAGGGACTAAGTCTCTAAGCATGAGTCTTAAGGAAATGGGATTACAAATGAAAGTAATTTCATTCCATTAATTGGGAATTACCTGATACAATATACGGCAGCAAAAACCATGGTCTGCCACCATCTATACGGCAGCAAAGGCCGTAGGGCACGCCTAACCTCTGGGTTGGGGCCCTGCGGGACACAAGGCTTAGGCTGGTGGGCTAGCGTTGGGTCTCTTCCTCGAGGTCCAAAGCCGGGCGACGTCGATCGTCGCTCTATCAGTGGGGCCGAGCCCTCCTTCGCCATCGCCGGGTCAGAGGGGCAACGACCGATGTGTCATGACCCCCTCCCCGATCAGAGGGCGTTAGAACCCTAGCGACATCTCTAGAGTTCTTACACCCTCTAGGGGAGGGGAACACGATAGACACCCCTAGCGTCATGTCGTCACCCCTCCTTCACTGGAGTCCTTCCATGCTCGAAGAAGCAGCCACCCGATGGACAAGACAAAGCTCACTCGAAGGGAAGCGTCACACTCCATCGCTGCCGCCATCATCACCGAGAAGATAGATTTGAAGAAGAATAAGAGAAGGGGCTAGAGGAAGGGATTGAGGGCACTACATCCCATACGAGATCCCCCTTTATAGCCCAGATGATGTGCCATGAGCGGCTCTGGGCCCTCCGATCGGCCATTAGCGGCTAGAAGGGGCCCCGAGGAACCAGCTAGGTGCCCCTTCAACCACCGTAGCATGCCTCCGGGCGGTTGTGTGATGATGGCCATAGTAAAGGCAGAGTTAGGGAACCACTAACAACGAGTCATGTCCCCGCTCCACTTTCCACCAACACGCGCCGCCCACTCCACGCATGCCTCCTCATGGGACTTAGAGGGATCCGACTCCCCCTAGGCTCATCGGCTACCATCGATGGCCAGGATCCACCCACACCAACTACAATGGCTCCTCCACTAGATATGCTCCATGTGGCTCCGACGTCCCATCTCCCAGACAAGACGGGATGACGCAGGGGTGCACGTCATAACTTCTCCACCAAGCACGATGGCCCAGACACCATCAACCACCTGTGCAAGGTGTCAGCGAACAGGACATGCCCAGAAGTCATCCCTTCCGCTGGCAAGGGGGCCCCACAGTGGCCTCGGGGGCTGCACCAGCTCCCTAAATGGAGCAGCCTGACCCCTCGATCAATGGGCGCTCGGGTGGTGCATCCCCCAAAACCAACCAACTCCCCTGAGTTGGGTTGGGAGCCACTGAGCAACAAGCCCAATGAGGGCCCCCATCCAAGGCTCAGCGCGTTCCCCGCACCCCGATCTATAGCCGCAGGAGGTCGGCCCCAGAAGGCCGGCTCAAGGCTTGCTACCGCAGCCCTCAGAAGGGCATGGCACTTTGGATGATCAGATGGCCTCGAGCTAGAGCCCAACGCTCTTGATCACCCGGCCTAGGGTAGGCTCCGATCAAAAAGGAGGGCGCCCCTAGGCCTGAAGTTGGCAACTCCCAGACGAGTTCACCGAGCCCCCGCTTGAGTCGAAGACCCATGCGACATAGACTCGTGAAGGGATCGACACCATCTCCGCTCGGCCCTGACAGCCGAGCAGCACCCATCATGATGAAGAGCAAGGCCCCAAGCAGGGCGCATCACTCTTGTCAGTGGAAGCTATCCCCGCTAAAGAGGGTTCAGTCACCACAAGATCGAATTCAACCCTTCATCGCCATCACGCCAGGTGAGGTTACAAAGGGCTTAGGGCTCCGAATGAGGTCCAATGGTTCCTGACCGAAGAAGACCCCCTGACTGACCCCTTCAGGATCATTTAGGGGCCTGGGGGCTATGCCCATCGGGCATGCTCACGCGTACCCTCTGGCAAAGAGACCCAGCCAAGCCTGACTTGGCCATGATCACCGCTTGGGGCTCGGGGGCTCATCCAAGCCCTAGGCACCCGATCTACGGCGCATCTAGGCCCGACCCTTGGCTCCTGCTCAGCTAACGACGCCAACTATGGCCCAGGCACAAGAAGACAAGCTCTGGACCTAAAAACTGTGTTGACTAAACTTTTGGAGGCTGCGTGGTTACCACAACACCTAGAATATCTTCTGCCCTTCTTCAGGTGTAATGCATTTGAGGAGAACCCCAAAGGATGCGCCCCATCGGTAGAGCCTGTCTCCGACTAGGTTGTAATTATTACTCCTTTGAGTGATCTATTCTGCTTCTACCTTGCCTTCAGACAGCTTATGGTCTCAGATGTAGTCGATGAAGACTTGTGTCCATGCCAGGTTGATGACTAGTGCTTGTGCATCGAGTGTCGGGGTATCGGTTGATGTGGAAGCTTCCTGCTTAATTGAAGGGACATCGAGTTCTTGTACAAACACACCAGCCGATACCTGTGCTCCATCTGACCCTAGCTTGGCCAAAACATCAGCTGCAACATTGAGATCCCATACGACATGATGGATTTCCAAGCCTTGAAAATGCTTCTCAAGTTTGTAGACTTCTACACAGTAAGCGTCCGTGGTCTCGTTCGTACAGTCCCAATCTTTGTTCACTTGATTAATGACTACCGAGGAATCACCATAGATGAGTAGTCACTTGATGCCGAGTGAGACTGCCACTCGGAGGCCGTGAAGAAGGGCCTCATACTCAGCTTCGTTGTTGGTAGTAGGCCAGCTTTCCATCGGGAAAGATGAAGAGAACACCAGCACCTGTGCCCCCGAGCTTGAGGGAGCCATCAAAGTACATTTTCTAATGGTCTAGGATTACTGTCGGAGTAGGCTACTAGAGTTTGGTCCACTCGGCTATAAAATCAGCCAAGACTTGGGATTTGATAGCTTTATGAGAGGCGAACTTGATGTTGAGTGCTCTGAGTTCAACTGACCACTTGAATATGCGTCCTATTACATCACGTTTGTGTAGGACATTGCTGAGTAGGAAGTCTGATACCACTGTGACCTTAAGCTCATCAAAGTAGTGGCAGAGCTTGTGTGAAGTAATTAGTAGGGCGTAGAGGAGCTTTTGCACATGTGGGTACCCAACCTTAGAGTCTGATAGCACTTCGCTAATGTAATAGACAAGTCATTGTACCTTGTATGCATGTCCTTCCTCAGTCCGTTTCACAATAATTATCGTGCTGACTACCATAGTAGTAGCTGCAATGTAGAGTAAGAGTGGCTCTCGTTTTTCTGGTGGAGTAAGTATCGGAGAGGTGGAGAGGTATTCTTTGAGCTTTTGGAATGCTTCATCCGCTTCTGCTATCCACTCAAACTTGCCTGACTTCTTCAACAACTTGAAAGTGGGCAAACCTTTCTCCCTGAGTCACGAGATAAAACAATTGAGGGCAGCCATACACCCCGTCAACTTCTGGACATCTTTGACGTAGTGAGGACGAGTCATCTGAGTGATTGCTTGGATCTGCTTCGTGCTGGCTTCAATGCCCGATGACTCACGAGAAACCCCAATAGCTATCTGGATGGAACTAAAAACACTTTGTTGGGTTAAGCTTCCACTTATACTCTCGGAGGTTGTCAAAGGTCTCCTTTAGATCAGCGATTAGAATAGAGGGATCCTTGGTCTTGACGACTACATCATCCATGTAGGCTTCTACGTTACAACTGATATGTTCACTTAAACATGCCTGGATAGCCCGTTGATAGGTTGCACCGTTGTTTTTTAATCCAAACGACATAGTGTGGTAGAATCGCCCGAACTAACATGCTTTCAGAGGTGCTCGTCTTCCACTAGACACTAAGCACCCTGAAAGTTAGCTACATCGGACTGTTCTATCGAGCCCACCCCAAGGGAGAACCCAAAACAATCCATGTTTTACATCTAGAATCCAATAATGAGTACGAGCTTACAATACTTAGTCCATTTCATACAACAAGAGTTCTTGGAAATTATTTATTACAATACCAGAGTTCAGAGTGCGATAATTAAACAGCGGAATGGAAATAAACATCTAGTGGAAACGATACAAGGATCCATCTATGCCCATCAGAAGAATCCTCCACACAAGAGCTACTCCTCAAGCTGCACCTGCAATAGGGATAAAATAAACCCTGAGTACACAATGTACTCGCAAGACTTACCTGACTAGTGGGAATAGTTTCCCAACTCCAAGGAGTATGATAGGCAATATGGGTTTGATGTTTTCTTTTGTTTGCGAAAAGCATTACTAATAGTTCATCCTTACAGTCAAGTTTTGTTAGCAATCATGATTACTTCACTAGATAACCATTCTTGGTAGGCACCTGTTCTACTTTCAAGCAAGGGTTGAGCAATCAGAACCATTTTACCATCTTTCATCTTCTAGTTCTTACTATGGTGCTGGACTATAGCCAAGTCATACCGTCTCACGAAAATAGCGATTCGTGAACCAATGTATCCTAGTTGGGTACCCCAAAACACATGCCCCATTTGTACCCTAGGCACAAACAAGACCAACCCATTCCACTCCTGTCATGGGGTCTAGGTCCCCGTCCAAACTTGGACTCCAAGCCCCCACACTTGAGACCTAGTCTCACTATGGTGCTTAGACCTCCACCTTTCCTCACCTCCAATCAGTCGGTCCGAAAAGAGCCAGAACCCACGACAAGAGCGTAACAAGCCTTCCTGCTCCCATAAGCAAGTATGTGCTTAGGATAATAAGTCTGTGACCTGACTACCATCCACAGCAATGGACGGTCCTTAATTGACACGAACAGGAAAAACAGTGTAACCAAGCTAAGCTCCGTTGGCCGCTGGACACAACCTATTACACCCACCAATACCCATACCATATCCCTGCCCTATCTCTATTTTTTTGTTCATCATTTTATCATGAGAGTAAACATAATAATCACTTATTGTGAGTAACGGCAAGTTACTCACGCTACCAAAAATCTAAGCATAGCATCTACTCGAACCTGCGCTAGTAAGACTCATAGGATAGATATATCTATGCATGTGGTTTTCTAAAAATTGATGTAACATAAATGCACATAACAAATATAAACAGTGATTATCAAAAAATAAGGGGTTTTGCATCGGGGCTTGCCTTGGGCAGGCGCGGTGTCAACTGAGTCAGTCAGTGGCGGCTTTAGGACCTCCTCCTGCACGAGAATCTCCTTGTACTCCTCGATGATCTCCTCAAACTCATGATCACCAGTGGTCACAATCTCCACCAACTCGTTCTCTACATGCATGCGATGATGATGCAACACTTAGCACTTAGGCAACAGTAACTCCTAAACTAAGAATACACATACTAAGCTACTAAGCTAGCTCTAATGACTAAGGTACTTTGCTAACTATCATCTTTACCAAGCAAAGTGTTGGGTTCAACTAACAAACACCTAGCTTTACAAATGAAGGATATATCTTTATTTCTACTAATGATTTAATGTATATTGAAACAAAGAGTATTTAACTACCCTAATGTTTAGTCTATTCTAAGGCTACAAAAATTACCGTGAGCACATAATAATACAATGAAGCTACTATAAAAGTTTTAGGTCTAAAGCTATCACCAATTTTACCACAAAATTTTCCTACAATATTTACCCTAACAATATTAAACATTTCCAAATGATTTAATAGCTCCTGGTATCAACATGTACATATATGAACTAAATACACTAACAGATAGAGCACAATTTTAGGAACCTAATAAAATTTGTTTCACAATTTTTGGACACCTACATGATTTTATATGATTTACCAAAGATCAGCTCGAAAATTAAATTAGAAAACTATTTCTAATTCCTTAGGAAAAGAAAAATGAAATCTCCTGCACGGCCCAAACTCGCGGCCCACATGCGTGGCCCGTGCAACACAGCGCGCGCGCAGTGGCCCACAGGCGTGGCCCATGCGAGGCCGGCCTGCAGCGCGAGACGGCCTGCGGCGGGGGAATCCCGCGCGCGCTGGTGATTATGCAAAATAGACCTCGCACTTCTCCTAAATTATAACTAAGTACTAACACTATTTCCCCTCTCTCAAACCTTTTTACTTAACCCCTTGGCCTTTCCCTAATTCACCCGCGTGCACCCCCCGGTGGCTCAGTGCACGGCGTCACGGCGGGTGATGACACGACGCGACCGTGCTAGCCACCAGAGGCTCGCGCTGGCCCAACCGACAACACCAAGTAGCAACGTGGGGTAGCGAGAAGCGCGGGAGTGAGCTGCAGTGATGCGCGACCATCCACGGCGGTGACGCAGCTGTTCCGGTGATCTAGAGCACCTAAGAACCTTACTGGCTAGCGAGGGAGCATCAGTAGACTACCGTGGACCTAGCCATGGTGACGGTTGTGGTGGAGGATGGCGGAGGAGGTGTGGCGACGTGCGGCTAAGCCGTGCGGTGGCGCGGTCGTGTCAGTGGTGGCGGGGAGACGGTAGCAGTTCCACTAACATGCGTAAGGTGGAGAGGGAGGCAAGACAAAGCTAGTGGTGTAGGTGAATTGGTTCGGGATGGGCGGTAGGAGGGCTGCCCACATCCACGGTCGGACATGGCCTTATCGGCACGACGGTGGGGAAACTCCAAAATTGCAGCTTATCAGTGCCTCCTTCATGGCTAGGTGGGGTCGGGTAGTGAGAGGACGTGATGTTGAAACCATGGATGCACTGAATTGAATGGAGGTGATCGTTCGCTGGGTAATTTGATGGCGCGGCTCAACGGCGGTAGCGGAGGGAGAAAGAGAGAAAGAGAGGGATGGGGCACGGCAGTTGGGCTCGGCTTGTCCACGCCTTTGCGTGATGCGATCGGTGTGATCATGGAGGCCCACGCATAGGCGCTAGCAGACAGGCGTGCGTATTTGTGACTGGCATGGCCCGTGCGCCGCAGTGCCATCAATGACAAGGCGACGACAGAGGCAGCATCGCACTAGGCCGGCAGCGGTGCAGAGATGCAGAGGGAGGCACGGACATGACGATGAGGCGATGGCACCAGCAGCGGCTACGGCACAGCGTGGGGCGGGTCGCAGTGCGGCAGCGTGGCGTGGCCAGCGGCAGCACCGCCCGGCTGCATAAGAAGCAGCAGCGGCTCTGCGCGCTAGGAGCCAGCGGTGGCCAGGCCATAGCCTGGCCAGAGCAGTCATGGCCGGTTATGCGTGGTAGCGCACGTGCATGCGGGACAGCCAGCATGGCGACGCTGAACGCCTGAGCGTGGTGACCGCGCCCACGTGGCCAACCAGCCCGAAACCGTGTCGTGGATGAATTTTAAAGCGCCTATAAAAACTAAACGGTTGCTTCTGGACTTTAACCATCATCACCATACGCAAGATGGCCTATGAGACTACCAAATTGAGCTATAACACTACACCACTCCTTAACCCAATCTCTCAAAATAATTTGCTAAACATAGCAATGTCTAGCTATTGACAAACTTGGAATTTTTTCTAAGTTTTGAGCTGAACTTGATTTCAATTTGCAATTTCTTGGCTAGTAGAAATATTAGCTAGTAATATCATTTTTCAACAGCAAGTATTTCACTGTCATCTACAAAGTTTGTACTTAAACTTTATTTAAGTATCACACACATGTTCTATAGTATTTTTTATTAATAAAAATTAGTTTTGAACCCTACTTGATATACATGAGCTTATTGAATCAACTTTCATTTAGCATTTTTATTGATCATTTTAAGTTACAAGAAATTTATCTACACATTCTATCACATGCATTAACACATAAACATGATGCTCATGACATGTTTTAGTAAATGATTTAGGGTGTAACATCGAGGGTGTTACAACTCTCCCCCCTTAAACAAAATCTCGTTCTGAGATTTCACGTGAGTGCCTAGTGTAGGAAAAAGGGTAAGAGTGAGCTTTTAACATAAACTATTACCTCAGCACACCGGGAAGAAGATGGGGATAATGCTCAAGAATATAACTGCTCCCAAGTTGCTTCATCCTCTAAATGGTTTTACCACTGGACTTTATAAAATTTCACCACATTGTTTCTAGTAACTCTCTCTTTTTCATCCAAAATTTTGATGGGATGCTCAATATAAGAAAGATCAGCTTGGAGAGGGAGTCCTTTAATTTCCACCACTTCCTCAGGAATTTACAAACACTTTTTTAGCTAGGAGACATGGAAAATATTATGGACTGCTGATAAAATATCCAGAAGTTGGAGACAATAAGCAACAGAACCACACCGCTCCAAAATTTTATAAGGTCCAACATAACGAGGAGCTAACTTTCCACGGACTCTGAATCAATGCACACCTCTCATCGGGGATACCTTTAGGTACAAATGGTCACCAACTTCAAACTACAAGGGCCTTCTCCTCTTGTCCTCATAAGCTTTTTGATGGTTTTGAGCTGCTTTCAAATGACTCTGAATAACCCTGACCTGTTCTCTTACTTCTTTGATAAAATCAGGTCCAAAGTACACACAGTCACCCACTTCAACCTAGTTAAGAGGTATTCTACATTTATTACCATATAGGGCCTCGAATGGTGCCATTCGATTGCTCTCTTGATAGCTATTGTTATAGGAAAACTCAGCTAAAGTTAAGCATTCGTCCCATTTTTCTGGATAAGAAATGGCACAAGCTCTCAACATTCTTCAAGTACATGATTGTCTCTTTCTGTCTGACCGTTAGTTTGTAGATGATAAGCTAAACTTCTGAGGAGACGATAAGAGTGAGTGGCTATCACTAGTCTCACTGTTCGTCCGAGTTTTAATGCACAACTACGTACCCAAAGTTCTGATTCTATAGGCAATAGAAATAGAAATAGCCATAGGCAAATGAATGTGATGCACCAAAATCAAATAATACATATGCTGGGTGGGATTCAATAGTGAATGTACCAGCCATCATGGGCTCTCCCTATGGAATCTCCTTAGCCTCAGTGAAGTTAACCTACCCCAAGTGGCTCACGGGCACCTTCTTCCTGATGATAATCCTCTTGACCAAACAAGAGTTGGCTAAATGCTAAGAAGACTGAGTAAGCTAGTTTTGGGGGCACTCACGAGCATAGTAGCCTTCCTTGCCACACTTGAAACAAGCACTTGGCTTCTTCCATGTGGTAGAACCTGTGGTAGAACCACCCGAAATAACACGCTTTCGGAGATGCTCGTCTTCCATTAGACACTAAGCACCCTAAAAGTTAGCTACATCGGATAGTTCCATCGAGCCCACCCCAAGGGAGAACTCAAAACATTCCACGTTTTACATCCAGAATCCAATAATGAGTATGAGCTTACAATACTTAGTCCATTTAATACAACAAGAGTTCTTAGAAATTATTTATTACAATACCAGAGTTCAGAGTGCGATAATTAAACAGTGGAATGGAAATAATGCCTACCTTCTTAGTTGGTCTCTCCATATCTTCGGGCTTAGTCTGCTATGCAAGGTTGGCAATCTCTTGTGCTTCAAAGGCTTGCTGCACCTTGGCTACGATATGAATAGCTTTTGTGTCATAGTGATAAGAGCGCTTTAAGTCACCTCGGAAGGAGAGTACACCATTGGGACCCAACATTTTGAGCAAGAGGTACGGGTAGTGGGGGATAGCCATAAATTTGGCGAGAGTAGGTCATCCAAAGATAGCATGGTAAGATGATTCAAAATCAGCCCCCTTGAACTTGATGAACTCCGTTCAGAAATTGTTTGGGGTGCCAAACGTAACCGGGAGCGTGATCTATCCGAGCGGCATAGCAGCTTTGCCGGGTACTATCCCATAGAAAGGGATGTCTGTTGGAGTAAGTAGGCTGGTGAAGTCTAGGCCTATCTTCTTCAATGTATCTGCAAATATGATGTTCAATCCTGCGCCACCATCGATCAAAACCTTAGGGACTGTCATGCCAGCTATTGTTGGGCCTAGGGCGAGTGGGTAATGGCCAGCATTAGACATGCTAGTCCATTGATCTTTTCTGAAGAAGTGGATCGAGTACTCGGACCAATTGAGGTACTTGGGTACTCGGACCAATTGAGGCCTCGAAGAGCCAACTTCCCCGTGCGCTTATTTGACAAGGATGGGACTCCTACGAAGATTACTGCAATGGCACCCATAGGCTACTAGAAGCCTGGATCAGGGTTATCATCGCCATCCTTGTTGTTATCGGCCTTACCCTTGCCCTTACTGGTCTTAGCGTAAAATCCCAGCTCTTGGAGTTGCCTACACTCGGCTACCGTGTGCTTGGCATTCTTGTGGAGAGGACATGGTAGATTCTTGAGGTCTTCAAACTTCTTGTTATTCTTGTTAGACTTCTTGGACCTATCCATGGAGGCAAGGGTGTTGTCGAGTCCTCATTTTCTGTTGGACTGTCCATCCTAATTTCCCTTTGGGTCGTAGTTTCTGTTGTCCGGCTGACCATGTGGGAATCACTCGCGAGTACACTCCTCAGATGCAATCATCTTGTGTACTGTATGCTTGAAATCCTCAGCGGTTTCAGGGTTATCATCACAGAACTTTTCAAACTGCCACTTGTACTTGATCACGTTAGAAAAGTGTTCAATCACCTCCCTATCCATGATGTCAAAGACTTGGGCTCATAACTCAGCAAGCTCATAAACTTGTATGTTGCATTTGTATGTGCATTACATATGTTTGCTTGCATGGCACATGTTTTAAAATTCTATATCCATGCTTGTGTGGTGTATGCTAGATTGTAGAAAGTGATTGACGAAATGAAAACTCGCATGCATAGGATAGCTAGATATTCCTTGATCTTTTACAAGTGGCACTAGAACCTTGGTTCTAATGTTGATCTCATGAGGTATCTAGTTTCTCTTTGTTTTTCAAGTGGTATCTAGCAAACCATGGTGCTAAGGATGGTGTTCAAATGGCAACTTCGATTGGTATTACGTGTCAAAGGTCCATTCTTTACACCTTAGCATCATTTGGTAGCTATTACTCTCCCAAACTTCCAATCCTTGCATATGTGCAAGCTTTCAAATTCAAACTCTTAGCACATATGTAGGGGGAGCTAATACTACTAATTTTGGTTGATGAAACTTGTCCATAACCTTTACACATGGTAATATGCTTGGGCAAGCAACATGAATCCAAAAAGACTTCATTGAATATCTTTGCGAAAAGGTTGTCATCAATTACTAAAAAGGGAGAGATTGGAAGCCCTAGTTTGGTTTTGGATAATTGATGAAACCTATGCACTAACCTTTGTCATGAGTTGTGATATGAGCTAGGTTGGTGCAATCCAAGTGAGGAGCATGGTGGCACTCAAATGGTGACATTGATCACATAAAATGATGAAGATGGCCACATGAGATGATGATCAAGTGCGAAACTTGGAAAAGAAGAAAGAGAAAAACAAAACCCTATGGAGATCAAGGCAAAGGTATAAATAGTGACTTTGTTTTAGTGATCAAGACACTATAGAGAGTGTGATCACATTTAGGGTAGATGGCCATACTATTAAGAGGGGTTCTTAACTAGACATTTTGGTCATCTAGTGCCACTAGGTGTTGAACTTCATGTATTGCATTTAGGCCTAGTGCACATCGGAGAGCAAGCGAAAATATTTATTGAAAATGTTTTGAGAAATACTAACTTGGCTCTAACATGTTTTGAGAAAACACTTTGAGGGTTAGCAACGCTTGCAAAGAAGTGTTCGACTGCTTGTGGATTGCATTGAAAATTGAAAACATAGCTAACAAAGGTGTTTGCCTCAGGGTGGTCACTGCCATCAGTGTGGCGATGAACCACCCTGACCTGTCTGGTGACCGGTTGGCAGAGGCTGAGAGATGCTGGTGCTGGGGCTGGCGCCACCACTGTTCTGGTGGCACCGCCGCCCCTAGGGCGGTGCCCACCCGGATGTGGCCAAGAGCAGCAAGTTGAATGGAGGGCACCGGAGTGTCTGGAGTTCACTGCCTCGGGCGTGGTGGTGCACCACCATAGGTAGGGCAGTGCCACCGCCACTTTTTTCTAGAGAGTAGGGGTTCTGGCTTCGGTCACCGCCACGGGCACCGCCACTGGGACGACGGTGCACCGCCTTTTTTCGGAGACCTTGTCTCTCGGGGGCATGGCTAGGCAGTCACCGCCACCCCTGGGGCAGTGCCACTGCCACCCTATCCAGTGCCCCAATGGCTAGTTTGTAGCCATTGGAATTAGACCATTGGGTAGGTCACCGCCAAGTCTGGTGCCAGGCACTGCCCTGTCCGTTGACCTCGTAGACAGCAGTTCCATAGGGGTAACGGCTCTATTTACTTGTGTGGCTATAAATAGAGGGTGTGGCCAGCTTTGGCCACTCTCTTGGCACCTCTTACACTTGTGCACACCCTTTGGAAGCTGAGCAACACACTCCACTCACTTGCCCACTTGATTTCATCATCTTAAGTGAGATTGGAGAGCCTCTAGTGCATTGCATTGAGTTGCATCATCTTGTGGCACTAGTTGGGTGATTTGGGCTGGTTGTGAGCTTGTTACTCTTGGTGTTTGACGTCACCTAGATAGCCCGGTGAATGGAGGATCATTGAGCGGAGTTGGTGATTGTCTCCTGCCTTGATCGGTTGCTTGTGCGGGTTCTTGACCTTCTCCCAACAAAGGGCCAGAAGGTACTCTAATGGATTGCACGTGTCATTGAGCTACCTCACTTGTGGGTAGGTTTTTGCAGTGTCCAATTGTGTGGATGAGGTTCGTGCAACACCTCATAGCCGCCGAACCACCAAATGTTGGTCGACACAACAGGGACTAGCGTGCCGGCAATCACGTGAACCTCGGGAGAAAAATCTTATGTCTCTTGTGTGATTGGATTTCTCCCAGTGATTGATTGGGCTCATCTTGTGATGGGTTCATTCCTCTACATAGCGGTATAATCACCCTACTCACTCCTTTATATTCGTGCAAACTAGTTGTCAAGCTCTTTAGTGTAGCTAGTCTTTGAGAGCTTGTTAGTTTGGTTAGTGTGGCTCTTTAGTTAGTCCATGAGAGCACACTAGCTTAGTGAGTAGTGACTTAGCTCTTGTGTGTGATAGTGATCATAGCAACTAGAATTGTTGGGATAAGTGGCTTGCAACCCGTATAGAGTAAGAGCAAAATTGCATTACGCCGTTTGTCATACTAATCAATTGATCTAGTGCCTTGTAGAATTTTTAATAGGCTATTCACCCCCCTCTAGCCATATTAGGACCTTTCAAGTGGTATCGGAGCCATGGTCACCATTTGATTGAAGGCTTAACAACCTCGATGTCAAAAGATGGCTCAAGTTCGGTTCAACCATGTGGGGGGCAAACCACCGTTCTTTGATGGCACATGCTATGATTATTGGGAGAGAAAGATGAAGATGTATGTTGGTTCAATCAATAATCAAGTGTGGGATGTGACCGAGAGTGACTATGTGATTCTTGATCCCACAAATCTCACAAACCAAGACAAGGCCAATAAGCAATGCAACACAATGGCTCTCAACACCATCTACAATGCCATTGATTCTTAGGTGTTTGAGTAAATCAAGGATTGTGAGAAAGCTAGTGAGGTGTGGAAGAGATTGGAGGAGACTTATGAGGGCACACCGGCTGTGAAGAGTGCCAAGTTGTACATCCTCAAGGATAAGTTGACAAGCTTCAAGATGAAGGATGATAAGAGCATTCCAGAGATGTTCCATCGATTGCAAGTGATTGTCAATGAGTTGAAGGCTTTGGGTGAGAAGATCAATGATGATGACGTCTCTCATCAGTTCTTGATGTGTTTACCGCCAAGATTTGAGATGTTGAGATTGCTCATCATAAGAGGAGGATTGAAGGAGCTTACCCCTAACCAAGTACTAGGTGATGTCATGACACAAGAGACATACTGTGTGGAAAGGGAAGGGGTTGACAAGGATGAGAAGAAGGAAGACAAAGACAAGAAGAGAAGAGTGTAGCATTCAAGGCTATCTCATCATCCAAAAACAAGGGTAAGTCCAAGAAATTATCAAGTGATGATAAAGATGCTAGTGACATTGATGATGAAGCTATGGCTCTCTTTGTGCGCAAGATGGGAAAGTTCATGAAGAAGAAGGGCTATGGTGTAAGAAAGAGAAGAGATCACAACAAGGAGTATGTGAGAAGATGCTACAAGTGCAAGAGCTCGAATCATGTTGTAGCGGATTGTCCCTATAATAGTGACAATGATGAGGATGAGAAGAAAGAAAAGAAGGAGAAGGAGAAGAAAATGACCTTCCAAAAGAAGAAGAAGGGTGGAGGCTATGTGGTGACATGGGATAATGATGGCTCTTTGGATAGTGATGACTATAGTGATGATGACAAGAAGTCAATCAAGAAGGCACTAGAAAGCATCACCATCAACATCAAGCCTTCCATGTTCGACAGCCCATCGACATGCCTCATGGCAAAGCCTACCAAGGTAAAATATGATGTGAGTGATGATGATTGTGAAAGTGATGATTGTAGGAGTGATGATGATGAGTACACCAAGGAGGAGCTCTTGGACATATGTGAGCAAGTGAACACTTGCTTTGAGATGAAGAGAAAGGAGTGCAAAAAATTGCGCAAGAAGATCAAATCTCTTGAGCAAACCTTTGATGAGCTCAATGCTACTCATGAGAGTCTAAAGGAATGTAACACCCCAGGTGTTTGTCACTAGTTAAGCAATGGGGTTGAGCTCAAACATGACATATTAGTGATGATCAAGGTCTCTAGTTCAAGTCTTACAAGAAGTGACAAGGTGTTAACTTCAATTCACTAAGAATGAGGCCCAACTCAAACTAATTGGAAGACAATGAGCAAAGCAAGTTTGCTGGTGATTGCCCTTTTTGAGCATGTGATTGAGTAATGTTAAACATGCTTATTCCATGTGCCTCATATCCTCTGCCATCTATATGGGTCACTGGAAAAGTTTCATGAAGTTTGGAATCAAGAAGTCACATGAAATGATAAGTTATAATCTTTCTTGGATTGCTTTATTAAGTGAATGGAATTATAGGTCATCAACCAAACCTTGATACCTTGCCCAAATGACTCTAATTAAACTCTACAACAAAAGTCATGAAGGGTTCGTGTTGAGAAAGTGGCCAGAAAATGCCTCAATCGGTCTAAAACTCTAATTTAAGCTTTATCGTGATGCTATTTTGACCTCTGTTGACCCATCACTTACAGTGCTTGCATGGAGTTGCACCTTAAATAAAAGTTGAATTTTGAGTGGAGTAGAACAAACTTTGTTTTTGTACCAAGAGCTAGATCAGCTTGTAAGCAAGTCTAACCGAGTCTCAAATATTGAATCAGCTGCTGTCTTAGGCTCCCGGTAAATTTTTCTAAGTCCCTGAAGTGACCGTAGTAAGTTAACTTTTTGTGACATTTTATCGTCCAAATTCATGTGGTAGCTCAATTAGATTCCTTAAGATGAGTTGAATTATTTTTCATGGTGAAAACAATAGATCAAGTCTCATCAAATTTGGAGTTCATTTGGATCTTCAAAAATAGTTTCCAAAACATCAAAAGTTTACTTTGTCACATAACTGACATTGACATGTCGGCATTCCACGTTCTCCAAATTTTGTTAAGCAACTTGATTTGGTACCAAAATAAAAGTTGGAGTATACACGATGGAGAAGAGCATGTATAAAGATGGCACTTGTTTGACTTCGTTTTGACCATCAATTTGGATTTTTGGTTTGTCGCTGTCAATACGTTGACACTATCACTTTAGAGCTTAATTACCTACTAATCCATAGCTCTAATGGTCCTGCTCCCTAAATACAAGTCGAAGAGCATCTTGAGGAGAGCAACTTTGCTTAAGGCGCCTAGAACCGAATATGCCCCGAAGATGCCCAAAACTTGGTTCTATTGTGGCCACATCATCGCCTGCCAGGTGCTCTAGGAAACTCCTCAATGGGGGAGCGCGTGGACACCATGCAGAGCATCAGCGACCCACCTCCATGACACGTGGTTGCACCCCTGCTCCTCCAAAACTGAGCGCCCGAACTTCTCCACCCCTACCTCACTCGCTTTGCCGCTCCCCTCCTCGTCTAGTCGCTCTGCGCCAGAGCACGGACGTCGAGCTGCAGTCATGGACACCGATGGAGCTCCCATTGCTGTGGTGCGCTTGCCCTCTCCCATTTTCCTTTGGGCCAAGCCACCACCAGCCCTGTGACCTCCCTCTCCGCGTTGCGCATGCTTGCCTGAAGCATCTCGCCGCCATTACCGCTGCCTTCGCCGTCGCTGCAGGCCGCTGCAGCGGCATGCTGCCCACGCACGTGGCCAAGTGGGCCACGGCCTACTGCTGGCTGTGCCGTTGGCTAGGTGTGGCCACGGCCAAGCCTGGCCGGCCCCTCCCCACCGCTGCCTGCTCTCGCTAGCCGAGTCATGATCTGCTACATTTTAGTGAAGAAGAGAAGGCAAAGGATCGCGAGCAAGAATTAGAAGAAGTGGGAGGGCCTAAGTGTGAAGCCATGAGTCAGAGGAATAGTGCCGAGAAGGACTGGTTCACTGGTGTTTATTTCGTGTTTTCTGCAGGGACCCTAGTGCAAAAGCGTTTTCCTTTTCTTTTTCATTATATGCATATAATCGGCTAAACTTTGAAAAATCATAACCAACTGTAGAAAAATCGTAAAATCACAAATGAGGACTTTTTGGAATCCTTGTGAAATTATATATGCAGTAGATCTATAATTTGGCATGTTTTAGTTTAAATATTTTGCTATAAAAATAGATTTATGCAGGTTAGGTTTTGAATACTAGTTGTACTTGTCTTTTTCATAACCGTGGTTGTGTTGCTCAAATAAATGTGAAATTTTTATGGAATTCTACTCAGGTGATGGTTGATGTCTGGTAAAAATTTCAGGAGTTTAGGCTTGATAGGTTAAGAGCTACAAAAATAAAAATGCCTTGTGTTGCTTTGCTCTTATTCTGAATAGGCCTGAATGTTTGTGTTAATTTGGCTCAGCTAAGTTATGAATCATTCCTTGATGACAATAAATGAGTTGTAGTACTTTTCTTAAGCTTTTCAAAAAGCTAAATAGCATAATTTTTGGTTAAGTAGATTTTTTTGTTATAGTTGCTTAAATTTCTATAGTCGTTTCTGCCCAAACCCAGAATTAGCTCTATGTGTTTATAACAGAGTTGTTTATAATTTGTTAAGATTTCTAAAAAGTCTATAACCACATTTATTGGACATGTAGAACTCTAGTTATAGTTGTTTAAAGTGGCATGTCAGATTCTGTCCATGTTTTGGACAGAGATGCATTCATTGGATTAATTGACCTTGTTAGCTATAGAATCATCTTAAGATGAGAATAAGAAAGTTGTAGGTAACTTCATAAGCTTTTCAAAAAGTTATGATACATGTTTGTTGGAGGTCTAGAACTCTAGTTATGCTTCTCTAAAGTTCCTATCAGTTTTCTGTCTATAATTGTACCACTGTTGTTTAGGCTGCATGTGCAGTTTTGCTTGTGCAATTGTTTTCGTGGTGTAAATGATCTTTGTTGTGGTTGTAGTGAATACCAAAGTTGTATATAATTTCATAATCTTTCTTTTGTTCAAATTTCATGAGCATAGGCCTGATAGTTTAGGAGTTATAAATTTGACAAATGATCTATCATGTTTGGTCTATGCTCTATGTAGATTTGAAGGATTTCATTGTTTTACCTAGATAAGTATGAAATCATATCTTGGTGATAATATAGGAGTTATAGTGCAGAGATTTGGAGTAAAAGGAAGCTTGCGCCTAGGTATGTAGGCCCATACCAGATTATTGAATAGAAAGGAAATGTCACCTACAAGTTACAACTTCCTCCTGAGATGAGTGCGATATTCGATGTCTTCCATGTTTCTTAGTTGAAAAAATGCCTTCGCATACCTAAGGAAGCCATTGAACCCACCAACATTAAGATCCAATCAGATTTGACATATGAAGAGAAACCAATCCGAGTGTTAGAAGAAATGGAAAGAGTAACATGGAGCAAGGTCATTAAGTTCTACAAGGTGGTGTGGAATAACCACAGTGAACAAGACGCCACACGGGAACAGGCGGATTATTTACGTGAGGTTTATCCCGCCTTTTATGAGGAATGGTAGGTCTCTCAAATCTTGGGATGAGATTCCTATAAGGGGGAGGGGCTGTAACGCCCCAGTGTTAAGCATTGCATTTGACATTTGCATTTAATGAGCACAAGCATCATCCAATCATTCATGAACACGAGCATATGAAATTTCATCTCATTCTTATACATTGTCACATCAAATGTTGATTATATATATGCTTATGCTTGTAATCATGTATGACCAATGTATGAGATGGTTGTGAGGTCATGAAAACACCTTAGACACATCTAGAGTGATAAATGGAACAATGTTTATATTCATGACATAGACCAAATTTGATTCTAAGTGTTGGTTTCATTTGAAATGCCATTTTTATGATACTAGTTTGACCAAAGTTGAACAGTAGCTTAGATTGTTTGCATGGATGTGTGACCTAAATAAAAGTTGAAGTTTACATCAAGGGTAACAAACTTTATTTAAGGGTCATGAGCTAATTCAGTGTCTAACATGGTCAAATAGAGCTCACAAATATCAACAAAATGTTGTTTTTAAAACTTGAAATTTTTCTGTGTTGAAGCTGTTTTCAGTTTCAAAGTACCTCATTTTAGAGCTTTGAAGTTTGAAAACCATTGCGAATGAGACCAAACTCCTTTAAGCAATCTTGTAATACTCATGTAGTTCTACAATTTTTATTAAGTAAGTTTTCAAAAATTTGCCACGGATTAGGAGATATAGAGGCACGAAGTAGCACTGTCAGTCAAGTAAATCGGACTTAGCCGATCCGAATCGCACGCCAACCACACTGCACCACCATCCAATCCATCTCGTTCACCGCTTGGCCATCACCTCCTCCACCTCACCCACCACCCATTGCCTTAACCCGAGCCAAGGTAAAGGCCTACGGGTCGTCACCGTCGTCGCGCCATCGCTAAGAGCATCGCCGCCATGCACGCTGCCATGGTTGTGCATGCCTGATACTCTTCCTCGCACACTTCTAGATGTTAGAGTTAGGTTAGAGCTAGGCCTAGCTCAGGGCAAGAGCCTAATGCCAATGCTGGCCTCGTCTAAGTGGAACGTCGCCGTGCTGCCATGCACACGGCCAAGCTTCGCCGCTGCTCCACCTTGACCTAATCCACGCCGTAGAGCTTCGCTAGGGTTTGTAGATACCGTAGCAGTGCTCGCCTAGGCTCAGCGTCACCAGAGATGACGGGCTCGCCACAGCGTGTCGCCATCGTGCCGCCATGCTTGCCAGCGAGCTAGCTAAGGTGATCCTCCGAGCAAACCGAGGGTACCTATAGGTGTGGAATAGTATGGGGAACATGTCGGTGGTGACGCTACCGCTGGTGTCCTCGCCGTCGGCGAGCTTTTCGCCGGTCAACCACCGCCTCTGCCTTGGCCTCGCTGACGTGTGGGGTCAGTTGACCCATGGGGCCCAGTCATCAGTCGCAGCGGGGTGTATACACCGAGTGCACCTAGCTGTAGCACCCGATTTGAAATTTGATTTTCTTTATTCTTTTTTTCACAAATTTAGTTACAAGCTTCAAAAATTCATATCTAGAGCTAGGAGTATCCAAATGAGGTGAACCAAATTTTGTTAGATTCATCTTGAAGTTTACTATTTGGTAAAAATAGGAAATATACTGTTTAGGGTATTTTTCTAGGTGAATTACATTGAGCAAGATAAGTCCTTTTAAAGTAGTTTATATCTTATAAAATGCATAACTTAAGCTAGGAAAGTGATAAAAATGTAATTCTAATTTTGTTGGTCTTGTGTTGACATGCTATAGCTAGGAAAAATATTAAACCTATAGTAAACATACTTGTAATATGATCTTCCTATTTAATCTTAATTAATTGCTAGTTTCTAGTGAAATTAATTGGGGTAAGAATACATAACATATAAGCATACAAATTTGTACACAGTATTATCATGCTAGGAGGAAAGTAAAAAAAATATTAAATCTGTTTCTTGACACTTTTTACTATGCTAAACTATTTTTGCTAAAATAAGCATATGTAACTTGTTATTTTTGTAGAGGTAACTATACTTATCCAAATGGCATGAAATTTGTACAGTAGGCTATTAAGGTTATTTTTAGGCTATTGTAATTTTCTCAGAATTTATTGAGCACTAAAAATATTTATCCTTTAAATCACCTTATTATCTAAGAAAATTAATAAATGAATATAAATAAATAAGTTGGGCTTAACCATGATGTTTTCTGTGGTGTGTGTGATGCTTATAATCTATTGATATTGTTAGTGAGGCTTAGAAGTATTTGTTTATAGGCAACTAGTTAATTATTGCTTTATAATCCAACTAGATGACTGCATGTGTAGTTTCTATTGTAGTGACGATTCCATGATGATAATGATCCTTTCTATAAGGTTGTAGGCAATTTTATAAGCTTTCCATAATGTCCACAACCATATTATTTGGATGTGTATAACTTGAGCTATAGTCAAAACAAGTGACTGCTCTCTTGCAGTCCAGAAAATTCCTTAGATGAGAATTTGTTTAGTTACTAGAGAAGACATATGCACCTACTCAGTAAAATAAGAAGTAAATTATTATCACCTTAATGCAATGCTGCCGAGAACACTTATGAGGATACATTCATCACATCATATCATATTATACATGTCATTATATATGCATCCATGATATCTTATTTCCTGCTCATGCATATAGGATCGTTCGAGGGGATAACTCTTTTTGAGTTCAATGAAGAAGAACAAGAGGAACAGCAGGAGACACCTCAGGCCATAGCTCCAGAAGGAGAGGAGCAAACTCTTGAGGACCTCCCTGAGTGCCTAGATCATAGGGCAACCTCTTTCCTCAAAGGCAAGCCCCAGAGCATTCTAAGTCTCCTATGTTTTATAAAACTTCACTTGAGTCCTTTTATGTTTGATGCATTAGGTTATAAAAGTTGAATTGGAAACACTAGATGCATAGAACTACCTTGTCTAGATGTATACACCTTTAACCCTGTGTAGGTCCAGGATCGAATACATGCTTAGCCATGCTTAAATCGGTAGAAGTCGAGTGATTTCCTATCACCTATGAGATATAGGTGGATACCGAAGCATGGTTGGCTATATTTGCTATCGTGGAAAAGAACGATGGAGTAATGTAAATGGAGGCCGGGCGGAGTCTATGTGTAGGTTGAGTCATGAGAATATGTCTGTGTCGATTAAGGACCGTACCATTGTTGGACGTTTCTGACAAGATTGAAAGCATGCCTCTCACTTAGCTGGCTGAATAACTCATTCTGACCACGAAGCCGAGTAGCTCAACTCAGGCCAAGCCCCGTTCTGTAAAAGTGCGCACTCTAGATGATAGTAAGGATGTGCGGGGATCCAGACGTGAGCCTAAGGGTAGGCCAAGCCTGAATGTCCTAGCAGCTGGTTGTCCCTGATTGTGCGACACTAGGTGAACCCGTGAAATGTGGACTTGAGTTGTACCAAAGGTGACCTAAGGTGACCGTTGATCTGGTCTGCCTAGGTTTGTGTTAGGAATAAATTCTCAGCTGGTTGAAATCGATTTGAATCGTCGCATCTCTCTCGGACAGTGAGAAACTTGGCTAGTACCAACATCATAGTAACTGTGTTATGGAATATGATGGTTCAGATGAACATGGAATTATTATACCGGCTATGGTTAGTACTATATGCTACTAAATGATATACTACATGTTTGGCACAGTTTAGTTGCTAATCTAGAGATGAATAGCTATAATTAACTTGATGACTGAATTATAAAATGTATAGCTGAATTAGTGGCTTTTTATGTAAAATGTTGTCAAGATAGCTCCACATATAAAGCCTTGCATGATCCTTGGAGTCACTTTATTTTTGGTTTATGATGGGTAAGTTTAGCTGAGTACCTTTTCGTACTCAGGGTTTATTTCCCATTGTTGCAGATGGTACAGTTTATCATAGCTATTGCAAGAACTGCTTTTGTCCTACCATGGACGAGGAGTAAGCCCTGGGCAGGCATCTCTTATTAATCCCTCTCTTATGCTTTTGTGGAAGTGTGATCGGGAGCTGGCACTATATTTAAACAATGTTGCAGATGTTGGTTTCAAACTTTTAATTTGCTTCCGCTACTATCTTACCTGAACATGGTTTGTAATAACTTTAATTTGTACTCTGATGGATGAACTATATTTGTGAACTTTATGTAATGTGTGACATGTATGTTGAATCATGTACGATCTTAGTTGTATATTGGTTGAATCAAGATCCTTCGCGGTACTCGATGGACTACCGGGTTTATTTGGGCTCAAGTATGATAGTGCGACCGCTTACGGGCTGCCATTGTACTTGTGCTCTTATGAATTGGTCAGTTCTGCTACATATTGTTGGTAGCTCAATTGTGTGATCTTGGTTTTAAGTGCATATTTAGTGTGGATAATGTAGAGATCATAAGTGTAGATGGATCTAACTTGATATTCAAAGGGTTTAGATATGAGAATCTATACTTGGTTGATTTCAATGCTAGAGAAGCTCAATTGTCAACATGTTTGCTCACTAAGTCTAGCATGGGTTGGTTATGGCATAGAAGGCTTGGGCATGTTGGAATGAAGCAATTGAACAAGTTGATTAAGCATGACTTAGTTAGAGGCTTGAAAGATGTCACATTTGAGAAAGATAAGCTATGTAGTGCATGTCAAGCCAGAAAGCAAGTTGGTAACACACATCCTAAGAAGAGCATGATGAGCACATCTAAGGCATTTGAGTTGTTGCACATGGATTTGTTTAGACCAACCACTTACACTAGCATTGGTGAAAATAAATATGGATTTGTGATTGTGGATGATTTCACTAGATATACATCGGTGTTCTTTCTTGTTGACAAGAGTGATGTGTTTGCAACCTTCAAAATATTCATCAAGAGAATTCACAATGAGTTTGAAACAACCATCAAGAAAGTGAGAAGTGAGAATGGAAGTGAATTTAAGAATACAAGAGTTGATGATTTATGTGATGAGTTTGGGATTAAACATCAATTCTCGGCCAAGTACACTCCACAATCAAATGGCCTAGTTGAGAGGAAGAATAGAACCTTGATTGACATGGAAAGATCAATGTTAAGTGAGTACAATGTGAGTCATTCATTTTGGGTCAAAGCAATCAACATGGCTTGCTACTATAGCTACCGACTCTATTGTCACCCATTGAAGGAGAAGACATCTTATGAGCTCTTGAATGATAGAAAGCCTGACATTGCATACTTTTAGGTTTTTGGTTGCAAATGCTACATATTGAAGAAAGGCACAAGATTGAGCAAGGTTGAGAAGAAATGTTATGAATGTTTCTTACTTGGTTACTCAACTACTAGCAAGGCTTATAGAGTTTGGAATTTGGCTAGTGGTACTCTTGAGGAGGTGCATGATATTGAGTTTGATGAAACCAATGGTTCCCAATAGGAAGATGAAAATCTAGATGATGTGAGAGGCACTCAATTGGTCAATGTAATGAAGAACATATACATTGGTGACATAAGGCCTAGAGAGGTGATTGATGTTGAAGATGACAAGAATCAAGTGTTCTCTAACTCAAATGTGCAACCTAGTGGTTCTCATGATCAAGGTCAAGCTAGTACAAGTGATGACAAAGAACAAGATCAATAACAAGTGGCTAGTACATCATCTCAACCAAGTGATCAACAAAGTGCAAGAAATCAAGTTCAAGTGCTCCAACCAATCAATGTTGCAAGAGATCATCCATTAGATTCTATAATTGGTGATATTTCAAGAGGTGTACAAACAAGATCAAGATTGGCATCATTTTATGAATATTTCTCATTTGTGTCATCCATTGAACCAAATAAGATAGATAAAGCTTTGTTAGATGTTGATTGGGTGAATGCTATGCATGAAGAGCTAAACAACTTCACAAGAAATCAAGTATGGGAGTTAGTTGAGAGGCCTAAGGACCATAATGTGATTAGAACCAAATTGGTCTTTCGGAACAAGCAAGATCAAGATGGGATAGTTGTAAGGAACAAAGCAAGATTAGTAGCTCAAGGTTACACTCAAGTTGAAGGTCTTAACTTTGAAGAAACATATGCCCCGGTTGCAAGATTGGAAGCAATTAGGATCTTGTTAGCCTATGCTTGTGCCCACAACATTAAATTGTACCAAATGGATGTGAAGAGTGCATACATCAATGAGCTTGTGTATGTTGAGCAACCTCCCAGTTTTGAAGATGAGAAGAAACCCAACCATGTCTACAAGTTGAGAAAAGTTTTGTATGGATTGAAACAAGCACCTATAGCATGGTATGGGAGGTTGAGGGATTTCCTACTCTCTAAGGGATTTAATATGAGAAAGGTTGACACCACTCTCTTCACCAAGAAGCTTGGCAAGGACTTATTTGTGTTGCAAATCTATATTGATGACATCATATTTGGATCAACCAATCAAGATTTTTGTGAGGAGTTTAGAAAGATGATGGCAAGTGAGTTTGAGATGTCCATGATTGTAGAGCTTAGTTATTTTCTTGGTCTTCAAATCAAGCAAATGAAGAATGGCACATTTGTGAGTCAAGGCAAGTACATCAAAAACATGCTCAAGAAGTTTGAAATGGATGATGCAAAAGCTATTAGTACACCAGTGGGGACAAATAGAAGCTTGGATAGTAATGCTAGTGGTAACATGGTGGATCAAAAGATGTATCAGTCTATGATTAAAAGCCTACTCTATGTGACCGCATCATGGCTAGATGTCATGTTTAGTGTATGCATGTGTGCAAGATTTGAGGCCTCACCAAGAGAAAGTCATTTGAAGACAACTAAGAGAATATTGAGGTACTTGAAGCATACACAAAATGTTAGATTGTGGTATCCTAAAGGAGCAAGATTTGAGTTGATTGGATATTCAGACTCCGATTATGCGGGATGCAAAGTTGAGAGAAAGAGCACATCAGGCACATGTCAACTATTGGGAAGATCACTTGTGTTTTGGTCATCAAAGAAGCAAAATAGTGTAGCACTTTCAACCGCTAAAGCGGAGTACATTTTGACCGGTAGTTGTTGTGCTCAATTACTTTGGATGAAGGCTACTTTGAGTGACTTTGGAAAAAATTCAAACAAGTGCCATTGCTATGTGACAATGAGAGTGTCGTGAAACTCATCAACAACCCGGTTCAACATTCAAGAACAAAGCACATAGATGTCCGCCATCACTTCATAAGAGATCACCAACAAAAAGGGATATTTGTATTGAGAGTGTGGGCACTGAAGATCAACTTGCTGATATATTCACCAAGCCACTTGATGAGAAGAGGTTTTGCAAGCTAAGGAATGAATTGAACATACTTGACTTCTCAAATATGTGTTGATGCACCCCCATTATATGACATGCCTCTCCTTCGAGTAAAGCAAGGTAAAGTTGATTGGCATGTCATTCATCCATTGCTAAGGACTTGTTTAATACATCTAGTCATTCCACACATGTCTTAGGCTCATTCATGAAAATCAAATGAATTTGATGCTTGTATGGTACCACTATTGCTTGTATGCTTGATATGATCTAGTGGTAGCATATGACATGTTTGTGGGCTTGTGAACCTAGTGTTTAATCTAGAAAATGAGATATAAGTGTTTAACTCAACATGGTACAAGATAACCCTTATTTGGAGGTGTGAAGAAGCTTGTCCTTGGATCAAACCGAGTTAAATATCTTTTGCAAGTGATCTAGATTGAAGCAAGTGGGGAAAATGATCCTCACTTCACATGGTTTCATCCCAAGCTATCTAAAATTTGAGCTCACCTTTTGTGCTAATTGTTGACAAAGGGGAGAGAAATTCACAAAGATAGTAAGATAGGGGGAGCAAACATTTGAAATGACATTGTAAGGGTTATCATCACAGAACTTTTCAAACTGCCACTTGTACTTGATCCCGTTAGAAAAGTGTTCAATCACCTCCCTATCCATGATGTCGAAGACTTGGGCTCGTAACTCAGCAAGCTCATAAACTTGTATGTTGCACTTGTATGTGCATTACATATGTTTGTTTGCATGGCACAAGTTTTAAAATTCTATATCCATGCTTGTGTGGTGTATGCTAGATTGTAGAAAGTGATTGATGAAATGAAAACTAGCATGCATAGGATAGCTAGATATTCCTTGATCTCTTACAAGTGGAACTAGAACCTTGCTTCTAATGTTGATGTCACGAGGTATCTAGTTTGTCTTTGCTTTTTAAGTGGTATCTAGCAAACCATGGTGCTAAGGATGGTGCTCAAATGGCAACTCTGATTGGTATCACGCTTGAAAGGTCCATTCTTTACACCTTAGCATCATTTGGTAGCTATTACTCTCCCAAACTTCCAATCCTTGCATATGTGCAAGCTTTCAAATCCAAACTCTTAGCACAAATGTAGGGGAGCTTATACTACCAATTTGGGTTGATGAAACTTGTCCATAACCTTTACACATGGTAATATGCTTGGGCAAGCAACATGAATCCAAAAAGACTTCATTGAATATCTTTATGAAAAGGTTGTCATCAATTACTAAAAAGGGGGAGATTGGAAGCCCTAGTTTGGTTTTGGATAATTGATGAAACCTATGCACTAACCTTTGTCATGAGTTGTGATATGAGCTAGGTTGGTGCAATCCAAGTGAGGAGCATGGTGGCACTCAAATGGTGACGTTGATCACATAAAATGATGAAGATGGCCACATGAGATGATGGTCAAGTGCTCAACTTGGAAAAGAAGAAAGAGAAAAACAAAACCCTATGGAGATCAAGGCAAAGGTATAAACAGGGACTTTGTTTTAGTGATCAAGACACTATAGAGAGTGTGATCACATTTAGGGTAGATGGCCATACTATTAAGAGGGGTTCTTAACTAGACATTTCGGTCATCTAGTGCCACTAGGTGTTGGACCTCATGCATTGCATTTAGGCCTAGTGCACATCGGAGAGCAAGAGAAAATATTTATCGAAAATGTTTTGAGAAATGCTAACTTGGCTCTAACATGTTTTGAGAAAACACTTTGAGGGTTAGCAACACTTGCAAAGAAGTGTTCGACTGCTTGTGGATCGAATCAAAAATCAAAAACATAGCTAACAGAGGTGTTTGCCTCAGGGTGGTCACCGCCATCGGTGTGGCGATGCACCGCCCTTACCTGTCCGATGACTAGCTGGCAGAGGCCGAGAGACGCTGGTGCTGGGGCTGGCACCACCACTGTTCTAGTGGCACCGCCACCCCTAGGGCGGTGCCCACTTGGACATGGCCGAGAGCAGCAAGTTGAAGGGAGGGGAGTGTCCAGTGTTCACCGCCTCGGGTGCGGCGGTGCACCGCCTGGTCACCGCCATAGGCAGGGCGGTGCCACCACCACTTTTTTCCAGAGAGCAGGGGTTCTGGCTTTGGTCACCACCACGGGCACCACCACTGGGACGATGGTGCACCGCCTTTTTTTCAGAGACCTGGTCTCTCGGGGGCATGGCTAGGTGGTCACCGCCACCCCTGGGACGATGCCACCGCCACCCTGTCTAGTGCCCCATGGCCAGTTTGTAGCCATTGGAATTAGACCATTGGGCAGGTCACCGCCATGTTCGGTGCCAGGCACCGCCCTGTCCGGTGACCTCGCAGACAGCAGCTCCATAGGGGTAACGGCTCTATTTGCTTGTGTGGCTATAAATAGAGGGTGTGGACAGCTTTGTCCACTCTCTTGGCACCTCTTACACTTATGCACACCCTTTGGAAGCTAAGCAACACACTTCACTCACTTTCTCACTTGATTTCATCATCTTAAGTGAGATTGGAGAGCCTCTAGTGCATTGCATTGAGTTGCATCATCTTGTGGCACTAGTTGGGTGATTTGGGCTGGTTGTGAGCTTATTACTCTTGGTGTTTACTGACACCTAGATAGACCGATGATTGGAGGATCGTTGAGTGGAGTTGGTGATTGTCTTCGGCCTTGATCAGTTGCTTGTGTGGGTTCTTGACCTTCTCCCGACGAAGAGCCAAAAGGTACTCTATTGGATTTCACGTGTCATTAAGCTACCTCACTTGTGGGTAGGTTCTTGTGGTGTCCAATTGTGTGGATGAGGTTCGTGCAACACCTCTTAGCCGCCGAACCACCATGTGTTGGTCGACACAACAGGGACAAGCATGCTGGCAAGCACGTGAACCTCGGGAGAAAAATCTTGTGTCTCTTGTGTGATTAGATTTCTTCCAGTGATTGATTGGGTTCATCTTGTGATGGGTTCATTCCTCTATATGGCGGAATAATCACCCTACTCACTCCTTTATATTCATTCAAACTAGTTGTCAAGCTCTTTAGTGTAGCTAGTCTTTGAGAGCTTGTTAGTTTGGTTAGTGTGGCTCTTTAGTTAGTCCGTGAGAGCACACTAGCTTAGTGAGTAGTGACTTAGCTCTTGTGTGTGTTTACACCAAAATTTGGGAAGAAGAACGAGAGTGTCAAGCATTGATTCAAATCATAAAGCTCCCAATCTCCAGCCTTTTTCTCGGATACCCTACGAAACCAGTCCCTCCATCCCCTAGGCATTTTGGGCCAGTTTCTGAAAGGAGTTTTGGTGTTCTAGGAGGACGAATCCACTATAGATTGTTTAAAGGGGATTTGGTTGGTTTCTTGATGGATAAAATCAGATGGATCAGGGTCACCCATAGGCCCAAGAAAATAGACATTGGGGGCAACAACCAATGGAATCAAGGTTTCATTCCTCATTTCCTAGAAATCAGATAAAATAAATTTGAGAAGAAAGGGAAATGCAGGGTAGCGGCCGATACTTGGAGAAGCGGGAACTTGGAGCCAAAATAGATTTGAATCTGAGGAAGATTGTTTAAATAAAAGCTTGGTAGGGCAGAGGACTTGCTAGGGTTGAGGCTTTGGTGATGGCGGCGTCTGCTGTTAAGATTTGCTCAAGAAAGAAGGGGAAAGCAAACGGGCTGAGTAAGTTGGAAAAGATACTATTGGGATATTATATAAGACTCAGACCGGGAAGTCAGGAGTCACGCGTATATCTCAAAATAAAACGGTTGCGACGTGGTAGACAAGTAAATAGGAATTTTGGAATAAAATCATTTTTATCCCAAAATTGAGGGGCATGTGTTTATACCAAAATTTGGGAGGAAGAACACGGGAACTCGAAGCTTCCAAGATCAGTCAATCAAGGAATCAATTACATAAGGATCAATATCAGCTGATTCAGCAACATCAATCTGCCCAATCGAGATCGATCTAGATCGGCCTCACATCCTTTTAGTCCATCGTTTGCTTTGTTACAATACGATGTTTCTTACAATGAGCGACGGGTTACATTTTATCGGCTGTTCTACTTCGATCTTGATCATGCATAGTACGTGGTTAAGGCATGTATGCTCTTGAAGAGGTTTGCTGGCTAGTTAAATCTGGTCTATAGTTCGCTATTATGGCTGCAACAATCCGGTCGATCCCCACTGATGGCACTTTAGATTGGAGGATGTGAGCTGGTAGATTTGTTCTCGATCAGGCATGACCTTAACTGTTTGCTATGCCTACATCGGCTAAGTAGCTGATGGCCTATGCTCTAACGCCTACAGTGTGTCTCTATGATTCTGTTTAATGTGTATTGATCTGTGTACTTTAAAGGTTTGATTTGTTGCCTTTATCACAGCTGCCATCGATCCAGTCGAACCCCACTGTTAGAGATAGCATGTTAAGTCTGATGAGTTTATAGATTTGTCCATGTTAAATAGTCGATTGTTCACATGATGTAGTCCTTTTTCACCTGAATCGGCTATTTTAGCCGATTTCCCTCGAGCTTTCACACACATAGCATATCTTTCGGAAAGCCCATCAACGTATAGATGGTTTTATGAATTCTTCGGTTTTAGTTTGTTATTAACATCATAGCTGCCATCGATCCGGTCGAACCTCACTATTGATGGTAACAGATTAGATTTAGAGCATTTGAAGGTCCATTTCTACTAGACAGTCGATTCGTTCGTATGCTATGTTATTTCTCGTTAGATTCATTGACTCATTGCTTTACACTTGTAATATCCACCTAGCTAATGATTTTCCTTATATCCATGTGCATTGTACCTGTCAACATAAAATCAATCGTGATCCATGAGCTTCACAGTCCGTAACAGCCGATTTATTCACGAATCGGCCGTTTAGTCGATTTTCCCATCTGGTTGCTCCCGAAGCAGCACACTTGGAACTGTCTGGCCAAAACCGGCATGTTCCACCTTAAATTACTGATAAACTTTCTCTCTTTGTCAATTGTAGGTCAAATGGACTGACATGCCTCGGGAGGAATACGTAGGATCGACTAATCCTGCGTTGAAGCCAAGCGGATCTCCCGGCTCATCCTAAGTAGATCCTTCCGGCTTGTTGTGTGCCCGGCGCATCGACATGTTTTTGCGCCAACACATGTTGTGGCATGCTCGGTGGGACCCCATAATCGTCATGGTGACTTACAACAACAATGATATGAAGATAAAGATGTCATCAGCAAAGCTATAGAAGAATTTCAGAACAAGTATTTGTTGTCCTACACCAAGACACGTGACAATAAAGTTGTTTGGAAATATTCACTACCAAGAGTTCTGTTGCATGAGCAGACAGATGTAGATGAAGCTAAAGATAGACATTTCTTTGTGGAGGCTATAAACAAATCTATTCATGATGCCATATTGAACCATAATGCAGTTTTCTTGAACACATTCCACAACACCATGAAAGAGGTGTTTCAAGGATATCCAATTGATCAGGTTGGACCGGTTTACTATAATATTCCATATCCATCAACTCAGGGGACTAATCAAGTCGGTACTAGCCATCAAGAAGCAGCACTAGCTGGTATTGATGATGTCCAGGCAGTTTAGAGTTCATCTGAGCAAATTCAAGATACTACTACTAATCAAATACAGTATAATCCTGGATCATCAGTGCAGCATGTGCAACAGCCGATGGGGCAAGTTTAGAATCAAATGATCAATTTTGGCACATCAGGCCACATACCGTCGTTGGCTCAAAAATAGTGCCATTAGTTCAAAGGATTCGTAGAGATATAGATCCTAACATCTACAACCAGAGACTTCAAGCAGGAAACCAGCAAAGGACCCAGCAGATAGAGATTCCACAAGGATATCATTATGGCATAGATTACAACACCCATCACATGATTCCAAATCTGGGGTATCAAGGTACCCAAAATTTTAATCCACAGATGGGTCAGCAATTGTAGAGCAATTCAAATTCAAATGCTGATGAATTGTTGTTTAGAGTGACCGAGATGATGAAAAATCAGTTCGGTTTGAAGCCAAAAGGGCAGACCTTCTCGTACAAATGCCCATATCTAGAGTGGTATGATTTGGTCACTCTTCCTACAAATTACAGGCTCACGGAGTTTGCTAAGCTCACTAGCCAAGATAGCACCAGCACAATAGAACATGTCAGTCGGTATCTTACACAGTTGGGCGAAGCATCCATTGAAGAGGCCCATTGAGTTCGTTTCTTCTCCTTGTCTCTGTCAGGGCCAGCCTTCACTTGGTTTTCATCACTGCTAGTTAACTCCATTCACAATTGGGCTGACCTAGAGAGGTTTCATACATATTTTTACACTGGGACGGGAGAAAAGAAAATTATTGATTTGACGACTATAAAGCAGAGAACTAATGAATCGGGCACCGAATTTCTTTAGAGGTTCCGAGAGACTAGGAATTTGTGCTTCTCATTGAACTTGACTGATGATCAGCTGGCTACTTTGGCCGTTCAAGGAATGTTGCCAGCGTGGAGAGAGAAGCTGCTTGGGAAAGAGTTTGATAATTTAGGTCAGTTGGCTCAACGAGTGGCAGCGCTCAATATCCAATTTCAGAATATACGCAGAGATACCTGATTCCAGAAGAATGTCGCAATTGCCGAAACCTATAATCCATATTTAGTTGATGATGGCTATGAAGATGATGAAGAAGAAGAGGTTGCCACGGCTGAATGGAATTTGGGTAAGAAGACGGTAATGGTGCCAAATCCTTGGGGAAAAAGAGTCGAAGAGAGCTATGATTTCGACGTCACAAAAACAGACAAGCTCTTCAATTTCTTGCTCGAGAAGGGACAGATCAAGTTGCTCGACAATCATGTTATGTTGCCTCCCGATCCATTGAAGAATAAGAAGTTCTGCAAATTTCACAACGCTACTTCTCATTCTACTAATGAGTGCAGAGTTTTTCGGCAACATATACAGAAGGCTATTCAGCAAAGAAGGCTCAAATTTGATACACCTCAAAAGATGAAGGTTGATGATAATCCTTTCCTAAGAGATCAAAACATGGTTGATGCTAGGTTGCTCAAAGAGAAGACTAAAGTCCTAACATCAACTAGATCAAGAGAAACTAGAATAGTCGATTCCAAGATGCAAATATCGGCTAATGAATATAGAGAGATTAGAAGGCATCGTGACTAGCAAAAGAGCCGATACGAACAGGGAGAGCCGTCAAGGGATGGGGCGACAAGGCCGCATGTTACATCTTGAATTCTATTGAATAAATGGCAAAAGTAAAAGGATTATTAGTGTTGGTTAGAAGAGCAAGAATACCAGCGTCAACAAGAGAAAGAGAAGTATGAAAGAAAACAAGCTGAATCACATTGGAATTGTCCTTTCTTTAGACACTGCTGGAACGAAGGTTTGAAATTGCCTACCAGAAATAACTGCCCGGAGTGCAGTGAGCAATATTGGGAGTTTAGGCAATCTCAAGCCAACCGCTGTTTTATCCATGCTCGAGAAGACTATCATCATGATAGTATGGATCGGCGCCTAAAAAATAGAAGTATTCATGATCGGCTAGGAAAGCGAGCTGTTGATCAAAATTGGACTGATTATGAAGAAGTTAATGAAGAAGAATATGTTTGGCAAAAAGGCCAATGGTGTCCAGGAGGTTTGACAAGAAGCCAGAAAAGAAGGGTGCAATGCCTAAGAAACAGAGAGCTAGAACAGGTCCAGGCATCTAGTAGATCTCAAGTGTGGCGTGCTAAACAAATAATCGATAGAGGTCAACCATCAGCTAATATTTGAATGGTTTTTCTATTGCCTTCATAATTTAGAGCTCCAGCAGACCAAGAAGTCTATTTGGATTTTGATGAATCAAAGTTTGAGGAAATAGTTGCCAAGTTAACAGTGATACAGCAGGCTATATTCGTTAAGCCAAGAAAACATCGGCACTTAAAGGCTTTATATGTAAAAGGTTTCGTTGATGGGAAGCCGATGAGCAAGATGTTGGTGGATGGAGGTGCTTCTGTCAATCTTATGCCTTATACCACTTTTCGCAAACTTGCCCACTAGGAGATTTGATTGAAACTGATATGATGCTTAAGGATTTTGGAGGTAATGTATCTAAGACTAGGGGGGCAATGAATGTCTAATTGACAATCGGAAGTAAGACTTTGCTCACCACATTCTTCGTCATTGATGGAAAAATGTTCATATAGTCTACTCCTTGGTCGTGACTAGATTCATGCAAATTGTTGTGTACCATCAACCATGCATCAATGTTTCATTCAATGGCATGCAGATGATGTTGAGCTGGTTCGCGTTGATGAATCTATGAGTATCACAACAGTCGATCCAGTATATTGGGAGCTGGAAGACTTCGAGTGTTTTTTTGGCAAGCTATGGGAAGGAGGCTTCATTAAGATCAGTGATGAAAGCCAACAGTCGATCCAAGCAATCGGCTCTGAGAGTTTGTTTTGACGGATAATCATGGCTTCATGTTGACCGGTGGATTAAGGGAGATAGACATTGGTCCTGGAGATAGGCCTAAGCCAACGTATGTAAGCGCTAAGTTGGACCCTAAGTACAAGCCAAAGCTGATCAAATTATTAAAGGGAATTTAAAGACTGTTCTGCTTAATAAGATTCTTGGCCTGGGTCGGTCGATTGTTTAATCTTTGGTCTAAAAAGTTATGGTGCAACCTGTCAATAAGCGATCGATAGAAAATGTTTGAAGGAACATTATCTTAGCGTTTGGATGAACATTGGACAACCAATTCATTCAGTCATTGACTCTAATAGCCGATACCAGAAGGGTATCGCCTTTGGCCCAAAAATTACCCCAAAAAGGGAAAAGCCGATAAGAGACGTATCGCCTATAGAAAAAAAAACAAACACAGAAGCAACCATTATGTATATGGAGGCATTACAGAAAGCACACTGAGATACAATCATAGAAAAGCAGAAGATTTTATTGATTAGTTTGCCCTAAATACAAACTAATCAAAAAACATGGTTTATCACATCCTGAGCGGATGTGATGTCTACTATGGCCTCCGCTGTGTCGATGAATTCCTCGATCAACTCCTCGTGCTCCTCAAGGCCATCGCCCATCAAGAAGCCGATCTCCATGGTGTGGAGCTCGTACCCGGTCTAGACCTGCGCCGTGGCCAGCGCCACTAACGCGCCATGACGGACGCCATAGAGGGTGATCTCCTGGACATGGGCCAGGACGTCATGGAGGCGGTCATTGATAGGGGCATGAAGAGCAGCTTGAGAGACCCCAAGGTGGATCTCAAGCTAGCTATTTTCTCGAGTTGCCTTAGAATAACGGTCCTGGGCTACCCTCCACTCTCGGAGGAAACGCTAGGCGTCATCGCCGTTGTAAGAGTCAGAGGAGTCCAACAACAAGCCTGGCGCAGAGGATGCAGCATCGAAGGGCTCGCCGGCCCTAGGAAGAGGATGAAGGCTGTCATTCAAGATGAACCTATAAACAAGTCAGAAGAGTTCATCGCCCTGAGCAGAAGATATTTATCTCACCTCATACGATGAAGGCACTGGCTCACCAGCATGTCCTCCTCCAGAACCTCCTCCGCCACGCATTTGCCTTGGTTGTCCTCGCCGACCATGGAGTTGGGTTGGATATACAAGAAGGGGGAAGAAAACCGCTATAGGGTTTGCAAGGGTGGAGAAATGCAAAGGAATAGGAATAGTTGCGAGTATGGATGTGTTCGAGGCCAGAGCCCTCAGCTGGTATTTGAAGCTACGAAGCGAGGTGGTGGACGTCTCGGGACGTGCAAAAGGCAACTACAATTAATAGGAGGCAAAACGCCACCACACTAATGCCAAAGAGAATGCGGTGTTGGTGGCTGAGAATAGAAGATTGAGGGGTTTTTCTTAATAAAGGTCGTGTTTTCAGACTTAATCGGATTAAAGTTAGAAGTCTGGAATCTGCAATTTTCAAATTGGCTCTTTAGCCGAAACAAGAAATACAACAAGGCGACAGAAAATATGGTTATCATTGATTGTACACAAGATATATGTTGACATATAGATTACAAGTCTAGAACATCCTGGATTGCTTTCAATGCTTCTAGCCGGATAGCATCCACTTCTGCGATTTGTTGCTTATCTTCTTCGGTTGATCCAAGAATATCCTCAAGGCTACTACAGATGGCCCTGCCTTCTCTGACCTTGGCCAGCAGTTCTTGTTTCTTCTACTTAATGGCATCGAGTATTTGAGCCAGATTGGACTTGTGGCAATCAATGGCAGCCCTCACATTCTCTAGTTCCTTCTCAAGTTCTACATGCCTGGCTTCTAGTTGGGTTAGCTCTAGATCGATCCTGAGAGAGGAGTTCTTCAAATCATCGATTAGCTGTGTCAGCTCTTTGGCCTCTTGCCTATTGGAGTTCTTCTTGGCCAATAAAGTTTCATGGTTAGACAGGTTTCTCTGAGCCTTTTCACCTTTGGGGCTTGATCTTCAATGGCAGACGAAGATGAAAAGACTTTGGTAAGAACCAGGGCTGAATTATCCTTAAAGGCCAAGGAGACTCTTTGCATTGAATCCATATCTTGGACCAAATCGACTATATTCTTCTCAAGTATTGGTAGTACATCCCTTAGTTGATTTCTGGTCTCTTCTGATAGAGCTTCTTTGGAAGAGGCAGCTGATCAGCTGATTTTATCTTCATCTAAATACTCTTCAGGATTAAAAGAGTAGCTCGGAGCTGGAAGATTAAGTACCTATATATAAGAAAATCTTGTTAAGAGGATTGAATCAGTTGATAATAAGATAAATGATGAAGTAAGTATAGTACCTTCTCTGAGATAGCTTCCATCTGAGAAGAAGGAACGGCTGATGATGCACCAATGATATTTGGTTGAATCGGCTCTAAATTCTCAATATTGGTATCTACAAACATCAAGAGAGATTTTTAGTTCATGATTGTTGCAAAAGGATAAAATAGATATATGATTTTCTTACCATTAGTTGTGTGCTAAACTAGGGAATCAACGGTTTGAGTGTCAACAGCAACGAGATCATTCTCAATGCCAACAGGATCATTGTCAATAGGCGGACTGTCAGACTCCTACTCTTGTGTGGGTGTTTCCTCAGATAGTATCTGGCATGATAAATGGTCAGATGAAGGGTGAAAACTTAATAAAAGTCAAGAATTTTAAGAGAAATACCTTGGCAACATCAGGGGGTGAAATGGAAGGATTTACATCTTTTGCTACCTTGGAAGCATCGGTTGTTTCAACCGAAATTGGCTAATTTTTAAGAACCTACTGATGAAGGTTCAGTTAATGCTAACTTGAAAGCCTGGGACAATAGTTCTGCACCCTGAGCAGATTAGGATATAGTAGTTGATAACTGTAAAGAAAGGGGATTAGAAGTTGAATATCATTATTGAAGAAAGGATGAATTGTTTTACCTAGGCAGCTGATGGTCTCGTTTTGCGAAGTCTTTTCCCAATAACAATTTTTATGTTGTCCCTTGGACCGCCTTATGCTTTGAAGATTGATACGTTACAATTGTGGAGGCAGCATGGGTTTTTATCAGCTTCTTCAGTGAAGGTGCAGTTGATCCTATTCTTGAAACTGGGCATGGTGGCTGGTAATCTATAGGGTGACTCTACCTGTCCAAGCTTGGGGAATCAAATTCGGTGTCCTAAAAAGGTCTGTTAGAACAGTTAGCGGGGGAATTCATCAAATAATTTTCTAAAAAAGGAATGGTAAGTTACCTCACTGTCAGAAGTGAACTCTCCATCCAGAGCTATGCATCTATGATGGACCGGCCCACAGAAGAGATGGGAGTGCCATTCTTGCCACCAAGAGTCAAAAAGGTTAGAGGAGAAGTTGACTCTTGTCCAGTCATGCAAACAAAAAGAAGGAAGATCTAATCCTAGTTGGAACACTCTAGAGGATTCTAGTACTTCACTAATACCCTCTCTTGGCCTCAGTATATCCTTGAAGAACAGTTGAGGAGGCAGTTGACCAAGACCAAATTGACAAGCTACAAAGGAAGGGTTGTAGAACTCGTAGGTTGGAAGGTTACCTAGAAGGAAGGAACCTGCAAATATTATGCCGTGGCCATGATAAAATTCGGCTGGAAGAACACAGGGCTTGATGAAGGAACTGAAGATTATAGCCGCCATTTTGTCTGAACAGCCTGATTCAAATCCAAATTTGAATGGGAAGATCAGCTCATTATTCTCATCCTCATCATAGGGTAGCATCGAACCCTCTGTAAAACTTTTTGAAGAGATGGCCAACATCGACAGCAATTGTTATGGCCGATATAGCTTCACCATATCTCATGCACTGATGGGTTCTTCCTTCTTCGCCTCTATATTCCTCATCAAAGTTAGAGGAAGGAAAGCTCAGGTTCCTGAGATCAGGCCTCACAATCTTGTGCATATACAGGTTCAGCCATAACTGTATCAACCATCAAGGGCCACTAATAGTATGCACTATTTCATTCTTCAATAACTGGGCAGCTATCTGATGCATTAGATGATAAGCAGCTCCTAATAGATACTTTCCAAGAGGAATATCCTTGCCTACTGCCAGATGCTCTGCCATAAGTTTATGATTGTAAGTCGGACCACAAGACGACCCACAGAAGATGAATCTCTCTAACCATATGTTCAGAAAAGCCACATATTCTCTTTCGCTAACAATTGATTCGTCTCCAATATGGTTCAGAATATAGCTTGCCCATCCTGTGTAGTCTAATATTTTAGCTAATTTCTTGGATCCGGCACTTAAGAAGTCATAAGGCTGCATCGATCCTATTAATCTAAGGTCGGTCAGCATATAAACATCGGCCAAAGTGATGGTCATTGGGCTGTGACAAAAAATGAAGGCTTTTAGGGTGTTGGACCAGAAATAAGATGCAGAAATCAGGAGTGAATCATTCCTCTCCATCCCAGACAACGAGAGTGTCAAGCATTGATTCAAATCATAAAACTCCCAATCTCCAGTTTTTTTCTCGGATACCCTATGAAACTAGTCCCTCCATCCCCTAGGTATTTTGGGCCAGTTTCTGAAAGAAGTTTTGGTGTTCTAGGAGGATGAATCCACTATAGATTGTATGAAGGGGATTTGGTTGGTTTCTTGACGGATAAAATTAGATCGATCAAGGTCACCCATATGCCCAAGAAAATAGACATTGGGGGCAATAGCCAATGGAATCAAGATTTTGTTCCTCATTTCCAAGAAATTAAATAAAATAAATTTGAGAAGAAAGGGAAATGCAGGGTAGCGGCCAATACTTGGAGAAGCGGAAACTTGGAAACATACCTCAGGGACGTGGTCGTTGATCGCCATTGCAGCCAAAATAGATTTGAATCTGAGGAAGATCATTTAAATAAAAAGCTTGATAGGGCAGAGGACTTGCTAGGGTTGAGGCTTTGGTGATGGCGGCGTCGGCTATTAAGATTTGCTCGAGAAAGAAGGGGAAACCAAACGGGCCGAGTAAGATGGAAAAGATACTATTGGGATATTATATAAGACTCGGACCGGGAAGTCAGGAGTCACGCGTATATCTCAGAATAAAACGGTTGCGACGTGGTAGACAAGTAAATAGGAATTTTGGAATAAAATCATTTTTATCTCAAAATTGGGGGGCATGTGTTTATACCAAAATTTGGGAGGAAGAACGCGGGAACTCGAAGCTTCCAAGATCATGTCAATCAAGGAATCGATTGCATAAGGATCGATATCAGCTGATTCAGATGTGGCACTGGAATCGACTCTCTTTGAATGACGTCAGCAGATAACGACAATGAGCTACGGTTGGCGTCGGGAAATATATGTCAGACTCTACGAAAAGGGAAAGATTAGGGTCCAAGTTATTTTAAGTTAGGAATATTTTCTTTTATACCAAAGACTATAATAAGTCATACTTGAGTAGGATTTATGCTTAGGCTCCGGGTATAAATATTGAACCCCGGTTATTGTAAAAGGACATCCAATCAATCAATACAAGTTATTTTTTTTGCTTTACGCCAACCCTTAGGAGTAGGAGTAGTGTAGATCTCGGCGAGTTCTTCAGCAAGTAGGGTTGCATCGGACCATCCGACCTCTAGCTTATCTATAAGTACCGTCATGGCTTATGCTTCTGTTTGTACGGCTGCATCGGTTAAGTTCAACCTCCACTGCGAACTTTAGTATAAGCTAGTTATCGACTCTTATCTAGTTCAAGTACGGCTGCATTGGTTAAGTTTGACCTCCACTGCTCGAATTAGATTAAGGTCAAGTTATTGGCTCTACCTAAGAGTGGCATCCTTTGGGTAGATTCATTAAGTTACCGATCTTGCTAATGTTCTTATTGTTATTTAGTTTTCAGCAACATCAATCTGCCCGATCGAGATCGATCTAGATCGGCCTCACATCCTTTTAGTCAATAGTTTGCTTTGTTACAATACGATGTTTCTTACAATGAGCGACGGGTTACGTTTTATCGGTTGTTCTACTTCGATCTTGATCATGCATAGTACGTGGTTAAGGCATGTATGCTCTTGAAGAGGTTTGCTGGCTAGTTAAATCTGGTCCATAGTTCGCTATTACGGCTGCAACAATCTGGTCGATCCCCACTGATGGCACTTTAGATTGGAGGATGCGAGCTAGTAGATTTGTTCTCGATCAGGCGTCACCTTAACTGTTTGCTATGCCTACATCGGCTAAGTAGCTGATCGCCTATGCTCTAACGCCTACAGTGTGTCTCTATGATTTTGTTTAATGTGTATTGATCTATGTACTTTAAAGGTTTGATTTGTTGCCTTTATCACAGCTGTCATCGATCCGGTTGAACCCCACTGTTAGAGATAGCAGGTTAAGTCTGATGAGTTTATAGATTTGTCCATGTTAAATAGTCGATTGTTCACATGATGTAGTCCTTTTTCACCTGAATCGGCTATTTTAGCCGATTTCCCTCGAGCTTTCACACACATAGCATATCTTTCGGAAAGCCCATCAGCGTATAGATGGTTTTATGAATTATTTGGTTTTAGTTTATTATTAACATCATAACTGCCATCGATACGATCGAACCTCATTGTTGATGGTAACAGATTAGATTCAGAGCGTTTGTAGGTACATTTCTACTAGAGAGTCGATTCGTTCGCATGCTATGTCCTTTCTCATTAGATTCATCGACTCAATGCTTTACACTGGTAATATCCACCTAGCTGATGATTTTGCTTATATCCACGTGCATTGTACCTGTCAACATAAAATCAATCATGATCCATGAGCTTCACAGTCCGTAACAGCCGATTTCTTCGTGGATCGGCTGTTTAGTCGATTTTCCCGTCTGGCTACTCCCGAGGCGGCACACTTGGAACTGTCTGGCCAAAACCGGCATGTTCCACCTTAAATTACCGATAAACTTTCTTTTCTTGTCAATTGCTGGTCAAATTGACTGGCACGCCTCGGGAGGAATACGCAGGATCGGCTAATCCTACGTTGAAGCCAAGCGGATCTCCGGGCTCATCCTAAGCAGATCCTTCTGGCTTGCTGTGTGCCCAGCGCATCAACACGTTTTTGCGCCGATAGTGTGTGATAGTGATCATAGCAACTAGAATTGTTGGGATAGATGGCCTGCAACCCTTGTAGAGCTAGAGCAAAATTGCATTATGTTGTTTGTCATATTAATCAATTGATCTAGTGCCTTGTAGAATTTTTAATAGGCCATTCACCCCCCCTCTAGCCATATTAGGACCTTTCAACTGTGCGACACCCTGATTCCTGTTCTGGTTACCCTGAGGCCCTAGATGCGAGTGGGCTGGTACTTGGTGCGCGTTACCCTTTCGACAATTGGCAGGAGCACGTGGATCTGGCCCTCGAGAAGGGTTAGGGTGGCGGATGCCCCCCTTGCTGCTTGCATCTGTAGGGCTATGGATTCCAGGATGACTTTGAGACGCCGCTGATCGTCGGTTGGGTTCTCTATAGCAGCCAGCTCATTGGCCAAGGCATAAACATTGGCATAGGGTGTAGTGAAAACCCTATGGCCAGCTACTTCCATGAACTCAGCGTCGAGGTTGCGTGAAGCAGAAGGTCTCATATTGTCATGGTCTCGACGTTGTTGATTCCTCTGTTCATCTTGGTAGTGCTATTCGGCCTTAGCTTTAGTGGCCAAGCGTTGTCGCTCAACTTCTCAGTAGGCTGCTTGATACCATTCCCACTCTTCCTTGCGTGTTGGGCGTGGTTACGATGAGCCTGTCATGCTCTGTTCTTCCTTTCCCTAGCCACCTTCTGGTCGTTAGTCTCCCCATCTGGTGCTAGGGGGTCTAGGAGATGTTAGACAAAGTCTCCTCTCTGTCTTGAATATCTAGAGCCTACGGGATAGGGATATGAGGTGGGTGACCAACCATGAAGACTTCTTTGGAATGTCTTGGTGCCGAGTGTGTCGTAGATTCTATGGTCGTTGCGCTATCCAAGATCTCTGTGGAACCATGATCATCATCAGCTACAAGAGTGATGTCATCCTGGTAAGGCTGGAGCTCCACCATGCCGATTAGACGAGATGGATCTGATGAAGAGGTATCGGGTCGAGCACCCAGCCAATGGACGATGCCTCCTTCGGGCATGATGGACAAAACCAAGCCCTTCTGCACGCCCGTCAAAGGGATCTCCTGGTCTGACTGCATGAGCTATCTGATTGTATCTTGACAGATTGAAGCTGAGTTCTTGAGTCCGAGTGGAAAACGACTTGGTTCTTCAACATGGACTTCAGCTAGGGTTTCCCACCCGGACAGATTGCTCATGTCCAAGTGGGAGTCTTGGTTCTTGCTGGCCTCCCATGTCTGAGTTAGATTGGAAATTGAGAGGTGAGAAAACTTCTCGATGAGTTGATCCAACGTGGTCATGGAGACGGCCAGAGAAGCCTGAGGCGTCGAGATCACCATGAGATGATTCAAGAGCTTGTCATCATCGTCTGCTTTGTAGATCTAGGAGCCAAAGATGATGGTGGTTCTCGCTGAGATAATTATGTTGTCGAGGTCCACCAAGCTCTCGATCGTGAAGTCATCGAAAGCCCCTACCTGGTGCGCCAGCTATCGATGTTTAATGATCGACAACTTATCATGGGGTTACCCGAGATGACGATTGAAGGGATTCACATATGCAGAACTCAATAGTAAATGCAAAGAGATGAACGTTTATACTGGTTCAGGCCCTCGTGATCAAGTAATAGCCTTTATGTCGAGTCAGCATGTAGCCTTTTGTGTTGGACTGATTGGTATCATTGTCTGTACAAGGGGGTGCACCGTACCTCTCTTTATATAGGGGAGACGGTAAGGGCACATATCTAGTCATAGTCAGTTACAATAGAAGAGTCCTAATCCTATACAGAATCTAGCTTTCTTATTAAATCGACTAAGTTGATCTTGATAGCCTGAAGTCCACACCACCTTGCCTCGTGTCCTTCAGCAGATCATGGGCCAGCCCAGGGCCCAACTGAGCAGTAACCCCTATGGGGAGCCCCAAGGACCCTGGTCCCTCATTTGAGTTGCGAGAGAAGGAGTCTATAGGTGCAGCCTGGGCCAGGTTTTTAGCGTTAATACACGCTGGCCCAGACTTGTCTTTATCTGATAGTATATGGCTGTGACGCTTTTGTTTGGGTATTGACATAGATGCAGACCTATGCTTAGACATGACTGTCAGAGGTCATTTCAAACACAAACCTATGATGGAACGAGTAAAATTCCTTGAAAACTTCATAGACAGACACACTTCTTCCGTCATAAGAACCAAACTCCTCTAGGCCAAAGTCATGTCAAGTGTTGAGGAGTCTTCATTAGTCGAATCCTAACCCATACCATCCTTAGATTTGACTCATGAGCCCTCACCCGAACCACGAACACTGAAGGAAAGAGTACTTCATCCTTCGGAGTTCCCTATCAAATTCGAGGATTATGGCAATACCTCAAAGATATCATGGTATGAAAAGGACACAAAGAAAGTTTCCCCTAGTGTGGAATCATCATAGGAATGGTTAATGAAAGTGAAATGTTCTTGTGAAGCAATTCAGATTCTTTTACCTTCCATTACCATACCTTGCTCGTTAAGGGGAACAAACATAGAAGCCCTACACAACCCAACAGCCGGGACTAATATCATGTCAGAATTCCTAGCGAAAAACCTTATGCCGCTAGTCCCGACCAATAAACTCTTCAAAACTCCTTTGGGACTATTTTTCGCGTGTTATGGGATCTCCAGAGCCATGCCAGTCATAATTGACAAAATCAAGGTTTTCAGAGACTTCCATATCTATGCCATCCTTGAGTTTGATATTCTCATAGGCTACCCTTTGGAAAATCTTACCAAGAAAAACCCATGGGGGCCTTGATGAAAAGTTGGGAACAACTGCTTCCTCCACTCCTATCCCTTGTCCCAAAAGTCCAAAGGTGAAGCAGCAAGCCAACCATAACCGGTTCGAGCCGGTGAAGTTTATATCCCCGTTCGCTTCACCTAAGCTTGCTTATGAAATTGAACGATCATTGTCACCCTCACTCGAACCCAAGCCATGTCTCTCTGGCCATCCAAACATTGTTCTCAATGGTCAAGATTCAACATTGATCGTACATGATGTATCCTTCAAGAAAGAAAATTTTTGTGCCATGGACATCGTGCTTAGTACCACGTGCAACTACAAGGATCCCAACCATCTCTCAATCCTCGTTTCAAAACTTTTCAAGAGGATGGTTGTGGATGCTTTTATTTATCACAAGTATTGCAAATCCTGTAGTTGCATTGTGATACTAACCTTGTAGCTTGAACACTAATGCTAAATGTTTGGTGGTGAAGCTAGGAACACTATTGATAGCTGCAGGATGAGTTCCCAAGGTCAAGCTTATGACCATAAACAAAGTACTGCTGGGAGATACCTCGGATTATCATAAAAATATATAATATATAAATTATAAAAAAGGAAAAATTTCTTATCAATAAAAGCAAGAACATGTTTTTAAGTTAGTATGCATCTTTGGGTATTCTTGGTTGCTAACCCTTATAGGTTAAGAACAAGAAGAACAAGGGACATACGATGTTCGAGAACATAGGAGCTACATAAAATATACACTCTGATGATCTTTTGTGATGGAACACACCCAAAGGGAGACCCCCGACATTGCACACTTGACTTTTATATAAAAGTCCAAGTGTGGGGGAGGGTGGTGAAAATCTCACTACAAAGTTCCATCCACACCAAAGTCCATCTTGGTAAAAAAAAGAGAGATACTGATGTAAGCTCTGCCTTGCTAAAAAAGAAAAAAACTATATGATAGAAAAATATATATATGACAAAAAAAAAGAAGAGAGAGAAAGAGGATTCTCCTCATCTAGACCTTTGCTACCACTAAGGCCCATGGTCCATATACAATAGTTGTGTGTGTGGCCTAGCCTTGTGGCTCACCTGAGTTCAACCATATGCAATCATACAACCGCTGCAGCATACTTCGAAGCTCCATCCATATATACTGCCAGTAAGTATGCTTAGGTATGCAAAGGTCACTCATTGTTCACCAACTCCTTTACTCATATTTGTCTCCATAAGAAAATAACTTGCTCATACAAACTCATGCTTCCCTTGTTTACGTCATATGCTCTGGTTTGGGTGTATTCACAAGTAGTACATCCATAGGCTCTTTTAAATTAAGCATGGTGCTTAGGTTAAAATAGCCTTCCTTAATCAAAATTTAACATGGTGTTGAATTTTAATTAATAAACTTAAGTTATTATTTTCATAAACAAAGAAAGTAATCTATTATGGAGATGAATTAAGGCTATGTTTATATTGCAAACTTTACCTTAGCCTTGTTTATGCTAAATGATAAAAAGTTGGGTGAACACATAACATAAAATAAAATAATTTTTTAATAATAATAGTAGTAGTAATAAATAACAAAAAAAAGATAATAATAACAAAAGTAATAATAATTCTAATAAAATTAAGGCTCCCTAGTGTTTTAACTGGTAAATTCCTTGTCTGTTTCTTTTCATTTTTCTTTGTTAAATAAAAGCAGGTACAACAATAAGTGTGGGGGAGATCTCTCAAGAATGACGAACACACATTCGAGATCTCCCACCAACACGTTGCACAAACATCGACTGATTTAACATGCAGAAGGATAGGACAAATGGCTCAAGTGAGGATTGGCTAAACTTTTGGTTTAGTCAAGCCACCTCTGACTCAACTCCTTCTCTTTAATGGTGGTTTGTGCAACGCTACCCTCAAACTCTCCAAAAATTTTGAAATTTAAAATTAAACAAATTAAAAAAAATGCAAAAAAATGTTGCTCCACCTCCATGCAATTTGATGAACCACACTTCGGTCAACATTCCAAAAGTGACATATTCATAACATCTTTAAGATAGAAGCATGCATAAAGTTTGTTCCATATACAGACACTTATGCTTGTGGAAAGATATTCTAATAGGACAATCATGTTGACTAAGTTGTTGTGAAGTGTGATATAGTTCTGACTTAGAAATCCTACAGTTTTTATTCAAAGCACTTGGAGAATTTGTTTTGATAAAAATGATATAAAACCATAGTATCACGTACTCCTCATTTGGTGAGCAATTCCTACCAAGGCCAAATATAACATCTAGCAAGTTTCAAGCCTTCCATATTTGCTACTTGTTATTGTGTTGAGTTTGGTCAGGTCTTGTTGACCCTTGTTGAGAGATTTATCATACTCCCAAGATCAAGATCACGTACAACCACATATACATGCTGCTCCTACACTGGGAGTACACAAAAACATGCTTCCATTTAGATCCACCAAAAATTCTGCTCCTACGCTGGGAGTAGACAAAAAAATATTTATTAGGAAAATACTTCATGTTCTAAAAGATAGTTATCTCTCTAAATATGTGGTTTAGAAGAAGAGACATAGGCTATGCACAAAGTTTATAAAAAAATATAGACACATGAAGGTCCAAGTACAAAAGAAAAAAATATGAGCACTTGAAGGCTCATGTGTTGAAAAAGGAAAGAGAAAGATAGCCATGTTTCAAAAAACAATAAGTTATAGAGAGATCATATGTACAAAAAGGAGTATAGCTTTAGTTCAGCTTTTCTCACACACATGCACATCTTGATCTAAGAGTATGGCACTTCTCTCCATGGATCCTTGATTTAACTTTACAACATATGCAATACAAGTATGCTATTTTGTTTATCCCTACCTAAAGCTCCACATAAACCTTTTAGAAGTAGGAGAAAACAAAAGAAAGCAAAACAATACTATGCCTTAGCGAGGAAGTATACACCATTGAGTGATTTGAGAGTGCCATTTGAGGAGTATAAAGTGAACTATGCTTTTCTTAAGAAAAACTTTCAAAACACCAAGTACTAAGATGTGAAATTGGGAACATGACTTTGTTTCGGGAACTGTTCCACTTTTCAACAACCCAAGAAAACATGTTAGTTAACGCCACATATCCCACTTGTGTAAAGAATGTGTTGGAATAACTTTCATGTATAGTTGTATATCTTGGGATGTTATGCTCGTGATTACTTTTATCCCTAAGCTTTGCTTGAGGACGAGCAAAAGGGCTAAGTGTGGGGGAGTTTGTTGACGGTTCTTAACTCCTATTTCCAACTGCCAACACTCACATAAAATCCACTCAAAAGAACACCAAACTTAGTAATAGGGTTTATAACTAACGAATTCTATGAGTTTTGGTGTTTATTCATTTGCAGGAGGGCATTTGTGGAAATACACATAAAAAGGCTAAAATGTGCAAGAGAACAAAGAACAAATATCATTTTACACAAGCCCAAAGGAGAGAGGCCCACTAACCAGGGAAATCAGGGCCCAGTCATAAGGAGAAAGAGAGCAAAACCGAAATCAAAACATCTCAATTCCGCGCAAAACCACCATGGGACAAGTCAAGAAGCCTAAAGGAGCTCACTCACCAAAAATGAACGCAATTGGATTCAGTGGCAGCCACACCCCTACCGGGCCCGTTTGGCCCCATGTTTCGCAGGTTGTCTCCTACCGCCTCTCTATGGTCAGTTACGGTGGGGATGGCGGTAAATTAATGACGCAAGATGGCGGTTTGCTCTTTCCATGAGGGGATGAAGCATTTTCCAAAGAACCCCTCCTCTCCACCTATAAAAGGAGGCTCCCTCATTCTCATTTGAAACAACACACAAGAAGAGCAAAGTAAGTGAAAGAGCATCACTCCAAGGGATTAAGCCCTAGCTAGCTATAGAAAAGTAGTAGGAACAGATGTGAGGGAAGAGTTCGGGGAAGCGCCGGGCTTGTTGGTGTCTCCCCGTCTTGTACCTCGATGAGCACTTGTACTTCAACGAGTTTTCTCGCTAAGTAAGTGTTCATGATTCTTTTGGTATAACAGTCTTTTGATTAAGTTAAGCTATACTCTTACTTGTTTGTGGGTTCGTCGTCCGTCCCCGTGGTGGATACTCTAGTAAAGGACTCTCGATAAAGACGGATAACCCTGATCGAGACTAGAATAGTAGTTGATAGCGTAGACGTAGTGTCTAGGCTAGAGGCTGCCTTCGTTTGCCTCGTACTACACGGTTGAGGGGTAGGCGGCAGGTGGTGATAGCCCTATCCGTCCCTTGTAATCCTCCATGTCCGGATATAGCGTAGAGCTATAGGCCGGCATCTCTTGGCAGACCAGGTGATCTCCAGTGTCCGAAGTAAGCAAGTAGAAGTAGAATTTATCTATCCTTAGACCCTAAAGCCATAAGAATTCATTTCTACCCTTATCAGCTATACTTGTGTTGTCCTTGGACGAATTAGCCAGAAGAAATACCTCCGTTCCTTGTGCAAAATACAATACCCTGAATACTTTCGGGTGAAATCTACAATGGTAATTCCGTACGCTTGCAGATTAGTTTATGTAGACGTTAAGAAATACCAACAGATATATGGGCTAGTTACTAGCTAGCTAATTGATAATTTAATATAAGAATAGTGTAAGTCTAGCATGAATTGATAATAACTTTAGAGAACAACTTCAATACTCCTCTTTCTAAAAATAACGCGGATCTTAAAGCAGCTTATTATCTATTTCTATTATAGTGTAATGACACATGACACACTATGATATTTTCAACAAACACAACTTCAGTTCTTTTGGATCTAATTTTAGGATGAAAATGAAAGGAAGGAAAGGAAAAGAAAAAAGAAAAAAATCATCACGAAAAAATGGTTCCATCCTGAAGGTCGTTGCAGCGAGCCGGCGATGACCTCAATCACCTCTTTTTTTATACTGAAAAATCCCAAAAAAAAAAAAGAGAAGCAAATCTAATGGTTTGCATGGACTGACTGTCGAATCCGACGGAAGAAAAAAAAATTCATGTGCTCAGAAGTCTTGAAACACTCGTATTGTTTAGCTTTTTCCAAAAATAAATAAAACATGAGAAAAACATATCTAAACAAGTATTTTGAAAAATTTACTCGAAGACGTTTTCCTAAAAATTGTGTGAAGTTCACAGCTGGGATAGGATTGTGCAGTATGACGATGCCATGCATCATGGCTCCGGACCTGTACTTTTGCTCATGATTGTACGGTGGACACGGCAGGAATCACCTTTTGCCGTGCAGCGTCTCTGGAATGCAGCGCGCCTCTGCGCCGCGTCTTCGTGCCCGTGCCACTACTGCGGTACTGCCAAAGTGCCAATGGTCGTCGCCGCGAGATGAAAAAACTCCGGCCGCTGCGGCACTGCCTTCACATGTCCTACGGGCTATGGTCCCGCCTCCAACTCATTTGTTCGTCGGGTTCGTCGGCGGTGCCAGCGCCTGGACGTTCGGATGATACCTGCGCCTACACTTCGTCTCCCCGTGCACATGCATTCCGTGCCCACCTACACGGAGGCCGCGCCACACGACTACACGTGGAAAGTCCCTGCTCACAGCCCCTCCGCTTCTCACGCGCATGCACGCGGCCTGCAGCTGCAACAGGTGACTACAGCAGGTGGCTACGCCAGCATCCAAAAGAGGGGGAGGGGCGGTGGATGCCCAGCCGGTGGCGGAAAGAGGAGGAGGAGACACCGAGGCGAAGGTGGGACAGCAGAAAAGTGAAGACAAAGATGCAACACCCGATCTACTTTTCAAATATCCGGATGCAACACTTGCCACATACATCTGAAGGCAGATGAAACATATGAAACATGCATCTGAAACACTAGCTGCAACACCAGATCTACTTTTGAAACATCCAGATGAAACAGTTGCAACATACGTACGAAACAGCTAAAACACTCGAAATATGTGTATAAAACACTTGCAAAAAACATCAGAAAACACTTCATATGTGTGAAAACATATGCAGCATCCAGATGAAACACTTGCAAACATACCTATAGAAAATAAGATGAAACATTGAGAACATACACTTAAAACATACGTGTATAGCCACAGCAATATATGCAATATTCCGATCTACTTTTGCAACATGGGCTTTTCTTAGATGAATGGACGCACACCGGTGCAGAGGCCGACGGCGGCGCATGGACCTCGATGTGCGGCGGCGGCACGGGCAACTCGCCGACGGGCACGACGTCACACAAATCTTATCCCCCTCACCTGCTTGCTGGAGTATCCGTCATGGAAGCTCGTTATAACACATCTGGTGTTATGAGCTTGCTTAGCATTGACATTTAGGTACGTGAGGGATTAGCCAAACAAGTTTTCAGGATTTAGAAATTTATAACGCACATGAAATGATAAGTCATTTTAATTGTTTGGCACGAAAAACAATGTATATAAACAAAAATAAAATATAACTTGTGTGTAATACTTAAGTAAAGATGACGAGCAAGTGGTGTAGTTAAAGATGCAACTTTAATTTGTGAAAACAAATGTGGTTAACTAGTGTTATGGGGAGCTCAAATATGAAATTAAGATAAGCCTTTTTCGTTAAGTCGACAAACACTTGAAGTAATGTTTAAAGTACCATTTATGACGAATTATATTGAGCAAAATAACTAAAGAGTGCTTAAATGTTTGCTCCTATGGGTTAGTATGAAGTATGGACTATTGTGAAATACTTATTGGTTGACGTTAATAAGGTTTAGACATTTTAAAAATTATGGCAAAAGTGTTAATGGATGTTTAGTTCAAGCTGAACTTTTGACTTTCTAAGACTGAATGGAAGTAGACAATGCCATTTTGGCATTCAAATCCTAACTAAATTGTTTAAACACTAGCTGTATATTTTTGGTATTGTTGATTGCATCAAAGTGAGTGCATGAGCTTGGTATAGGTCGAAGTTGTCTTGTACGTCGCGTTGCCCTCCTATAAAATTTCTCAAACGTCGTTAAAACGTGTGAAATCATGTTGTGGGCGCTCTATTCGTGAACTGGCGTTCAGCGCGATGAGCTCATATTGGCATCCATCTATCTCCTTACCCGGTTGCTCTCTGGTCATGGTGATGGCGTTGCTAGGTCGTTGGCAATGTGGACTTTACGATAAGGGAGTTAGTTGAATTTCAACTATGATCGTTAGTAACTTTTTCTATGCTTCAAAATTCATGCACGTCATCGCTCGTCGTTGCACAACTCGTGTCTGCAGTCACCACGCCGCGCGCTGCCGCTACCTAGCCGTTCTTGGCCATGGTCATGCCCGTGGCCGGCCTTGCGGGCTACCGGCCACGCGTCGGGCTTAGATTGGCCTCGGCTGCCTCCGCGGGCCCGGGCAGCGCCGCTGGGCTGCTGCGGTGTGGCCGCCGCATGCGCGCTGCCGGCCAGGCCGTGCGTGGGCCCAAGCCGATGCCGCGGCAGTCGTCGTCTGGCCGTCGTGGCGCTCGTCTCGCCACTCGATCCACCTACCGTCGAGTCACTGTCTGCATCCGTTGTTCCTTCGCGATGCTGCCCTTTGTCGTGGTGTTAACGCTTTTCCCACGCGACTGCTGTTCCACTGCTACTGTCCACGCCCTGCCAAGACCAAGTGGTCCCATCTCGGCACCCCACGGCATGCTCCCTCTGAGCCTCACCGTGTGGATGCTCCCGCTCATTTAACGCAGCCCTGGTCGAGGTTGTCTGAGCCTTGAAGCCGCTGCCCCACCCGCCTTGTCGCCAACGAAGCCACATCGCTTCACAAGCTTATACACGTGGTTCGTGATACCCCACCTCGATTCAGTGCTCCAGCAGCTAGGATTAGAGGCTCGCTAGCAGTCTGACCCTCACTTTGGCGTAACCGAGCACTACTGGCCGCCAATTTGGCGTTTTTCTCGCCATCGACCAGGTGTGTCGCCGTGCCAGTGAAATTGGGGTAAGGTTCGAATGGGTTTAATTGTTTGTATCCACGAGCTCGCTTTGACCTCCTCTATCTGGTGCTCGCACCATTTGGCCAGGGCGCTTGCCGGAGATGTGGTGACGCATGGGTGTCCATCCCGGAGCACCGCGGCCCCGGTGGCTCGCACATGGCTAGACCGCCACAGCGCTACCCTGCTTTAACCGTCAGTGGGGCGTGCACCACGGTGAGCTACTGATGCTGCTCCGCCACCTCTACCCTTCCGTGAGTGCGTAGGTTCGTCGGAACGGCTACGCTGCCGCCGTACACCACTGTCCGCCACCGCAGCATGCGCTAGACCACCTCCTAGCTCTCCACCGCCACCCAGCATAGCCGCTTAGGTCGGGGATTGCGATCGACCCTCTAGGTAAGTCCACGCGAACCCTAGGTGGCCGGCGTGACCGCTCGGTGCCCGTGCTCGCTGCACATCCTGCTTCAGGGACGTGTGTGAGGAAATTAGGAAGAAGCCAGGGGTGAAATGAATTAGTCAGAGAGAGAGGGAAATAGTAAACAAACGGCGACGTAGTTTTAGAAAAAAAATCAGGGTCACTTTTGCAAAAGAGCCACGCGCGCACGGACTTCCCGCTTTGGGCTTGCCGGGCACGCACCGCCGCACCTCGCGCCTGGGTCGTTGGGCTGTCGGGCCAAAATGGTTGCCACCGGCCCTTTTCCTTTTCTAAGCATTTTCTAATTTAGCTTATAAGGTAAACTTGTAAATTCAATATAAAATTGTGTAGTTAACCGAAAATTATGAAACCAACTTTGTTAGGTTCCTAAAATCATGATCTATCTGTTAGTATATTTTGTTCATATAGTTTTATAATATTTTTAGGGGTTATCTAATTAATTTAAAATGCATAATATTGTAAAATACAAAGTTGTAGGAATTTTTGTGATAAATTGGTGATAGTGTTGGCTCTGAAACTTTCACAGTAAATTCCTAACATTATTAGGTGCTCACTGTAATTTTTATAGCTCCATAATAATTAGTTTGCTAAGGTAGATAAATGAGCCCTAGTTCAAAAATATATATTTAATCAATATAATGTCGAATCACCTTGGGATTTTAGAACTAAAATATTTTTCCAAAAATGAAGCCTTACCTGACGGTGTGGATATGTAGCCTAGTACGCTAGTCGTTAGAGCTAGCTCGTTAGCTTGCGGAGTGTAAACGTATTTTAGAGTTGCCGTTATCGTTGATTATTTACGTCTCTGCGTTGCATCCACGTATATCATAATAGGAACAACGATGGATCATGGAGTCGACTGAAGTAGCAGAAAAGATGGTGCCTTGATGATCGTGTCACCATGATGGAATGCTAACTTTTGGTTATATCTTACCCAGGCAAGCCCCGGTACATAATCCCTATTATTCTGCACTTTATTTTATGCTTGTGCATTAAGTTTTAAGGAGTTGAATGAAACCATTTGCATATATATATACTTATCCTATGAGTCCTACTAGTATGTCAGGATCATGTAGATTGCTATGCTATAGGATTCGGTAGAAATTGAGTAATTACCTGTCACTCGCGAGAGATAGGAAAGATATTATTGTTGTTATTATATTACCATCACATGGAATATTTATGAATGATAATTGAAGACCGGGCAGAATGGTACTTTGGATTTGGACTTGGTTAGGAATTCGAGCGAGGCTCAGATTGTATTTGTTCCGCCTATGTCGATTGAGGATCGTCCGTGTTGCTGTGGATGGTAGTCAGGTCACAGACTTATTATTCTGAGCACATACTTGCTTATAGGAGCGGGAAGGCTCGTTACGCTCTTGTCGTGGGTTCCGGCTTCTTTCCGGACTGACTGATTGCAGGCGGGAAAAGGTGGAGGTCTAAGCACCACATTGAGACCGGGTCTCAAGTGTGGGGGCTTGGATTCCAAGTTTGGATGGGGACCTAGACTCCATGATAGGAGTGGAATGGGTTGGTCTTGTTTGTACCTGGGGTACAAACAGGGCATGTGTTTTGGGGTACCCAGCTGGGATACATTGATTCGTGAATCGTCGTTTCTGTGAGACGGTACCGACTTAGCTATGGTCTTACACCGTAGTAAGAACTGAAACTTGAAAGGTGATAAAATGGTTCTGATTGCTCACCACCTGCTTGAAAGTAGCATAGGTGCTTACATAGAATGGTTAGCTAATGAACTAATGATGACTGCTAATTAAATTGACTATAAGGACATACGTTTAGTAATGCTTCCTACAGATGCAATAACCCACAAGCCAGATAGCCTTGCATATTCTTGGAGTCTTTTATTTTTCTCCTGTCGGGTAAGTCTTGCTAAGTACAATCGAGTACTCAGGGTTTTATTCCCCCTGTTTGCAGGTGATCGGAGGATACTTAGAGCTGACTCTTGTGTGTGGAAACCTCCTGGTGGGCTCAGAGAGGATTCCTTTCACGCTACGATCGTAGTGTTTATTTATAACCCTCACTAAAGGTTTTTATAAGAAAAGATATAACATCTGCTAGCATCTCTTGTATAAAAATACCCACTATGTTAATGCTCCACCATGTCATTAAATGAATCTTTGCTTCCTCTATAACTCTGATGACATTGTTATATTCCGCTGTTATAATCAATTGAGGTAATATTCTACTACTGTAATAAAATGATGTAAGAAATGACTTCAGAATGTTGTAAACTTTATTCTCTCATTTATGATCCTGATGAAAAAATGTGGATTTTCGAGTTCTCCCTTGGGGTTTGCTCGACGAAACTGCGTAGTTTAGTGTCCTTTTCTTAAGTACTTAATGTTTAATGAAAGACAAGTGCTCCTGAAAGGCATTAGATTAGGCGATTCTGCCACACTCGCCGGCTCGGTGGAGGCGGTCGCGGCAAGCGGGCCGGCCATGGGGAGGAGGCAGCGTAGTGGAGGCGGGCGAGGCAGATTGTGCCCGGTTGAGAATGCGGTGCAGAGGAGGTAGCGCGGGGAGGCAGCGCGGAGGAGGCCGCAGGGGATGGGGCGCTACAGGGGACAGACGGTAGCGAGGCGAAGTGGGGTGGGCAGGTGGGCACAACGACGCAGGGAGAAAACGGCGTAGCGAGCATCGGGGCGCGCGGACAGGACAAGCGGATAGGGTCACTGGGCGAGCGGTGCGTGCGGGGGTGAGCGGTGGTGGGAGGCGTCCATCCGTCCGGACGTCTTAGTTGTATCATTATCGTTTGTTTGTCTGCATACTCATGCACAAATCCAATCATTTATACTTATATAAAAAAAATTGTTATATCTGCAAATCTGTGATCAGCATCTTATACTTAAAAAATTTGGGCAACAATAATAATTTTTTGGTAGAAGAATCTTTGTTGGTTCTACATCCCCTACAAAGAGAAAACCAAAGCACAGAAAGCTATGACTAAAAACAGCCTACACTTCTGTAACAGTACTACTGTAACTTGCATCAGGACAGTAGGCAGACGCTGGTCACAGGACAGGGCAGACACTGTCAGGGCCCAAATCCACCCCTCCCGCCGTGGGGCACGATGCCAGCGGGCAGTGCTCCCCGTCCGCGCCCCACCAGCTGATGTTTCGGTTCTCCATCGACAGCGTGAAGTAGAGGAGCACCCCCATGAACGCCACGCCGGCGTCCAGCGCCGCCGAGAGGATGTAGTTGTACCGCTGCCACCACCGCTTCCGGTACCGGAAGACGAAGAAGTTGAAGGCGACGCCGATTAGCAGCCATGCGTTGTAGTTCACGGCCGTCGCCGGAGGCATGCCGGCCGTCGCGCCGATGAGCACAGGCAGGTTGACCATCCGTATCCAGCGCTGCGCCGGGAACGCCCTGTGGAGCGCGTACACGACGGCGGGGCCCGCGGCGCCGGCGAGGAAGAACCAGTTGAGCGCGCCGTAGTTGCCCAGCGCCCCGAAGATGCGGCGCGGCCCGACGAGGCCCCAGATGACGGACGCGTCGAAGAAGACGCGGTCGTTCGGGCACGTCCAGGGGCTGTTGGCTGGGAGCAGCGTGTCCTGGCAGATGTTGGGCACGGAGCCCAGCAGCCAGTACGCCACCCCGAGGTTCACCGTGGCGGCAACCACCGTCCCGACGAGCTGCACCAGGAACATGGACCTAGGAGGGATCTTCATGTAGTGCCCGAGCTTGAAGTCCGCGAGGAACGACACGGCCTGCGACGAGCTCACGTACCTGTACGCCTTGAAGACGACGTTGGCGATCGGCTTGCCGGGGAGGATGAGCCCGATGATGTACTCGGATATGACGTTGAGCCCCGGCGCCTGGTTCGTCGTCGCCGTGATGATGCTGATGGGCAGCGTGAACACGAAGGCCACGGCGCAGGCGAAGAGGAGGCCCCACCAGGGGAGCTGCACCTCCTTCTTCAGGACGGTGCAGAGGACGAGGGAGACGCCGATGGACAGCACGAGCAGCGCGTGGAACCACCACCCCGGCGCGTCCTCGTACCTCTTCATCAGCCTCGTGTGGACGTCAGGCTCGTCGTCCTTCTGCTGCGACGCGCGGAAGCGGCAGTAGATCTCCTTCCCGTGGAACAGCGCGACGTGGGTGATGGTGGCCGCGATCGCCGCGAAGCTCAGACCGTACGACAGCGCGAAGAGCGTGCTCATGTTGATCCGCCCGCTCCGCTGGTACGCGTCCATGTCGATCTCGAAGCGTTCGTTCACGATGGACGTGATGTCGTAGCTCTTCCCGTCGAACATGAACAGGTGCGACGAGAAGATGGGGAACCGCCGGGCGTTGTACAGGTCGAGCCCCCAGTAGGCCGCCGGCACGATCACGTACATGAAGAGCACGAAGCCGGCCAGGATGTTGGCGGTGGCGAAGAAGGGCGACACCAGGGGACTGAAGAGGAACGACGACACGGCCGTCCAGTCAAGGGTGAAGGCGCCGAGGCCAAGGCCCCTCATGCCGGAGCCCAGCTGCTGTGCCGTCACCGACTTGGAGAAGATCCAGCAGAGCCAGGACACGGACGTCAGCGTCGGGAACAGGTAGCCCGGCACCGCGTACCACAGGAAGCTGCAGGCGAGCGCCACCAGGAAGAACTTGGCCCGCGACATCCTATTCCTACGTGAGCCACCGCCGCCGCCCTCGGCCTCGGCGGCGGGCTCGTCGACCTCTTTCTCGTGCAGTGCTCGGAAGAGGGACACCTGTACGAGCGTGCCGGGCCACCACATGTGCGCGGGCTCCACCACGTACTTGCGCATGAGCCCCGCCCAGCCGTACCCGAGCACCTGCGTGGTGGTGATGAGCAGCCACGCCGCGAAGAAGGAGATGGACCGGCGGTAGAAGGCGCGGATGATGTCGACGATCATGACGGCGTAGGCGGAGCCATTGCCGAAGGCGCAGCCGGCGTTGGCGAAAATGGAGATGAGCACGTGCTCCTTCACGTTGAAGGGGCCCGGGTTGAGGTTGAGGCTCCACTCCCCGCCGCCGAGGCCGTGGAGCGCGGGGGCCTTGAACTTGCGGGCCGGCAGCACGCGCGCGAGGAAGTGGCCCAGAGGGAGCGAGGCCACCTGCACGGTGATCTGCGTCACGATGATGGGCTCGGTGCGGTACGAGAAGAACTGGTTGAGGAGGCTCATGAGCACGCAGGATACAAGCCCACACCGGCAGCGTCGTGTCGTCGCCGGTCGGCACGGTCATCAGGACCTCCTCGATCGGCGAGGCATCCTCGTCCTGCTCCCCTTCCCCGGGGCCACGCTCGATGTCGACTATCTGGACCATCGTGGATTCGTGGACGTGTGCTTGATAGTTGATTGCTTATTTGGTTTTCGGCGGTCTGCAGAGACGTGCACATATATATAGTCGTGCGCGCGGTGCAGGGTTTGGGTGTGCGAGACGCACTCGGGAGGCTGAGTCCGAGGTGGCAAAAGCAAACCTGACACAGCGTGACAGCGTGCAGTGTCCGAGACGGTTTGATCCGGGACCGGATTCAAGCACAATTCACATAGACCACTTATACATGGTACCCACACAATCAGTTCATAGCTACTGTCATTTTTTCACAATGTTCCACTAGAAATAAAAAAAAAACTTATTACATCATTCCAGCCAACAAGGGAGAGACAAGAGAGAGGAGTGAAAAAAAATATTTTTTATTGCTTATGGGTAGTCCATAAGCTTATAGATAGCTTTTATTATGGACTACCCTATCGACTGTTTCCACAATGTCTCGGATAGTTGATAGGTAATATTTTAGTCCTATGGACTGCTTTTATTAACACATTGTGGTTCCTCAACGGTACATTAATTGCAAATTTCAGGAACTAATATTTGAAGAAGTTTACAAAATTTTGAAACCAAGCACATCCAGAGTTCATCCATAGATGTATTTTTCATAAAAACTGAGATGCAAACACTTAAAAAAATCAAATGCACTCCTAATTTGAGTTTACACGTATGGTCGTTTCCTAGATCGAATTTTTTTTGGTAATTCTTGGAACCAGGTGTCTGTCCGGCCAGACGCTTCGGTTGGTGGGCCACGACGCCAGCCCAAATAACCCGCTCCTATCTGCTCGTCATCGTAGTTTCTAAAAAAATCACAGCAAAGCTCGGTCGCGCAATGCTCCACCTGTGCAACTCGCGGCGGTCGGCCGGGGCGGCCTCCGCCCGCGCTCATCTTGTGCTCGCCGCGGTCGTCTCGGCTGGGACGGAGGCTACCCAGCTCTTACCGTAGCCTGGGCGGGCGGCACACAACTCGTGCTCCGCCTGCCCAGCTCATCGTGGCTGGGACGGAAGTCGTCTGCGCGCAGCTCGCTATGGCCAGCCTACCGTGGCCTTTTCCACTGGAGCGGCAAGCTTTGTGCCACCGGCGAGCTCTACACCGGTGAACTACAGATCCGATAAGCCTCTATTCTCCCAAGCAGCAAGGAGATGTTGCACTGAAGTTGCATATTGCAAACATATATTTCAAGTGTTTCAGATGTTTTCAGAGGTATGTTGCAAGTGTTTCACGCGAATGTTGCAAAAGTTGATTGGGATGTTGCATATGTTGCAATGGTTGTACACATATATTGGAAGCTTATGTTCCTAATGTTTCACCTGTTTTCTAGACGTATGTTGCAAGTGTGTTTATTTGGATGTTGCATATGTTTCACACATATGTTGCAAGTGTTTAATCTGAATGTTGCGTATGTTTTACAATGGTTTTTAAGCGTTTTTAGGTGTTTTTGCAGGTGTTTCATCTGCCTTCAGACGTATGGCGGAAGTGTTGCATCTGGATGTTTTAAAAGAAGATCGAGTGTTGCATCTCCCTTTTCGCTTTTTGCCGCCTCGCCTTGGTGTCTCCTCCTCCTCCCGGCACCGGCTGGGCATCTGCCGCTCCCTCCCCTTCTTCTTGACGCCGGTGACGTTCGGGGCTGCGCGAGCCTCGCATGGTTTTGCAAGTGTTTCAGATGCATGTTTCAAGTGTTTCATCTGCCTTTAGACGTATGTTGTAAGTATTGCATCTTAATGTTTCAAAAGTAGATCGGGTGTTGCATCTTCCTCCTGCCTTTTTGTTGCCTCGCCTTAGTGTCTCCTCCTCCTCCCGGCACCGGCTGGGCATCCGCCGCCCCCTCCCCTTCTTCCTGATACTGGTGAGACATGGGCACAAAAAACGGCGTGGGGAACAGTCTGCAAGCGCGAGCGTCCGGACGCCCCATCAGCGCTAGCAAGCCTGTTTTTTGTTTAACCGAGGATCTCTCCCTTTCCATTGATTTTAATGGAAATACAACATTAGAGAGTATTTCAGAAAGAAGATGGGAGCAGCAAGAGAGTCTACAGATGCTACCCTTACAAGCAAGACTCGCCTGATTTAGACGAGCTACAGAGTATAACCTCGAGACAAAAAAGTAACAGAACGTCGACTACCAAGGGCCAAACACCATCGCTACAATTCGTTGATGAACCTTCACATCCACTAAAAAAATCTTGGGCAAAGCCTTTCGGAGAAACTGGCATCAGAGATGATGTCCGCCTTAGTCCTCCTAGCTGTCCCATTGTCGTCCTTCAACAAGTGTTGTCCATCTTTCGCCGTCTTCTTACCCAGCAGCTTCACCGCAATCTGTAGCATGGTATTGACTCCCGCCACCAAAGCTTCCTTGTCGTTCTCCAGGAATAAACTTGCCCGGTAACTCATGAGCGCGCAAGCATAGCACACAATTGTGGCAGGGGTTTCACAGGTTTGTCTTCAAAACACAATTTGCTTCGTGTTTTCCAAATTGCTCAGCAAGTAGTTGCAATACCCACAGTATGAAACTGTTTACCAAATGGCAGCCAAGTCTCACACATATGGTTGTTTTCTAGATCGGATTTGATGAACCTCATCCTTTCAAGGCACCGAACTTTGAACCAGGGTCCTTTAGCTTGAACCACAGGGAACAAGGAAATTTTGTGGCACTTTAACCATTTCCAAGGGCTGACATAGAGTTATTGTCTGAGAGGGGACCAATAGGTTTGAAAACAGTAATAAGAAGACTGTTTGGTTTGAGGACGAGAAGAGATGAATTGGTTTCATCTTATTTTTTTGGGTTGGGACCGTCCCATCTCCTGTTAAGTTGAGGGGAATGGAGTCATTCCAGAATTTTGTTTGGTTTGAGGCACTGCCACATAAAAGCATTTATGGAGGCGGACAAAAAGCATTTTTAGAGAGCGATTTTTATTTAAACAGCTCTCCAAATGATGAATTAAAGAGTAAGTTTAAGAAAGACTCTCGATGCACTCTAACAAAAATTTTAGGGATTTTATTAGATGGAGTTTTTCCTCAAATTCCACATGTGCTTCTCTTCTATCTCGTCTCAAATCATTCGTAAATCTTACCCAATCCAACAAACATGCAGGGCCCATCGATGTTGGTTTGCTATAGAACTCCTATATATCAGCCTTTTAAGTTATGAGATGGGCCGGGCCGGTTGAAACAATGTTATTCCTTCTCCTTTCTGGCTCCACCATATTTAATTTTTGTCTCTCCGTCTCTGTGTGCGCGTCTGTTTTCAAGCAATACCACATGTCCATATCCTGCTTACCGTTGTAAGGTAATGCCTCAGTTCCATTTTATCCGGCCCATACGTATAGGAAGATTTAAACTTTAGAAACTTTGATCAATAATTAGGCTAATAATTTTTAACTATTATTATAATACAAACTTTATATGGTTAGATTTGTAATGAATTATACTATCCAATGATTATAAATTTATAAGCATAAATAATATAATATAAAATCAAATGAATGATCAAAGTATAATTTAGGAGACCGTGTTATTCTAACTTGCGCCAGATAAAATGGAACCGATGGAGTAGTAATTTAGCATTTGCATTGACCTTAACACGCCGGCAGTATTGTGATGAACACACGACGCTGCCAGAGCTTTCTGGTAATATAATCTGGTCTGCCTTGATATGGTTCTGAGGGTATCGTCTTTTCCGAGAGGCCCATCTGTAATGTAACGTAATGTAATGTGACTTGCATTTCTAGGAGGCGGGCATGCACCCGTGTGTTGCCGACAACTGTCGAGGAAGCTAGGAGCTTAAGCTAGCCACACCACACACTACACGTACAGCGACGACCAACCGGCCGGACCACCGCAATCGATCTCCATCGAAAGGGTGGCCTTGTCTCGTGCTGAAGCGTCGCCATCAGCGCACTAGTGCGATGATCCCTTGCAAGTTGCAATTAGCACATGCACTGCATCTCACGCAACCCATCGACGAAGACGACGACGATGCGCGCGGTGGCAAAATTTAATTTGGTCAACATCCAATCAGGCCCATGGTCCCTGCGACGCGTCAAGGCTTCCTCCACTCCACCGGCCTGCTCCCATGCACGCAGTCGGTGCCTCGGTGGGTCGAATCGGGCAGTCAAATGCGAGAGCGGCGTGAAGATCATGATCATACATATATACTACGGCTACCACTACACACGTGACTGGTGCGTCACACGGTGACGCCAATCGTCCCGGATATGCATGGTGGCGTTGTGTAATGATCGGTCATTGACGCGTATATAATTAAGCACGTAGTGCATCAGCAGCGACAAGGCAACCGACGAGTTGACCGGATTATATTCTACTACCTAAAAACCGGCAGCTAGCGCGGCGCGATCCATGACGTACGTACCTCACACATCTCTCGTCCATCTGTTGTTTCTGCTGCTGGTCATCATATACAGGCCGGAGAGAGTAGGAGAATATATAGATCTGGTTGCAAGGACCAGGCCGGCAGACCGGAGACGATCCTTCTCTACCTCTCCATTTGTGATCTATGTAACTCTGTTCTCTGTGGTGACACTTCTCTGTGCTCAACTCGAACCGCACAGACCACCGAGAAGAACTGTTTCTCACAAGGCGCCTATATGTGAAATGTGATCCACATGTTCATAATTTATGAATCAAACTAGGGCCCTCTTTGTGCTTGGCCTGAGGGAGTACCAAGCAGCACACATGATGACTTTTATATCGTAATGCATTGACTTTGTTTGGAGCTTGCTTCACGCCATTCATTAGGCTGAGCAATACTGCCTCCATCCTTAAAAAGCATGTAATTTTAGACTCTAACCCTTATTCAGAAAAGAATCTAATTCTACATTTTTCTAGGCAGGTAGAGGCTAGGTGTCACTGTGTCTGAGAGGGGATTTGGGCTTGAGGGATGCACTGGCGTGGGGTGGCTGGCTAATGCGTTGGAGAGAGCAAAGTAGGGGCACATGCATAATTTTATGTGGCTACTAAGTTTGTATCAATACATGTTTCCAGATAAAGGTAGTATTTGTGATGGGCTAGGCATGCATAGGAATCAATACCCGTTAACTAAGGAAAAGAACTTGTAGCCTGCTTCCTGCTATATACATAGAAGTAAGGTTCAATTTGCCCTCTAAACTTGTCGCTGAATTTAAAAAAACACCATTCACTCAAATATAACGGACAATGTACAATTAATGTTATAAGTTATAACTTTTAAAACCAGATAAATTACCCCTAGCCCTGGACTATTTCAAAGTGGTTTTCTAAGGTGTTTTTTTATGTGGCAATGGCCCTACATGCCAACTAGTTTCCCTACTCTGATCTCTTTCTCTTTCCATGCCGCGCATCACCGTCACCTTCGCCTCCCCTCTCCTCATAGGCATTGCCTCTACCTCCTTCACCTTATGCGTGTCATTGCCTCTTCCTCCCTTCTTCTAGGCATCAATGTTGCATCCTCCTCCTCCTCCTTCCTCACATATGCCGCTGCCTCCAGCTCCCTCCTCGCTCCGCTCCCACACACCATGTCGCTACATCAATCTCCGATAATGGTGAGATGTGGCCGAGTTCTCTCTTTTTTCTCCCTACCTATACGGATCTGACATGGGCAAGTCACATGGGGGCAACATTGTCCCTAAGTCCCGAACATGCAACACTGCCTCCTCCTCCTAGCTCCTCTCTCTTCCTCTCATGGACGATGCTCCTCCCCCGTTCTCCTCTCATGCATCAGAGCTCGAGATGGCGGTGCAACGGAGCCTGAGGCTGCAGAAGAGGACGTCGAGTGGGTGGATCTCAAGGCAGTAGTGGTACCTGCCTCATCCTCCTATTACCTGTCACACGTGTGAAGCTTGAGCCGATAGAGCTCGAGATGAGCAGTGGCAGTAGTGTGCAGAGGCCACCGACGGGGAGAGAGAAGAGAAGAGCTAGAACTTCAAAATATGGGGCCCACTGTCGTCACATGTTTGATGAGGTGTACTCCGGCATGTGGGACCATGGCCATGTAAGAAGAAACATCCAAAAAAAAACACTTTGAAATGTTCAAGGTGGGTAATTTGTCCAGTTTTGAAAATTAAAGAGTTACGTTGTATGGTTTTCAAGATCAAGGTTGTTTTTAAACGACAAGTTAGATGGCGAAATCGGACTGTACTCATATATATCCTCATCTCATCACGGACATATCATATGGACCCATGCATGATCATTTGTACACGTCCCCAAAGTGGAGATATATCATATATATACCTGGAGGTGATGACATAGATGAATGATGACAATGGCAACCCCACTAACTGATGATTCCCTTTCGTTTCGCAGTAAGCAGGACGCCCCATGCGTATTAATTTGGTACGGTCCTAATAAGCTCCAAAAAGCACCTCTATGGTCTATGGGCCGACATAACAAATCTCTTTTATGGTTTTGGAAAGACTTCGGAGCAAAATTGAGAGAGTTTGGTCAGTTCACATAGGCGCATCTATCATATATATGAGAGCATGTAGCTAGGGCCCATCATCTGATCACTACTTATAATAGTGGTCACTGATTAGTTGAGCACATGGATTATGCTTATTTTTCTTCATATTGCAACATATAAAATGGACCAAGTCTCATGTGTGTGCCCCAATTATAACAACTTCAGGACCTTTTTAAAATTTAATTAATCTCTACCAACCAAAATGCGAGCAACGAGGCATGCATGATGCGCCAATGATCGAGTGCTTCTCCAACAATTCTTTAGTACTGCCTCGTGGATATATGAAATTAGGTGCTGGCTGCGGGAAACGTGTGTGCTCATATATATATATATATATATATATATATATATATATATATATATATATATATATATATATATATATATATATATATATATATATATATATATATATATATATATATATATATATATATATATATATATATATATATATATATATATATATATATATATATATATATATATATATATATATATAGCAACTAATCTTTCTTCATCGATCACGTGAGATGCCAGAAAGCAGAAGCGATACGCCATCGCCATATGGACCGGTCCCTTTCCTCATTTCAGTATCATTAATTTTGCGTGCCTGCTGCTCGTGTATGTTGGTGCGTCGGCATCTTTCCCTCCGGTAGGTCATCGTGCGTATTTTGGTCCCAAATATTGTTGAACCAGTTTTCTTCGACACGTATACAATTGGTACGTACGGTCCACGCTTGGTTTTATTCACAGGTGCTACGCTTCACAAACCGATGAAGATTCGTTGTGTGTTTTTCGATCGTGTCAATCATTGCACCAGGGGAGAGGTCGAAAACCGATGAAGATTCGTTGTGTGTTTTTCGAGAAAAATAACGTGCAAAGCATCTAATATTGTTAACTTTTAGCAGTGACTCGTAGTATGATTAGACCCGCATGGCAACCTTATATGATGTTGAAATATGTGTATAATATTAGTTATTGATCAAGAGCTAGCTTTTCTCTCTCTTCTACGAGAATGTAAAATAAAATGCTTAGAGTTCGCTCATAAGTCATTGTTGGAGAATCAAGAATTTCAGAAATTAATAAAAGTTAGCATGACTATGTGCATCTGTGTCAATCGGGAACTTGTAGTGCTAGTTGTAGAGTTGGATAAACTCATATTTGCTTAGTCCCAAAATAAGTGTTGTTCTCGCTCCTAAGGAGTCAAACGTTTTTAACTTTGATCAAATATATATATATATATATATATAATATTAATATCATAGTACATAATTAGTATCATTAGATAGATTCTTAAATTTAATAAACTTATTTAGAGATATAAATATTGCTATTTTTCTACGAATCCCGTCAATCTTGAGAAAACTTAACCGTCACAGATATCAACGTATCGACACTTGTTTTGGGACGAAGTGAGTATTCATGATGATGTATTCTACGTACACGGGCAGTAAAGCTGCTGCTACACACGGGAGAAGGCACATGCAGCGGTGCATGATGCATGCAGCTGGGGCGATGGCCGGGCAAGCAAGGCATCCATCCATCCGTCCGTCCAGCGCCCTGTTCGTTTAAGCTTATTTGGCTGATAAGCCATGGCTGAAAGTACTGTTGGCTGATTTGTTGTGAGAGAAAAATATTGTTCGTTGACTGAAAAAGTACGGCTTATAAGTCAAACAAGCCCAAACGAACAGGGCACAGGTCGTTGGGTGCCGTCGCGTAAAGTATCACCTGGTGGCACGCGAGACAAAGGGGATGAGCAGCCGGAACGACGAAGAGGAATCGCGATCGCGATTGCGTCGCGGTCGGTGAGTTGATTGCACGCTCCGCTCTCTGCCCATCATGCAAATGCAACCTCCGCGGCTTCCAAAGAAAGCAAAACGGTAATGCTATGACTATGATGTCCGACGGTTCCGGACGCGTGTCGTATAACGATTCGATACGGCACCGCGTGTCCTCCTCCACTCGTCTCTCACAGTCTTATCCGCTCGCACTACAGTTCAGCCCCGTCCACACGTTCGCTGCCGCTGCCGCTGCTCCTCTCCTCTCCCTCTCCTCACCCATGGATCCAGGAGCCCCGCGCGCCCCCGATTGTGCTCCGCAGCACCGCGAGCCAGCGGCCGCGCTCCTCCCCGTCTTCTGCCCGTCCTCCACACACCTCGCTCCCTTCCTAGCCGGTGGTGGCGGCGTCCTCTCCCACTCCGGCGTCCTCCTCCGCCACCACAGCGGCTCCTTCCCCCACACCGATGTCTCCTTCCCTGACCTCGGCGTCCTCCTCCCCCACCCCGGTTCCCTCCTCTCCACCCCGGCGGCGTCTCCTCCCCGACACCAGCGTCCTCCCCCACCACGGCGACTCCTTCTTCGCCCACACCGACATCTTCTTCCCCGACCCCAGCGTCCTCCTCCCACATCCCGGGTCCCTCCTCCACACACCGACGGCGCCCCTCCCCGACACCGGCGTCCTCCCCCCATAGGGAGCTCCTGATGCCCTCAGATCTGGTGGTCATGGGGCTCCCCATGCAGGCTCTCTCCCCCTATATGTTGCAATTGTATCTTTCAGTTGTTTCAGACGCTTTAGAGGTATGTTACAGTTGAATCGTAAGGATGTTGCACAAGTAGATCTGGGGGATGTTTTACCCATGTTGCATTTTGTTTCAAAGGTTTTGTTGTAGGCACTGTTTCAAAATGTTTCACTTGTTTCTAGATGATGTTGCAATCATTCTGATCTGGATGTTTCATATGCTTGGCATAAATGTTGCAATAATATTTTCGAAATGTTTCAGTTGCTTCAATCTCATGTTGCAGTAGCTGTTTCATGTTGTTGCAAGTGTTTTTATTCGAGCGTTGTTTCATATGCTTCACACCTAGTGTTGCAATAAATATGTTCCAAATGTTTCAGCTCCTTCAACCTATTGTTGCAGCAGTTTGTTCCGTGTTGTTGCAAATAATATGTTCATGGTGTTTCAGCTGCTTCAACCTAATGTTGCAGTAGTTGTTTCCGTATTGTTGCAATAATATGTTCATGGTGTTTCAGCTGCTTCAGCCTAATGTTGCAGTAGTTGTTTTTGTGTTGTTGCACGTGTTTTATTCTAGCTTTCTATGTTGTTCGGCTGGGGGGCGAGCCAGGTGGCCGGGTGTGTGGCTCGCCGGAGGGATAGTGGACGGAAGCGTTGGGGGAGAGCGGATGGGGGTGCTGTGGTCAAGGGGGCGATGGGGCATGCTCATCGCGCACGTGGGCGATGCGAAGGCGGACGCGGTGGGCTGTGGGGATGGGCTGCGGGGACGAGCTGGGGGTGCGAGTGGCGCGGGGTAAACGAGCACAGAAGAGAAACGGGGGAGCAACGTGGGCCTCCGTCATGTAGACATGAGGGGGATTATGTCCGCGGCACCGTTCGATGAATCAGTATCCATCCGACGTCCGGGCGTCAGTACTACCCAAAGCAAAACCACGGCAGCCTTTCACCGTCGTAAGTCGCAACGCAAGGGAAAAAAAGGAAACTCAACAAAGGGGGAAGGAAGCGCACAATGTAAGGACGAGCGCGTACGAAAGGGAGCAGCAGCTCTGTTCAGATCCCCTAACACCACTACCTGACGATTTTATCCGAAGCCACTGTCACCTCGCTCTCGCTGGCGGGCGCAGCCACGCGCCGCGCAACACGTAGCACAAGCGCCGAGATCGATGGGGACGGCCGCCACCTGGTGCTGGTTGTAACACCTCTGGTGTTTTGACCTAGCACTAAAATTTGACATGTCATCATATGCATTGCAAAGCATTCATGGAGTAGAAAATTTTGAATGCATTCACTAAATAAGCTTTATTTCATAATGTTGTTATTTCATGTGATGTGTTTCAAAACCCTAAATAAAGATCATGACCACAAGGGTCAAATTTCATGTGATCATGTGAGGCCATGTGTCATTTGACTCAAATAACCCTAATGGGCCATGTTACTGGTCAAAAATCAAAGTTAAAGTAAAAGAAAGACAAATCAAATTTGAATTCAAATTCAAATTATAAAAGTCCTTTTTGCCCCTTTTGACTAATTCAAAATCCATGTGGAATTTGGGGTTGAGGCAAAAAGCAAAGTTGAAGATTATTTTATAAGGGTCAACTTTGGTATTCAAAGTTTTTCAAGTTTACATATAAAATTTGGAGTAATTTTGAAATGATTCAAATACTCAAATGCACCCCAAATTCAAATTTCAAAATGGAGGTCGAATTTGAAAATGTTCCTTGAAGCAAAGTTGTAGAGTTTGAAAAGTTGAGCAACTTTCATTTTGGAGATTTTCATCTTCTTTAGAATATTTGTGAGTAATTTGTAAATTAAACGCAGTGGCAATTACAGTAAATAATGCAAAATAAAAAATCCAAATTGAGAGCCACCTCCCTCGCTTGCCAGCCGGCTACCACGCACGCGCCGCCGCCGATCTTTTTATGCGCCGCTTTCTCGCGTGTTGACACGCAGCAAAGCTCCGTGGCGCGAGCTCGTCGTGAGTTTGTCGACGCGCGCGCGTTCTCCCGGCTATAAATAGAGCACCGCCGTCGTCCTCCGCTTTTCTCTCCCTCGCTTCCTCATCACCTTGAGCTCCGCCGCTCGTCGTAGCCACCGTCAAACCGCGTCAGTCGTCCCCAGCTACACCAAAGCGATCGCCTCGACCTTGCGCTCATCTTCGACTTGCTCGCGTCGCTGGTGTTGGCCGAAATCGCCCGGCGCAACACGTTCTTCCCCGAGACCGGCCGGACCTCCGCCACCATCGACCTCGCCGTGGCCATGACGTTCCAGCCCGTCTCCGCCTTCACCAAGTACACCGGCGTGATCGTGGTGAGCTCCTGAGCGTGCTGTTCGCTTCGCTTTTGCCTCTATTGCATCGTAACCATAGTTGCGTCGTGCGCCGTCGTGCCCGCGCCGCCATGGCCGGCGTGGAGCTCTCTCCGGTGCACTTGCTGCCTTTCTAAAGGTTGGGATGGATTCGTGGGGTAGAGTAGGTCATGTAGGTGCGGTCTGCCTCGCCGGAGCATCACCGCCGGTGCGTTTTGGCCGACCGGTGATGGCAGCGCCGACCGTGTGTTCTGTGTTTGTGTCACTGATGAGCAGGACCAGCTGTCAGTGAGAGAGAGAGAATAGTGAGATTTGTTATTTTCTGAAATATGAATAGTGTAGTAACTTTGAAAATTTATAGGAAATTAATTACAACTCAAAAAATTCTGAAAATTTGTGTGTAGCTTCTGTACATGTTCTATTATGGTTTAAAATTTTGAAACTTGAAATTCAAATAAATTTTTAATGTTTAAAAATTCAGTCAATTAATTGATAAATGCAATTTCTATAATTTTTGTAGGCCACTGTATAATTCCAAAAATTATGAAATTTGTTTTGGTAAATTTTGAGGTCATTTGGAACAAGTTCATTTTTGGGCTTATTTCCAAATTAATTCAAAAATAAATAAAAGCAAACCTTAAGTGTTTGACTAGTGTTTGATCTTGTTTTGATCATGTTTTGTGACTAGTAGGGTTTCAAGATTAGTTTGGTCAAGTCACATGTGTGATCCTTGACGGTAGATTTACAAGTTGGTTTTGTTGGATTGCAACTGTACCGTGAAGGAAAATCGTATTCGGGGTGTTGTTACATTTCATGTACCGTGAAAGCATCATGTTTACATTATCATCATGTTAAAGCATGTGTTATCATTTCGTGTAGAACCCGAGAGTGAAACGATTCTAGTTGAGCAAGTCCTGGAAGAATCCCCGGTTGTCACGGGATTTGATAATTGTGGTACTGATCCAGAACCTGAGATCGTCAACGAAGGCAAGCCCCGGTTTATGCATTAAACCATTACCTTGTTTACTTTGAAAAGTTTATCACCTATGTTACTTATTGCATTAAGTTGATTTATTCAAATGTTACCTACTTGATGCATTGACTACCTTGTTGATTGTTTACCATCCTTGAAGATGATTTCATTTACAAAGGCGTAGAATTGCTTAGTATGCTTTATGGTAGGTTTTCAAAGTAAAAATTTCGATACAATCAAAGATGGCATACTGGCCAAAGAAAGAAAGAAAGAAGATAGAATGAACTAGAGACTAGTTGGGTGGCTTATCTTGAATGTTGGGTAATGTTGCCGACTATGTCGCTTAAAAGCCACTCATTGTGGATCTTCTGAACGAGACACTTTGTAGTACTGGTCACATACTTCGGTAAGCCTACTTCGGCTAATCCGATACTAAGACGAATGCCCACGTACTGGGAGTGGTGAGATGGCGGGAGTAGCGTGTACCCTCGTGGCTTGAATGTGGCCGGATTTGAGGCGTGCTATGCTCTCGGGTGGCGTGGAGACGGCTTAGTACGGGAGGATCCGGTAGCGAGGTTGATATATGCAAGATTAAGTTCTACATATGTCGTGTGATAAGGAATCCTCAGCTGGGACTTGAATCAATTCGAATTGCCGGTGCTCCGCGGATATGGAGACTCGATTCATTACAGAAGCAATGCAGGACTGGTGAATTACTAAAACATGAGAACAAGAATGGAATGAGAAGGATTGGAACATGGGATATGAACACTTGGTTGGAGACAATGAACTAAAGTATTTAGGGGTAAAACTTGAAACTAGGATCAAGAATAGTAAGCTTTTGGCAAAGAACTTTTGAATCTTTCTACATCCTTATCTTGACCCAACACCTGCATCCCTAAGACCTTCGCCCTTTTTGGTCGGGTCAGTCTTGTTCAGTACTTTTGTACTCAGGGTTTGTTAACCCTTGTTGCAGGTGAGTCGCATGCGCAGGCTTGTTTTGGTCCCTGCTGCATGTCAGTGTTTAAAGTCGATGACGATGAGGAATGATGAATGGCCTTTGGACAAGGCACTAGTTTGTGTGAAATAAATAATGTTAATGTAATATTATCCCGCTACTATGGTTGTATGACAATTATGGTTTTGTAAGTTTGAAACAACTGGTTTGTAATATCAAAACTTAAGTCTTCCGTTTTATAATCTCTGGTATGTATATTGAAAACTGTTGTAATCTACAATGACTGTGATTGGGATCCTGTTTGGAAAAGATTCGTGGATGATTCGGGTTTCCCGAGGACACCTGACAGACCTATTAAGTTGTTGGGAACTTGTGTACGCTATCTGAGGTCTGTTGAGACATTGATAGGTGCACGTGGGCCCGATTTCTTAGGAGGTTCTGCCACAGCTGGTATCAGAGCAGGTCCTATCTAAGATCATTGTAGGTTGCTTTTGAAAACCTTCAAACTGATTTGGATCAAAGAAATGAACTGGATATTTTGAGTTCAAATTTCTTTCTTCTTCCCTCTAATCTAGCCTCAATCTTATCTTATTTGAAAGTTTGTGGTGGATAATATGATTAGGTTTGTCCTATGTATTAAAAATCTAGTACTTTTGATTGTATAAATCTTTTGTACTCGGATTCGTAAGATCGATTCATGCATCATGCTTGAGCACCTTGCATAATAATTTCCCTAAAAGTGGTTGGGTAAGTAATGTCAATCCCATTCTTGCTAACCTCCATTATCCTCAAGCTATCCTTATAGTCCTATCCTAAATTCTACAGGCTATGGCAAAGACCAAGATAACCGCACGCAAGTCCACTGGACCTCACGGAGTCCCTCGTCACCAGTTGGCACCGCGTAACCGTGAGCTTGGTGAAGGAAGTTCCAAGACCCTAGGAGATGAAGAATCTTCAAGCAATCCCACCAACATTGAGAACCTTACCAAGGAGCTCAACACTCTTTGTCGAGCTCATGCCAAAGATCAAGAGAAGCTGGCGGAAATGGAAAGGGACATCACCAAGAATACCGAGTTGCGGAATGAAGCCTGGACACGAGAGGATGTGGCCAATGAACGCGTCCATGAGTTGGAGTTCTATGTAGAGGACCTGGAGATGGACAATGTCATTCTTCATGAGAATGTCCACCTGCTGTACGCTCAACTTCATCCTCCTCATGGGGATGGTGAAGTTATAGATGAAGAAATGATTGTAGATCCAGGTGAAGTCGAGAATGAAGAAGAGGAGGAGGATCCCGAGGAGTTAGTGTACTTCTCCGATGAAGATGAGGGTTCATCCGATATGGGCACGGATGCCGATGACTAAAAGCTCAGAGTAGTAATAGTTCCTTTACTGCTTTCCTAGTAAACCAGGGTTGTCTTGTGGGATACAAGACATGTAACCTAAATAAGAAACCCTTTGTAGCATGAAACCTTTTAACTGCTTTCAATAAAATAATAATGTAAATAAGCATGTCTCTCTGACAGATGCCTCGCATTAACACCCGAACTAGTGCTAGTACTTCGCAAGACAATGATGAAGTCCCAAATCCTCCACCAATGCCTCTGTGTATGGCAGATGCCATAACTGCACTCGTCTATGCAACGGCTGAGAATGCTAGGTTGTTAAGGGAAATGGCTCAGAACAAACAAGCACCACACCCTAATCATGGCCGCCGTAAAAATGGAAATGATGAGACAACCTATATTGATTTTACTGACACACGTCCGCCTGTGTTCTCTAAGGCAGAAGAGCCTTTAGAAGCTGACGATTGGCTCCGAATAATGGAGTAAAAGTTTGAGCTGATTCGCTGTACCGAGATTCAGAAACCAAGGTTTGCGGCACAGCAACTCCGAGGAGCTGCTGGTGCCTGGTGGGCAAATTTGGCAGCTGTACAGCCCGCTGGTCACCAAATCACCTAGATGGAGTTTAAGGATGCCTTTAGGGCACACTATATTCCAGATGGTGTGATGACCATGAAGTTAGAAGAGTTTCTGGCTCTTAAGCAAGGGGAGCACCCGGTGATGCACTATGTTGGGCGTTTCAATCACCTATCGCAGTATGCTATAGAGTATACGAATATAGACAAGAAGAAGAAGAATCATTTCATGAGAGGTCTGAACACCAAACTTCAGACCATGATGGCAACTTGTGGCAACGCAACTTATCATGAGACTGTCAACATTGCTATCGCTTCAGAGGAGAATTACCGCCGACACAAGGAGGCGAAGAAGAAGAGAGCATTTGCTTTTGGATCGTCGAGTGGAAAGCGTCAAAAGGTGGTCTACCATCTTCAGAATCATGGTCGTGCACCATTCTGCCCACAACAAAGTCAAAGCAGGCAGCAAATCTTTATTCGCCCTGCAACTAATACGCCTTATACTCATCAAGCACCGCAGCAGCAAAACAATACAAATAATGCAAACCGCAATGCTACTCCCCAGAATCACAATTATCCATGCTATAATTGTGGTAAACCCGGACACTTTTCCCGAGAATGTCCGTATCCTAGGAAGAACAATCCTGATGCACCCAAAGCCCCTGTTACTCAAGCTCAGAATCAGTACAAGGGCAATGCTCAGAATAGTCAGAAAGGTCAGGCTGAAAAGAAATCTGGAAGGGTCTTCTATACTTAGGTGGAATCTATACCAAAAGGAGAACCAGTAATGATTGGTATGTTTCCCGTTGCTAAGCACCCTGCAATTACCTTATTTGATTCCGATGCATCCCATACATTCATCAATCGTACATTTGTTGTGAAGCATGGGATAACTATTGGCGAAACAAAAGAACCATATCATATACAGTCGCCCAGGGGACGACTCTGTACAAGGGAGATAGTTCAGCATGCACCTATTGATTTGGGAGGACATGAGTTCCCTACCAGCATGCTGATATTAAAGGATCAAGATATAGATGTGATCCTTGGTATGAACTGGTTAACTCAACACGGGGTTATCATAGATGTCATGCGTAGAACCATAAGAGTAAATGTACCTGGCAGCAAAACCCAACTTCTCATCCAACTTCCCTTTCCTAAGAGTACAGTTGGAACAGTCTGTACAACTACTGTGGAAGAAGCCAAGAATATTCCTGTGGTATGTGAATTTACGGATGTTTTTTCCAATGATCTACCTGGACTGCCACCAGACCGAGATGTGGAGTTTAGAATTGACCTGAAACCAGGAATGGCACCTGTGTCCAGAAGAGCATATAGGATGCCACCCAAAGAACTAGCAGAATTAAAAATGCAACTACAAGAGTTGTTAGACAAGGGTTTCATTCAACCCAGTTCATCACCTTGGGGATGCCCTGCTATCTTCGTGAAGAAGAAGGACCAAACTTTAAGGTTATGTGTTGACTATCGGCCGTTAAATGAAGTCAAATACCCCTTACCCTGAATTGATTTGCTTTTTGATCAACTTGCGGGAGCTAAGGTGTTCTCAAAGATAAACTTGAGATCAGGCTATCACCAGATTAAGATCAGACGAGAAGATGTGCCGAAGACAGCGTTTACTACCCGATATGGTCTATATGAGTATTTAGTCATGTCTTTTGGGCTGACCAATGCCCCGGCTCATTTCATGTACCTGATGAACTCAGTTTTCATGCCTGAGTTGGATAAGTTTGTAGTGGTATTCATTGATGACAATCTTATCTATTCTAAGAGCAAAGAAGAACATGCGGAACATCTCCGTATTGTTCTACAACGATTAAGAGATCACTAATTATATGCCAAATTCAGCAAATGTGAATTCTGGTTAGAGGAAGTACAATTTCTAGGTCATGTGTTATCTGCTGAAGGTATAGCTGTTGATCCGAACAAAGTAGAAGAAGTCCTTAACTGGAAAGCACCTACCACTGTTCATCAAGTTCATAGTTTTCTGGGGTTGGCAGGTTATTACCGTCGGTTCATCCCTGACTTCTTCAGAATTGCGAAGCCAATTACTGATCTGCTGAAAAATCAAACTAAGTTTGTATGGTCAACTGGATGTGAGGAGGCCTTTTAGACATTAAAGAAGTTGCTGACAACTGCACCAGTATTAGCACAACCTGATATCGAGAGGCCATTTGATATCTATTATGATGCATCTGGAATTGGTATTGGTTGTGTTCTTATGCAAGAAGGCAGAGTCATAGCATACGCTTCCAGACAACTCAAGAAGCATGAAGAACATTATCCCACCCATGATCTTGAATTAGCAGCTGTTGTTCATGCACTCAAGGTTTGGCGACATTATTTATTGGGCAATATCTGTCATATCTATACGGATCACAAAAGTTTGAAATATATCTTCACTCAGTCAGAGCTGAATATGAGGCAAAGAAGATGGTTAGAACTTATCAAAGATTATGACTTAGAAGTGCATTATCATCCGGGCAAGGCTAATGTGGTTGCCGATGCCCTGAGTCGCAAGAGTCATTGTCATTGCCTGATTGTAGAACCTATGCAGCGAACATTATGTCAAGAGATGGAGCATCTGAATTTACAAATCACAGAACAAGGTTCCCTGTCCAATATTGCAGTTGAGTCCACTATCAAAGATCAGATCATTGCTGCTCAATAGAAAAGTAAGGGCATAGCCCATATCAAGGATAAAGTCAGATCTGGAAGATCAACATGTTTCAAGATTGATGAATCAGATGTCGTATGGTTCAAGGATAAATTGGTAGTACCCAAAAATCCGGAGCTGCGAAAGCAGATTCTTGATGAAGCTCATTCTACAAGATACTCCATTCATCCAGGTAGCAACAAAATGTATCATGATCTGAGAACGAGATATTGGTGGACCAAAATGAAAATAGAAATAGCTCAATATGTGGCCAAATGTGATACTTGTCAGAGAGTCAAAGCGATTCACATGAAGACTGCAGGTCCATTACATTCCTTGCCAGTTCCATCTTGGAAGTGGGAAGATATCTGTATGGACTTCATAGTAGGGTTGCCTAGGACATCTGCAGGCTACAATTCAATATGGGTTATTGTTGATCGCCTAACCAAGATAGCTCATTTCTTACCAGTCAGAGATAAATATCGAGCGGAGCAGTATGCAAAGCTTTATCTGGATAGAATCTTCAGTCTGCATGGGGCACCCAAGACCATTATCTCTGACAGAGGGTCATTGTTCATATCCAAGTTTTGGAAAAGTCTACATGAGTCTTTGGGAACTAAACTTATCCGTAGTTCTGCTTATCATCCGCAAACAGATGGACAAACGGAAAGGGTAAATCAAATTCTTGAAGATATGTTAAGAGCATATGTTCTCTCCTATGGTGCTATGTGGGATGAATGCCTTCCCTTAGCTGAATTCTCATATAACAATAGCTATCAAGAGAGCATTAAAATGGCACCATTTGAAGCATTGTATGGTCGTAGATGCCAGACACCTTTACATTGGTCAGATGTTGGAGAACGTTGGTTCTTTGGACCGGATATGGTCAAGGAAGCAGAAGAGAAAGTTAAACTCATACAAGCTAATATGAAGATAGCTCAATCCCGACAGAAAAGCTATGCTGATAAGAGGAGGCGACCGCTAGAATTCATAGTGGGAGATCATGTCTACCTCAAGGTATCGCCAATGAAAGGAGTTCATCGTTTTGGGATTCGGGGAAAGTTTGCGCCCCGTTATGTCGGTCCGTTTCAAATCCAACAAAGATGTGGACCAGTCGCCTATCGCGTCAAGCTACCAGATCACATGTCAGCTGTGCATGATATCTTCAATGTATCTCAGTTAAAGAAGTGTCTTCAAGTACCTGAACAAGTGATCGACTTTGGTGATGTAGAACTAGCACCTGATTTGACTTATGCCGAGTACCCCATTAGAGTCTTAGATCCGAAAGATCGAGTCACTCAAAGGCGTACAATCAAGTTCTACAAAGTATAATGGAACCAGCACACTGAAGAAGAAGCTACTTGGGAGTCTAAGGATTACTTAGAAGAAAACTTTCCTGACTTCTTTGCTTCTCTCTAGTTGCAATACCTTGTCTCTTTTGTTAAAAGAATGGAAAACCCCTCACTAGCCTTTTGAATAAAGTTATGATGTGTTAGCTTGACACATTGCCTTTTCCATTACTTAATCCTAAGTTTTAAATCTCGGGACGAGATTTCTTTAAGCGGAAAGGGTTGTAACACCTCTGGTGTTTTGACCTAGCACTAAAATTTGACATGTCATCATATGCATTTCAAAGCATTCATGGAGTAGAAAATTTTGAATGCATTCACTAAATAAGCTTTATTTCATAATGTTGTTATTTCATGTGATGTGTTTCAAAACCCTAAATAAAGATCATGACCACAAGGGTCAAATTTCATGTGATCATGTGAGGCCATGTGTCATTTGACTCAAATAACCCTAATGGGCCATGTTACTGGTCAAAAATCAAAGTTAAAGTAAAAGAAAGACAAATCAAATTTGAATTCAAATTCAAATTATAAAAGTCCTTTTTGCCCCTTTTGACTAATTCAAAATCCATGTGGAATTTGGGGTTGAGGCAAAAAGCAAAGTTGAAGATTATTTTATAAGGGTCAACTTTGGTATTCAAAGTTTTTCAAGTTTACATATAAAATTTGGAGTAATTTTGAAATGATTCAAATACTCAAATGCACCCCAAATTCAAATTTCAAAATGGAGGTCGAATTTGAAAATGTTCCTTGAAGCAAAGTTGTAGAGTTTGAAAAGTTGAGCAACTTTCATTTTTGGAGATTTTCATCTTCTTTAGAATATTTGTGAGTAATTTGTAAATTAAACGCAGTGGCAATTCTGTAAATAATGCAAAAATAAAAATCCAGCCGAGAGCCACCTCCCTGCTTGCCGCCGGCGCCACGCAGCTGCCGCCGCCGATCTTTTTGCGCCGCTTTCTCGCGTGTTGACACGCAGCAAGCTCCGTGGCGAGCTCGTGCGTGAGCTGTCGACGCCGGGCGCGTTCTCCCCGGCTATAAATAGGAGCACCGCCGTCGTCCTCCGTTTTTCTCCTCTGCCCTGCTCCGCCACCGCGCAGCTCCGCCGCTCGTCGTAGCCACCGTCAAACCGCGTCAGTCGTCCCCAGCTACACCAAAGCGATCGCCTCGACCTTGCGCTCATCTTCGACTTGCTCGCGTCGCTGGTGTTGGCCGAAATCGCCCGGCGCAACACGTTCTTCCCCGAGACCGGCCGGACCTCCGCCACCATCGACCTCGCCGTGGCCTGGACGTTCCAGCCCGTCTCCGCCTTCACCAAGTACACCGGCGTGATCGTGGTGAGCTCCTGAGCGTGATGTTCGCTTCGCTTTTGCCTCTATTGCATCGTAACCGTAGTTGCGTCGTGCGCCGTCGTGCCCGCGCCGCCATGGCCGGCGTGGAGCTCTCTCCGGTGCACTTGCTGCCTTTCTAAAGGTTGGGATGGATTCGTGGGGTAGAGTAGGTCATGTAGGTGCGGTCTGCCACGCCGGAGCATCACCGCCGGCGCGTTTTGGCCGACCGGTGATGGCAGCGCCGCCGTGTTCTGTGTCTGTGTCACTGACGAGCGGGACCAGCTGTCAGTGAGAGAGAGAGAATAGTGAGATTTGTTATTTTCTGAAATATGAATAGTGTAGTAACTTTGAAAATTTATAGGAAATTAATTACAACTCAAAAAATTCTGAAAATTTGTGTGTAGCTTCTGTACATGTTCTATTATGGTTTAAAATTTTGAAACTTGAAATTCGAATAAATTTTTAATGTTTAAAAATTCAGTCAATTAATTGATAAATGCAATTTCTATAATTTTTGTAGGCCACTGTATAATTCCAAAAATTATGAAATTTGTTTTGGTAAATTTTGAGGTCATTTGGAACAAGTTCATTTTTGGGCTTATTTCCAAATTAATTCAAAAATAAATAAAAGCAAACCTTAAGTGTTTGACTAGTGTTTGATCTTGTTTTGATCATGTTTTGTGACTAGTAGGGTTTCAAGATTAGTTTGGTCAAGTCACATGTGTGATCCTTGACGGTAGATTTACATGTTGGTTTTGTTGGATTGCAACTGTACCGTGAAGGAAAATCGTATTCGGGGTGTTGTTACATTTCATGTACCGTGAAAGCATCATGTTTACATTATCATCATGTTAAAGCATATGTTATCATTTCGTGTAGAACCCGAGAGTGAAACGATTCTAGTTGAGCAAGTCCTGGAAGAATCCCCGGTTGTCACGGGATTTGATAATTGTGGTACTGATCCAGAACCTGAGATCGTCAACGAAGGCAAGCCCCGGTTTATGCATTAAACCATTACCTTGTTTACTTTGAAAAGTTTATCACCTATGTTACTTATTGCATTAAGTTGATTTATTCAAATGTTACCTACTTGATGCATTGACTACCTTGTTGATTGTTTACCATCCTTGAAGATGATTTCATTTACAAAGGCGTAGAATTGCTTAGTATGCTTTATGGTAGGTTTTCAAAGTAAAAATTTCGATACAATCAAAGATGGCATACTGGCCAAAGAAAGAAAGAAAGAAGATAGAATGAACTAGAGACTAGTTGGGTGGCTTATCTTGAATGTTGGGTAATGTTGCCGACTATGTCGCTTAAAAGCCACTCATTGTGGATCTTCTGAACGAGACACTTTGTAGTACTGGTCACATACTTCGGTAAGCCTACTTCGGCTAATCCGATACTAAGACGAATGCCCACGTACTGGGAGTGGTGAGATGGCGGGAGTAGTGTGTACCCTCGTGGCTTGAATGTGGCCGGATTTGAGGCGTGCTATGCTCTCGGGTGGCGTGGAGATGGCTTAGTACGGGAGGATCCGGTAGCGAGGTTGATATATGTAAGATTAAGTTCTACATATGTCGTGGTGTGATAAGGAATCCCAATTGGGACTTGAATCAATTGAATTGCGGTGCTCATGGATATGGAGACTCGATTCATTACGTAAGCAATGCAGGGGATCGGTGAATTACTAAAACATGAGAACAAGAATGGAATGAGAAGGATTGGAACATGGGATATGAACACTTGGTTGGAGACAATGAACTAAAGTATTTAGGGGTAAAACTTGAAACTAGGATCAAGAATAGTAAGCTTTTGGCAAAGAACTTTTGAATCTTTCTACATTCTTACCTTGATCCAACACCTGCATCCCTAAGACCTTCGCCTTTTTGGTCGGGTCACCTTGTTGAGTACTTTTGTACTGTGGTTTGTTAACCCTTGTTGCGGTGAGTCGCATCACGCAGAGCTTGTTTTAGTCCCCGCTTTGCATGTCGTTGTTTGAAGTCGATGACGATGAGGAATGATGAATGGCCTTTGGACAAGGCACTAGTTTGTGTGAAATAAATAATGTTAATGTAATATTATCCCGCTACTATGGTTGTATGACAATTATGGTTTTGTAAGTTTGAAACAACTGGTTTGTAATATCAAAACTTAAGTCTTCCGTTTTATAATCTCTGGTATGTATATTGAAAACTGTTGTAATCTACAATGACTGTGATTGGGATCCTGTTTGAAAAAAATTCGTGGATGATTCGGATTTCCCGATGACACCCGACAGACCTGTTAAGTTGTTGGGAACTTGTGTACGCTATCTGAGGTCGGTTGAGACATCGATAGGTGTACGTGGGCCCGATTTCTTAGGAGGTTGTGCCTCACTGGTGCCTGGCCTGGTGCTGCTGGTGGTGACCGGCCGTATGACCGAAGCGAGAGTGAGAGGACCCGTGTGCCAAGCGCCCCAACCATCCAGCATGTTCGCTTATTGATTTCAATTAGAATTTATCATCCAGCCAACAGCATTTTTCTCTCACAACAAATCAGCACCAGCCGAACTTATCAGTCAAAACCAAGCAGCAACCGGCTCAGCTGATCAGCATTGCCGTCACTGACACTCACGGGCGGTCAGTTGTACCGAACGACGCCATCGCAGTCAGCGCGTAAGAAAAGCGAAGGACGCCGTCGGAAACGCATAAAAACAACGGGACCGGTTTTTGCAGAACGCGTGGGCCCGGCCGGGCGGGAGATGCCGAGACGGCGACCTCCGAACGGACTTGCATTGGATGGAGGTGCAGGACTGCAGGGACGATGGCACGAGTGCTGCAGGATCCTACGGAATGAGGTGTTCTCAAAGTCGTGTGCGAGTACCAGAAAGTGACAGGGATCTGACTTGATGGTCGGCACAAGCACAGGCAATCGGGCCGGGAGGGCCTGCCTACTCTACGATGTCAAACAAAAAAATTAGTACTCCTTCAGAGTTAGTGCGTGTTCTTTTATCTACTTCCAGCACTGTAGATTAAAGCAGAAACTAAAACAGGAGTTTGTTTTTAGAGACTAAAAGGACTAAAAGGGAGAAGAAAGACTACGAGGGAGGAGAGAGAGAGGGGTATAAGCTATAAAGGGTCCATTAGCTCCAATTAACAGCCCCGAGGAACTACTATATTTTAGTCTCTGATCTCTATTTTAGTCCCCGTGTTTGATTTTGAGAGATAATTAAAACTAAAATTTAATATTTAATCCATTCTCCCGTGAAAAAGAAATCGTCCTTATCTCTACAGGTAGTAGGTGAGTATTTTACAGGTGGAGGGCAGTAGAGAGACCTGTAAGAAAATCTTCTCATTGCGTAGAAAAAGACATTCACCAGCTAGCTAGGGCTTCTAGAACTGCAGTTTAGCAGTCCTGTCAGTGTACGCCTACTGCTACTTTGAGTGCGAAAGCACTTTTGCGGCGCATGAAAATAAGGCCCTGTTTAGTTCCTCTTTAAAAATTTATATCCTATTTCATCGAATATTTTAACATATGTATAAAGTATTAAATATATACTAAAAAATAATTAATTACACAGATTACGACTACTTTGCGAGACGAATTTTTTAAGCCTAATTAGGCCATGATTTGACATTGTGGTGCTACAATAATACATGTGCTATGATTGATTAATTAGGCTTAATAAATTCGTCTCACGGTTTACTGACGAATTCTGTAATTTATTTTTTTATTAGTATCCGAACATCTTATACAATATCCTCACATGACACCCGATATAACACCTAAAACTTTACACCTTAAAACTGAACAAGGTCTAAAGCAATAGCCGCATGGTTTGCTTGTTTTAGATGCCTCCATCTGTTACCCTGGGTAGATGTTTATTAATTAGATTAGTGGGTGGCAGAGTAGTGGCAGACGCATGCATTTCTCTTGTTTGTTCCAGACTAACACGAGCATATATGCCTACATTTTCTTCTTCTTTGTCCGCGGACTGTAAATTTTATCGACACTAATAGCGCACTAATAGCGCCGCGGCTGCAGTCCGTTTCTGTGCTTGATGTCGGCGTCTGCTGCTCCTAGGAAACTACGCCCCCCCCCCTTCGCGCCTTTGTTCGGCTGCCCGCGCCCCCTCCAATTTGTGTCTGCGCCCCCTCCGTTTGCCGCACCCGCATGCCATGCGGGGGGCGCCTGCGCCCCTGCTGCCATCGCCCTCTGCTTCCCGTGCCCGCTGCCAAGCAACGCTCCATCCCTCCGCTCCCCCCACATGCATGCATGGCGCCCAAGCAGCTGCAGCAGGCGGTTGTGGCGGGTGGGTCACATTGCAACATCCCGGTATGCTTTTGAAACATTTAGACGAAACACTTACAACATACGTATGAAACGGATGAAACACTTGCAACACGCGTCTGAAACACTTGCGAGACACTTCAAAACTCTTGAAAGTCATTACAAACATAAGCAACATCTAGATAAAACACTCGCAACATATGTGTGAAAACATATGCAACATCCAGATGAAAACACTTGCAACGAATGTCTGAAAAATTAGATGAAACATTTGGAACATACACTTGAAACATACGTGTATAGCCATTGCAACATGTGCAACAACACAATCTACTTTTGCAACATCAAGATAAAACACTTGCAACATTTAGATGAAACATCTGAAACACTTGAAACATTAAGCTTGTAACATGCGCTGCACAATGTCACCTTGCTGCTGACGAGGTACTCGAGCAGTGCAGGCACGCCGGTGAAGGAGAACGCTGCAACGGCCAGGAGCTTCCACACGCCGAGGTCGAGGTCCCCGTCAGGGAGGTCCACGTTGATGTGCCCAAAGGAGGTCGTCGCCGTCGTCTCCCACACCGTTGAAGACATCCGACTCGTCGACCACGCCGGCGCATCGGGCCGAGTTGCGCCGAGTCGGAGGCCGGAGCCAGTTCCCAGCGCTCGTCGTTGTTGCTCCTGCTAGGTTCAAGTGGCCACACAAGGCTAGCTCTAGGCCTCCAACACCTCTCTGGTGGTGGCTTCAAAGATTCGGTCAAGTTTTGAATTATTGGTGGCTTGGTGTTGAATCTCTACACAGCTCCTGCTTGAGGAATTGGTGGAGAATTGGAGATCTCTGGTACCCACCGAATCATATGGAAATCACATCGAGATCCCTCACACTTTATTGATCTATCTAATAAATTATCTCATGAATTTGGGGAGATTTGGTCTTTGGGAATACAAGCATTGTTGCTGGTGGCTGAAGCGACGCTTGGTCTGCATCGTTTGTCGTCTACAAGGTTCTGGAGGAGTGCGTGTGGCGCGGCGTGGTGGCAAATGCGGCGCGGAGCGGGATGGGGGCCCCACTCGGCGCGCAGCGGCGAGGCGGAGTGGGCCTAGCACCCAATGTGGTGAAGCCTCGATGAGCAAAGAGAGTGGGGATTTTTGTCGCGGGGTAGAGATGGAGGAGAGAGAGCGTACAGGGAAGAAGTAGACCGATTGCCTGTTGGGCCTAATCCTGCATGCGCAGGCCCGGGAACGGATGACCTGAACAGAGCATTAGCGAAATTTTATTGATCTGTTTGTCCGTAGGATAATTTCAATTTATAGGTCAGACTGTGAGACTTCAACTCTACCGGGCCAGTTTCAGTAAACACGACTAGTCGCCCAATCCGGGTCTATGGGAATCATATGTAAAATACAAGAGAGTTTTATAACTTGAAGAAAAAGGTGAAGCCAATGAGTCCATGAGCAAAGCCTAGATGAAAACAAACATATTTATGGAGAATTTAATCAAACTAATTTTGATATTGTTAAAGGGAAAGAAATCTGATTTAGACAAAGTTAGAGTGGTTGAATTACAATTTAGAACTAAGATAGTGCTACGTGCATGTGTTTTGGTTGCCATCAAATTACCCAAGATTCATTGCCTGATGCACCTACCTTCAACAATCTCTTCAGGTCGATCGTAGGGTGGGTGATTCATCTTTGAACTAGAAGTTACCAGCACGGCATGAGCGCGGAGCCTTCACGACGCATGCATCTTAAGTGGCATGACAATTGTTGAAATTTCAATTCCATCACTAGCTAATGCCTAATGCTCACCACCTAATGCCCACCCAGGCTAAAAGGCCAGTGCGCCCAAACCTGTACTGGAAACGCAGGTTCATGCATGAGCTAACGCAGTTGGAGACGCACTTTAATACAGTGCGCAGTTCGCCTTTATTTATAGAGAGAAAAAAATGCAAATTATGGCCTTGTTTAGGTTGCGGCTAGGAATCAGTATTTGGCACCGTAGCATTTTTGTTTGTATTTGCAATTATTGTCCAATCATGGTCTAACTAGGCTTAAAAGATTTGTCTCGTAATTTACAATCAAACTGTGTAATTAGTTATTTTTTTATTTACATTTAATATTCCATGCATATGTCCAAAGATTTGATGTGACGAAGAGAGAGTGAAAAAACTTGCAATCTAAACAAGGCCGATGAAGGATGAGCTAAAAAAAAGGCGGCTAATAATTTCCCATAAGCGGGAAGCAGCAAGCTGGGATACGAAACTAGGGCCTTGTTTAGTTCGCGGTTAGGAATCAGTATTTGGCACTGTAGCACTTTAGTTTGTATTTGATAAGTATTGTTCAATCATAGCCTAACTAGGCTCAAAAGATTCGTCTCGTAATTTACAATCAAATTATGTAATTAGTTATTTTTTATCTACATTTAATACTCCATGTATATGTCTAAAAATTTGATATGATGAAGAGAGAGTGAAAAAACTTAATCTAAACGAGGCCCAGAGGTGCGCAGAAACGAGGTAGACGGAAGCGAGAAAAGACGAAAGGCGGCCAGGGAACGAAGGTTTGAAATAAGCTCTGGAATTTGTATTTTGCAACGGCAAAGAGCCAGAGCGCGCGAGCGGCAGGAAGAAGCCTGGCAGGCACGCAAAGCGGCCGCCAGATCCGACCCGATGCTGGGCCTGGGCGAGGGCAGAAAGCCAGAAGCGGACACGACACGAGCTCGCTCCCGCAGCCGCCTACCCCACTATCCCTTTTTACCCTTGTGTTGCCTGCCACCGCTCGGCCGGGCAAAAGCGCGAGATCGATCGCGTTCAAAAGTTCCCTCTCACCCCTGTGCACCGCAACAGCAGTTGGATAAGTTAATGACCATCGTGCTTGCTTATCCGGCCCTGGATAGGAGTGGAGACATGACCTCTTAGTTGTGGGCTACGTTAGGCTTATCCTTTTCGGTCCAATGTTCATTTCGCGTGCTCAACCGGAAATGCTTCTGTTTTGTGCAAAGGACGGAAATTCCAGCCTCCACACTGATATAGATGTAGGAGTACACAACTCTAATCGCAATTCTGGTAGTTTAGACAAACAAAACATTCTGAACCACATTACATTGACGAATTATGCACGCCTATCGGCCCGTGCGACTTGATTAGCTAGTAATATCGTCTTCCCGTGGTTTGCCGTGACTGCTGTGTTACCTCAAGAATGGTTCTCACTTGGTGACGGCTAGTTCGATGTAGAATGGTTGGCCACATGTATTCAGCATGGGTATGAAGGGAGCGAGGATTTTGGATGAAACTTTCACTCTACGTGCTGGTACGGTGCTGACAACAGTGGCACCTACCGTAATATGTTTCTCCTTAAAAGTGTTTTCACACACTCTTCTACTTCATGTGGTTAAGATTCTTTTCTCCTAGGGTTATCTTGTTTTAAAAATAATAAGCCGAATCCACGGTTGGTAGTGGGATATATATAGGGGCATCTTTGAACACAGTCATGGAGCTAGGAATTTTTTTCAAAGCCTATGCAAGCCTAAAAATGACCAATGTATGCATCAAAATCCATGCATCATATACACAAACAAAGTTGTTTTGATATAGTTCTAGCCTCCAAGGTCTGCAGCAGCCATTATCAGGGGGAAAAGATCTACAACAACACTGTTTGACGACAGTAAATCCGAGCAAATGTTCTCGATGGTCATATCTTAAATATGTTTGAAGGCATCACAAATGCAAAGCCTCTCCTTTCTGCATGTTGCTAGTGTCACATTTGGCCACAAGTGAGAGGCTCTGTGGTTTGTTTGTTGTTGTGGTGGTGGCTTGTCTTGTTTGATTATTACCGTTGTGTATTTACATGGGTGTTAGCTTATTTTTATTTTGCATTTTTATTATATCCAGTAAAGGTCTAACAGTTAACAAACAGGACATTCATCAACTTCAAATATGAACGGTGATTGAGAGTGTGTTTTGTTGGACATTTACCTAGTGCCTTTGCTACCAAAAGTCAACTAAAGGATGTGTTCCCATACCTGCTTCTAGAGGAAAGTTGTTTCTTATCCGGTATAAATCTTGCAGCACCTCCCTGCTTCCTCCGACAGTGGAATCAACAAGTTTCACGAAATTACCCGCCTTCCACTGGCTATACGTGTCTCTTCAACGTTTCCCCCACGCACGCGCTAGCCTTAGGGTCGGCGACCCTCGTTGGCTAGCCCAACAGACCATCCGACAAGCCTTCTCCAACGACGTTCATCTCCCGCAGAAGCAGAAGCAGCAGAGAGGCGTTCGCTTATGTACTAGAGCCTAGGCGCCCCACTCTTGCGGCACCCCTAGGCGCCCTACCTCCTCTTCTCCACGACACCAACAGGAACGACCACTCGTCCCAGGAACGACGCTCTTCCTAGGGCAGAGGTGTGGCGTTCATCCCATGGAGGCCACGATCGTCGCCGCTTGATCTACAACCCTGCCGGACGGATCCTCAGTGTAAGATGCTATGGTTGTATTCATGTGGACCACTCCCTCCGTCCCCAAATAACTACCGTTTTTGGTTTCCGTGCCATAAGCTTAATTAGATTTGTAGAAAATGCGTGTAACATTTATATCTCCAATTTTTTTATGAAAATAGATTCAACGATCTATCCAATGATATTAATTTTGTACCATAAATATTAATATTTTTTATATATTTAATAAAAATTGTTTTTCGGAAAGCGAAAACGATAGTTATTTTGGGACGGATGAAGTATATGTTAATGTTGGATGTAATTTTTTTTGAAAAAGTAAGTTCCGCTTTCTAAAATTGTCATTTACATGTGAATTAGTGAACAACATAGTGTTTTCGCATATAAATAGTTTCTCAGGCTTTGAGGGGCATTACATTTTTTTACCAAAATCTACCGTTTTGCAACTGTTTTCACCAAACGGTTTTTAGCTTTCTCGCATCTTACATCTTACAATAATTTGTCTATAGCTCACAGCACATTGTAGTTTTTTTTTACAACTCATGACCCAAACCAAATAGACTATGAGGGTGTTGACACAAAATGTGACGCACTGTGCCACACACACAGCAAGCCGAAAAGCGTAGCTTCAATCGGATGCCCGGGTGCTTCGTGATCCGGAACGTGCGGTCGGTTTGACTGAAAAAACCGACAAGGATAAAATAAGATTAAATGTCAAACCGGAACATGTCGGGTGAGACCGCATAGCGATTCGATATATACGGCCCACCACAAGCCACTTACAGCGACATACGACTATAGGAAGTCATGCGCCAACAAGTTTATAAATCATTCGGCTAATCGTAAGATGGACATACGTAAAGATCTCGATTGCCGAATGCATATGCATGGGAAGACATGTTTGAACAAGTGAAATTGATTATGCGTTAATGCATATCCAAGCTCAAAGAATCCAAATAGAGTTGGGGTCCATGAAGAAGGAACGTGTAGATAAACATGATTAAGCCAATCTAAAACACAAAATGCACCGCACGACACCTAGTTTCGTCAAAAAACTTAAACGTGATTAACATACATGAACCCACAACATGTGACAATCTAGATTAAAATAATTTGGCCATTACGAGCATGTTATCTATTTGCAAAGGTATTATGAAAGTAATGATCATTGAAGCTCGAATAAAACCATAGAAGAGGGCCGAACAATATCAATCTAGATTGGGCAAAAGTGTGTTACAAATATATAAAATATTTAAAACATGCAACACAGATAACTTGATGAATCTATTTAGATTTTGCCGTAATCTAATAGAGCCGATAACCTGCCTTGCTTCCACTAAGCATATTGAGCAAACGCACCGCATCGCAGGTATCTACTCATAAACAAAGTATAAGCGAAGACTTCTTGATTGTCAAGCAAAGATCCGCCATACGATCATTGAAAACAAACAAGACTACTTGCATCACGTCTAAATCCACCGCATGATACTAAACATGATAACAAGGTTGTTTGGAACTTACGGAGGTCGACGGATCGATGACTCCTCTCGAAGAACTCGGCGACACGACAAAAGGACTCGAAAGTTGGCACGGGGCGGTTGTATTGATTTGGTTGTGAACGCTTATTACAATGGTCGAGGGTCAATATTTATACCCTAGACGAAACACGAGTCCTAAAGACTACGATTTACAAAGGAACTCTTTAAATAAACTTGGAAACTACGATTCCTTGCCCCAAACTCTCGAGTCCTTTATTATTACAACTTTCATCTTCTCGATCGGCTTTGCTTGCCATCTTCGCTTTCCCGAATGGAGTTACCGCCTTCGAATAACCGACCGCACAAGCATTTAGCCGACCGCTTGCGTTATTTGCCGAACACTCTTCTTCCTGCATGTGGGTCCACCACATCTTCCGTAATTGACCAAAATCCAGTGTTAACACATGCCCCCAATCAATTTCGGGATAAAAGTTGTTTTATTCTGAAATTGACCACAAGCTCTTTCATCCTCCTAGGTCATCACCGTTCAAAACCGCAGACCGCACCCCAAAATTTCAATCTTTCAGTAACTTCAACCTCCTCTAAATCTTCAATGGCGACCCAGATGAAATCCCAGAGGTAAACTTTATTTATATTCGCAACTTTCATCCCATCCTTCCGCTCCTCTTTTGACTTATTCCCTCTCGATTTCAATCATCTTCTAAAGGAGTACAAGAGCGAGATTTTGATCCTTTACGCCGCCAACCCCGACTCCTATTTCCTTGGCCCAATGGGAAACCCCGACCCTTCCGAAATCATTGAGAAGGAAACTCAAAGAATTCCTTTCAAGTCCGAATTACCTCACCAAACCGATGGCCAAACACGTTCAAGAATTGGCCATTCCCCCCAATCACCGGATGGCGCCAACTGATACAGAGAATGTTGGAGAAGAGCAAAGAGCCCATCGGGACAGTCAGACATCACCATTGTCTGAGTTATCTTTAGCAGAGACACCCAGAATGATTCCTTCGATAGCGACTTCTCATTTTGGTCCGAGCGCTACCAATGCCTTTATCTTCGACCATGGTATTATGACCATCACTCTAGCCGACGATATACATGATGACCGGTTTGAATGTGTCATTGCCAAGATATCCTTATAAGTACAAGAGCAAGAGTAATCAAAGAGCCGTTAGTTACGGATGTGGATGGGTCAAACATATTCGTAATTACATGAATGCATCCGCGCCGCCTCGACAAAGAGTTGAAAGCTTTCATGAATATGTGGCTATGCTGATTCATTTTTGTGGAAAATCCAATGAACCAACCACAATCACATGGTAATGGTGAAGACTTAGCTGCGAGCACCCAGATCCCATTAGGCAAATATCTTTTTAGGGTCTGCTTATCATATGATGCATCGATCACCCTTCAGATGTGCCAAGGTGGAGAAATTTCTTGTGTGAACGGCCCCTGGTGGCTAATTCAAATGTGGCTCCAACTATATATGCATCGAGATAACCCCAGAGCCTCTTCAACCTAAGCTTCCCCTCGCTTAACTATGTTTGAGGCAAAGACAAAGAAAGGTTAAAGCTTGTCGACTTATGGGGAAGCAAAGAAGATCTATAAGCATTGATATAGACATTGGTCACCTCTTCAAGCTATTTTTCAAAGGATTCGGCAATGTGCTCTGGTTTCCTTACAGGGAAAATGAAGATCTGACTTTGCCCTGCAAGTTTAGCTATGAAATTGGTTGTTCAAGCCAAGAATCCACAGAGATTTTCAACTCCTTTATCAAACCTTGCACTTTGCCACCGAATTTCATCATGGGAGATTAGTACAATCCACCTATGAGTTCTATTATCCCAACATGGTAGCCAGACAATTAGGATGCGCCAACTGCCTTTAAAATTCCTCTTCTCAACAATCATAAAATCAAGGGAAGCAATAATGAAAGAATGGAAGCCAAGAAGGTCTTTGAATTAGGATGGGAATTACCAATATATGAACCATCTCCATTTGGGCTAATAGATCTTGCTCATCCCCTCTTTGTCTCTTGGTGGCAAGAATGGCATGCTCATATCTTCAATATAGCAGTTCATTCTTTATGCAAAAACTTGCAACCCGATTTTGCTTCCGCGGTGAGGTAATTTCATTATGCCCATCATTTCTTATTCTTGAATCCACTTCTTATTTTAACATCCGGTTATGCACAGGATCTTGAGTTTACTTCCCTTAAAGCAATTCAAGACTATCCTACTTGGTCCCAAACCTCGCTCTGGGGTTTGATGCTCCAAATTTAAAGGAATTCATGAAAACTTACGCAACTTTGGATTCAAACCTCTAAAGGCACTCATAAGAACTCCTGTTACTTCATTTACTTGCATTTTCCAGAGGAAAAAGCAAAAGGAAAACACTGAAAGTTTTCTCTTACCCAAGAAACCAAGGACCAAGAAAGCCAGATTATCCCTTAAGGCATGAACCTTCTGCTTTCTTATCGGTTAACCATTTCATTTGGCGATGAAGCTTTGACTATCTCTACATTCATTCCTTCCACTGCAGCCCACAAGTCGAAATTCCCATACTGGGTAATACCTCAAATACTTTGTAGAACCAACCCCTCAAGTCTCTCATCAAGATGAAGAAATTCATGATAGCGAAATTTCGAGACCCATGAAGTCAAGGTTCAAAGGCTCATAAACCTGATGAGACTATAGGTAACATTGCTCAACCAATTCTCCTCTCCTTTCTCTTTAACAACATCTATCTCTTATGCTCATTATCACTTACTTTCTTCGAAAATAGATGAGATCTTAGATGAACCGGCAAGGAAACTTCTCCCGATCAATCTCCGGATCCGTCTCCTCTGAACCTTCAATCAAGTCCTCCAGCAAGCTGTGGGTATAACTCATCCCGATGACCAATCAAATTAACAGTAACGCCTTTGTCTCATACTATATTTTTAGCAAAATTACCCAATCGGCTAACACCTTCTTTCTTTCTCTTTGTTTAGAAGAACATCACTAAACCGACCACCGCTTACTCCTTCTCTATTGAGGACTACATTATTGAGAAAGGTGAAGAGATCACTTCTCATCAAACTTTGTCACCGGAGAATCGAGCTCGGCTAAAAAAGAAGTGATTATTCTCTTGAATAAGGATACCATTAGTCCGGTTCGTAATGCGTACCAGATAAAAAGACCTCCTTGAACTCATTGATCAAGATATCCTTCTCGCTCTCAAAGCTCCCCTAGAATCTGCAACCCATCTTGATGATCACTTTGCTATGGTGAAAAGGGCAACCAAGAACATATCTTCGAGGGCAGCTTTCTGCGAAGGATAGATCTTTGAAAAAACGGAGATTAAAGATCTTCACTCTCATATCCGCACTACGAGAAATTCTTTAGCAACCTTGGAGCTCGAATCGAGATCCATGGAGGATGAAAAATCAGACTTGAAGCTCAACTAGCCGAATCAATGCCAAAATTCAGGTCTCACAGGGCCCACATAGCCAATCTGGCCAAGAACATAGAAGCAACTTCACTAAAGATAGCTTCGACCATCAAAGAAGACCAAAGCAGATCAAAAATAAATTGTCCAAAGATCCGAGTTCAAGATGAAGATCAAAAGGTGCTAGATAATGTTAGCCAATCAGATCAGATCAAAGCCATAGAAGCAATCAATCATCTTCCGAACCAAAGAGACATTAGGCTTGTAATAAACTTTAAGTGTGATACCCTTTTTTCCTTGATTAAACAACTTCATGTCCACTTATTTTCATCCGCTTGGAAAAAAGCAATCGGCCATCTTCCCTTAAATTACTCGATTAGAATGTAGCCGATTGTCTCCATTCTTCCGATAACCGAATCGAATCCAATCCAAACATCGTGAGGGTATAGCCAACAACGTTGGCTCCAATAAATCATGGAGATATTTCAAGCGACGTCGGCTTAACTTTCGACCTGGCCTAGTCCAAGAACGGTCCATCAAAAGGAGAAAACCTACTCCGCCGTTCGATTCTCGTCCCACAACCCCGTGGAATTCGCCACGATCTTTCGCTTCGACTTATAAATAGCCCCTCCCATTGGCCTTCATCACTATCTTTGCCTCGGCGTTCTCACATCCGTCTCTTCCACTTCCTTCGTCTGATTCATTCTAGAAAGAAACCCTAACCTCCGTCCAAAGCAAATGATTTAACAGCGGCAACCGTGTGGCGTCCCCGCCGACGAGAGATTTCAAGGAAGCGAGAGCATCATACTGCCAAGTCATGGGTATGATTCGGTTCTTTGCCCCTTTGTAATTTCCTCGTTCATCTCTTAATTCCGATTTCTCCTCCCCATTCATCGTGGATAAGAGTCATCACTCCAGTCATACCATCTCCTCCCCTCCGGTGTCGGCAGCTCAACCGAACTCCATCTTCCGCTCCTCCGGGTCTTCCACTCCTCAAGCTCTTACCATTCCAACCCTTGGGGTTCGGCAGAGCCAAGAGATGCATACCACCCATACTCCCACGAGGAAGCGCTTAAGTTTCGCCAGAGAGGGATGAAGCCGGGAGGAGCTAGGCGAAGTCTCCAAGAAGTTCGGCATCGATCAAGCCGAATGGGAGGATCAGCGAAACAATTTCTGCGACGCCATCACCGGGTTTGATATCTTCATTTAATTTTATCATCCTGACTTCCTTTGCTTGCCGACTCATTTTTTTTCTTTCATGCCCAAATTCTTTCCGCGGAAAATGACCGCTTGAAGACGGCGGCGAACAAGATTGCCGACAAGGTGAATGCTCGGGGGAGACATCCGAGGCACGCCTTGATGCCGTGGGACGGCCAGATTGATCGTGCCGTCATCCAAGGTGTGCACCTCGGCGCTTCTCTCGGGTCAAGGCGGCAATGACCTCCCAAACCAACGAAGACTACTCCTCCCAACCAGTTGGCTTTGTTGGAGGACGCCGAGACGAAGTTGACGACATCGATGAGCGTTTGGAGGCCTCACGACGATCATGTCACGCCCTTGCCGAAATCACAAACCCCCAATCCGTCCTCAACAAGTTATTTGAAGAGTAGTTTGTATTAGGGGCGAACTTTATAAATAATCTCATTCTTCTAATGACATTTACTTCTTTGATCCTCTTGGTAGAATCCCGCCATGCGATTGCCGAAAAATGTCAAACAAACCCGCTTTTGGATAAACATTCTTGTGCTAGAGGCGATGCAAACTACATCGGCTATTTTGTGCTAAAGGCGATATAGACGATATCGGCTATTTCCAATCTCGTGATCTCGATTTTTTAGGCTAAAGGCGATATGAACAATATCGGCTATTTTTTAGTCCTCAGATCCGATCTTCTAGGCCAAAGGCGATTTTCCTTCCGTCGGTTTTTCCGATCTATATTCACGAACCAACCTCAACACCGGGGTAGTATTTCTTAAGAAATCTTCCATTAATAGCTCTGTAAACTCTTCTCCGAATAAAGTCTTTAATATGTATGCATTGCCAGCACACATTTCTACAATTCGGAAAGGACCTTCCCAATTTGGAGACCATTTGCTTAACGCTCTATCTTTTGTCCCAACCGGCAATACTGCTTTTCCAAACCAAATCTCCTTCTCGCGAATTGTTTCACTAACCTTTTTGTTATAATACCGGCAACGCGTATTTTATTTTTCTCAATATTTTCCAATGCCTTGAGACGAATCAAATGTAAATCTTCCAATTCATCCATCATCGACTTCTTATAATCTTCTTTTGCCAATTCTTTCACAGAACACAATTAGCTTTGAATCTAACCGTAACTCCCATGGTAGTACAAAGATGATGCCCATAAACCAGTTCATAGGGAGACGTTTGAGTGGATCCATGACAAGCCATTCGGTAAGCCCACATTGCTTCATTAAGAACCAAGTGCCATTTCCTTGGTTTTTCATCAATCTTCTTCTCGGATAATTTTAATCATAATCTTATTTGATGCTTCATCACGACCATTAGCTTGTGCATAATAAGGAGAAGAATTATATAACTTAATCCCCATACTTTTGGCAAAGTCACAAAATTCTCGAAGAAGTAAATTGAGTCCCCGATCGGTTGTTATAGTCCGAGGAATCCCAAATCATGAACTATATGTTCCTTAACAAAACTGATCATATTTTCCTGACGTTACTTTCTTCAAAGGGATAGCCTCAACCCACTTGGTGAAATAATCCGTGGCCAAAAGTACAAATTTGTGTCCCTTACTAGAAGGAGGATTGATCTGACCAATTAAATCTATTCCCCATCCTCTGAACGGCCAAGGCTTGATTATAGGATTCATAGCAGACGCTGGAACTTTTTGAATATTGCCGAATTTCTGACAATTGTGACACCCTTTGTAATATTCAAAACAATCTTCCAACATAGTTGGCCAAAATAACCAGTTCTCCTAATTATCCACTTCATCCGATAAGTCGATCGATGTACCACACAACCCTTCGTGAACCTCATACATCACTTTCTTGGCCTCTTCCCGACTCAAGCATTTAAGCAATACTCCATCGATAGACTTGTAATATAACCGATCATCAAGAAACACAAACTTGAGAGCTTTGTACCTAAGTTTTCGAAACCCTTTGAGATGGATTTTTCGGATAATTGGTAACTTCAGTATCTCCAATCACCATCTACTGGATCAGTATTTAAAACATCTTCCTCTATAGTAAAAACTTCCCGATTCTCTCGATATCCAGAAGCAGCTTGAGCTAACTTATTTGCTTCTTCATTGTACTCTCTAGGGATATGATGCAGGGTTACTATCAGAAAATTCTTCAAAAGTTCTCTACACTCCTCATAATATTCTCTTAACACATTATTCTTGCATTCATACTTGACCATTCAATTGATTAATCACCAACTCGTAATCCCCAAAGATTTCAACAAAGAACGGCCTTTACTTCTATAAGAAGTCGGAGCCCTCTAAGCAATGCTTCATACTACGCTTGATTGTTAGTAACATGAAATTCAATAGGACCGCATACTCAAAAGCTTTTCCTTGTGGGGAAATCAAAAGAATACCAAAGACCACCACCTTTGTTGCAAGATGATCCATCGAAGAACAAGGCCCAAGGCACAATGTTTATCGCCTCAACAGAAAGATCCCGATGTTGGGTAATAAAATCAAAGAATAATTTGACCCTTTACCGCCTTTGCCGATTCATACCTTAAATTAAATTCGACAATGCTAAAATCCATTTGCCAATTCTTCCATTCAAAATTGGCATTGATAACATATGTTTGATTACATCAAAACTAGAAACCACCACGCATTCGAATTCAACAAATAGTGCCGTGATTTGGCACAGAGTAATATACACACAAGCAAAGTTTCTCTCAGAGCGAATACCTTGTTTCCGGGTCTAATGACTTTTCGCTAAAATAAGCTATGACTCTTTCTTTTCCTTCAAACTCTTGCATAAGGGCCGATCCTATCGTTAGGCTATCGGCCACCACATACAACTTAAAAGGCTTTTCAAGTTGTGGAGGTACCAAAGACAGTGGTGCTTTCATATATTGTTTGATCTCATCAAAAGCCTTTTGTTGTATGTCACCCCATACAAATTTTTGATCTTTCCCGAGCTTCAATAAAGGGAAAAGGTAAAACTCTTTCTCGATAAATTGGATATGAATCTTCTTACAAAGTTGATTTTGCCTAACAATGATTGCAATTACAGTGAGATTAGTTGGCGGCACAACTTTGTCTATTGCTTCCATGCTCTTTTTCCCAACTTCAATTCCTCCTTTATGAACTAAAATCCCAAAAACTCACCAAATTAAAACTCCAAAGGCACATTTGTTTGGATTCATCTTCAATCCATGCTTTCTTGTGCACTCCAGTCTTTCTTAAATCGGCTAAATGTCTTTCATGATTTCTAGACTTGACTACTACATCATCGATGTAGATTTCTACAATCTTGCCGATCAACTCGTGAAAAATATAATTCATAGCTCTCGATAAGTTGCACCAAAGATTCTTTAACCCAAACGTCATGACTATCCATTCGAACAAACCAATATGACCGGGACATCCGAAAGTCAATTTGTTTTGAAATATCTTCTATTGCCATAAAAATTTGGTTATAGCCAAGATTACCATCCATAAAACTAATGACTTCATAACTTTCTTCGCCAATCTCTACCAAAGAATCCAAGAATCGGCATTGGGTAACCATCCATAGGAGTAGCCTTATTAAGATTTCTAGAATCTATGCAAACTCTCATTTTTCCATTTTTCTTATATACCGGTACTATATTTGAAATCCACTCGCATACTTGCATGGCCAATAAAGTTTGCTTCTATTAACCTTTCAACCTCCTTCTTCACATCGGCCAATACCTCCTCTTTGTATATCTTCCTTGGAGGTTGTTTATAAGGACGAAACCCAGTTTAATGGGTAATCGATGCTCAACAATGGAACGATCCAATCCAGGCATTTCCGTAATCCCAAGCAAAATGTCTTTAAACTCTTTCAACAAATCTATCAACTTTGACTTATATTCGGGTCTAACTTTGCACTAATATACATCGGCCTTGGCTTAGAACCATCACCAACATTGATTTCCTCCAACTTATCAAATGACATAAAACCACGCCCAACTTTCCTTTGTTGCCATCGACGGGATTTCCCATTAAAATTGCTATGAGAGCCGATCGCTTGGATCGGTTGTTGGCCTTCGCTAAAAACATTTACGTACAGGACCTTCTTTCCACACTTTTCCGAGAGAAACAATCGACGCCTCATATTCCCAATAGGTAGATTCCGTGGCGGCGACACACTTACCAATTATCAAGATGTACAACTTCAACATCATCTCCAATCCATTGAATGAGAATTTGATGCATAGTTGAAGGAATGCAACAATTAGCATGGATCCAATCTCTACCCAAGAGTAGACTATATGCCCCTTGCCATCAATGACAAAAAAAAGGTAGTAATCGAGTTTTTGACCCAATAGTCACTTCGACATGGATAGCACCTCGGGTATCGGAAGGATTGCCAAACAAAATCCCTAAGCACCATGTCGGTTCAAGAATTCTTCATTAGTCATCCCAAGTTTCCTCAAGGTAGTATAAGGCATGATGTTGATAGCAGCCCTCCATCGACAAACATCTTAGTTAAAGGCTTGCCATTGACATATCCCTTTAAATAGAGTGGCCTCAAGTGACGATTCTTGATTGGTTTATCAAAAAAACTTTCTTTGTGTTAATACAAGTTGAGCCATCAAATCCTCGACATTCACTTTCATCAAAATCGAGTACACCTCTTCTTGGAAATCTTGGCTTTGGAGCTATAAACTCGATGGGAGGAAGAAAGCCATGCAAGCATTAGCCAAGGACCACATCCATCAGGCTTCTTTTTAGGACGCCAAATTTGCTTTGTTTCGGCAACTTCTTGTTCCAACTCCCTATTCCTCAATCGTTGTACTCTTCTTTTACGGCTTTTCCTTAGGCTCGAGGACACCACCGTCCTTTTTTGCCATACGTATTTACAAAAGTCGGCTTCTTCATTATGCACTCTATCATGAATCCAACCTTTGAACTCGCAACTCTTTTCCTTTGCTTTGATTCTCAAAGCCACCTATTTTTAAGCGCCGATCATCTTCAAGAATCTTCGTTCCAAGTCTTTCATAGACGGACGGACGGTTGACTTCGAGATTGCCTATACTCGAGTAATCGAGCACTACACTCCGGACAATTATTTCTTGCAGGCAACCTCAAACCTTCATTCCAACAATGCCTAAAGAACGAACAACCCCAATGAGACTGCTCCCTGCTCATCATGTATTCTTCTTGCTCCCTTTGGTATACTTCTTCCTCATACCTCCAGATTCTTCCATAAACCATTGTTTCTTACAAGATTCCTTCTCTTGTTCTCTCTGCGCCACTTGTTTAGCAAAATACGTGATGTAACTCGGATTTGAAGTTTGACCTTTCTCGCCTCGGCTACTCTGAAACCGAACTCGATCTTCATGACTCTCTCATCGGTGATTTGCCGATCCGGGTCAATGAAGACCACTCTCCTTGCTCTATCGAAGTCAACACTTTCACCTTGCCTTTACCTTTGAGATCATTGGCGGATACCACATTCACAGAGAAAAGAAATCATATTTTGTGGAAAAGGTGATCATCAATTTTCATCTTGCCATCAAACCTCAAATGTCCCTCTTGGATAGCTTTCTAGATTCGCATTCGAACACTCGGCAATCATTAATAGAATGAGAATTAGTGTTATGAAAGCCACAATATTTTTTGTCTTTCACTCCTTCGTGACGTAACATAGGATGTCCTTCTGGTAACTTGATGCGTCCTTCCTTTATCAACAATGCAAAAAAGTCTGTTCGCCTTTAGTAACATCAAAATCATAGGTTCCCTTTTGTTGTTTCAACCAGCGTTGACTAACTTGAGTGGGTTCCTTGTCCCAATTTAACTCAAATTGCAGCTATCTCATCTTCATCAATATACTCAGTCGCTTCATCCAGAAAGCCCTGATACACCTCATTAGTGGCATTGTTCTTCCGAAAGCGATTATCTCTCCTGAATCCTTGGGCTTGATTACTCACAAATTGCTAAACGCTGTGCAAGTTGACCAAGATCATCAAACTCTAAACCGAACAACTTCTCCCTGATATTTGGCAACATTCCTACTATAGCAATTCCAGGTAGTTGATCATCTGGTAAATTTAGAGAATAACACATATTCTTGGTCTCCCTAAATCTGCGAAGATACTCCAATGGTGTTTCATTTGTTCTCATCCTCGCACTCATGAGATCAACCAATTTCTTCTCATTGGTACCCGTATAGAAATATGAATGAAACTTCGCTCTAGTTCTCGCTTACGTACCAATGGAATGAGCCGGTAGAGACGTGAACCATGTGAAAGCCGGTCCCCGTAAGAGACAAAGGAAAATATCGAATCCTCCATGCTTCATCCGGGCGGCTTCTCCAAGCCGCATTAAGTACCGAAATGATGTGCTCTATGGTACTAGTATCATCTTGACCGTAAAACTTGGTCAAATCATGTTGGAGGCTTCACCCTTGGAGGCAATGCCACTCTGTTGTACCATTCGGATAAGGAGATTTGTATGAATAGGATTGATTCTTTGGCTTCAAGCCAACGATTCTCGCATCATATCAGACCATCCTGTGCATCAAAACATCAATACCGGATCCCGGTTTCCTTGTACTTGCACTCCGTAGGCAATCTCAAAACACTTCTATACCACAGGTTTGGCACAACATTGATAGCACTCGTAATCGATAAATTCTTGATATCCATCTCCATACATATTCTTCTCAGAATCTATTTGATGCCGGGAGAAACTCTATAAATTTGAAAGTGGCACTTCTCCCGTGGTACCAAATGTCATCCGGCCATAAGTGGGATGTGATTGCTTTTCAAAGTGTGAGTCAATCCACCTATATTTGAAGGCTACGCTACTTCCTTTCCAACAGCTTCTCTTGATGCTTTGGAACATTGAAAGCGTCGGCCCACTAAGTGGTCCAATATTTTCCTCGAAGTATTTATCAACCATTGGGCCAAAAGTATCGATCATGATTGCCCGAAAGGTATTCGGAAAAGTCGTGTGATGGTTTGTCATGGTTTCTCCCATAGCTTTATAAACCAGTATCGCCATCTTCTCGAGCATCCTCCTCTTCATTAATAATCGGTTTGATGCGGAAGAAGAACCCTTGGCATTGATCGCTTTTGAAATACTTTATTGCTCTTGTTTTTGGAAAAAGACATCAAGCACTTCCGTTGGTATTGCTCACACGCTTGTAGCACTAAATCCTTGTAATTATCTCGCAATTCGCCATGCTTACATCCGAACATGATCATTGTTGATCTCGGATGCCATCTTGAACTAGCAGATGGTCCCACCGTGCCAAAAAAGTGTGTTGACACAAAATGTGACGACTTTGTGCCACACACAACAAGTTTAAAAGCGTAGCTTCAATCGGATGCCCGGTGCTTCGTGATCCGGAACGTGCCGGTCGGTTTGACTGAAAAAACCGACAAGGATAAAATAGATTAAATGTCAAACCGGAACATGTCGGGTGAGACCCGCATAGATTCGTATATACGGCCCCTGGCCACTTACAACGACATACGACTATAGGAAGTCATGCGCCAACAAGTTTATAAATCATTCGGCTAATCATAAGATGGACATACGTAAAGATCTCGATTGCGAATGCATATGCATGGGAAGACATGTTTGAACAAGTGAAATTGATTATGCGTTAATGCATATCCAAGCTCAACAAATCCAAATTTTAGTTGGGGTCCATGAAGAAGGAACGTGTAGATAAACATGATTAAGCCAATCTAAAACAAGTCTCGCCGCAGACGACACCTAGTTTCGTCAAAAAACTTAAACGTGATTAACATACATGAACCCACAACATGTGACAATCTAGATTAAAATAATTTGGCCATTACGAGCATGTTATCTATTTGCAAAGGTATTATGAAAGTAATGATCATTGAAGCTCGAATAAAACCATAGAAGAGGGCGAACAATATCAATCTAGATTGGGCAAAAGTGTGTTACAAATATATAAAATATTTAAAACATGCAACACAGGATAACTTGATGAATCTATTTAGATTTTGCCGTAATCTAATAGAGCCGATAACTGCCTTGCTTCCACTAAGCATATTGAGCAAACGCTTGCATACGGTATCTACTCATAAACAAAGTATAAGCGAAGACTTCTTGATTGTCAAGCAAAGATCCGCCATACGATCATTGAAAACAAACAAGACTACTTGCATCACGTCTAAATCCACCGCATGATACTAAACATGATAACAAGGTTGTTCGGAACTTACGGAGGTCGACGGATCGATGACTCCTCTCAAGAACTCGGACGACACGACAAAAGGACTCCGAAAGTTGGCACGGGGCGGTTGTATTGATTTGGTTGTGAACGCTTATTACAATGGTCGAGGGTCAATATTTATACCCTAGACGAAACACGAGTCCTAAAGACTACGATTTACAAAGGAACTCTTTAAATAAACTTGGAAACTACGATTCCTTGCCCCAAACTCTCGAGTCCTTTATTATTACAACTTTCATCTTCTCGATCGGCTTTGCTTGCCATCTTCTCGCTTTCCCGAATGGAGTTACCGCCTTCGAATAACCGACCGCACAAGCATTTAGCCGACCGCTTGCGTTATTTGCCGAACACTCTTCTTCCTGCATGTGGGTCCACCTGTCATCTTCCAGAATTGACCAAAATCCAGTGTTAACAGAGGGCCTGTTTAGTTCCACCCAAAAGCCAAATTTTTTTGCGCAGTATCCATCACATCAAATCTTGCGGCACATATATGGAGTACTAAATGTAGACGAAAAAAAACTAATTACACAGTTGGGTGAGAAATCGCTTGACGAAACTTTCTAACCTAATTAGTCCATAATTAGACACTAATTACTAAATACAAACGAAAATGCTACGGTACCCAAAACCAAAAATTTTTGCCAACTAAACAGGCCCTGAAACAGGATATTCATGGGCCCCAGGTATATAAAAAAAGACAGTGTTCGTTTGTTGGTTTCTAAATTTTGGTTTGGACTGGCTAGTGCTAGTTTATTGTGAGAGGAAAACACTATTGGCTAGTTGAATAAGCCTGACTGAAACTAACAAACGAACAGGATGAGTAAGACTGTCTAGATCTATATAGACATCAAAAACAAAATGCATACCAAGCACCCATTTCGGGCTGCCGGCGAATAATGAATGAGTGCTAAGGCGAATAATGAATGAGTGCTAAGCAAAAAGGATTGACCTGCCTTAAATATAGGCGGATAAGACTGAGCAGACCGCTCACCGTTTAACCTCCTCTGCCATAAATGGGGCCAGGTCAGGTCAGACGCGCGCTGCGATGCGGATCGGACGGCGGCCAAACCCGGCGACCTACCGCACGGCGCACGCGACCCAGACCCACGACGGGTGGCCAACCGGGGGTAATCCCGTCCAAAGCGAGACCCGCCTCCCCTAGATTCATTCATGGCAACAAAACAAACCGAGACGAGCTGAGAGCCCACACCACCACCCGTCCTCGGTCCTCCTCTCTCTCTATTCCCCCCACCTCCCCGGAGCGCTCGTGCGGACCACGAGGAGGAGGAGGAGGAGAGAGAGAGGGAGGGAGCCCTAGCCCTGCCCTGCGCGCCGGCGTCGCCAGCCAGGGTTAGGGTCTCCCCGGGCCCCGCCTTCCTTGCCCGCCGTCTTCTCGCTCTGGCCGATCCGCCCGCCCGACGCGCGGGGGGCGCCCAGCGGCGTGTCTGCGTTCCGGCCTAGACGGCGCGGCGCGAGCCAATGCCGTGTGCCTGACCGTTCGCTTTGGGATTGATTCCACTCGGAGGTGGCCAGCCAGCCAGCCAAGCTCGCTGTCCTTCCTTGCCGGTCGGGACGGCGTTTTCTGAGGAGGTTCCGTACGAGATCCGGAGGCCGGCGAGATGCAGCACGATCAGCGCAAGAAGGTGGGCTCGGATCTGTACGTTTCGCGATCCACTTCGCTGCCAATTTGCGGCGCGTCTGAGTCTGTCTCATCGGGATTCAGCTGCTCCTGCGAGTTTTGTTCCGTTCATTTTTGGTCTCCGGTCCGCCTGCCGAACAATTTGTTTTCTCTCCTCCGTTTCCGCCAGCCTTCTTCTGGTAGCGCTGAGGATCTTTCGGTGCTTACTCCCTCGTTTCCATGCCGTGCCAAACTCCAAAGTTTGAATTTTCGTTGCTGTTTTTTTAGAAAGGTCAATTTTCGACATGGTTGTGTTGGTCGCCAGTCTTTTTTCTTCCGGCAGACTTTGAATCTTTGAGTCTTTGATATGATTATTATGCCCTCCTCCTCTCCACCGGCTCCGCTGGTTGTAGACACAGAATCATTTTTTTGCTGTTATGTTTTATGCGCTTTCTGCACCCCCACCACACCTTGTTGAGTTCTCAAATATTTCATCTATTTTTGGTTAAAAAGGTGAAATTTGGTGCGTTCTTGCAGCAGCAGCTCGTGATTTACATGCAAATGTTGGCCGCATCGTGTGGACTCGAGACGCCATCTCTCAAAACACAAGGGCAGCTGTTTAGCCGTGTCGGTGGGCAAAGCTGTTGCTTTTTCTTCTGGGCTTTGCCCCGATCTATGCATGTTGCATGAGCATTTGACTTTACAAGATTTGCGTTCGAAGATTTCAGTTTTGAACGAGTGCTTAAAGATCTTGCTTGTAAAGGCAGTCTTGTTTTGCAAAACAGTTGAACTTTGCATTCATTTGGTGATGCTACTTCTAGCTTCCCAATGATTGTCGGCCCCTCTGAATTTTGGCCATTAAATGTATCTGAATACGTGCAATGTTTTCTGCAAATAGCCAATTGTGTTCCCACTTTTTGAGTTATGCTGCATTTACCGTTTCAGATCGATTATTTCCATATGATTGACTGATGGTCCATTGATCTGTGAAGACTCTTTGCTGTGGGGAACTTAAACGGTGTATTATACATACTTTAGTAATTCAATTTTGCAAAAACTTTGCAGAGTTCCGTGGAGGCAGAGTTTTTCACAGAGTATGGGGATGCAAGTCGATACAAGATTCAGGAAGTCATTGGTAAAGGAAGCTACGGGGTGGTCTGCTCCGCTATAGATGCCCACACTGGAGAGAAAGTAGCGATCAAGAAGATACATGACATCTTTGAGCACATATCCGATGCTGCTCGGATTCTCCGTGAGATCAAGCTTCTGAGACTCCTAAGACATCCAGATATTGTTGAGATCAAACATATTATGTTGCCTCCATCAAGACGGGACTTCAAAGATATTTATGTTGTTTTTGAACTTATGGAGTCTGATCTTCACCAAGTTATCAAGGCTAACGATGACTTGACAAAGGAACATTATCAGTTCTTTCTCTACCAACTGCTTCGTGCTCTGAAATACATCCACACCGGTAAGGGGAATGTCACCACTTGATATGCATTGTTTTCCTGGAAGATATAGATTGCATATGTCATATGATTTTAATGACATCATGTGCTTAGTGCTTTGCAGTGAAAATGAATTGAGTCAGTGCCTCTTTTTTTTTTGCACCATTCCATTTATGGTTGGTTCAATTATCCTTTCATTTCTCATTTATTATTTTACAGTATATAATTGATATCTAAGATGTTGGTTGCAAATAGTGATATGCGATTCAACAAGCTTTTGTCTTCAAATGCACCCAAAATAGTTCAAATTCTACTCTTCTTTTAATCATTTTTTCATTTCATATGGTGGAGGAACAAGAAATCATCTCCATTAGAATGGCTAGATTTAACGTTGGCTCGCCACGCCTATCACAACCCTCCTCCTTTACCAGGGCTTGGGATCTGCTATGTTGAGACAACATAGGCGGAGTTTACTAAAATAAAATTTTCATTTCCTCATTATTTTGTTCTATTAAATAACTAGGATGGAACCCTCACTAGTCACTACATTGTGAAATCTTGTATTTCTGGTATGCGAAGTTTGTGAAGTCTGGAACTGAAGAAAATTGTAGCTGGTTTCGTCTCAGTGAATCTATGATGGGCTTGAGATGTTCTTAGATACCTTATAAATCAATTGAAAGATTGACCAACCTAGGAGGAACTAGGTAGCATTGCAATAATAAGAAACATGTACCCAAATTTAGTTGAAGAGGACTCTCACTAACTGAGCTAGGCTCAGTTCCTAGGCATCATGTTTAGGTTCTAGATATTTTTATCTAGTAGCGTATCCATAGGTGCATTTATGTACACCCGCACCCCTTAAGGGCGTCCTCAACTGGAATCGCTGGTTGTTAGCTATTTAAACTGCGAAAGGGCTGCTAGCTGAATTGGTTAGATGGCTTGAGTAGCACTCCTCAGGCCCTGGATTCGATTCCTTAAGGGCGTCCTCAACGGGAATCGCTGGTTGTTAGCTATTTAAACTGCTTCTACCATCCATCCGTGGACCCAGGCACCACCGAGCAGATCTCCTTTTCGTTGCTGCCGCTACCGGCCGGCCTTATCTCTTCCTGCACTACCACTCGCCGGCCACGTATACTCCCACACCGCCGCCGCGTGCCGATGGCCTCCCCGCTCGCTCCATCCTCCTAGCCACTTCTTACAGATTTGGATCCACAGCTAGGCACAGCGGCGGCAGGGCTCCCGCGAGCATGAGCTACCCAGTTTGTGGCACCCATGTGCACGCGTCGCCGGCTGCTGGTCTTCCCGCAAGTACGTGCCGACGTTTGGATCTGACACTGGGAGCCAGGAGGAGGGAGGGCTTGGTTGGAATCTGGTTCATTTTCTTCACAGCTGATCTTCTCTCACCTCATTTTTTGAGTGAGACCAGCGACGAAGGAGTCACTAGCGAAGTTGTTTTTCCGTTTTCTCTCACATCCACGTCGGTGAGAATCTCAGCTAGTGATTTCGACGCCCATTGGGGACGCCCTAACTGAGCTAGGCTCAGTTCCTAGACATCATTTTTAGGTTCTAGATATTTTTATCGAGTAGGGTATCCATAGGTGCATTTATGTTCTATTGTCCTTTTAGGTCTGGTTCTGGATCAGGTTAATAGTGATAAATAGGTTCATGTAGCGTTTTGTGACACCTTTCAAACTCAGTATTACTATAGAGATCAGATTTGCTAAATAATTTTACATGCTCGTTTTGTTTGCATATGTTCATTGCTGTATTGTGTTGTGTCAAGGCATCTTAATAATACTCCCTCCATCCCAAATTATAAGACATTTTGACTTTTCTAGATATGTAGCTTTTGCTATGCACTTAGATAAACACTATGTCTAGATACATAATAGAAGTAATGTATCTAAGAAAGCTAAAATGTCCTATAATTCGGAACGGAGGGAGTACTTGTTTTTTTTAATGAAATAAACCTGTTTAAATACTCTATGCCGATGCTAATTTGCCTGCATATGTTCATTGCTGATAGTATCTCTGTTAACTGCAGCTAATGTTTATCACCGGGACCTGAAGCCAAAGAATATATTAGCAAATTCTAACTGCAAACTGAAAATTTGTGATTTTGGACTAGCACGAGTTGCATTCAATGATACCCCAACAACGATCTTCTGGACAGTATGTTCTTTGAAATATTTTTCTTCTCTTAGTTTCATTTGTCTTTGTTTCTGTCTACTGAATGTGAGCTGGTCTTAATGAATAATGATGTTTCTGTGTTCATTTGCTTGCAGGATTATGTTGCAACAAGATGGTACAGAGCTCCAGAGCTCTGTGGATCCTTCTTTTCAAAGGTAGGGTGTGTGGTACATGACAATGTCCCTTGGTTAAACTTTGATTAAAACATTAGGCTAAAACCAATATAGGTCAAATCTGTTTTGAATTCGTTGACCTTTTGATGATTCAAATTGTTATAGTGGTATTACAAATATCAAAAGGTATTTCAGGTATCATAATGTTTAAATAACTTCTAACATCATATACAGATAGTGATGAAAGTAAATGATCTTGCCAATTGCTGCCTACTCTTATGTTGTTAATGCAAATGAGTTGTTATTCACATTGCAGTATACACCGGCCATTGACATTTGGAGCATTGGATGCATCTTTGCTGAGGTGGTAACAGGGAAACCTTTGTTTCCTGGTAAAAATGTTGTCCATCAGTTAGATTTGATGACTGACCTTCTAGGCACGCCATCAATGGATACGATTTCTCGGGTAGGGTACAGATTAAATTAGCAACATTGTGCAGTTTCTCTGGTGAGCATCTTTTTTATTGGTTTGAAATCTGGTATTAATAGTTTCTTTTATCCCCAGGTCCGGAATGAGAAAGCAAGGAGGTATCTAAGTAGCATGAGAAAGAAAGAGACAATTTCGTTCTCACAGAAGTTTCCCAATGCAGATCCTTTAGCCTTGGATCTTTTGCAAAGGCTTTTAGCATTTGATCCAAAAGACCGTCCAACTGCAGAAGAGGTAATTATGTTGCTCCAGAGTCCAGAGTCCAGATGCATACTTATGTTCATCTTTGGCCTTTTGTGGGCAAATTGTGACTAATTTTGATGTTTTTTAGGCATTGGCTCATCCATACTTTAAAGGGCTAGCCAAGGTTGAGAGAGAGCCATCCTGTCAACCAATCACAAAGATGGAGTTTGAGTTCGAACGGAGAAGAGTGACAAAAGAAGACATTAGGGAGCTGATATTCCATGAGATATTGGAATATCATCCACAACTGCTCAAAGACTATATCAATGGAACGGAGAGGACAACCTTTCTGTACCCAAGGTTGTAGCACTTGTACATTTGAACATAATTACATGGTGCTTTTGCACATTCATGTATGTTTTATATTAATTGTATGAATTCCTACTGCTCCTAAAACTTATGGGCTTGTTTATGCAGTGCTGTCGACCAATTTAGGAAGCAATTTGCTCATCTTGAAGAAAATAGTGGAAATGGACCTGTTATTCCAATGGAAAGAAAACATACTTCTCTTCCTAGGTAATTGTTAAACTGTATACTCTGTACTCTTCATCATACTTATCTTTTGTTGTATTTTGCATGCTTGCATGGCCATAGTGGAAAAATACTGAACCATAACTCATGATTAAATTGTAGGGTTCATTACTCCTATATTATAACGGGTGAATAAATGTTTTTCCAAATTCTATATAAAGAAAGGTTGCACTTTGAAATACATACATCTGCCACACCTGTCACATAATGACAAGGTTGTTTCAGTATAGCCCTGCCAGCAAAGGTGAACCAGCTATAAATGAGAACACATTTATATTCAGGTGCTGAAGTTAGGATGACAAAATGAAACTGATTCTTGCTTCATCCCGCTGTACCAAATGTTAAGTTTCAGTATAGCCCTGCCAGCAAAGGTGAACCAGCTATAAATGAGAACACATTTATATTCAGGTGCTGAAGTTAGGATGACAAAATGAAACTGATTCTTGCTTCATCCCGCTGTACCAAATGTTAAGAACAGTACTGAAAGAGGAGTGACAGCTACAGTTTATTCTAACAATTAGGCGAAGGTGAATTTTTAATGTTTAATATCAGTAATTATAAGCAGAATGGTGTAAAGTGCTATTATTCTTTCACTGAAGTTGCGGTTGATTAGTAAACATTCAGACTCATTCAGACTAGCCATGCCTGAATTTCTTGCTTCCTTCCTAATTGTGCACTTTCTTATTTTCTTTATCTTAAATGGTTAACCTGCCTTTTGCAGGTCTACTATTGTTCACTCAGCTCCAATTCCTGTCAAGGAACAACCTCGTGTTGGTCCATCTAGGGAAAGGCCTTCATCTGATGAGTCCTACAGAAATCCTCGGGAGACAGAAAAATATTCTGGCAATCTCGCGAGAACATCACAGGCTCCACAAAGAGTGCCAGCAGGTACCTTTGGTTTGTGTCATGTAAACCTTTGGCTGATATTGGTCTAACTATATACTGTATCTTTTTGCAGCGAGACCAGGAAGGGTTGTTGGTCCAGTAATGCCTTACCAAAATGGAGACACCAAAGACCCCTATGACACACGAAGGTTGGCAATGAACTCAGGATATCCTCCCCAACAACAAATCCCACAAACATTTGGTTATTATCAGACACATGGCAAACCAGCTTGCTCCGAGCCATCACAGGCTGAAAGGTATACGCTGCATCAGTGCGCAAACCGTACAGCTGTGTCTGATGTTGCTCTGGACATGAGAGCACCCCCTTTTCATCATCTATCGGCAGGGCAAAAAGGTGACTCTTCTGATAGGCTAACAGCAGAGACAAACTTGTACACGAGATCACTCAACGGCATTGCTGCTACTGCAGCAGGAGTGGCAGCAACTACTCACAGAAAGGTTGGCGTTGTTCCGTTTGGCATGTCAAGCATGTATTAGTGACTGGATCATGGCCGAGTTATGGTGAATCCTACGTGCCTTTGCTGGAGCTATGCTGCCTTCAGGTGGCTAAACATCGATTATGAAGCGGCCAATCAAACCTTTGGCTGGATGCTGCCAAGTTTAGAGTGCAGAGCAATACAGGGTTTTCCTGTGGAAAACAGGAACCACCATCGGCGGCATGAAGCGTGTCAACATGTTTGTTCTATTTTGGGCACCAGCTTGTATCTGCCTGTGCCTGAGAAGTGTGCCCTTGGTTGCACACTGAAGGGGTAGTCCAGCGGCTTGTAATCTGGGCAATTTAGGCGCCAATTTCTTTTCTACTAGAGCGAGGAGGCAGAAGGGAAAGGAAGGAACATTAACGTTTTAAATGTTGTATAGAGATGTTTCTCATATATCAATGTGCTACATCAGAGTCACTTCAGAAAGATAAAAGATATAGCAAAAATTTGCTTGGTATGAATGTTTGCAGATCGATCTTGAACCAGCTCCAAGAACATGTTGCCCATTAATCTTGAACTATATTAGGTGCAGTGTCGTAATAATCGGTAGGTAAAACTCGAGCATTCGCTTGTTTCCGTTGAGCTGTCTATCCCAGGCTATCAAAATACTTGGTCAATTGGACACGGAAAGCGTCATCTGCAACGACCAGTTCAGTCTTGGCATCGCTTTCAAGCAACGTAAGGTCTTAAGTGACAACGATTGCTTCAGGTGCTTTAAAGGAATTTCTAGATTAATAATTCTCATGAAACATGATAAAATCAGATCACTACTCTGGTTACTAAACGGAGAAAATAAACCACGAACATACATCAAATCCCGGTATAAATTATCCTAGCCCCGCTAGACTCTGCGTCAAAAGTAGATAAAGCGACGAGTTTTGACTGGAGTTCACGTTATGTTATAAACAGAAGCATGTTCCTGCTTGAGGCGTCCTCATGAGCAAAATTGCACTCAGATCACTTTATTCAGCACTATTGTTCGTCTCTGTACAATGATCTGTGACACGGAAACCCGAAGGGACACACATATACAAGCCATTTTCATCGACGACCGCTGTTTATGCTTGCTATTTGTAACAGCTAACATAACATAAATGGTGAATCTTGATCCCTATACCTAACTTCCCAAGAATGGCCTGCACCTGTGGAGCGAAGCTAACTTCAGCGACAGGTTCACTGGATGATACATCTGTATGCCTCTAAAACTAATTCTGCTCAAGTTTGTCATGAAAGGTCTTTGAAATTATTGGCCTCACGTCCTCTGAATCCACGAGGCTCTCCAGGAATGGGAGTAAATCGATCAATTCCTGATCTGAGGGGTCATCAAACCAGCTCTTAATTGGTATGCCGTTGTCCACTTGCAACTGGAAAACCTGGACAAAGAAATGCTCCAATTAATTAAAAAATAATGAATATATATAGTATATAAATACTTTAAGATAGCAAAAAATGCTCTGATGAAAAGATAGTTTAGTTTCTTGCCACCTCTAGTTCAGAAGGAAATAGCTGAGACCAACATATCACAATATATAGTGATAGACTAGACTTACCAGAGATCAAGATAAAGTAACCAAAAGGGAAACAGATAAAGCATAAACCTTATATATTGGAAAGGGATTGTACCTGTGGAGTATTGTCAACTATTGCAACTTTTGCCAAGTCGATCCCCAGAATTGTCAGGTCCTTTGTATAGCAACCGTCAGAGAATATACAAGATTCACGATAAATACGCCGCGAGATATATTTTCCATCAGGATCAAGTTTATCTATAAGTTGCTCCGCATAGATTCTCTGACTAGCTGTGAAAATGACAACCTCAAACAGCTGAGCAACCTTCTCAAGAAACATTTTCAGGTAAGGCCTTTTTCTCACATACACTGTGTGATTTTTCATATTAAAGAAAACTTCTAGGGTAAAATCAGCATTGTCGCATTGATCCAGTGTTGAATGTACAAGAGTCTCTGCATATGAGAAACCGTTAGACTATCATACAAAGAATATTGGAGTAAAAATGTTTATATTACAACTGAATTCCACATTCCTGATCATGACAGGCAAATAAAAGGGCGTACCCAGTGCAGAGAGCTCCCGCTCTGTGGGGGTCTGGAAAAGGGTGTCAGTGGCAAGCCTTACCCTCGCCTGTGCAATGCGAGGAGACCGCGACTCGAACCCGGGATGACAGGCAAATAGCATAAAATATTTAACTGAAAAATAATGATAACATGCAGTAGCTAGTGAACAGATACTGAAAAGTACCAGAAATTATAAGCCACATTCAAAAGTAATATTCCATGAGAAGTTAGTGCTGCTCACCGTCCAAATCAAGCACAAGAGTCACATGTTTTGTTCTCAATGGTGTTTTCAGTAAGCGGTTGGGCGAGTCAACATCCATTAAATCAGGCAGACATCTAGAAAGTAGCTTTTGATCTAGATATTCAGTTTCAACATCTCCTGCGACAGAACTACTTTCTGTTTCTGAATCTGTTGGTTTTGTCTGAAGGTATAAGGATGTTTCATCAGGGTCCATTGTGACATTGTCTGCCGGAACCGCATCGTCACTGTTACTTGGTTTTGGTGTATCATCTAGAGACAGACGAGCCACGGGCCGCTCTACCATGTCAACTAAATTCATACAATCATTGTAGGAAGTACTAACTTCATTTGTAAAACCCATCAAACTATCAAATTGGAGAGCAGAAAAGTTTTCTGAGACATAGAAATCCAGAACATCCCAAACTTGTAATTCAGTTGTGGTATTGTATCCTTCATCATTGCCACTAAGAATCAGGTGAAGGAACTCAGTGCTTTCATCCATTGCTGCAATTGACAGATAAATAAAAGAAAAGTCAATGAAGAATAACCAGGGCCTTCAGCAGCCAACTATATCAGATAGTTGGCCAATAATTGGATAAACTAAAAAACACAAACTGATAAAAAGTACAAATGTCAAAGCAGTCAAGACATCCAATACGGGAATGTAAATGTATAGACACCTGAAATCAAGTTAACACAGAAAACTTGGAAGCTAAGCCGTGTTACCTGCAGCATTGTAGTTTATCTCTTTCAACTGAAGATCACTGTAGATTGGATCTGGTGACAGGATACTCTCAAGGTCTGATGACGATGGTACTTGTATTGGAACCTGAAAAATATTTTGTAATAGGTTTAGTATTCAATACTGCATAACATCTCAAAACACAATGAAACAAAGATGCAGTTCTGTAGGAAATTACATAATGACGTATTGATGCTAAGAAAGATCATTCCACTCACTTCTACTGATACACTATTGTTTCTAAGCAGAGCTCTCACAGCTTGATAATCGAGAGCACTAGCAGCTGCATTATGACAAATCAGACCATTATTATCCAACTATTTGAGTTGCACGGTTAGTTATAGAGCAGAATTTTTATAATTTGCAATTGCAAATACTGGTTTGACAAACTCAGTGCTTGTTAGAGTATTGCGAGTTTAAAAACTAAAGACTGTAATTGGCTTTGTCCTACCTCATCCTAATGCTTTTATCATTTCCAAATATAACATTTGTTCACCAGCGCATTTCAAAATTAAAAATGTGTTTTTTATGAGTTTCAACTTTTCTTTACCAGCAAAGAAAATTCTAAAAAATAACTGAAGCTTTTCATGATAGAGTTTATTAAATACTCCTAGAATGAAAATCTAAGAGAACTAAATCCAAAATGATTTGATCGAGGGAAGTTGTTTGATAATCTAAACGCAGCTGCTGTGGTATTAGCTGGAATCAGTACAAAGCTCAAGAACTGGGCTTTGTGGTTGGCTGACAATATGCATGGTGTTGTGTCAAGGTTGGTTTGTGTTTTCTTTTTCCATTCTTCTTCCATTTTTGAGACTAGAGTATGAACACAGTTACTCAGATAACTTGCTCCTGGGAAGCAGAATCCAGTATGGAGAGAGAACTAAACTTTAGTGGTGCAATTATGTTGGTGTCCACAGGAACTTTCTGAAAGGAAAATAAAGGTTAATTACCATTGATCTTGGTCCATATGATAACAATGGCAGTGGTAGCAAACTGGTGGTTCCTGCATTGGATTCATCATGCAATAAGCTGATTTCCATAATTTCCGCGTTTTCCCCTGATACTTCGGCAGTGCAGCACACTGCAAAAAGGGAAGGAAGAAAAAAGTTATAACACATTCTTCCAATCCAGCAATAAGCTACTAAATAAAATTGGTACTAATATGCTAAATTATCTTTTCCCACATCAAGTTCAAATCTCCATGTGCTTGTGAAAGTGCATCTCAATACATACTGTAAATATGGATTAGTGTATCATAAGCCATACAGTAATGCTGTACCCAACTAATTTTGTGCTGAAGGCCCTAGATTCTACAACACAAGATAAAGTTAATAATTTTGGGAGGGGAAGAGGCTGCACAGATTTATTCAAACTTGAATTTTTGTGATCAGGACAAAACATTCACTGTAATTCTTCCTTTTTATAAAAAATAAACTTACAATAATAAAAATAATGTTGTGCAGTACCACTCAGTGTTAAAAAAGGCGACGCCTTAGGCGCGCCTAGGCGCGCCTAGTCGCTAGTCGATGGGTTCCCGCCTGGCCTATGGGGGTAGGCGGACATCCAGGCGCAAGGAGGTAGGTCACCGGTGGGGGAGGTCGCAGCGGGAGGTCGCCGGTGGGGGAGGAGGAGCTGAGAGCGGCGGCGGGCGCGGGCGCGTGCGTGGGCGTGTGCGGGCGGCAGCAGGCGGGGGGGTCCTACCTGGCCTAGGGGGTAGGCGGACCCTTAGGCGGCGCCAGCTGCCGGCGGCGCCCGGTGGGGAGGAGGAGCTCATGCGGAGGTCGCCGGTAGAGAGGAGGAGGAGCTGGGCGGGGCGGGAGGCGTCGCGCTGGGGCGGGGTGGGCACGCACTAGAGGAGAGAGAGATGCCGGAGAGGGAGAGGAATCGGAGGCGGCGGCTGATGCGGGCTACCGAACAGAGGAAGCGGCGTCGAGCAGAGGATGCGGGAGACCGAACAGAAGGATAAGGTTGGAGACCTGGAGTGGGAGATGGGCTGGACTGTTGCCATTTGGGCCTTTCTATCTCTCTAAGCCAGCCTTTCAATCTATCTAAACCCACTATTTCAGCTGTTTATTTTTTCTTTTAGAAGATAATATATGTATATTAGTATATATACAAAACGCCTAGAAAAACGCCTTAAAACGCCTAGGCTCGCTTAAGCTCGCCTAGGCTCTAGGCTATGGGTCATCGCCTAGAAGTCGCCTAGCGCCTAGCTGAACTTTGGTACCACTGTACCAGCATCATGACATTTATAACAATAACATTTGTGCAGCATATTGCAATACGAAGAACAACTAAAACCCGTATCTTAGACTACTCTTCACAATATATTAATTCACCTACATCATTTGAACACACTAACTAGAACATTCTCTTTTCCACTTTGACACAACAAAGATGCTTCCGGTTCTACCTTACAAGCCACAAATGGGTTTTCTCAACTGTATATTGACATTTCCCTCTTCTGAATAAAAAAAAAAAGATGTGGATATTTTTAAAAAATCAAGTGAAACTCCAACTTGACAATTTCCTGAAGATGACTAAAACTTGTTAGTGAAACTTTGTGTTCTGTTTAATTTAATCTTTCTGTGAGCTTAGAACAGTATTTTTCATCTTGGCTGGAGATAACAGGATTAACCACATATGGATGAAGTACGTCTCCTTTCATGTTACAAAGTACCGTTCAATCAGAATATCAGCAATACCAGTACTCAGTACCGGTAACATGGCCAGAACTGAGTTTTTTTGCATTTCAGGTTGTGTATTTACCCCCGAGTTACGGACTATGAAGGTGCAGCCTATAGCATAGAATACATATTATCTTTTGTGGATCTGCTTTGACCATATATACACTCCAAGCAGGAAAAAGTGAAAAACACAATTTATTGACAGTAGGAAAGATTGAAATGAATCTAGCCAGGTAGATGAGACTGGAAACTATGCAGACTTTACCATTTTGATGACTTATTAGCGTTGACCCCGCCGCTGTTTTATCGGGTGTAATCTCTTGAGGGTGTGAATGTTCCAATGTTTCAGTGGTCTTGCAAAATGTATGAGGCTCCTGTGTCCCTAAACAGTCGTTGCTTAACATTTTATTCATCCTTAATGCAAGTATTTGCAAAAAGCATGTTCAAAGTACTGCAGTTCCAGTAGGAAAAGGCCAACTGTTGAAACATTTGATATCACTAAAGACATTAGTGGGGAAAAAGTGAAACAGTAAATCATCTGCAACCTAATGTAGTCGAAAGAACATACTTAATCACTAATAAATCTGGGAAAGCCGCTAATCAGTTCTACATGAGAAAACAAACACTTAGTATTGTGAGGATTAGTATGTGGACAAAGGAAGTAATGTAAAGTGTAATCATTATCAACAAAACAAGAAGAGGCTATGCGTCTTTGACTAAACAATAGTACTAGTTAACAAATATACTCTACTCGAAACTCGAAAGCAGTTGTCACTTCTCGCATGCCGGGAGCATATTATAAGTGAATTCGCCAAAGCAAAACAGGCCCCCTAATACTATGGGATCCTCTGGCAGCAAGTAACAACTCTACCAGTGACTAAATGCCCTCCTGTTCCTTTTTTCCCCTTACCCCTACTTTTCGTTTTGTAGACCCATCACAAATCTCCCTCGCAAGGACAGAAAAGGAAAATCGGAGGCGAAATATACCGTACGTCAAAGCAGCAACGAGCCCCGTAAAATTCCTCACATCACATCACATCACAAAAAGAGGGGCTTACTTCACTCCTCGTCGTCGGCAAATCACAGCGCGGACTCACGAGGAGCGGAGAAAAAAGTGCGGAGAAGAGAGACCAGGGCCAACAACCTTCACCAAACATCTCTGTCGATCTTATTAGAGTCTGGAACTACAGGATCGTCTTTGTGTACCCATCGTCTTTTGGGGACTCGAATTTCACACAGAAAAAAACAGAACGGTTCCGTGTTTCTCAGCAGCTCGACGAAATCTCCTCATGTTCATGCTAAAAAATCACCACAAATTCCCACTAAATTCACCGTGAGAGGCGGCCCTCCGCAGTCCCCATCTTAATCACACGCAAGAAAGTTCAAAAGAAGCATCGATACTAGTACAGAGACCGAGAGACGAGCGAAGAACTTGTGCTCACGAAACCTCCGTCCGACCAGACCAAGCAGAGCTCGAGAGAGGCGAGAAGAGATACGTACCCAGGCAGCGCGCTTGCGTAGCGCCGATGACCTGTGGCCGAGCACAGCACCCTCCTCCCCTCGCGCCTATCCTTTTACTCCGGCAAACACCAGGAAGAATCAGAGAAGAGGTGACGAGGAAGAAGACTAGAGGAGGGAGGGAGCAGGGGGGCAAGCAAAGCTAGCAAGGCGCAAGAGGCAAGAGCTTTGGGGACAGCTCGATCGCTCGCTAATCCCGCACCACATAATCTATGCGACCGATCCGCGTCCGCCAAGACCAGGCCTAACCTCCCTCCTTCCGCAACGACAGACATGTGGGACACGCAATGCCGGGCCCCACGTGGACGCTACACTAGAAGGTACAAAGTTTTGTAGGTTTTGCATTTTCACGGTGGGTTGCGGCTCTCCCCACTCCGGCCGCCTTCGTGCTCCTGCGCCTCCCGCTACCCCGCTCCAAACCTACTTTCCCCACTGACATGTGGGGTGCGAGTTGGGTAGGCCCAAACGTCAGTTGCAGAGGTAGAAAGTCCGTCCGGTGCGTGTAGGATATTTAGGCCGGAAGGGTACACGTGGACGGTGAGGATGCGGTAGCTCATCATGCCGGGCGGAGTCCACCCGTTTATTTATAGCGCCTGGTCCTACTTTATCAGGTCGGCATACTAGTCGTACGCGTCTCTGCGTTCCGTCACTGACATATTAAGCGAACGTATGTGGGGCCATCCGGCCAGTGATAGGAGCTATGCGTATGCCCGCGTGGTATGGAATTGCTGGAGTTGGTGGGGTACACGTGGACCAGACGACGGCGCTTGATCTTCTGCGCCCAGCTTCCGGCCGCGCCCACTGCTTTGCCGACGCGTCGCGCAGTTGCACCGGGCCAGAGCGTACTCCGCGCTGCCGGCTGCCGGCTGCCGGCAGGCCCCCACGCGCGTGCGGCCGCCGCCGTGTCTACCTGCCGCGCGGACGACAGGAGCCGGACGAGGCGACGGAAGCGACGGCGCGGCACTGGAGCGCACGTGCAATGGAACGCGGCAAAATAGCCGGTGATTTCGCTCTGGATTGCAACGTTTTTCGCGATAAGGCTCGGCGCCAACGAGGTTGATGTGTTGGCGGTTTCACCGGGAGTTTTACGAGAGTTTTATTTGTATTGAGTAGTCTATTATATATGTACTTTGATGATATGATAATATTTTAATGATAAGAGAGAAGAAATAAGTTTTACGAGGATGAAACACTTGACACGATTCATCAACAACAACAATAATAAAGCCTTTAAGTCCCAAATAAGTTAGGGTAGACTAGAGTTGAAACCCAACAGAAACCATCAAGATTCAGGCACGTGAATAGCTGTCTTCCAAGCATTCCTATCTAAGGCTAAGTCTTTGGGTATATTTCATCATTTCAAGTCTCCTTTTATTGCCTCTACCCAAGTCAACTTCGGTCTTCCTCTGCCTCTCTTCACGTTACTATCCTGACTTAGGATTCCACTACGCACCGGTGCATCTGAAGGTCTCCGTTGCACATGTCCAAACCATCTCAACCGGTGTTGGACAAGCTTTTCTTCAATTGGCGCTACCCCTAATCTCTCACGTATATCATCGTTCCGAACTCGATCCCTTCTTGTATGCCCGCAAATCCAACGCAACATACGCATTTTCGCGACACTTAGCTGTTGAATATATCGTCTTTTCATAGGCCAATATTCTGCACCATACAACATAGCAGGTCTAATCGACGTCCTATAAAACTTGCCTTTTAGTTTCTGTGGTACCCTTTTGTCACATAGGACACCAGACGCTTGCCGCCACTTCATCCACCCTGCTTTGATTCTATGGCTAACATCTTCATCAATATCTCCGTCTCTCTGTAGCATTGATCCTAAATATCGAAAGGTATCCATCCTAGGCACTACTTGACCTTCCAAACTAACATCTTCCTCCTCCCGAGTAGTAGTGTCGAAGTCACATCTCATATACTCAGTTTTAGTTCTACTAAGTGTTGACACAAAATGTGACGCACTGTGCCGCACACACAGCAAGTCGAAAAGCGTGGCTTCAATCGGGTGCCCGGGTGCTTTGTGATCCGGAACGTGCAACCGGTTTGACTCGAAAGAAACCGACAAGGGATAAAACAGTTAAATGTCAAACCGGAACATGTCGGGTGAGACCGAGGAGCAGTTCAGATATATCTGACCACAGAAGCCACTTACAACGACATACGACTATAGGAAGTCATGCGCCAACAAGTTTATAAATCATTCGACTAATCGTAGGATGGACATACGTAAAGATCTGATTGCCGAATGCATATGCATGGAAGACATGTTTGAACAAGTGAAATTGATTATGCGTTAATGCATATCCAAGCTCAACAATCCAAATTTAGAGTTGGGGTCCATGAAGAAGGAACGTTATAGATAAACACGATTAAGCCAATCTAAAACTCAAATGCGCACATACGACACCTAGTTTCGTCAAAAACTTAAACGTAATTAACGTACATGAACCCACAACATGTGACAATCTAGATTAAAATAATTCAGCCATTACGAGCATGTTATCTATTTGCAAAGGTATTATGAAAGTAATGATCATTGAAGCTCGAATAAAACCATAGAAGAGGGCCGAACAATATCAATCTAGATTGGGCAAAAGTGTGTTACAAATATATAAAATATTTAAAACATGCAACACAGGATAACTTGATGAATCTATTTAGATTTTGCCGTAATCTAATAGAGCCGATAACTGCCTTTGCTTCCACTAAGCATATTGAGCAAACGCTTTTATACGGTATCTACTCATAAACAAAGTATAAGCAAAGACTTCTTGATTGTCAAGCAAAGATCCGCCGCATACGATCATTGAAAACAAACAAGACTACTTGCATCACGTCTAAATCCACCGCATGATACTAAACATGATAACAAGGTTGTTTGGAACTTACGGAGGTCGACGGATCGATGACTCCTCTCAAGAACTCGACGACACGACAAAAGGACTCGAAAAGTTGGCACGGGGCGGTTGTATTGATTTGGTTGTGAACGCTTATTACAATGGTCGAGGGTCAATATTTATACCCTAGACGAAACACGAGTCCTAAAGAGACTACGATTTACAAAGGAACTCTTTAAATAAACTTGGAAACTACGATTCCTTGCCCCAAACTCTCGTAGTCCTTTATTATTACAACTTTCATCTTCTCGATCGGCTTTGCTTGCCATCTTCTCGCTTTCCCGAATGGAGTTACCGCCTTCGTAATAACCGACCGCACAAGCATTTAGCCGACCGCTTGCGTTATTTGCCGAACACTCTTCTTCCCGCATGTGGGTCCACTGTCATCTTCCGAAATTGACCAAAATTCAAGAGTGTTAACACATGCCCCTCAATTTCGGGATAAAAGTTGTTTTATTCGAAAATTGACCACAAGCTCTTTCATCCTCCTAGGTCATCACCGTTCAAAACCGCAAATTACCGCCCAAAATTTCAATCTTTCAAATAGAACTTCGAACCTCCTCTAAATCTTCAATGGCGACCGAGGATGAAATCCCGAGGTAAACTTTATTTATATTCGCAACTTTCATCCCATCCTTCCGCTCCTCTTTTGACTTATTCCCTCTCGATTTCAATCATCTTCTAAAGGAGTACAAGAGCGATTTTGATCCCTTACGCCGCCAACCCCGACTCCTATTTCCTTGGCCCAATGGGAAACCCCGACCCTTCCGAAATCATTGAGAAGGAAACTCAAAGAATTCCTTTCAAGTCCGAATTACCTCACCAAACCGATGGCCAAACACGTTCAAGAATTGGCTATTCCCCCAATCACCGGATGGCGCCAATCGGTACAGAGAATGTTGGAGAAGAGCAAAGAGCCCTTCGGGACAGTCAGGACATCACCATTGTCTGGAGTTATCTTTAGCGAGACACCTGTGAATGATTCCTTCGATAGCGACTTCTCATTTTTGGTCCGACGCTACCAATGCCTTTATCTTCGGCCATGGTATTATGACCATCACTCTAGCCGACGTATACATGATGACTGGTTTGAATGTGTCATTGCCAGTATATCCTTATAAGTACAAGAGCAAGAGTAATCAAAGAGCCGTTAGTTCTGGATGTGGATGGGTCAAACATATTCAGAATTACATGAATGCATCTGGCGCCGTCTCTGACAAAGAGTTGAAAGCTTTCATGAATATGTGGCTATGCAGATTCATTTTTTGTGGAAAATCCAATGAACCAACCCCGAATCACATGGTAATGGTCAAGACTTAGTCTGCAGCACCCAGATCCCATTAGGCAAATATCTTTTAGGGTCTCTTATCATATGATGCATCGAGATCACCCTTCGAGATGTGCCAAGGTGGAGAAATTTCTTGTGTGAACGGCCCCGGTGGCTAATTCAAATGTGGCTCCAACTATATATGCATCGATAACCCCTGTGAGCCTCTTCAACCTAAGCTTCCCGCTTAACTATCTCAAGGCAAAGACAAAGAAAGGTTAAAGCTTGTCGACTTATGGGGAAGCAAAGGCGATCTATAAGCATTGATATAGACATTGGTCACCTCTTCAAGCTATTTTTCAAAGGATTCTGCAATGCTCGTTTCCTTTACAGGGGAAAATGAAGATCCGACTTTGCCCTCGCAAGTTTAGCTATGAAATTGGTTGTTCAGGGCCAAGAATCCACAGAGATTTTCAACTCCTTTATCAAACCTTGCACTTTGCCAAATTAATTTCATCATGGGAGATTAGTACAATCCACCTATGAGTTCTATTATCCCAACATGGTAGCCAGACAATTAGGATGCGCCAACCCGCCCCCAAAATTCCTCTTCTCAACAATCATAAAATCAAGGGAAGCAATAATGTAAGGAATGGAAGCCAAGAAGGTCTTTGAATTAGGATGGGAATTACCAATATATGAACCATCTCCATTTGGGCTAATAGATGCTTTGCTCATCCCTCTTTGTCTCTTGGTGGCAAGAATGGCATGCTCATATCTTCAATATAGCAGTTCATTCTTTATGCAAAAACTTGCAACCCGATTTTGCTTCCGGCACGGTGAGGTAATTTCATTATGCCCATCATTTCTTATTCTTGAATCCACTTCTTATTTTAACATCCGGTTATGCACAGGATCTTGAGTTTACTTCCCACCAAAGCAATTCAAGATACTATCCTACCGGTGGTCCCAAACTCCTTCTGGGGTTTGATGCTCCAAATTTAAAGGAATTCATGAAACTTCTCAGAACTTTGGATTCAAAGACCTCTAAAGGCACTCATAAGAACTCCTGTTACTTCACCGGCCGCTTTTTTCAGAGGAAAAAGCAAAAGGAAAACACCGAAAGTTTTCTCTTACCCAAGAAACCAAGGACCAAGAAAGCCAGATTATCCCTTAAGGCATGAACCTTCTGCTTTTCTTATCAGTTAACCATTTCATTTGGCGATGCTCGACTATCTCTACATTCATTCCTTCCACTCGCAGCCACAAGTCGAAATTCCCATACTTACGGTAATACCTCAAATACCTGTAGAACCAACCCCAAGTCTCTCTATCAAGATGAAGAAATTCATGATAGCGAAATTTCAGAGACCCATGAAGTCAAGGTTCAAAGGCTCATAAACCCGATGAGACTATAGGTAACATTGCTCAACCAATTCTCCTCTCCTTTCTCTTTAACAACATCTATCTCTTATGCTCATTATCACTTACTTTACTTTGAAAATAGATGAGATCTTAGATGAACTGGCAAGGAAACTTCTCCCGATCAATCTCCGGATCCGTCTCCTCCTCGAACCTTCAATCAAGTCCTCCAAAGAAGCGTGTATAACTCATCCTCGATGACCAATCATTAACAGTAACGCCTTGTCTCATACTATATTTTTAGCAAAATTACCCAATCGGCTAACACCTTCTTTCTTTCTCTTTGTTTAGAAGAACATCACTAAACCGACCACCGATTACTCCTTCTCTATTGAGGACTACATTATTGAGAAAGGTGAAGAGATCACTTCTCATCAAACTTTGTCACCGGGAGAATCGGGCTCGGCTAAAAGAAGTGATTATTCTACTTGAATAAGGATACCATTAGTCCAGTTCGAATGCGCACTTTATAAAAGACCTCCTTGAACTCATTGATCAAGATATCCTTCCGCTCTCAAAGCTCCCTAGAATCTGCAGCCCATCTTGATGATCACTTTGCTATGGTGAAAAGGGCAACCAAGAACATATCTTCGAGGGCCGCTCTGCGAAGGATAGATCTTTGAAAAAAGCTGGAGATTAAAGATCTTCACTCTCATATCCGGACTACGAGAAATTCTTTAGCAACCTTGGAGCCCGAATCGAGATCCATGGAGGATGAAAAATCGACTTGAAGCTCAACTAGCCGAATCAATGCCAAAATTCAGTCTCACAGGGCCCACATAGCCAATCTGCCGAAGAACATAGAAGCAACTTCACTAAAGATAGCTTCGACCATCAAAGAAGACCAGCAGATCAAAAATAAATTGTCCAGCATCCAGAGTTCTGAAGATGAAGATCAAAAGGTGCTAGATAATGTTAGCCGAATCAGGACTGAAGCCATAGAAGCAGTCAATCATCTTCTGAACCAGTAGACATTAGGCTTGTAATAAACTTTAAGTGTGATACCCTTTTTTCCTTGATTAAACAACTTCATGTCCACTTATTTTCATCCGTTTGGAAAAAAGCAATCGGCCATCTTCCCTTAAATTACTCGATTAGAATGTAGCCGATTGTCTCCATTCTTCCGATAACCGAACGAATCCAATCCAAACACTGTGAGGGTATAGCCGAACAACGTTGGCTCCAATAAATCATGGAGATATTTCAAGCGACGTTAAACCTTAACTCAGACTGGCCCACCCCGATGAACGGTCCATCAAAAGGAGAAAACCTACTCCGCCGTTCGATTCTCGTCCCACAACCCCGTGGAATTCGCCACGATCTTTAAACTTCGCTTATAAATAGCCCCTCCCATTGGCCTTCATCACTATCTTTGCCTCAGCGTTCTCACATCCGTCTCTTCCACTTCCTTCGTCGATTCATTCTAGAAAGAAACCCTAACCTCCGTCAAAGCAAATGACGAACAATGGCAGCAACGTGGCAAGCGTCCCCGCACGGAGAGAGGTCAAGGAAGCAGAGCATCATCACTTGTTGGCGTCATGGTATGATTCGGTTCTTTGCCCCTTTGTAATTTCCTCGTTCATCTCTTAATTCCGATTTCTCCCTCCCATTCATCGGGATAAGAGTCATCAGCTCCAAATCAATACCATCTCCTCCTCCGGTGTCGGCGGCTCAACCGAACTCCATCTTCCTGCTCCTCCGGGTCTTCCACTCCTCAAGCTCTTACCATTCCAACCCTTGGGGTTCGGCAGAGCCAAAGAGATGCATACCACCCATACTCCCACGAGGAAGCGCTTAAGTTTCGCCAGAGAGGGATGAAGCCCGGGAGGAGCTAAGCGAAGTCTCCAAGAAGTTCGGCATCGATCAAGCCGAATGGGAGGATCAGTGAAACAATTCTGCACGCGCCATCATCGGTTTGATATCTTCATTTAATTTTATCATCCTGACTTCCTTTGCTTGCCGACTCATTTTTTCTTTCATGCCCAAATCTTTCCGGAAAATGACCGCTTGAAGACGGCGGCGAACAAGATTGCCGACAAGGTGAATGCTCGGGGGGAGACATCCGAGGCACGCCTTGATGCCGTGGATGGCCGTATTGATCGTGCCGTCATCCAAGGTGTGCACCTCGGCGCTTCTCTCTCAAGCGGCAATGACCTCCCAAACCAACGAAGACTACTCCTCCCAACCAGGTTGGCTTTGTTGGAGGACGCCTGAGACGAAGTTGACGACATCGATGAGCGTTTGGAGGCCTCACGACGATCATCTTGCGCCCTTGCCGAAATCACAAACCCCCAATCCGTCCTCAACAAGTTATTTGAAGAGTAGTTTGTATTAGGACGAACTTTATAAATAATCTCATTCTTTGGAATGACATTTACTTCTTTGATCCTCTTCGGTAGAATCCCGATTCATTGCTTAAAAAATGCCGAAAACAACCCGCTTTTGGATAAACATTCTTGTGCTTAGAGGCGATGCAAACCGCATCGGCTATTTTGTGCTAAAAGGCGATATAGAGCGATATCGGCTATTTCCAATCTCGTGTCTCGATTTTTAGGCTAAAGGCGATATGAACAATATCGGCTATTTTTAGTCATGTATCCAATCTTCTAGGCCAAAGACGATTTTTCCTTCATCGCTTTTTTCGATCTATATTTACGAACCAACCTCAACACTTTGGGTAGTATTTCTTAAGAAATCTTCCATTAATAGCTCGTAAACTCTTCTCCGAATAAAGTCTTTAATATGTATGCATTGCCGGGCACACATTCTACAATTCGAAAGGACCTTCCCAATTTGGAGACCATTTGCCGAACGCTCTATCTTTTGTCCCAACTGCAATACGCTTTTCCAAACCAAATCTCCTTCTGCTAATTGTTTCACCCTTAACCTTTTTGTTATAATACCGGCAACGCGTATTTTATTTTTCTCAATATTTTCCAATGCCTTGAGACGAATCAAATGTAAATCTTCCAATTCATCCATCATCGACTCTTATAATCTTCTTTTGCCAATTCTTTACAGAACACAATTCGCCTTGAATCTAACCGTAACTCCCATGGTAGTACAAAGATGATGCCCATAAACCAGCTTCATAGGGAGACGTTTGAGTGGATCCATGACAAGCCATTCGGTAAGCCCACGATTGCTTCATTAAGAACCAAGTGCCATTTCCTTGGTTTTTCATCAATCTTCTTCCGGATAATTTTAATCATAATCTTATTTGATGCTTCGCTTCGACCATTAGCTTGTGCATAATAAGGAGAAGAATTATATAACTTAATCCCCATACTTTTGGCAAAGTCACAAAATTCTCAAGAAGTAAATTGAGTCCCCGATCGGCTTTGTTATAGTCTCGAGGAATCCCAAATCATGAACTATATGTTCCTTAACAAAACCGATCATATTTTCTCGACGTTACTTTCTTCAAAGGGATAGCCTCAACCCACTTGGTGAAATAATCCGTGGCCAAAAGTACAAATTTGTGTCCCTTACTAGAAGGAGGATTGATCGACCAATTAAATCTATTCCCCATCCTCTGAATCGGCCAAGGCTTGATTATAGGATTCATAGCGACGCTTTGGAACTTTTGAATATTGCCAATTTCTCGACAATTGTGACACCCTTTGTAATATTCAAAACAATCTTCCAACATAGTTGGCCAAAAATAACCAGATTCTCTAATTATCCACTTCATCCGAGAAAAATGGTGATGATGCACCACACAACCCTTCGTGAACCTCATACATCACTTTCTTGGCCTCTTCCTCGACTCAAGCATTTGAGCAATACTCCATCGATGGACTTGTAATATAACCGATCATCAAGAAACACAAACTTGAGAGCTTTGTACCTAAGTTTTGAAACCCTTTGAGATGGATTTTTCGGATAATCGGTAACTTCAGATCTCCAATCACCATCTCTTTGGATCGATTATTTAAAACATCTTCCTCTATAGTAAAACTTCCCGATTCTCTCGATATCCGTAAGCGACTTGAGCTAACTTATTTGCTTCTTCATTGTACTCTCTAGGGATATGATGCAAGGTTACTATCGTAAAATTCTTCAAAAGTTCTCTACACTCCTCATAATATTCTCTTAACACATTATTCTTGCATTCATATCGACCATTCAGGTTGATTAATCACCAACTCGAGAATCCCCAAAGATTTCAACAACAACGGCCTTTACTTCTATAAGAAGTCAAGCCCTCTAAGCAATGCTTCATACTACGCTTGATTGTTAGTAACATGAAATTCAATAGGACTTTGCATACTCAAAAGCTTTTCCTTGTGGGGAAATCAAAAGAATACCAAAGACCACCACCTTTGTTGCAAGATGACCCATCGAAGAACAAGGCCCAAGGCACAATGTTTATCGCCTCAACGAAAAGATCCCGATGTTGGGTAATAAAATCAGCAATAATTTGTCCCTTTACCGCCTTTGCCGATTCATACCTTAAATTAAATTCGACAATGCTAAAATCCATTTGCCAATTCTTCCATTCAAAATCGGCATTGATAACATATGTTTGATTACATCAAAACTAGAAACCACCACACATTCGAATTCAACAAATAGTGCCGTGATTTGCATGCAGAGTAATACACACACAAGCAAAGTTTCTCTGTGTCGAATACCTTGTTTCCGGGTCAAACAACTTTTCGCTAAAATAAGCTATGACTCTTTCTTTTCCTTCAAACTCTTGCATAAGGGCCGATCCTATCGTTAGGCTATCGGCACCACATACAACTTAAAAGGCTTTTCAAGTTGTGGAGGTACCAAAGACAATTGGTGCTTTCATATCTTGTTTGATCTCATCAAAAGCCTTTTGTTGTATGTCACCCCATACAAATTTTTGATCTTTCCTGAGCTTCAATAAAGGGAAAAGGGTAAAACTCTTTACGATAAATTGGATATGAATCTTCTTACAAAGTTGATTTTGCCTAACAATGATTGCAATTCATGAGATTAGTTGGCGGCACAACTTTGTCTATTGCTTCCATGCTCTTTTTCCCAACTTCAATTCCTCCTTTATGAACTAAAAATCCCAAAAACTCACCAAATTAAACTCCAAAGGCACATTTGTTTGGATTCATCTTCAATCCATGCTTTCTTGTGCACTCCAGAGTCTTTCTTAAATCGGCTAAATGTCTTTCATGATTTCTAGACTTGACTACTACATCATCGATGTAGATTTCTACAATCTTGCCGATCAACTCGTGAAAAATATAATTCATAGCTCTCTCGATAAGTTGCACCAAAGATTCTTTAACCCAAACGTCATGACTATCCATTCGAACAAACCAATATGACCAGGACATCTCAAAAGTCATTTTTGAAATATCTTCTATTGCCATAAAAATTTGGTTATAGCCAAGATTACCATCCATAAAACTAATGACTTCATAACTCAACTGCCAAGATCTACTGACCAAGAATCGGCAAGAATCGGCATTGGGTAACCATCCATGGGAGTAGCCTTATTAAGATTTCTAAAATCTATGCAAACTCTCATTTTTCCATTTTTCTTATATACCGGTACTATATTTGAAATCCACTCGCATACTTGCATGGCGAATAAAGTTTGCTTCTATTAACCTTTCAACCTCCTTCTTCACATCGGCCAATACCTCCTCTTTGTATATCTTCCTTGGAGGTTGTTTATAAGGACGAAACCCAGGTTTAATGGGTAATCGATGCTCAACAATGGAACGATCCAATCCGAGCATTTCCGTGTAATCCCAAGCAAAACAGGTCTTTAAACTCTTTCAACAAATCTATCAACTTTGACTTATATTCGGGTCTAACTTTGCACTAATATACATCGGCCTTGGCTTAGAACCATCACCAACATTGATTTCCTCCAACTTATCAAATGACATAAAACCACGCTTCCAACTTTCCTTTGTTGCCATCGACGGATTTCCATTAAAATTGCTATGAGAGCCGAATTGCTTGGATCGGTTTGTTGGCTTTCGCTAAAAACATTTACAGGACCTTCTTTCCACACTTTTCCGGAGAAACAATCGACGCCCTCATATTCCCAATAGGTAGATTCCGTGATGCAACACTTACCGAATTATCGGCATGTACAACTTCAACATCATCTCCAATCCATTGAATGAGAATTTGATGCATAGTTGAAGGAATGCAACAATTAGCATGGATCCAATCTACGCCCAAGAGTAGACTATATGCCCCTTGCCATCAATGACAAAAAAGGTAGTAATCGAGTTTTTGACCCAATAGTCACTTCGACATGGATAGCACCTCGGGTATCGGAAGGATCGCCAAACAAAATCCCTAAGCACCATGTCGGTTTTAAATAATTCTTCATTAGTCATCCCAAGTTTCACGAAGGTAGTATAAGGCATGATATTGATAGCAGCCCTCCATCGACAAACATCTTAGTTAAAGGCTTGCCATTGACATATCCCTTTAAATAGAGTGGCCTTAAGTGACGATTCTTGATTGGTTTATCAAAAACAAACTCTTTGTGTTAATACAAGTTTGAGCCATCAAATCCTCGACATTCACTTTCATCAAAATCGAGTACACCTCTTCTTGGAAATCTTGGCTTTGGGAGCTATAAACTCGATGGGAGGAAGAAAGCCATGCAAGCATTAGCCAAAGGACCACATCCATCGCTTCTTTTTAGGACGCCAAATTTGCTTTGTTTCGCAACTTCTTGTTCCAACTCCCTATTCCTCAATCGTTGTACTCTTCTTTTTTCTCGGCTTTTCCTTAGGCTCGGAGGACACCACCGTCCTTTTTTGCCATACGTATTTACAAAAGTCACTTCTTCATTATGCACTCTATCATGAATCCAACCTTGAACTCGCAACTCTTTTCCTTTGTTGATTCTCAAAGCCACCTATTTTTAAGCGCCGATCATCTTCGTGAATCTTCGCTCCAAGTCTTTCATAGACGGGACGGCGGTTGACTCGAGATTGCCTATACTCGAGTAATCGAGCACTACACTCCGGACAATTATTTCTTGCAGGCAACCTCAAACCTTCATTCCAACAATGCCTAAAGAACGAACAACCCCAATGAGACCGCTCTCCTGTTACATCATGTATTCTTCTTGCTCCCTTTGGTATACTTCTTCCTCATACCTCCCAGCATTCTTCCATAAACCATTGTTTCTTACAGATTCCTTCTCTTGTTCTCTCTCGCCACTTGTTTAGCAAAATACGTGATGTAACTCTGATTTGGAAGTTTGACCTTTCTCGGTTCGCTATTCTCAAAACCGAACTCGATGTCAGCAGCCTCTCTCTCGTGATTTGACGATCCGGGTCATGAAGACCACTCTCCTTTGCTCTATCGAAGTCAACACTTTCACCTTGCCTTTACCTTTGAGATCATTGCGATACCACATTCACAGAGAAAGAAATCATATTTTGTGGAAAAGGCCGATCATCAATTTTCATCTTGCCATCAAACCTCAAATGTCCCTCTTGGATAGCTTTCGGATTCGCATTACGAACACTCGGCAATCATTAATAGAATGAGAATTAGTGTTATGAAAGCCACAATATTTTTTGTCTTTCACTCCTTCAGGGACGTAACATAGGATGTCCTTCCGGTAACTTGATGCGTCCTTCCTTTATCAACAATGCAAAAAGTCCATCATTTAGTAACATCAAAATCATAGGTTCCTTTTGTTGTTTCAACCAGCGTTGACTAACTTGAGTGGGTTCCTTGTCCCAATTTAACTCAAATTGCAGCTATCTCATCTTCATCAATATACTCGGCCGCTTCATCCGTAAAGCCCCGATACACCTCATTAGTGGCATTGTTCTTCCGAAAGCGATTATCTCTCCCGAACCCTTGGGCTTGATTACTCATAGTCGCTAAACGCTGTGTGCAAGTTGACCAAGATCATCAAACTCTAAACCGAACAACTTCTCCCCGATATTTGGCAACATTCCTACTATAGCAATTCCGTAGTTGATCATCCGGTAAATTTAGAGAATAACACATATTCTTGGTCTCCCTAAATCTGCGAAGATACTCCAATGGTGTTTCATTTGTTCTCATCCTCGCACTCATGAGATCAACCAATTTCTTCTCATTGGTACCCGATAGAAATATGAATGAAACTTCGCTCTAGTTCTCGCTTGCATGCACCAATGGAATGAGCCAGTAGAGAGGCGTGAACCATGTGAAAGCCGGTCCCAGAAGAGACAAAGGAAAATATCGAATCCTCCATGCTTCATCCAAGCAGCAGCTTCTCAAGTCGCATTAAGTACCGAATCGATGTGCTCTATGGTACTAGTATCATCTTGACCAGAAAACTTGGTCAAATCTGTTGGAGGCTTCACCCTTGGAGGCAATGCCACTCTGTTGTACCATTCTGGATAAGGAGATTTGTATGAATAGGATTGATTCTTTGGCTTCAAGCCGAACTGATTCTGCATCATATCAGCCATCCTGTGCATCAAAACATCAATACCTGGATCCTGGTTTCCTTGTACTTGCACTCCAGAAGGCAATCCTGAAACACTTCTATACCCTGGGTTTGGCACAGCATTGATAGCACTGTAATCAGTAAATTCTTGATATCCATCTCCATACATATTCTTCTCAGAATCTATTTGATGCCGGAGAAACTCTATAAGTCGAAAGTGGCACTTCTCTGTGGTACCAAATGTCATCCGCCATAAGTGGGATGTGATTGCTTTTCAAAGGTGAGTCAATCCACCTATATTTGAAGGCGACGCTACTTCCTTTCCAACAGGCTTCTCTTGATGCTTTGGAACATTGAAAAGCGTCGGCCCACTAAGTGGTCCAACATTTTCCTCGAAGTATTTATCAACCATTGGGCCAAAAGTACTGATCATGATTGCCCGAAAGGTATTCAGAAAAGCTGTGTGATGGTTTGTCATGGTTTCTCCCATAGCTTTATAAACCAGGGCTGCCATCTTCTGAGCATCCTCCTCTTCAGTGTAATCAGTTTGATGCGGAAGAAGAACCCTTGGCATTGACTGCTTTTGAAATACTTTATTGCTCTTGTTTTTGGAAAAAGACATCAAGCACTTCCGTTGGTATTGCTCACACGCTTGTAGCACTAAATCCTTGTAATTATCTGGCAATTCTGCCATGCTTACATCCAGAACATGATCATTGTTGATCTCAGATGCCATCTTGAACTAGCAGATGGTCCCACCGGGCGTGCCAAAAAAGTGTGTTGACACAAAATGTGACGATGATGTGCACATTACACACGAAGCGTCGGTGCGTGGCTTCAATCGGGTGCCCGGGTGCTTCGTGATCCGGAACGTGCCAGTCAGTTTGACCTGAAAGAAACTGACAAGGGATAAAACAGTTAAATGTCAAACCGGAACATGTCGGGTGAGACCAGACAGTTCCGTATATACGGCCCTGAAGCCACTTACAACGACATACAGCTATAGGAAGCTGTCTGCCAACAAGTTTATAAATCATTCGGCTAATCGTAGGATGGACATACGTAAAGATCTGATTGCCGAATGCATATGCATGGGAAGACATGTTTGAACAAGTGAAATTGATTATGCGTTAATGCATATCCAAGCTCAAGAATCCAAATTGAGTTGGGGTCCATGAAGAAGGAACGATAGATAAACACGATTAAGCCAATCTAAAACTCAAATACGCCGCATTTAACACCTAGTTTCGTCAAAAACTTAAACGTGATTAACGTACATGAACCCATTAACATGTGACAATCTAGATTAAAATAATTCAGCCATTACGAGCATGTTATCTATTTGCAAAGGTATTATGAAAGTAATGATCATTGAAGCTCGAATAAAACCATAGAAGAGGGCGAACAATATCAATCTAGATTGGGCAAAAGTGTGTTACAAATATATAAAATATTTAAAACATGCAACACAGGATAACTTGATGATTCTATTTAGATTTTGCCGTAATCTAATAGAGCCGATAACCTGCCTTGCTTCCACTAAGCATATTGAGCAAACGCACGCATCGGCGATCTACTCATAAACAAAGTATAAGCAAAGACTTCTTGATTGTCAAGCAAAGATCCGCCGCATTTACGATCATTGAAAACAAACAAGACTACTTGCATCACGCCTAAATCCACCGCATGATACTAAACATGATAACAAGGTTGTCGGAACTTCACGGAGGTCGACGGATCGATGACTCCTCTCGAAGAACTCGACGACACGACAAAAAGGACTCGAAAGTTGGCACGGGGCGGTTGTATTGATTTGGTTGTGAACGCTTATTACAATGGTCGAGGGTCAATATTTATACCCTAGACGAAACACGAGTCCTAAAAGACTACGATTTACAAAGGAACTCTTTAAATAAACTTGGAAACTACGATTCCTTGCCCCAAACTCTCGAGTCCTTTATTATTACAACTTTCATCTTCTCGATCGGCTTTGCTTGCCATCTTCTTTTCCCGAATGGAGTTACCGCCTTCCAGAATAACCGACCGCACAAGCATTTAGCCGACCGCTTGCGTTATTTGCCGAACACTCTTCTTCCTGCATGTGGGTCCACCTGTCATCTTCCAGAATTGACCAAAATCCAGTGTTAACACTAAGTCTAAAACCTTTGGACTCCAAAGTCTCCCGCCATAACTCCAGTTTCTGATTCACTCATGTCCGGCTTTCATCAACTAGCACTACATCATCCACGAAAAGCATACACCAAGGGATGTCCCCTTGTATGTCCCTTGTGACCTCATCCATCACTAAAGCAAACAAATAAGGGCTCAAAGCTGACCCTTGATGTAGTCCTATCCTAATCGGGAAGTCATCCGTGTCTCCATCACTTGTTCGAACTCTAGTCACAACATTGTTGTACATGTCCTTAATGAGCCCGACGTACTTTGTTGGGACTTTATGTTTATCCAAAGCCCACCACATAACATTCCTTGGTATTTTATCATAAGCCTTCTCCAAGTCAATAAAAACCATGTGTATGTCCTTCTTCTTCTCCCTATACCGCTCCATAACTTGTCTTATTAAGAAAATGGCTTCCATGGTTGACCTTCCGGGCATGAAACCAAATTGGTTCATAGAGACCCGCGTTATTGCTCTCAAGCGATGCTCGATAACTCTCTCCCATAGCTTCATAGTATGGCTCATCAACTTAATTCCCCGGTAATTTGTACAACTTTGAATATCCCCTTTATTCTTGTAGATCGGTACCAATATACTTCTCCTCCACTCATCAGGCATCTTATTTGATCGAAAAATATGATTGAGCAACTTGGTCAACCATACTACAGCTATGTCCCCGAGGCATCTCCACACTTCGATTGGGATACCATCCGGTCCCATCTCCTTACCTCCTTTCATCCTTTTCAACGCCTTTCTGACCTCAGATTCTTGGATTCTCCGCACAAAGCGCCTATTGGTGTCATCAAAAGAGTCATCCAACTGAAAGGTTGTGTCCATATTCTCACCATTGAACAATTTGTCAAAATACTCTTGCCATCGATGTCGGATCTCATCCTCCTTTACCAAGAGATGCTCCCTTTCATCCTTAATGCACTTAACTTGGTTGAAGTCCCGTGTCTTTCTCTCACGAACCCTAGCCATCCTATAAATGTCCTTCTCTCCTTCCTTCGTACTCAAATGTTGGTAAAGATCCTCGACGCTCTACCCTTTGCCACACTTACAGCTTCGCTTTGCGCCTTCTTTGCCACCTTGTACTTCTCTATGTTGTCCACACTCCTGTCATGGTACAAGCGTCTATAGCATTCTTTCTTCTCCTTAATAGCCCTTTGAACTTCCTCGCTCCACCACCAAGTGTCTTTAGCCTCGCGTCCCCTTCTTTTGGTTACTCCACACACCTCTCGAGGCTACCTTCCTAATGTTGGTTGCCATCTTGTCCCACATATTGTTTATGTCGTCTTCTTCCTTCCAAGAGCCCTCTTTGATAACCCTTTCCCTAAATACCTCGACGTCTCCCCTTTCAGGTTTCCACCACTTTGTTCTTTCAATCTTAGCTTGTTTATCCCTCACGGCACGCACTGAAAACGAAAATCGCCACCAAAAGCTTATGTTGAGAAACAACACACTCCCGGTATCACCTTGCAATCCAAGCATGCTCGTTTGTCCTTTCTTCTTGCGAGGACAAAGTCAATCACAGCTCTGTTGTTGTCCGCCATCAAGGTCACTAGATGAGATTCTCTCTTTCTAAAGAAAGTGTTGGCTATCATCGTGTCAAAAGCTACCGCTGAAGTCCGAACTTCCTCCCCTCCCGATTCCTACTACCATACCCAAAACCTCCATGAACTGCCTCGAAACTCAAAGCTTGTAGTACCTACATGCCCATTAAGATCTCGTCCTATAAAAAGCTTCTCACTACTAGGTATAGCTCTAATCAGGCCATCTAAGTCTTCCCAGAACTGTCTCTTAGCACTCTCGTCGAGGCCTACTTGGGGGGCATACGCACTAATTATGTTCAAGACCATATCACCAACGACAAGCTTGACTAAGATAATCCTATCTCCTTGCCTTCTCACTCCCACCACACCATTCTTGAGGCTCTTATCAATCAAAACTCCTACTCCATTTCTATTCACGACTGTCCCTGTGTACCAAAGCTTGAAACCTGTATTGTCCACCTCCTTCGCCTTCTGACCCTTCCATTTAGTCTCTTGAACGCATAATATATTTACATGCCTCCTAGTCGCGGTATCAACTAATTCTCTTAACTTACCTGTAAGTGACCCTACATTCCAACTACCTAAACGGATCCTAGTTGGTTCGACTAGCTTCCTTACCCTTCGCACCCGTCGACTCTGATGCGAAGACCCTTGCTCATTTTTCACTACACTCGGGCGCCGATGTAGCGCGCCACTAAGGAAGCAACGACCCGATTACCAACTCTTTTTTAGTCTTCAAATTTAATGTCTTCCATACCCGATGGGTATAAGAATTCGTTCAATAACGTACCCGTGGGTGCAAAATGTCTTCCATACCCGCCTCCTTATCGGGTAAAACCCATCGGGTACTCGGGTTTCGGGTACCCGTTGCCATCTTGAGTCTCACCCGACGGGGACCCGTACCGCCTCCAACCACTATGGGTCTAAGGGTACGACCCCGGTGTCAAACTTCTGACACCGGAAGGGAAGCGGGCATATCTCGATGTGACCCATGGCCACGTCAGGCCACACCTAGAGGTTTACATCGCCAACAGTAATAGGTGCGTGGTCATTGTGATTCCTACTCTCCGTACGGCCACTGACTGGCACGTCGGTTCGCCACGCTGTCCGCCGGGATGGGATGGGATGCCACGACTAGATGATGACGTCGGGGCATGGCACTAGTGGTGAACAGGAGCCCGACATGGAGCCATCCCCATCACCATCTACAGCATCGACAGGACCCGCATAAAGGAGAAGAAGGACCCGATGGCCCTAGAGGCCTTCTTCTCCCTCGCTTTTCTTCTTCTTTCTCTCTCTAACCTGCGCCTTTCCCTTCTCCTATAAAAGGAGAAGCACGAGCACACGGTTGGGTGGGGACGGTGAATGAACACATAGCTGAACGAGCTCAGCAAGACTCGACTCCATTCGATCTTTTTATCAGAGATTTGGGAACTTCTCCCTCTCTCGCCTGTTTGTAACCCCTACTACAAACTAGTACCGGTAACACGAGCAGCAACAAACTAGATGTAGGGATATTCCTCCCAAACCAGTATAAATCCTTGTGTCCTCTGAGCACACCATCCGGGCCAGACATGCAGATACAAATTTACTAGTCGGTGATCCGAAACACCGACAATTGGCGCACTAGGTAGATGCTTTTTGCGTGTCTCAACGTCCACATCAGACCTCGGATGGCTAGTCACAGCGTCAGTTGGGTCCCGGACGTGCACGTGCACTTCAGGAACCTAGATTTCATCGTCATGATGGAGGAAGAGTTGGTGCAGGCCCCCGCCACCATCCAGCCTCTCCACTCCGCCGGCCTCGACGCGATCGTCGAGGCGCTTGAGGAGTTGCAGCTGCACATGTCGGAGGCCCGTGCCCCCGAGAGCGACCAGCTCCTCGACTTCGATTACGAAAGGCTAGAGCGCCAACTCGACGCCTTCCTAGGACCTCGACCATCCTGGGAGGACCTACGCTGCCTCACCTTCTCATTCGGCAATGTCATGACGTAGCTAGCCAGAGGGGACCCGCTCTCCCCGGAATACCTCATTCGGAGCGCCCCGACAACGTTCCCGTTCAGTCTACGCAACGCCGCAGAGACCGTTTACCACCTTGTGGCGCAACGCATGCACCCATCCCCTACGAACGATGAGTTCGTGGGGATGACCAAATACGTCATGAAATCTTTCCATGACCTTCTCATAGGAGATCCAGAGGTGCTCTCCAACTCTGACTCCAGCAGGGGGAGCCATCACCCCTCGCGAGAGTGTTTCATGGTAGGTACCCCTGAGGGACGCATCGAAAGCATCCATGAGGGAGGGGCTACCCCACCAAATGACCTTGGCGATGGGGTCAAGGGAGATGCAGGGGCCTCGCCTCACCTGTGGGTGGAGTAGCTGAGGGCGCGGCACAGGGAACTCAAGGATGCACGACTCCAGCTAGAGCAGGAGCACATGGAGCTCGAGCAAGAGATCGAGCGTCGCGGAGACGGTGGGCGTGCGCGCGCCATGGCTCATGATGTGAACCGGAGGATCATCGAAGACGATGGAGCCCTCCCACACTTCACTCGAGCAAGCCAGAACATCGCTACCACGACAGCCTTGCTCTGAGGGCTCCCGCAGCCCGTGACACCCAAGGATCATCGAGCCCACTACGAGATCCGCACATTGCTCGAGCGCGGGGTGGTGCAGCAGGCAAAAAGTTTGCTGTCTCGATGATGCGAGCTCGATGCTAGTCAGCGCGTGCCCTCGGGACGACCTGTCAGGGATGTGTCTGTCCACCAGGCACTGTGCGACAGTGGGGGATGCGCCACGGCCCCAGTGCATGAGCGTCTCAGCCTCCACCATGACACACGTAACACCCTAGATGCCCGTAGGCGTGGACGAAGCGACGAGAGAGAGGAAGCCGACCGCGACTACCACCCTTGTCACGACGGACGCTACGACAACGGCGAAGCCCGAGCCCTAACCTGCCGGGGCCTCAGGCCTTTGGCCGACACATCCTCAACGCCGCCTTCCCACTGTGGTACCGACCATCGACCAACATCCAAAAATACTTTGGTGAAATAAACCCCGGACTGTGGCTCGAGGATTACCGGCTTGCTTGCCAAGCCGGTGGAGCGGATAGTGACAGCTTCATTATCCGCAACCTCCCATTGTTCCTGGCCGATTCGGCGCGAACATGGCTGGAGCACCTTCCGCCCAACTGAATTCAAAATTGGGCGGACCTAAAGGAGATTTTCATGGGAAACTTCTAGGGCACCTACACGCGTCCCGGGAACCTGTGGGATCTAAAAAACTACCGATAGAAGTCCGAGAAAACTCTTCGTGAGTACATCCGGTGCTTCTTCCGGTAGTGCAACGAGCTGCCCGATGTCGCCGACGCCGACATTATAGGAGCCTTCCTGTCCAAGACCACGTACGAGTCCCTAGTTCACAAGCTGGGACGCAAGGGCTCGCGCACCACCAAGGAGCTCCTCAACATCGCCACCAGCCACGCCTCGCGCGAGGAGGCGGTCAGAGCGATTTTTGACGGCCCTAAGGGCAAGGCAAAGTGGGACGAGGATGCCAGCGAAGGCGCCTCCAACCGACCCAACAAGAAGAGGAACAAGCATCAGCGTGAGGGCTCGCTCGTGGCCACTGCCAACCGCAAGGGGGTCGGAAGCCCACCGAGGGTACCCCAGACCACTTCGAGAAGCTGCTCGAAGGGCCATGCCTGAACCATGCCTTCCCTGTTAAGCACCTATACAAAGACTGTGTCCTTATGAAGCAGTTCCTGTCTGGTGGCTCCAATAAGGGGGAGCATAGGAAGGAGCCCAATTCAGTGGCAGACAACGCCGAGGGGAAGGACGGCGGCTTTCCAATGCCGGATGACTGCCTCATGATCTTTGGAGGGTCAGCGGTCTATGACTCCAAGCGCCGCCAGAAGCTTGCGCGCCGTGAGGTCTATACGGCCGAGCCGGCCGTGCCTTCCTTCCTCCGATGGTCAGAGTCCGCCATCACCTTTGATTGGACCACCACCCGGAAAGCGTCCCGTAGCCAAGAAGATACCCGCTCATGGTCGACCCAATCATCGACATGAAGTGGCTCACCAAGGTGCTGATGGATGGAGGTAGCGGCCTCAACATAATGTACGTGAGATGCTCGATGCCATGGGCATCGACCGGTCGCGTATTTGGCCAACCGGGGCACCTTTCCATGGCATCGTGCCTAGAAAGCAGGCTGTGTCGCTCGGGTAGATCGATCTACCCGTCACCTTCGAGAATCTGACCAATTACAGGATGGAGACCCTTACCTTCGAGGTGGTCAGGTTCCACGGGACCTACCACGCCATCCTAGGATGTCCATGCTATGTGAAGTTCATGGCTGTCCCCAACTACACCTATCTGAAGTTGAAGATGCCAGTCCGCGTGCAGGGTCATCACCGTCGGCACCTCTTTCCAGCACGCCTACGAGTGCGAGGTCAAGTGCTGCGAACACACCACAGCGATTGTCGCCTCCAAAGAGCTCATGACCATTAGGGAGGAGATCGTCGATGAAGTGCCTGACCCCAAGCGGTCGATCTGGTCTTTCGAGCCTGTGGAAGGCGCCAAGGAGGTCCTCATGAACCCCAGCAGTTTCGAGGGCAAAGTTGTGCGCGTTGGCACCACGCTTTCCTCCAAATAGGAAAGCACGCTCGTCGACTTCCTCAGCGCCAACAGATACGTCTTTGCATGGAGACCCTCGGACATGCTAGGCATTCCAAGAGAAGTTACCGAGCACGCCTTGAAGATCAGGCTAGGCTCTAAGCTGGTGAAGTAGCACCAATGTCGCTTCGAGGAGGAGAAACATAGGGCCATCGGTGAGGAGATTATGAAGCTTTTAGCAGCCAAATTGATCAAGGAGGTGTATCATCCTGAGTGGTTAGCTAATCCCGTTCTTGTGAGAAAAAGAGTGGGAAATGGAGAATGTGTGTTGATTACACGGATCTCAACAAAGCATGTCTAAAGGATGAAAGACCAAGTAGTCGACTCGACCTCAGGGTGCAAAACCCTTTGCTTCCTTGATGCGTACTTTGGGTACCATCAAATCATGATGAAAGAGTCTGACCAGCTCGTGACGTCTTTCATCACCCCGTTCGGATTGTTCTGCTACATCACAATGCCGTTCGGTTTGAAAAACACGGGGGCTACGTATCATCGTTGTATGCTCAAGTGTTTCGAGGACCTCATCGGGCGAGCCATTGAAGCCTACGTAGACGACATCGTGGTCAAGTCCAAATAGGCTGACCAGCTCGTAGCTGACCTAGAGTAGACCTTCGCGAAACTCCGAGCAAACAACATCAAACTCAACCCCGAGAAATGCGTTTTTGGGGTCCCGAGGGGTATGCTGCTGGGTTTTATCATCTCCGAGCGTGGCATCGAAGCCAACCTAGAGAAGATCTCACCCATCACGAGGATAAGCCCGATTCAGACCATAAAGGGGGTACAACGAGTTACAGGGTGCCTCGCCACGCTCAGCCATTTTATCTCATGCCTCGGTGAATAAGGTCTCCCCCTCTATCGGCTTGTGAAGAAAGCCAACCATTTTGAATGGATGCCCGAGGCCTAGGAGGCACTTGACAACGTCAAGCAGCTTCTGATGAAGGCCTCGATCCTGGTCCCCCCCAACCGATGGGGAACCGCTTCTACTCTACATTGCGACCACCACGCAAGTCGTCAGCGCCGCCCTGGTGGTAGAGCAGGAAGAAGAGGTACGCGCCCTCAAAGTACAGCATCCCGTGTACTTCATTAGCAAGGTCTTGTCTGATTCCAAGACTCGCTACCCCCAAATCCAAAAGCTCCTGTATGCCGTCCTTATCACCAAGAGAAAGTTGCGTCACAACTTCGAGTCACACCCGATGATGGTCGTGATATCCTTCCCTCTTGGCAAGGTCATCTAAAACCAGGATGCCACAGGAAGAATCATGAAGTGGGCACTCGAGCAGATGGGTCAGGGCATTTCGTATGCCCCTCGGACGACCATTAAGTCCCAAGTGCTAGCCGATTTTGTTGTAGATTGGACCGAGATCCAAATGCCGCCAGCAGCCGTCGACCAAGAGTACTAGACGATGTACTTCGATGGATCTTTAATGAAGAAAGGCATCGGCGCGGGGCTGGTCTTTGTTTCACCCCTTGGGGTACGCATGAGGTACATGGTTCGCATCCATTTCCCCACCTCCAACAATGTGGCCGAGTATGAGGCACGCATCAACACCTTCCGCATCGCCGTTGAGTTGGCCATCCGATGGCTTGACGTCTAGGGTGACTCCAAGTTGGTAATCGACCAAGTCATGAAGGTGTCAAGCTACCGCAGTGCCAAGGTGGCTGCGTATTGCCAAGAAGTCCACCAACTAGAGGACAAGTTCGATGGCCTCAAACTCAACCACATCCCGAGAGGGATCAACGAGGCGGCCGACGCGCTGGCAAAGATGGCGTCTAGTCGAGAGCCAGTGCCAATGGGCATCTTCGCCAGTGATTAGTACAAGCCCTTGGTCTACTATGAGGAGCCGAAATAGACCGGTGACAGGCCGCCTACCCTAGGCTTGGAGGCTAACTGACTATTGGCTCCTTCCGACCCCGAAGTCATAGAGCTTGATGAAGATCCACTGGCGGAGCTCGACCCTCTAGCCGACTAAAGGATACCTTACCTCGACTACCTCCTCTGTGAGGCGCTACCGATGGACAAAATGGAGGCTCGGTGGCTCGCTCGTCATGCCAAGTCCTTTGTCGTTATTGAGGGCGGGCTCTATAAGTGAAGCCACTCTGGGATCCTGTAATGCTGCATCCCCATCGAACAAAAGAAGCAGTTGCTGAGGGATATCCACGGTGGGGTCTATGGGCACCATGCTGCACCTAGGACCCTAGTCGGAAATGCGTTCCAACGGGGCTTCTACTGGTCGACCATAGTTGCCAATACTGAATAGATTGTACGCACCTATGAAGGGTGTCAGTACTATGCTCGGCAGACCCACCTGCCGGCCCAAGCACTCCAAACAATGCCCATCATGTGGCCGTACGCGGTCTAGGGGCTCGATATGGTTGGACCTCTCAAGAGAGCGTCCGGGGGCTATACGCACTTGCTTGTCACCATAGACAAGTCTACAAAGTGGACAGAGGCTCGACCGATCTCTGTGATCAAGTCCGAGCAAGCAATGCTATTCTTCCTTAACATCATCCATCGCTTTAGAGTCTCGAACTCCATTATCACGGACAACGGCATGCAGTTCACCGGGAAAAAGTTCCTCCGATTCTGCGATGAATACCACATCCGTGTCGAATGGGCCATCATGGCGCACCCCCGCACAAACGGGTAGGTCGAGCACGCGAATGACATGGTCCTACAAGGCCTCAAGCCTAGTATCTTCAACTGGTTGAACAAGTTTGGCGGATGATGGGTCGTGAAGCTCCCCACGGTGCTCTGGAGCCTGAGGATGACCCCAGTCGAGCCACCAGCTACACACCATTCTTCATGGTCTATGGTTCCGAAGCCATCCTCTCGACCAACCTCGACTATGGAGCATCAAGGATCATGGCGTACGACGAGCAGGGAGCCGAGGCGTCCCTCGAGGATGCCATGGATTAGCTCGATGAAGCGCATGACATTGCCCTCCTCTGCTCGGTCAAGTACCAATAGGCGTTGCGTTGGTACCACAGCCGTCGAGTGTGGGGTCGGGCCTTCAATGTTAGGGACCTAGTGCTTCACCTCGTCCAGAGCAACAAGAACCGCCACAAGTTCTCTCCATCGTGGGAGGGACCATACGTCATCGCGGAGGTGCTCTGAACGGGAACCTATGAGCTCAAGACCATCGACAGCGAGGTCTTATTCAATGCCTAGAACATCGAGCAACTACGTCGCTCGTACCCCTAATCTATGCGTGTACTTATGAAAATTAGGAATGACGTTTCTGAAATGAAAAACACTTTCCCTTATCGGTTTCGCTATCATCTCCTCGATCTTTAGAGACACCCAACCCTAGTAACGGCAAGGGGTCGGGCCTCACTCAGGGGCTAATAAGAGTATATCTACCTGGCAGACATTCTCTGTGCCCGACCCTTTCTCACGTTAAGATCTAGAAGCAAGGGTTGCGGAAACAAACATTGAGGAAAACTTGTCGGATTGCAAGAAACCTATGCCCCAACGGCTACGACATTTTTGCTCACCAGCATGATTATAGTTTTTTCGCCCGCACCTCGAGCTTTACAGTCTTAACAATGGAAAGGGTCGGAATGCATTGACCTTTTTATACATAAACAAGGGAGAAGAGCTAAAAGTTTGTTCGGCCATAACAAAAGTTAAGAACTTGTCCACTTATTACAAGTTCGCCGCCTCGCTTATCTAACTAACTAATTCTTTGAGGGGATGATCCCATCCTCTATCTTTGCAGATAAGTCCTGTGCCAGAGGAGCCACCTTCTTCTCGATATCCTCCAGCTCAGCCTCGGAGTAGACGGGCGTGAAGCCCTGGCTCATCGTCGCCAGATTGATGTTCTCGTAATGAGAATGGGCGATCGTAAACGATCGGTGAACTCCGAAGCAAAGCGCGTCCCTCGCAATCTCATGCACTCAATCCATAATCTGGATGACGCGAACCGCATACGAGCTTGTCTCCACCTCTAGGGCCAGTTTGAGGTCGTCAAAGACTAGCTGGACGGCGATGCACATGGCATCATGCTTGTCACTCTCCTTTAGGAGGGAGGCCTTCACCTTGTCGAGCTCCTTCTCTAGGCCATGGCTCTTCATCACCTCCGCCCCAAGCTTGTCATCGAGACCTATCCAAGTCACATACTAATCATGTTAAAAGGCCTACCATGGATTCCAGGGAGAAAGACAACAAGGGAAACTGGAAGCTTACCATCCACGTCCACCCGAAGCCTGCACACCTCATCGCACTGCTGGGTCACCTCGGCCTCTAGGCGTCGGACCTCTTCCTGGCGCTGACCGACCTCCGCTGCGAGCCTGGTGGACATGCCCTCGACCGCAACCTTTAGGTCCCTCTCCCCCTCAAGCTCACCCTTGAGGAGGTGGATCCACTGTTGGGTATCAACACACTCCTAGCGAGCCAAGTCACTCTCTGTGCGGAACACCTCTATGGTCTATAGGAAATCATCGCGCTCCTTCCGTAGCTGCTCGTCCTCCATGGTGTCCGTGCATGCCCTCTCGATCAGGGCCACACGCTTTTCCTTGGCCTTGCAGGCATCATCGCGAGCGTCCTTCTCCCTAACTTGGAGGTCGGCCAGCTCCTGGGCAGCCAAGGCAAGCTCAGCCGCCTCCCTGACTTGTGGTAGCGAGCTGTGCGGCTGGCCCCTCACTCCGCCGTGTCTCCTCAGTGAGGAATTGGGACTTCTCCTAGCTGTGAACCATAAGGGACTACAGAGAGGACAAGACTTAGGGGCATGGAAAGGGAAGATGAGGGTCGGAAGCACGATCATATCATACCTGGCCAACCGAGGCGACAATGTTGCACATTGAGCTTAGCATAGTGGTCAGGGCGCAAACCGCGGTCCCAACCTCCATGTGGATGCCCCCCCATTCCCTCTCTCTACTGCATCATCGAGGGCAACCACCTAGACTAGAGACCGGGATGGCTCCATGCCGATCCCAAGCGGCGCCGACCTCTCTTGCGGTCATAACTTCTCTGGAGTAGACCCTCCAGTGGTAGAGGGGGTGGGTGACATGGATGCGGAGGCCTGCCCTATCACCACATCTGCTAAGGATGCCTCAGGTGCGCCCTCTTCTGTCTGCCCCACCGGGGAGGTGGCCACCCGCACGGATGATAGCTCTGACTGTGATGCTTCTGCCTGTGACGTCGTGGCCACACCCGGCTGCGCCATGCCTATAACACCCTTGGTGTTGCACCTGTTAACACTGGATTTTGGTTGATTCTGGAAGATGACAGGTAGACCCACATGCGGGAAGAAGGGTATTCGGCAAACAAAGCAAGCGGTCGGCTAAATGTATTGCGGTCGGTTACTCCAGAAGGCGGTGATTCCATTCGGGAAAAAACAGAAGATGGCAGGCAAGGCCGATCGAAAAGGTGAAAGTTGTAATAGTAAAGGACTCTAAAAGTTTAGGGTAAGGAATCGTGAGTTTCCAAGTTTATTTAAAGGTTCCTTTGTAAATCGTAATCCTCTAGGACTCGTGTTTTGTCTAGGGTATAAATATTGACCCTCGACCATTGTAATGGGGGTTCACAACCAAATCAATACAACCGGCCTCATGCCAACTTTCGAGTCCTTTTGTCGTGTCGTCGAGTTCTTCGAGAGGAGTCATCGATCCGTCGACCTCCGTAAGTTCCGACAACCTTGTTATCATGTTTAGTATCATGCGGTGGATTTAGACGTGATGTAAGTAGTTTTGTTTGTTTTCAATGGTCATGCGGCGGATCTTTGTTTGACAATCAAGAAGTCTTTGCTTATGCTTTGTTTATGAGTAGATACCGTGCGGCAGGCGTTTGCTCAATATGCTTAGTGAAAGCAAGATAGTTATCGGCTCTTTTAGATATGGCAAATCTAAATAGATTCATTAAGTTATCCAGTGTTGCATGTTACGGAACATTTTATATATATTTGTAACATACTTCTGCCCAATCTAGATTGATATTGTTCGGCCTTTTTCTCTCTTGTGGTTTTATTCGTGCTTCAACGATCATTGCTTTTCATAATACCTTTGCAACCAGATAGTGTGCATATAATGGCTGAATTATTTTAATCTAGATTGTCACATGTCGTGGGTTCATGCATGTTAATCATGTTTAAGCTTTAACAAAACCAGGTGTCATGCTGCGCGGATGCAGTGTTTTAGATTAGTTTAATCGCTTTTTATTTGCACGCTCCTTCTTCATGGACCCCAATTCGGCCGAATCGCCGAGCTTGGTTATGCATTAACTCATAATTAATTTCACTTGTTCAAACATGTCTTCCCATGCACGATATTCGCAATCAGTCTCCACGTGCATTCATCTTACTATTAATTGACGATTTATGAACTCATTGGCGCATGACTCTCTATAGTCAGTATGTCGTTGTAAGTGGCTTCAGGTCAGATATATGGAACTGTCTGCATTATTACCCGACATGTTCCGGTTTGACATTTAATTGTTTTATCCCTTGTTAGTTTTTTTTTTTCAGGTCAAATCGACCGCACGCTTCCGGATAACGGCAAGCACCGGAACCCGATTGAAGCTACGCTTTTTGGCTTGTTGTGTGTGAGGCACAATCGTCACATTTGTGTCAACTTTACTTTTGGCACGCTTCGGTGGGACCATCTGCTAGTTCAAGATGGCATCCGAGATCAACAATGATCATGTTCGGATGTAAGCATGGCGTAATTGCCGATAATTACAAGGATTTAGTGCTACAAGCATGTGAGCAATACCAACGGAAATGCTTGATGTCTTTTTCCAAAAACAAGAGCAATAAAGTATTTCAAAAGCAGTCAATGCCAAGGGTTCTTCTTCCGCATCAAACTAATTACACTGAAGAGGAGGATGCTCAGAAGATGGCAGCCCTGTTTATAAAGCCATGGGAGAGACCATGACAAACCATCACACGCCTTTTCCAATACCTTTCGCAAATCATGATCAGTACTTTTGGCCCAATGGTTGATAAATACTTCAAGAAAATGTTGGACCACTCCGTGGGCCGACGCTTTTCAATGTTCCAAAGCATCAAGAGAAGCCTTGTTAGAAAAGAAGTAGCGTCGCCTTCAAATATAGGTGGATTGACTCACACTGAAAAGCAATCACATCCCACCTATGGCCGGTGACATTTGGTACTACAGAGAAGTGCCACCTTCACTTATAGAGTTTCTCCAAAGATCAAACAGATTGAGAATAATATGTATGGAGATGGATATCAAGAATTTACTTGATTACAAATGCTATCAATGCCGTACAAATCCAGGGTATAGAAGTGTTTCAGGATTGCCTTCTGGAGTGCAAGTACAAGGAAATCAGGATCCAGGCATTGATGTTTTGATGCACAGGATGGCTGATATGATGCAAAATCAGTTCGGCTTGAAGCCAAAGAATCAATCCTATTCATACAAGTCTCCTTATCCAGAATGGTACAACAGAGTGGCATTGCCTCCAAGGGTGAAGCCTCCAACAGATTTGACCAAGTTTTCTGGTCAAGATGATACTAGTACCATAGAGCACGTCAGTCGGTACTTAATGCAGCTTGGAGAAGCTGCTTCAGATGAAGCTTGGAGGATTCGATATTTTCCTTTGTCTCTTACAGGACCAGCTTTCACATGGTTCACGTCTCTACCAGCTCATTCCATTGGTACGTGGGCAGAACTAGAGCAGAAGTTTCATTCATATTTCTATACGGGTACCAATGAGAAGAAGTTGGTTGATCTCATGAGTCTGAGGATGAGAACAAATGAGACACCATTGGAGTATCTTCGCAGATTTAGGGAGACCAAGAATATGTGTTATTCTCTAAATTTACCAGATGATCAACTACCTGGAATAGCTATAGCAGGAATGTTGCCGAATATCAGGGAGAAGTTGTTCGGTTTAGAGTTTGATGATCTTGGCCAACTTGCACAGCGTTTAGCAGCTATGAGTAATCAAGCCCAAGGATTCAGGAGAGATAATCGCTTTCAGAAGAACAATGCCACTAATGAGGTGTATCAAGGCTTTCTGGATGAAGCGACTGAGTATATTGATGAAGATGAGATAGCTGCAGCTGAGTTAAATTGGGCAAAGGAACCCACTCAAGTTAGTCAACGCTGGTTGAAACAACAAAAGGGAACCTATGATTTTGATGTTACTAAAGGCGCATGACTTTTGCATTGTTGATAAAGGAAGGACGCATCAAGTCGCCGAAGGACATCCTATGCTACGTCCTGAAGGAGTGAAAGACAAAAAGTATTGTGGTTTCCATAACACTAATTCTCATTCTATTAATGATTGCCGAGTGTTCAAAATACGAATCCAGAAAGCTATCCAAGAGGGACATTTGAGGTTTGATGGTAAGATGAAAATTGATGATCACCTTTTCCACAAAATATGATTTCTTTCTCTCGTGAATATGGTCTCTCGCCAATGATCTCAAGGGTAAGGGCAAGGTGAAGGTGTTGACTTCGATAGGGCAAAGGAGAGTGGTGCTTGTTGACCCGGATCGGCAAGTCACCAATGAGAGAGAGTCAAGAAGAACGAGTTCGGTTTCGTAATAGCCGAACCGAGAAAGGTCAAACTTCCAAACCCGTAGTTACATCACGTATTTTGCTAAACAAGTGGCGAGGGAAAAAGAGAAGGAATACTTTGTAAGAAGCAATGGTTTATGGAAGAATGCCGGAGGTATGAGGAAGAAGTATACCAAGGGAGCAAGAAGAATACATGATGTAATGTGAGCAGGTCCTCATTAGGGTTGTTCGTTCTTTAGGCATTGTTGGAATGAAGGCTTGAGGTTGCTGCAAAGAAATAATTGTCCGGAGTGTAGTGCTCAAGATTACTCGGTATAGGCAATCTCGAATCAACCGCCGTCCCGTCTATGAAAGACTTGGAACGAAGGTTCCCAAGATGATCGGCGCTTAAAAATAGATGGTTTTGAGAATCAAAGAAAGGAAAAGAGTTGCGTGTCAAGGTTGGATTCATGATAGAATGCATGATGAAGAAGATGACTTCTATAGATACGTATGGCAAAAGGACAATGGTGTCCTCCGTGCCCGAGAGGAAAGTCGAAAAAAGAAGAGTGCAACGGTTGAGGAATAGGGAGTTGGAACAAGAAGTTACCAAACAAAGCAAAATATGGCGCCCCTAAAAGAAGCCCGATGGATGTGGTCCTTCGCTAATGCTTGCATGGCTTTCTTCCTCCCATCGAGTTTATAGCTCCCGAAAAGCCAAGATGTCCAAGAAGAGGTGTACTCGATTTTGATGAAAGTGAATGTCGATTTGATGGCACATCTTGTATTAACGCAAAGAAATTTGTTTTTGACAAACCAATCAAGAATCGCCACTTGAGACCACTCTATTTAAAAGGATATGTCAATGGCAAGCCTTTGACCAAGATGTTTGTTGATGGAGGGCTGCTATCAATATCATGCCTTATACTACCTTCGTGAAACTTGGGATGACTAATGAAGAATTGTTGAAAACCCACATGGTGCTTAGGGACTTTGGTCGGCAATCCTTCCGATACCCGAGGTGCTATCCATGTCGAAATGACCATTGGATCGAAAACTCGATTACTACCTTTTTGTCATTGACGGTAAGGGGGCATATAGTCTACTCTTGGCGAGATTGGATCCATGCTAATTGTTGCATTCCTTCAACTATGCATCAAATTCTCATTCAATGGATTGGAGATGATGTTGAAGTTGTACATGCCGATAATTCGGTAAGTGTTGCTTACCACGAATCTACCTATTGGGAATATGAGGGCATCGATTGTTTCTCCGGAAAAGTGTGGAAAGAAGGTCCTCAGAAATGTTTTCGGCGAGGGCCAACAAATGATCCAAGCAATGGGCTCTCATAGCAATTTTAATGGGAAATCCCATCGATGGCAACAAAGGAAAGTTGGGACGTGGTTTTATGTCGGTGATAAATTGGAAGAAATTAATGTTGGTGATGGTTCTAAGCCAAGGCCGATGTATATTAGTGCAAAGTTAGATCCGAATATAAATCAAAGTTGATAGATTTATTGAAAGAGTTTAAAGATTGTTTTGCTTGGGATTACACGGAAATGCCTCGGATTGGATCGTTCCATTGTTGAGCATCGATTACCCATTAAACCCGGATTTCGTCCTTATAAACAACCTCCAAGGAAGATATACAAAGAGGAAGTATTGGCCGATGTGAAGAAGGAGGTTGAAAGATTAATAGAAGCAAACTTCATTCGGCCATGCAAGTATGCGAGTGGATTTCAAATATAGTACCGATACAAGAAAAATGGAAAAATGAGAGTTTGCATAGATTTCAGAAATCTTAATAAGGCTACTCCCATGGATAGTTACCCAATGCCGCTTCTCGATTTGTTTGGTAGATGCAAAGAAGAGTTATGAAGTCATTAGTTTTATGGATGGTAATGTCGGCTATAACCAAATTTTTATGGCAATAGAAGATATTTCAAAACAAATTTTCGGATGTCCCGGTCATATTGGTTTGTTCGAATGGATAGTCATGACGTTTGGGTTAAAGAATGCCGGTGCAACTTATCAAAGAGCTATGAATTATATTTTCACGAGTTGATCGGCAAGATTGTAGAAATCTACATCGATGATGTAGTAGTCAAGTCTAGAAATCATGAAAACATTTGGCTGATTTAAGAAAGACTCGAGTGCACAAGAAAGCATGGCTTGAAGATGAATCCAAACAAATGTGCCTTTGGAGTTTCTACCGGTGAGTTTTTGGGATTTTAGTTCATAAAGGAGGAATTGAAGTTGGGAAAAAGAGCATGGAAGCAATAGACAAAGTTGTGCCGCCAACTAATCTCACGGAATTACAATCATTGTTAGGCAAAATCAACTTTGTAAGAAGATTCATATCCAATCTATCGAAAGAGTTTTACCCTTTTCTCCTCTATTAAAGCTCAAGAAGGATCAAAAATTTGTATGGGGTGACATACAACAAAAGGCTTTTGATGAGATCAAGCAATATATGAAGGCACCACACTGTCTTTGGTACCTCCACAACTTGACAAGCCTTTTAAGTTGTATGTGGCGGCCGATAGCCTAACGATAGGATCAGCCCTTATGCAAGAGTTTGAAGAAAAGAAAGAGTCATAGCTTATCTTAGCCGAAGTCGCTAGACCCGAAAACAAGGTATTCGCCTCTGAAAAAACTTTGCTTGTGTGTATATTACTCATGTACCAAATCACGACACTATTTGTTGAATTCCGAATGCGTGGTGGTTTCTAGTTTTGATGTAATCAAACATATGTTATCAATGCCGATTTTGAATGGAAGAATTGGCAAATGGATTTTAGCATTGTCAGAATTTAATTTAAGGTATGAATCGGCAAAGGCGGTAAAGGGTCAAATTATTGCCGACTTTATTACCCAACATCGGGATCTTTCTGTTGAGGCGATAAGCATTGTGCCTTGGGCCTTGTTCTTTGATGGATCATCTTGTAACAAAGGTGGTGGTGCTGGTATTCTTTTGATTTCCCACAAGGAGGAAAAGCTTTTGAGTACGCAGCCCCTATTGAATTTCATGTTACTAACAATCGAATGAGTATGAAGCATTGCTTAGAGGGCTTCACTTCTTATAGAAGTAAAGGCCGTTCTTTGTTGAAATCTTTGGGGATTCTGAGTTGGTGATTAATCAACTGAATGGTCAGTATGAATGCAAGAACAATGTGTTAAGAGAATATTATGAGGAGTGTAGAGAACTTTTGAAGAATTTTCTGATAGTAACCTTGCATCATATCCCTAGAGAGTACAATGAAGAAGCAAATAAGTTAGCTCAAGCTGCTTCTGGATATCGAGAGAGTCGGGAAGTTTTTGCTATGGAGGAGGATGTTTTAAATACTGATCCGGTAGATGGTGATTGGAGATACGAAGTTACTAATTATCTGAAAAATCCATCTCAAAAGGTTTCCCGAAAACTCAGGTACAAAGCTCTCAAATTTGTGTTTCTTGATGATCAGTTATATTACAAGTCCATCGATGGAGTATTGCTCAAATGCTTAAGTCAAGAAGAGGCCAAGAAAGTGATGTATGAGGTTCACGAAGGATTGTGTGGTGCACATCAGTCAGCTTATCGGATGAAGTGGATAATTAGGAGAACTGGTTACTTTTGGCCAACTATGTTGGAAGATTGTTTTGAATATTACAAAGGGTGTCACAATTGTCAAAAATTCGCAATATTCAAAAAAGTTCCAAATATTCGCTATGAATCCTATAATCAAGCCTTGGCCGCTTCGTAGGATGGGGTATAGATTTAATTGGTCGATCAATCCTCCTTCTAGTAAGGGACACAAATTTGTACTCTTGGCCATGGATTATTTCACCAAGTGGGTTGAGGCTATCCCTTTGAAGAAGGTAACGTCGAGAATATGATCGCTTTTGTTAAGGAACATATAGTTCATAGATTTGGGATTCCTCGACTATAACAACCGATCAAGGAACTCAATTTACTTCTTCGAATTTCGTGACTTTGCCAAAAGTATGGGGATTAAGTTGTATAATTCTTCTCCTTATTATGCACAAGCTAATGGTCGTGCAAAAGCATCAAATAAGATTATGATTAAAATTATCCGTAAGAAGATTGATGAAAAACCAAGTAAATGGCACTTGGTTCTTAATGAAGCAATCGTGGGCTTACCGAATGGCTTGTCATGGATCCACTCAAACGCCTCCCTATGAACTGGTTTATGGGCATCATGTCAGTACTACCATGGGAATTACGGTTAGATTCAAGGCGAGTTGTGTTACTGTAAAGAATTGGCGTAAGAAGATTATAAGAATCGATGATGGATGAATTGGAAGATTTACATTTGATTCGTCTCAAGGCATTGGAAAATATTGAGAAAAATAAAATACGCTGTTGCCGTGTATTATAACAAAAGGGTTAGGTGAAGCAATTCGCGAGAGAGATTTGGTTTGGAAAACTATATTGCCGCTTGGAACAAAGGATAGAGCGTTCGACAAATGGTCTCCAAATTGTAAGGTCCTTTCCTAATAGTAGAATGTGTACCGGCAATGCATACATATTGAAGACTTTATTTGGGGAGGAGTTTACGAGCTATCAATGGAAGATTTCTTAAGAAATACTACCCCAAAGTTGAGGTTGGTTCATGGAATGTAGATCGAAAAACCAACAAAGAAAAAATCGCTTTAGCCTAAAGATCGAATACAAGATCGAGAATAGCCGATATTGTTCATATCGCTTTAGCCTAAAAATCGATACAAGACCGAGAATAGCTGATATCGCTTCATATCGCCTCTAGCACAAAATAGCCGATGCGCTTTATGCCTCTAGCACAAGAATGTTTATCCAAATCGGGTTGTTTTCAGCATTTTTCTGACAGTCGCAAGTGGAATTTTACCGAAAAGAATCAAAGAAATAAGTATTCTTCCAAAGGACGAGATTATTTATAAAAAGTCCATCCTAATACAAACTATTCCTCAAATAACTTGTTGAGGACGGACTGGGGGTTTGTGATTTCGGCAAGGGCGGCGACAAAGATGATCGTCGAGAGCCTCCGACGCTCATCGATGTCTTCGACTTCGTCCCAAGGCGTCCTCCAACAAAGCCAACCGACCGGGAGGAGTAGTCCTCGTTGGTTTGGGAGGTCATTGCCGGCCACCGAGAGAAGCGCCGAGGTGCACACCTTGGATGACGGCCGATCAATGCGGCCGTCCACAAGATCAAGGCGTGCCTCGGATGTCTCCCCAGCATTCACCTTGTCGGCAATCTTGTTCGCCGCCGCCGTCTTCAGCGATCATTCTCCGCGGAAAGAGTCAAGAAAAAAAGAAGAAATGGGTCGGCAAGCAAAGGAAGTCGGGATGATAAAACTAAATGAAGATATCAAACCGGTGATGGCGTCAGAGAATTGCTTCCGCCGGGTCCTCCCATTCGGCTTGATCGATGCCGAACTTCTTGGAGACGTCGCCTAGCTCCTCCCGGCTTCGTCCCTCTCTGGCGAAACTTGAGCCTCCTCGTGAGAGTATGGATGGTGTGCATCTGCTTTGTTCTGCCCGAACCCCAAGGATTGGAATGGTAAGAGCTTGAAGAGTCGGAAGACCCGGAGGAGCCGGATGATGGAGTTCTGGTTGAGCCGCCGTCCTTTGGAGGAAGGAGATGGTATTGGCTGGAGCTGATGACCCTTATCCTCGATGAATGAGGAAGGAAAA